>JAHRHZ010000020.1:6437827-6452918 GCA_024137785.1 Ginglymostoma cirratum
CGTCAAGTTTTCCTGCTCCTATGATGCTGCTTGACCTGCTGTGTTCATCCAGCTCCATGCTTGTTATGCTAATAGGAATCACCGGGATTGTGACCCAGCGACAGTGAGGGAGCGGCGATATATTTCCAAGTCAGGACGGTGAATGGCTTCGACGGGAACCTGCAAGTGGTGCTGTCCCCATGTGTTCTGGGTGTTAGGCACTGCATGTTTGAAAACTGCTATTAGAGGTGCCTTGGCGACTTACTGCAGTGCATTTTGTAGAGGCACACACTGCTGCTACTGAGCTTCGGTGGTGGAGAGAGTGGGTTTTTGTGGATGTGGTGCCCAACAAGTGGTTGCTTTGACCTGGATGGTGTCAGGTTTCTTGAGTGTTGTTGGAGCTGCATCCATCCAGGCAAGCGGGGAGTATTCCATCACACTCCTTATTTGTGCCTTGTGAATGATGGACGGGCTTTGCGGAGTCGGTAGATGAGTTACTCATTGCAGTATTCCTAGCCTCTGATCTACTGTTGCACCATATTTATGATGCTTGTCAAGTTTAGTTTCTGCTCAGTGGTAACCCCCAGGATGTTGACAGTAGGGGATATAATGATGGTAATACCAATGATTGTCAAGGGGCAGTGGTTAGATTGTCTCTTACTGAAGATGATAATTGCTTGGAACTAGCATGGTGCAAATATCACTTGCCTCTTAGTCAGATATTGCCCAGGTCTTACTGCATATGGGCATAGACGGCTCCAGTATCTGAGGAGTTGCGCATGGTGCTGAACATCTCCATTTCCGAACTTATGATGGAAGCAAGTCATTGATGAAGAAGATGAAGATGGTTTGGCCTTGGACACCACCCTGAGAAATTCTTATTGAGATGTCCTGGAGCTGAGAGGATCCAACATAACCATTTCCCTTTCTGCCAGGTATAGCTCGAACCAGAGAAGAGTATTCTGCCAGATTCTCATTGACTCAGGTTTTGCCAGGGCTCCTTACTACTGCACTTGATTGAATATGGCCTTGCTGTCAAGGGTATCTCTCTCACTTTCACCTCTGGAATTTGGCTCTTTTGTCAATGTTTAAAACATGGTTATAATGAGGTCAGCAACCAAGTGGTCCTGGCAGAGCCTTACTATGTGTCAGTGAGCAGCGTATTCCTGTGCAAGCACCACTTAATAGCACTGCTGATGCTCCTTCTATTACTTTTATGGACCAAAACAGTGGCCTTTTTGTGTATAGGTATTACCGGGGAAATTTTCCACATTTTTGCGTACATGCCAGTCTTGTATTTGTACTGGAACATCCTAGCTACGGATGCAGAAATTTCTGGGGCACGTGTCTTCAGTATTGATATCAAATGTTTTCAGGCCCATAACCTTTACAATATCAAATGCTTTTATCCATTTCTTGGTATCATATGGACTGAATCGAATTTCCTGAAGCTTAGCATCAATGATATTGGGGATCGCTGGAGGAAGCTGAGATGGTATCATTCTGAAGGAGGGTCACTCAATCCGAAGCGTTAACTCTGATTTCTCTCCACAGATGCTGCCAGACCTGCTGAGCTTTTCCAGCAATCTCTGTTTTTGTTTCATCCTCTCAGCACTTCTGGCTTGCACACATTTCAGCCTTGCTATTGACACTGATATGCTAGTTTCCTTCATACCTGACCAGGTAAGAGATGCTCAGTATAAAGATACAGTAAGTCCTAGTTGTGTGTCTTGACTTTTTTTATGTTGTGTTATGGTATCTTATTAGCTCTGTGGAACAATAAATAAACCATCAGCTATTCCTGGTTTGTACACATTGGTTTGATGCTGTGGCAAATGATGTGCGGTTCACTTTTAACAGCGCAGCGTCTCCCCAGCAATTTCTGTTTATCTTTCCCTTAAAGAAAGTCTCTGAGTTGTCAGTTAAAATTTACAGTTACAACAGCAGTTGCAGGAAAGACAAACTGGTTTCCTTCAGGTTTAAAGTACATTTTGACTGCAGTGAATGTAGAGATCAGCCCAAGACTGGGGAAGAACTGAACACTAAATAAAAACCAAAAGAACTGCGGACGCTGTAAATCAGAGACAAAAATAGAAATGTCTGGTAAAACTCAGTAGGGCTGGCAGCATCTGTGGAGAGAAATCAGAGTTAACATTTCAGTTCGAGTGATGCTTCTGCAGGCTTGAATACTTTTCTCTCTCTCTCTCTCTCTCTCCCAGTTCCAAGCTGGACACTTGGCTGAGAACAAATCGCACATTTGTTGGTAGCAAAAGATATCTGTTATTGACAGCTGGTCACTAGACCATAGACTAATTAACTTTTTGTTGATGACCAAAGTTGCATTTGTACACACCCTTAACTCCAAACCATCTGCAGCTCAAACTTCAATGACCGTTTGTTCAAACAATTGTTTACATGATGCTTACAATGGGTATCAGGCACTTGTTTCACAAACTTGCAGCAACTTTGCTGACGGATTTTAAAATAGATCTTTCTCATTTTGTCCAAGGATTTAAAAAAAACAAAAAGTTAAAATTTTAAAGTCGTTACACTTGAATTTTTGTTTTTTAACCCCTTCCAAATTTTGAACGAAATTGAGGTCAATATCTTTCTACGTAGGTGTGAGAATTTCCGGGTTTGAAGTGCATGCACAATTTTTTGTAGAAATTGCTGGAAAAACTCAGCAGGTCTGTCAGTATCTGAAGAGACAAATCAGTGTTAACGTTCCAGTGCTTAAGAAGGGTCAATGGGCCTGAAATGTTAACTCTGATTTCTCTCCACCGATGCTGCCAGACCTGCTGAGCTTTTCTAGTAATTTCTGTTTTTGTTTCTGATTTACAGTATCCACAGTTCTCTCAGTTTTTAAACACGTAGGTAAATCTTCTCTGCACCCTCTCCAGTGCATTCCTCCTGCCATGTAGAATCAAGAACTCCACACAAGATTAATACTGATGCCTACAACAATTCCATCTCTTGTGAACTCTGACTCTATATCAACATAGATGCAGATTTCCACTGGCTTGCAGAGATCATTAATTAATTCATCTATGGAATTATCATAGATGATGTGTTCTTCTGCTAAGTCTTGCTCTTTAAAGAATTCAATTAGCTTTGAAGCTGAAATAATTGTCAAAGTCTTTCAGTGAAGCTTCATATGAATCTATTGCTTCTTTGCCCCTTGGTAAGCATTAACATTATCTACTATTTGCTAATTTGTTTACAGAGGTGTATTGATTTGTTCAGTTGCTAACTTAGTTCTAAAGAAGTTTGCCATACTTCAATGAGCCCAAATCGAAACATGTTGAAGGTCAGAATTTCATGTAAAAATCACTGAGCAAAGGACAATGAGGTTAGTAATATCTTGTTGGTTTTCCAGTTCCTTGGAACACTCTCCATGAATCTTCCTAACAACACTGAATAATAAATGCCTGTATAGTTTGATCTTCTGTTTATGATCAGATAGGATCTCAGCTACATCCATAATGCTTTGACATTTAAATTATGACATTTTATGCGAAGACATATTAAATCAGAAAGTAATATGTGCCTTTGGGCAGAAGAAATTAATGGAGCATGATTTCCTTGTCATGGAAATCTGAGAGAGACACCACATATTGATAACGTTTTCAAGGAAGAATCGGTAGTTACTCGAACAGAGACAGAAAAGCTGATATAAATGTCAGAATGAATTTTTAACAAAATGTCATCTGCCAAACAAAGACATGAATTGCAGCAACAGGCAAATCTCGATTCTTGTAAGTGTACCATAAATTATAATTTCCGAGAGAAACAGCATTAAGTTCAGAGTTAAGCAACAACGTAAATGACTCCATTTATGTCCAGTTTGTTAAAAACAACATCGAAAATATGGGAATGTTGTTTGATAATTCCTTGCATAAATCTAAATAAAAACTGAAAGGACTGAGGATGCTGGAAATCAGACACGAAAACAGAAATTGCTGCAAAACCTCAGCAGGTCTGGCAGCATCTGAGAAGAGAAATCAGAGTCAAACCACATCGCTGTTGGTCTGGTGTCACACGTAGGCCGGATGAGGTAAGGATAGCTGGATTCATGGTCTTCAGTAGACGTTTTGATCCAGATCTTTTTTATTGAATTCAAATGCCGTCATCTGCCACAGTGGGATTCAAACTCAGGCTCCCAGACATTAGTTTCTTGATCAATAGTCTAGCCACTAGGCCAATGCCTCCCTTAACAGCACAGTGAAAAACATGTGCTTAAAAGAACTGTTATTGTAGGGTGAGTTGTATATTTAAAAAGTGAGATTGGTAGAGTTATTGATTATGAATGAGTTATGATCATTATATATTGAGTGTTGAGAATGATTCAGAGCCACCATAATTTGACCGAATGACGGAACACACTGATGGTCTCGGAACAGCTGTCCCCTGTTCCAATGTGTTATGGAGTCAGTTGTTACTTCCTCTTCAGGAAGAATAGTGAGCTATGACGTGTTAATCAGGGCTGACTGTATTCCTGGAAGAATTACGCCCCACCATCACCATGGTCCAACTATTATTCAGCCAATACTTCCATACTTGTGAAGCATTGCCTTGCTTGTCCAATTGGAAAACGAATGGAGTCATTCTCCATTTGGGTGATGTTTAAAAATCAACCAAACAGCCTTTTGGCCCACATCCCAATTTTCAACATTTTTACACACTGGTAAAGAGAAATTAAAAAGAAACACCGTAAAATTTTAACATTCCTGTCTTTTTTTTCTCCTCCAGGTTACCCACAGCAATTTCCTGGAAATTGATCCTAGCATGGGTGGCACAGTGGCTCAGTGGTTAGCACTGCTGCCTCACAGCGCCAGGGACCTGGGTTCGATTTCAGCCTTGAGCAACTGCCTGGCTGGAGTTTGCACATTCTCCTCATGTCTGTGTGGAGAAGACCACCCAGACCAACCCTGTATCTCTCATGCTTAATCCACCGAGTCCATACATCCCTGGCCAATCCATCTAACCTGCAGCTCATTGGACTGTGAAAGGAAATCAGGGCGCTGAGAGGAAACCCACACAAACATGGAGAGAATGTACAAACTCCACACAGCGTGTTGCCTGAGGGTGAGATTGAACCTAGGTCCCTGGCACTGTGAGACGTCAGTGCTGACCATTGAGCCACTGTGATCTTTAATTGCTCGAGACTCCAGGCCAATCCTGGATGGCTGATAACTGTAAGACTGTTCTTGTTATAGCTGCTTCTGTCTTGATGAGTGCTGACAATATTCATACTTATTGTGAGCATGCATTCACTGTATGCAGGCTGAAGATCACGGCAATATTTTATACATTTAGGCATTCAATTAAATTTGTACTTTATAACACATTAACATACATTCAGCTTTTCACCATGAAACTTACAGATAGGTATTTAACTAGAATCTGTAATCGTGCAGACAATGAAATCCAAATTGAAATTAACATTGCAGTATGAGCTCAAATCCCACCACAGTAAGTCTTAAGTTTTAAAAAGCTATGCAGCAAAACCACGAAGTTGTCAGTCACCAAAGGATCACAGTGCTCTTCATGGAAGTGGACCTACTAATCCAACTCAATTTTGACTTCAGTTCTAAATTAGGGGTGGTATATTATTAATGCCTCTAAGCATGAATCATCATCATTTCAGGACAACTAGGAATGGACAATAAGTTCATCTACAACTACAGCCTCATGTCCCATTTGTAGATCTTTGGTTACTTATTCCTCCCAACCAATATTATAGTTGCTCCGAAGGCTACTTGCAAAAAGATTAGATGAGTTTCAATTCATTCTTGGAATGTAAACCTTGTAGGAGCAAGGGTCGATATTTGTTAACTGTCCCTAATTTCCCTTCAGAACATGGGGATCAGCCACCTTCTTGAACTGTTGGTATGGCACACATACATACATTGTGTTACCGGGCCAATTGTGATTATGACTTTAATGCCGAGAAAGAACAATGACATGGCTCCATGTATTCCCATGTGTCTTCTGTTCTTATTCTTCTAGATTGCGAGGGACCTGGTAAAGTTGGCAGGTTGCTGCACTGTATTTTGTAGATGGTACTGACTGAGTGCCAGTGGCGGAGGGAGCTATATGTTGAAGATGGTTGATGTGGAATGACAGAGGAATCTCATAGATACCTGTAAAGTTCTAACTGGCTTAGACAAGATAGATGCAGGAAGGATGTTCCTGTTGACCAGGGAATCCAGAACCATCACATCTGAGGATAACGAGTAAGTCTTTCATAACAGAGATGAGAAAACATTTCTTTACTCAGAGAGCCTGTGGAATTCTTTGCCACAGGAATCTGTTAAGACCAAAATGCTGAAGACTTTCAAGCAAGGTGAAGATGCAGTTCTTAAGACTAAAGGATGAAAGGGTATGGGGGAAAAGTGGGAATAAGGTGCTGAGTTGGATGGTCAGCCATGATCATACTGAATGGCGGAGCAGGGTTGAATGACCTACTCATGCTACTATTTCCTCTGTTTCGACGTTCTTATTTCAGTCTGATTGTTATCCAGGTCTTGCTGCATGTGAACCTGGGCTGGTCTATTACCTGAGGAGTCACGAATGGTGCTGAACATTGTGCAGTCATCGGCAATTCCCACTTCTGACCTTATGCTGGAGGGAAGATCATTGAGGAAGCAGCTGAAGGTGGTTGGGCTAGGACATTACCCCAAGGAACTCCAACAGAGATGTGTTGGTGTGAAGTATATAATCAAGTTTAAAAAGAATTTACAGCATTAGCTTTATTGTTAGGAGCCTTGAATAGCAGTATACAAAAAAATTATTAACAGCCAATTTGAATCTTTGCCAAAATCATAGGCAGCAAGCAAGTAGATAGAAATGACCTTGCACATGCTAGCTGCCAATTTTCAAATCCTGAAAATTATCACTGTCTACCAAACTCCTTAAAATTATTCAGATCCAATGAGCACTCGGACAGCAAGCAATGAGCCTGGTTCAGGCCATGAGCTGGGCATATGTCCCTGAGCACACAGTGTCCTTGCTACAGTGGGAGTTACCAGTGCACCCCAAGGTGCAGCACTGAATTGCGGAAGCTGCTCATACATGGATCATAGATGTTACATGTTGATTATTAGAGGCTGGCAATTGTTGGATGCCAATGTTCATTGAAGTAGGATGCATGTGATCAGTGCCATGGACCGTGCCCGGGAATGTTGGTGCCCATTTCCATGATGGAGGTGGTTTGGAGCAAGTGGTGAACTGAATCCACCAGGTGCTCTCTCCAGTTTCTCTGCCACGTTTTCTCAACTTCTAGATTGTTGGTGAGTTTGGTAAGAAGGCAGACCTGAATATTTGTGAGGCTTGATGTTATTAATAATAATATGAATGGACTCTTAACAAGGCATTTCATCAACGATAGTCAGAATCAGTTGGTGATTCACCATTGCCTAGCGAGAATCTTGCACATTGCTTGTGGAAAGCATAAAAGATAGTAGGAGTTACTCCCAAAGTGGAGGTGGGCCTCCTTGGAATCTCGTCAGATTCTACAACACACCTCACCAGGAGGCACATCCCTCAGAGTCCTATGAGATTGCAGTTTGTGAATTCATACTGAGATTGCGAGTAAAATCTTCATTTGTTTGCATTTCCTAAACTTATGGATCAAAAATCTATATCTTCGCACTTTTTTTTTCAGTGGGTACATTATTGAACATTTACTCTGAAGTAGATTTGTTGCCCTACATAGATGAATGTACTATCTTAATTATTCCACACCTTGTCATATTGTAAGCATTACAATCGTGCACTCCAGATTCATTATTAAAATATTAAGAAGTAGTCATTATAAAAGTTGTAGCTTCTCATTTAATGCCTCAAAGATACACAAAACTAGAATTTTAAGATGAGAAATATAGTGTGCAGAGACTGGTGAGCTCAGGAACATTGATTCTGCTATAATCCAACAGATACGTACATTTAATTCTGAAATATCTTTGGTAATCTAAAAACTGTAAGGAGTGAGGATGTCTGATTTTCGGAGCAAGTCTATGGATGGCTAAACTAAGTTCCTTTAATGATTTGGAACTTTGATGTGGAGGTGCCAGTATTGGACCGGGGTGGACAAAAGTCAGAGGTTGCCATGGCAGGGTTGTGTGGTGATGTAGTCGATGTTCTCCCAAAGGCTGGGTAGTTTGCTGTGAACGATGGTCTGTTTAAGGCTTGGTGGTTGTTTGAAGGAGAGAAGTGGAGGCGTAGGGATGATCTTGGTGAGATGCTCATCATCATCGGTGACATGTTGAAGGCTGAGAAGAACATGGCACAATGTCTCAGTTCCAGGGAAGTACTGGACGATGAAGGGTGCTCTATCGGTCTTATCCTGTGTCTGTCTTCTGAGGCGGTCATTTCGGTTTTTCGCTGTGGCATGTTGGAACTGGCAATCGATGAGTTGAGCATTGTATCCCATTCGTAAATGGGCATCTTTAAAAACCTTCAGGTGTCCATCGCACTCCTCAACTGAGCCCACACAGGATAAGACCCAGTCTTCAGGACAACATCGAAAACAACACCACACAACACTGCCATGGCAAGCTTTGCAAGACATATTGGATCATCGACATGGATACGGTCATCACACATGGGAACACCACCCACCCTGTACACAGCAGGTACTCATGTGACTTGGCCAATGTTGTCTATCCCATACCCTGCAGGCAATGATGCCCTGAGGCATGGTATATTGGCAAGACCATGCAGTTGCTATGAAAATGGATGAATGAACACTGCGCAACAATCGGCAGACAGGGATATTCCCTCCCAGTGGGGAACACTTCAGAGATCAAGGACATTCAGCCTCCGACCTTTGGGTAAACGTCCTTCAAGGCAGCCTTCAAACTAGACAACAGAGGAGAATCACCAAGCAGAAACTGATAGCCAAGTTTTGTACCCATGAAGATGGCCTCAACCATGATCTTGGGTTCATGTCACACAACAGTTGACTCCATCAAACTATTCTGTATCTGTAAGATCTTCCTTACATTCCAGTTTTGACAGCATCACCTTGATAAATTGTTATGAGCCCTCTACCTCCATTAGTTCGTACAGTTTTGAATTACTTATTACACTTTCTCACACTCACTCACACACTCTCACACTCACTCACACACACACACTCACACTCACACTCACACAAGCACATACTCGCACACACGCACAGAGAGAGAGAGAGAAATCTATAGGATGAATCATTTTATCCAAGATGTTTGCTTATTTGCAGATACATTCTATTTTGTTCAAAAAACACACAATTTCTAATCACAGTCAGTGTGGCATCTAATAAATTCCAGCTTTTGGTATAAAACCAGTCTGATTCCAGGTTAAAACTCTGAGAACGATTCTGAACAAAGCCTCACACCTACAATTCAGTGTCTGATCTGAGATGTCCCCGTTTGTATATTCCTATGGCTCTGTCTGATTGCCATGAGAGCACAGCACTGACCCTGACTTTATAAATACTTTACACACCGTCTAACACTTTTGGTCACCAGCAGAGATTTATCATTTAACACTCCACTCACACCAGTTGTATGATCTTTTGATCTCTCTGCCCTTGATCCCTCTGCCTATAAACTCTGTGTCTGTGTGCCCTGCTCTCTCACTGCACCTGACACAGGGGTTATGCTCCAAAAGCTTGTGTGAGCCGAATAAACCTGTTGGACTATAACCTGGTGTCATATGGTTTCTGATTTGGAACAAGACCTAGTTGAATATTTAGATTAACAATATATTTGACTGGCTTTGGACTCTCTGCAAGCTATGACTTTCTCTTTTTTCTCTTATTCTTAAATTATTCAAGTTGGTGCTATTCCTTGGTGACAAATGAAATTGTTTCACTGTATTTTATTGTACTCTTACTTGGTTGAGATGTAAAATCAGATTGTAATCATCCTGCTGTTTGTGGAGAGGACATAGCTGTACAATTTTCCAATTGGAAACTGCATTAGAACAGCTTAGTTAGGAGCACGGAAATAGCATGCATAAATAGCAGTGTGTTTTGCTGCATGCAAGGGTCTTTGGGTCATGGGAGATATCCTGAGAAAATTGGTTGACACTGAGATATTTACATTGCCTTCATAACATTCCCAGCTCCCCACCCCTCATATGTTCCTGACTGCCTTTCTCCTGGCAGCTATCAACCTATCCCTCAGGGGAGGCGATGGTCTAGTGGTATTATCGCTGGACTGTGAATCCAGAGACCCAGATAATGTTCTGGGGACCTGGGTTTGAATCCCGCCACAGCAGATGGAATTTGAATTCAACAACTATCTGGAATTGAGAGGATAATGATGACCGTGAATCCATTGTCGATTGTTGGAAAAATCCCATCTGGTTCACTAATGTCCTTTAGGGAAGGAAACTGCCATCCTTACCTGGTCTGGCCTACATGACTCCAGACCCACAGCAATGTGGTTGGCTCTTAACTGCCCACTGGGCAATTACGGATGGTCAATAAATGCTGCCTAGCCAGCGATGCCCTCATTCCTTGAATGAATAAAGAAAAAAAATCTGCTAGATTGGCTACCAACACTTGGCAAGGTTAATGAAGCCTTGAGGCTGATCTCAGGGTCATTTCTTTATCAAAAGCCTGTTCTTGCTGCCAGTGACCTTGATGCTACGACAAAAATAGCAACTATTCTGTTAGTACATTATGGCATAATGATAGGAATTACTGCCAATTTATACCCAAACCTCCAAGACCCAGTCCAATGAAACAAGAGGAAGCATGGACCAGAAAATTAATGACTATCATTTATTGTTCAAGGCTACCTTTTAAACTTATCATGCAGTTACCTTACAGATTTTGCCACTGGCTATAAAATGTTAAGCTGATCTTTGTAACTTTAAAAAATGAAATATTAAAAAGAAAAGAGGAGATTGTGGGAAAATAAAATAGAGCACTTCACTCCATGGTCAGGAATATTAATGTCACTGAACAGTCTCCAAAAATTAAAAATACTGCAGTAATGATGTTAATTTCACTTACACAAGATACCGTACAAAGGGGATTTCTAGCATATGTTCAACTTAGATTGCTTAGACTTAAAAATAAATCAGCTCTTTGTAATTTGCAGTGCTAATAATTTATCTTTAATCATCGAATCTGGAGGAGATATCAAAATTAAACTTATTATGTAGCCAAATTGGAAAGTGTGAGGAGAACGTGGAGCAAGGGTAATGTGGTACCAATGTCACTGCGTAAATGACCAGCAGCTCCAGACGCATCTGCTCAATAATGGCATTGGGCAGAATTTAAGTTCAATTGCAAAAAATCTGAAGTTGTAAAGGGGGGCTAGACACAGTAGTATTTGGAACTGAACACACTAGTCCTTCCATTTCAAGGCATTGGTTGGTCATTTGGATAGGAATGGTATGGAGGGATATGGAGAAAAGGCAGGAGATTGACTCAAGGTAATAGAATCAGTGCAGGCATTATGTGCCGAATGGTATCTGTCTGCACTGTAGCAATTTTGTGATATTCCCAATTATAGTAAAAGTGTGGTGGTGTCTGAGTTTCATGGCTTCTGGTTTACTATGGCTCTGGGCAAATTTTCTCACATGGCCTGCTTTTTGCCTTATTATTCATGCAACTGAGCTCCAGGATTCCTGGGAGTTCGGGGGAGGCAGAGAGACCCAAGAGTTCACCACTGGTAAGACCTTTTTGCTTATACGTCACTGAAGTTATATCTAAAGCTCAGCAGCACAACATTTCAGGTTCTTCAAGCTAGGGACTATCTCCACAAACTGTGGTGCTCAGTCATGAAAATGTCTTTGGAAAGGCAAGCTAGCTCTATGCACATAATCAGCCTAGACAGACATTATCATACGAAGCAATGTCCCACATCTAAAGGGACATCCAGTAGTGCTGAAAGAAGGTCAATGGTCTTCTGCAAGCCAGGCAGCATCAAAGGAGCAGGAAAGCTGATGTTTCGGATCAGGACCCTTCTTCAGAAAAAGGGTCTTCCCCGAAGAAGGGTCCCAACCTGAAACGTCAACTTCCCTGCTCCTCTGATGCTGCCCGGCCTGCTGTGTTCCTCCAGCTCCACACTGTGTTACCTCTGACTCCAGCATCGGCAGTTCTTACCATATCTCAATGATCTTCTGCACTCTGCAAGCGTACAGCTAGAGTATTGTGTGCGGTTCTAGAATCCATATTGTAGGAGGGATTTGATTGCACTGGAAAAGATGCAGAGGAGGAGGATCACTTGGATGTTGGCTGGGCTGGAGAGTTTTAATTATGAAGAGAGGTTGGATAGACTGGAGTTGTTTTCCTTGGAGCAGAGGAGCTTAAGAGGGGGCTTGGTTGAGATGTATAAAACGATAAGGGACGTTGGGTAGACAGGAAGGAACCTTTCCCCTTGATGGAGGGATCAATGACCAGGAAGCGTAGATTTAAGGTAGTGGGAGGAGATTTAGACAAGATGTGAGGACATTCTTTTTTCACGCAGAGGCTGGTGAGAATCTGGAACTCACTGCCTGTCAGGGTAGCAGAGGCAGAAACGCGCATAACATTTAAGAAGTACCATACCAAGGTATAAAACACTATGGGCCAAGTGCTGGAAAACGGGATTAGAATAGTTAAGTGGTTGTTTTTGCCATCGAAGACTTGATGGACTGAGGGGCGTTTTAATGTGCTATAGATATCTCTTAATTTCGTATTGAACAAGAGGAGAATTGCAAATGGGTTGTAAATAGGGTGAGTTGGGGAGATGCAAAGGCATAGAAATAAGGTAGTTGCCGCTCAAGGGTGAGATTCTGAAGTCACTATTTAAGACTTATGGGAAAAATCATGAATTTTTTTTTTGAAGTCAATACAATAATCTGATTTTTCTCTTGCTAAGCCTATTTTGTCACCATATCAAAACAGAAAAAGGAAAAATTCCAGCCTGTTTTTTTCAAATTAATTGCTAAGATTCTATTTGACAGTAAGGAATGGATATTGCTAAATTACATTACCTAAGTTATTCAATCTTCCCTTCTCTCTCAGCCATCTCAGTAAGTGTGTGCTGTCACAAGGGTCTACTGAAAAACGTCTTTATTTTGTTCCTATTTTGTAGCTGGTAGCCTTATAAATGCAGGTAAAACCAATGGAAGTTTTTTTATTCCTTTTTAGCAGTCAAATGTATGGTGTGTTAGCTTTCATTAATAGAGGGATTGAGTTCGAGAGCCATGAAGTTATGCTCCAGCTATACAAAAGCCTGGTTCGGCCTCATCTGGAGTATTGTGTCCAGTCCTAGTCGCCTCATTACAGGAAAGATGTGGAAGCTTTGGAAAAGGTGCAGAGGAGATTTACTGAAATGTTGCCTGGAATGGAGGAAAGGTTGAGAGAGCTAGGGCTTTTATCTCTAGAACGACATAGGATGAGAGGTGACTTGATAGAGGTGTACAAAACGATCAGAGGTGTAGACAGAGTGGGCAGTCAAAGAATTTTTCCTACAGTGGAGGTAGCTATTACGAGGGGACATAGTTTTAAAGTGATTGGAGGTAGATAAAGGGGAGACGTCAGAGGTAGCTTCTTTACTCAGAGAGTGGTCAGGGCTTGGAATGCTTTGCCAGAGAGGGTAGTAGAGTCGGCCTCATTAGGGGCATTTAAGCAGCAATTAGAAAGGCATATGGATGATAGTATAAGGTAGAGGTGGAGGTTAGATAGGCCTTAGATTTAGGGTAAAAGTTCGGCTCAACATCGTGGGCCAAAGGGCCAGTGTGCCGTTGTACTGTTCTACATTACTTCTTCAAAAACCTCAATTAAGTTAGTGAGACACAATTTCCCATGCACAAAGCCATCTTCTAAACTCCACTGAGTAGAGTGTCAACCTGTTTAACCTTTGCCCATAAGACTGTCCCTCCATACCAGGGATCATCCTAGTGAACCTTCTCTGAACTGCCTGCAGTGAAATTATATCTTTTCTTTTAAATAAGGGGACAAAACTGTTCACAGTACTCCAGATCTAGTCACTTTAGCACCTTGTACAGTTGCAATAAAACTTCCCTATTCTGATACTTCAAACTCGTTGAAAGTAGGGCAAACATACCATTCACCTTCCTGATTACATGTTGACCTTGTATGCTAGCTTTCTGTATTTCATGCACAAGTACCCCTGAGACCTTATATGTAAAGCGTTTTTCAGGTTTTCTCCATAGTTTAGAGTTATCAATAATAATTAGATGGTCACTTGCAATGATTATTAAGTTTGAAAGTGTTTAAAAAGGAGACATAGTGGAGATCTTCAACTAACACTTGTCAGGACAACTGCAAGAACACAAATCTAAAATCATCACCGCAATGTAGCAAATGATGCTGATTGGCTGACTTTTCAACTCTGATTGGCTGAAGCACTGCCTAAGCAACTTCAGAAGCCAGGTAAAGAGTTAATAGTCTTTGGTATGGGATTAGAATCACATTTTGATCAGACAGGATATGGGCTGTGTTTCCTTCCCTGAAGGACATTATTGATGTTTTTTATAACATGATAATAACTTAATAATCATTCTTACTGATACCCGCTCTTAATTACCAGAGTTTTAGGACTACATTCAAAGTCTCACGCTACCAGCTCACCTTGTTAAGCTTTCCTGCTTCTACGATGCTGCTTGGCCTGCTGTGTTCATTCAGCTCCACACCTTGTTATCTCGGATTCTCCAGCATCTGCAGTACCTTTTATCTCTGAACTCATAGAGCCATTGGGTCATACAGCACAAAAACAGACCCTTTGATCCAACCAGTCCATGCCAAACATAAGCCCAAACTAATCTAGTCTCACCTGCCTGCTCCTGGCCCATATTCCTCCAAACCTTTCCTATTCATGTAGTTATCCAAATATCTTGGATTATTAGTCCAAATCTCTGAATTATTATCACAGTTACATCACCATTTTACTATATATTTGGCATTGCCTTAACGTTATTAACTAATTAACTTACTTCACACTCACAAGCTTGGTGCATGTTAAAGATCAGCTAGCTGATTTGGAGATAGTAGAAACTGCAGATGCTGGAGAATCTGAGATAACAAGGTGTAGATCTGGATGAACACAGCAGGCCAAAGGAGCAGGAAGGCTGACGTTTCGGGCCGAGACCCTTCTTCAGA
>JAHRHZ010000020.1:6453318-6505033 GCA_024137785.1 Ginglymostoma cirratum
TTTCTGAAGAAGGGTCTCGGCCCGAAACGTCAGCCTTCCTGCTCCTCTGATGCAGCGTGGCCTGCTGTGTTCATCCAGATCTACACCTTGTTGTCTCTAGTTAGCTGATTTGCATTGACACATAATTGAAAGTTTTAGCAAAGATCTGTAGTTCGGGTTGTGGGTATGGTTGTTGACTTGCTCACTGCGCAGGCTTGTTCTCATTCAGATGTTCCATCACCATGCTAGTTGACATCATCAGTGAGGCCTCCGATGAAGCAATGTTATTTTACTCTGCTTGGAATTTATACTGTTCGGTCCGTTATGGTGAGTAGTGCTTTTTCCAATATTGCCATGTAATACCAACAACGTGGGTTCAATTCCCACACTGGATGGCATAACCACAAAGGAATTTCCTTTTTTTTCCCATTATTCATTCACAGGATGAGGGCATTGCTGGCTACACAGCATTTATTGCCCATCCTTAATTGCCCAGAAGGCAGTTCAGAGTAAATCACATTGCTGTGGGTCTGGAGTCACCTGTAGGCCAGACCAGGTAAGGATGGCAGTTTCCATCCCCTAAAGGATATTAATGAACCAGATGTGTTTTTCCCCAACAATCAACAATGGATTCAGGGTCATCGTTAGATTCTTAGTTCCAGATATTTATTGAATTCAAATTTCACCATGTGCTTTAGCGGGATTTGAACCCAGGCCCCCAGGGCATTATCTGGGTCTCTAGATTAACAGTCCAGTGATAATACCACGAGGCCATTGTCTTCTCAACCTCTCCCCTCACCCTGAGGTGTGGTAGCCCTCAGGTTAAACGTGCAACCAGTCATGTTTCTCAAATGAGAGAATAGCCCTATTATATGTTTCATAAATATATGAAAATTATTATCTTTATCCTAACTGTAATACTACCATTATGAAAGAGCTTTTTATATCCATTTATCATTTTTAGCAGAGTTGATTTAAAAGTAAACCTTTTAATTAACTGATTGTAGTTGGAAAAGGTTAGTATACATGCTGAAGATGGGATAAGGGATGGGGTGAGGAGTGTCAATGAAGTCCAGACTGAGAGAACAACAGTTGGACAGACGAAGGAATGGGTAATGGTCAGCCAGGGGGGATCTGCAGTTGGCATTAGAAATCAGCCACTATATTTTTCAATTGTGCAAAGGGCATGCTTTTTATTTTGTTCTACTAAGAATTATACATCTACACTAAAAACAGGCCATCAGATCAATTTGCAGTGAAAACATGGATCCCTTGAAACCTCTGCTATCATCAGTGACATGTGAAAATCCCTTGCATCCATTCTATGAGATAGCCAAATGTGGTTAAATCTGAATCAAAATACTAAGGATGCTGGAAATCTGGAATAACAATCAGAAAATGCTGGGAACTCGTAGCAGGGAAAAGAATGAAACAGAGCTGACATTTCAGGTTCAAAAACAGAAATTGCTAGAAAAGCTCAGCTTCACAGGTGCTGCCAAACCTGTTGAGACTTTCCAGCAATTTCTGATTCTTATTCCTGTTCTATTTTTTGTTTCTGATTTCTATTTTTGTTTCTGATTTCCAGCACCCGCAGTTCTTTCAGATTTTATATAAAATATCAGGTTGATGGTGTTAAAGATTATTTGCTTGATAACTAATGAAAGATCATTGCCCTCGTATGTTTAATGCTTTTCTTGCTCAGCATATACTGTCTGTTCTGCTCAATATTTTTTTTTATTTTGCATAAAACTTCAATGTGAAATTCCTTTGAGATTCCTAAAGGAAATAGCTAAATCTCCAAGGCATCGGTCAAACATTACAATCTGCATAATTGAGTCTTGAATAGCTTTTTATGGTGATAGTTTGTCCTAAGAACCAAGGCCCAATGCAGTCCAATAAATGAAAAAGAAATCAGGAAAGCTGTATCACAGAATGCATCAATATTGGTTATTTAACACAGATCAGCATAAGTTAAAATGAATCCCAAAGAATTTTGATCAGGTTTAGGGCAGTTACAAAGATGCATTAAAATATCCATGTGATACGTAATTCCTTTGTAATTCTGCTGTTGAAAATATCTCTTCAGCTCAACTTGTCCATGTTAACATCTTGGGAGCAGGAGTTATAATCGTCATCTTTATATTTCTTTTACCTTGCTGCATTCTGATTCTTTGCTGTCCCCTCTTTATTGTTTCAAAAGCTCTCCAACTCTACTTGTCCTAAAATTTTAGAAACATTGACCATTAGATCTCTTGACAGGAAACCCAGAATTCACTGCCCCAACACTTTATCTGGTACTTTAAGGATCACATCGGTACTGGTTGTTCCTGCAATGTGGAAGTTAAAAATGTAATCAACTTTGCTTCCATTTTCCCGTTCCCTTCGCCTTCACCACTGAATCTTCCCTTCCTCAACATCTCTGGGGGTGAACAATCAAGTATTGCTCAGTATAAGCTCTCTGATTCCCAAAGCTGAGTCGGATATGTTTTGTCCCCACCCTCCTCCTGTATGGACGCTGCACCATTGTCCCGGTTCCTCTGTTTCATCTGTTCTGATGATGCAGCCCTCCTGCATTCCCCTCACTCTGGTTGAGAAAGCCTTCAACTGTGCCCAGTCCGATTTCCCTACTTTCCACTTACTCTACTTTACCAAAATGCAATGGCCCCCCTTAGCTTCACCTTAGCTTCAACAGCCACACAGTTAAGCTAGAGAAAGGATAGAGGGAGGAGGCAAAACAAAATAAGAGGTCTCTGATAAGATAGTCGGCAGGAGAGATTAAACGCCATTAGATTTCACAATATAAAAGATAAAGACAGCAGTTATTTTTGAAGTAAAGACCCATAACAACTCCACAATAGGTGTGAGTGGTACAATAAAGAAAGACTGGGTGTCTGAAAATCACCATAAAAATAAGAAGATTAAAACCAGCATAGGCGAAATGACCTGACAGAAACATACACATGATAGGTGTTCCTAAGCTTCCAAAGGGAAGAAGTGAAGTTGTCTGAGAGAGTTGCTCCAAAGCAGGCATGGTGATCGGGGTGGGGCGGGGGGGAAGCTGGGGGTTTGCTGAATGAATAGATGAATGAATAGTGGAAGAGAACATAGTCAATGAACATCCAGATCTGGTTGCACTGCTCCATTTCCCAATCTGTTGCCATTCAAATAATAATTTGCCTACGAGTTTTGGTTTCCAAAGTGAATAACCTCATATTTATCCACATTATGCTGCATCTGTCACATATTTGCCCACTTACTTAGCTTGTCTGAATCACACTGAAGCTTCGTTACATCCACCTTTGTGTTATCTGCAAACTTGGAGCTATGACACGTAGCCAATTCGTCTAAATATTAACATTTATTGTGAATTGCTGGGGTCCAAGCACCGATCCATGTGGTACCCCACGAGTCACTGGTTTTCACTCAGAAAGAAACTCATTTATTCCTACTCTTTGTTTCCTGCCTGCTAACTAGGTCTCAATCCATTTCAGTACATGATCTTCAATTCCATGTGCAATCAGTTTGTTAATTTCTTATATCAAACCTCATTGAAAGCCTTTTGAAAATCTAAGTAAATGACTGATATTCATTTTTACTAATCTTTTTCTCTCCATATACCGAAGAAGCTTTTACTGCCAATTTTATGTTTCCTGCAAACTTATTCTCAAACTCTGTTTTCCCCACTTAATCAGTCTATTTGTCTCCCTGTGCTGGAATCAAAACTCTTCCCAATCGTCAGATCTGTTCGTTTGCTTTGGCCAATGTGTATGCTGCTACCTTGAATATAACATTATCCTGAAATTTCCTCTTGGGCCATGGTCAGGACAACTCTTCAATTTTATTTTAATGCCAGGCTGGGATGAGTAAGTTTTACAGTTTGCCCTCGTGCTCTTTAAAGATTGGCTATTGACTATCAACTGTCATTGCTTTAAATAATGATCCCCAATTTATCATAGCTAGCTCATACATCAAAATTTCATATATACTCTCATATGTTTATTTAAATCCAGGACCCTAGTCTCAGAAACAACAATGTCACTCTCCATTTTCATGAAGATTTCTATTTTATTGTGGTCACTCTTCCAAAGGGCCCACACACTGAGAGTGTCAATAATTCCTTACTCATTGCACAATACCCAGGCATGGTGGACCAGTGGTTAGCACTGCTGCCTGACAGCACAAGAGACCTGGGTTTGATTCCAGCCTCAGGTGACTGTCTGTGTGGAGTTTGCATACTCCCCCTGTGTCTGCGTGGGTTTCCTCCCATAGCCCAAAGATGTGAGGGCTAGGTGGATTGGCCATGGAAAATGTAGGGTTATAGGGATAGGGTAGGGGGATAGATCTGAGATTCTCTTTGGAGGATGGGTGTGACTCCAGGGGCCAAATGTCCTGCTTCCTGTTGTATGGACTCTATGTATGGCCTTTTCTCCAGTTAATTCTTCTACATACTGATTAGTAAAACTGTCCTGTATACTCTCCAAGAATTCCTCCTCAATGGAGTTGCTACTGATTAGATTTACCCAATCTATTCATGGATTGAGGTAACCCATAATTACAACCATGCCTTTATTGCTTGCAGTGTAATTTCCTTTTTAATGCTATCACCAATATTATTCCTACAGTTTGGGGGTCTATATACAACTCCCATCATTTTCTCCCTTTTGGCATTCTACCATACAGATTCTACTTCACCAGAGATTATATGCTACCTCACAAGTGTATTAACTGCCTTTCAAATCAGCCATGCTACCCCACCTTCTTTTTCTTTTTGTCTGTGCTTTCTAAAAATTAGAACAAAAAGCCTGGATATTTGGTTCCCCTCCCTGGTCACCCTGCAGCCATCTCTCTGTAATCCTGACTATTTTATACCAATCTTCATCTATTTGTACAATTAATTCATTCACTTTATTGAGAATGCTCCATGCATTAGATACCAAGAACAATGCTTGCATTTTGAGAATTCTTAGTTCCATTCATAGTTGTCCCTGTTTAATCCTAGGCCTTGAATTCTCTAACTGCCACATTTCTTCTTTCTCATTCTGTCTTTTGCTTTAGTCCTTATTTCGCTATCATATATCTCCCTGTATAGGTTCCCGCCATGTAAGTTTAAACCCTCCTTAACTGTACTCACAAATACTCCCCAGGACATCAGTTCTGATTCAGCCAGCTTCAACCAGTCCAGTGTGCACTGATGTCAGCTCCCCCAAAACCAGTCTCAATGCCGCAGGAATCTGAAACCTTCTGACCTGCACCATCTCTCCAACAATGTATTCATCTGATATGTCCTGTTATTTCTAGTCAGACTAGCACACCCCTCCGGCAGCAATCCCAAGATCACTACCTCTGAGGTCTTACGTTTTAACTTGCTTCCTGACTCCCTACAGCATAAAACACAGAACAGTCCAGCACAGGAAAAGGCCCTCTACCCATCATGTCTGTGCCGAACACGATGCCATTCTAAACTAATTCTATCTACCTTCACGTTGCCTGTATCCCTCTATTCCCTTCCTGTTCATGAGTGTGTCTAAATTCCTCTTAAATGTTCATCATAGAACCCCTACAGTGAGGATACAGGCCCTTTGGCCCAACAAATCCACACTGACACTTGGAATATCCACCCAGACCCATTCCCCTATAACCTACTTAATCTACACATCACTGAACACTACGGGCAATTTAACATGGCCAATCCACCTAACCTGCACATCCTTGGACTGTGGGAGGAAACCAGAGCACCCGGAGGAAACCCACACAGACACATGGAGAATATGCAGACTCCACACAGACAGTCATCTGAGGGTGGAATCAGACCCAGTTCCCTTGTGCTGTGAGGCAGCAGTGATAACCACTGAGCCACCGTGCCACCCCAAACATCGCCATCATATTTGATTCCACCACCACCCCGGCAGTGCATTCCAGGCACACACCATCCTCTGCATAAAAAAACTTGCCTACACATCTCCTTTAAAAACTTTCCCCCTCTTACTTTAAATTTATGCCCCCTAGCATTGACATTTCTAACCTGCGAAGAAGATTCCAACTGTTCACCCTTTCCATGCCTCTTAGAATTTTATATACTTCTATCAGGTTGTTCCCCCAGCCTCTAGCGCTCTAACGAAAACACTCCAAGTTTGTCCAACCTCTCCTTATAGCTAATACACTCCAATCCAGGGAACCTCCTGGTAGACACAAACAGAAATTACTGGGAAAGCTCAGCAGGTCTAGCAGCATCTGTGGAGGGAAATCAGAGTTAATGTTTCGGGTCCGGTGACCCCTCCTCAAGAACTTCCTGGTAAATCTCTTTGCACCCTCTCTAAAGCTTCCCCATCCTTCCTGTAGTGTGATGGCCAGAACAGTACACGATACTCCAAATGCGGCCTACCTAAAGTTTTTATACAGCTGCAATATGACTTGCCAACTTTTATGTTCAATGCCCCGACCAATGAAGGCAAGCATGCCATATGCCTTCTTTACCACCTTATCCACATGTGTCCCCATTTTCAGGAAGTTATGGGCTTGCATTCCAAGATCCCTCTGTATATCAGGCCCCTAAGATTCCTCCCATTTACTATATACTTTACTCGTGCATTTGAACTGCCTAAATGCATCACCTCACACGTGTCTAGATTAAATGCCATTTGTTATTTCTCCGCCCAACTTTCCACCAAATCTATATCCTACTGTATCCACATTATTCCTCACTGTCTACAACGCCACTGATTTTTGTGTTGTCTGCAATCATTCAAATCATTTATATATATTACAAACAATAGAGTCCCCAACACTGATCCTTACAATTTTTACTGGGGAGGCGATGGCCTCGTGATATTATCACTAGCTTATTAATCCAGAAATTTAGCTAATGTTTTGGGGATCCAGGTTCAAACCCCCCTATGGCAAATGGTAACATTTGAATTCAATAAAGAATCTGGAATTAAGGGTATAATGATGACAATGAAGCCATTGCCAATTGTCGGGATAAACTTACCTGGTTCACTAATGTCATTTAAGGAAGGAAATCTCATCCTTATCGAGCCTGGCCAAATTCTAGTCTTGAAAACTATGTATGAACAAGAAGGAAGCTTTAAAACTGGTCTACATGTGACTCCAGACCAATAGCAATGTGGTTGACTCTCAGCTGCCCTCTGGGTAATGAGGGATGGGCGAAAAATGCTGACCTAGCCAGAAATGCCCACATCACATGAGTCAATAAAAAAAACTCCACTGGCCAGAGACCTCTAGTTAGAAAACTACCCTTCTGCAATTACGATCTGTTTTCTACGGCCATGCCAATTTTTTATCAAACTTACCAACTCACTGTGGATCCCTTGTGATTTAATCTTCTGGACCATCCTACCATGAAAGACTTTATCAAATGCATTTGACAAGGTCCCTAATGACAGGCTGATCTAGTTTTTTTTAGCTTTATTCTGCTTTTTAAACTGTATGTTGAAAATTAATGACTTCTACAATTCAAATTATTGCGTTTGCAATCTCTCCAAAAATCAACATCTTCAAGTGAGTCCATGCTTAAGATGAACTAAAACTGGAACATTTGTGCTAGCAAGCTGCAGGGCAAACGATAATCCTTCAGCTGTTGGGACATACGTTTAAAATAATATATGCCACCAAATACTTCAGCCTTCTCTTTTCCACCAGTTGTTATTTAACAGCAAGATGGGACATGCACCCATCTTCACCATAACTCGAGAGTAAAGCAGCTCACATCTCCCTAGAAAATCTAATTAATTATGCAATGGACTAATATTAATAAAACCGCTGGTCATTGGTTTATTGCAGCATGGAAGCAAGAAAATTAATTCTGTTTCAGCATTTAAAGTAGTGTGGTTGATTAAAAAAACCACACATTCATCTGCAAGTGGGCTGATAATGACTGTAAAATTCAACAGAGACAGTCAGAACAAGACGATGCCCTTTCGGATTTATACAGCAAATGCAATATGAACAGAATTGAGGTTTAGAAGAGATGAACCTCTTGGACCAAGAAAATAAAACATTAAACAAAGTTTAAGGAAGCATTATTGAGGAAAACTGATGAGGCAATCAGCATAGCATTACTTCATACTCACTGTACAAACAAACAAGCAGGACTGACCACTTACCAATCTGCTATTTGTGATGTTAACTGGATGAAACAAAGCCAAAGTTATTTACAAGAAACCTCCGCATCATATTAACTTCAAATCATGGATAATCATGAGGGAATGGTGTGCTCTGCGTTGATTAAGATTGATTCATTTATTGTCACGTGTATTTGTTACAAGTAGTGATAGGCTTTGTATAGTGTTACCACTCTCTGGTGCCATCTTAAAACACAGAAGTAAACCAGACATAAAGTATAAAAATAAAGAAATGAAGTTAAAAAATTCAACAGCACAGTCCTTCTGAAATGTTTAGCCATTTGCCAGGATCTGGGCTCTTTCACCCCAAAGCTGAGGCCAACACCAGCATAAAACAGTCAGCCAGCCTCCTAAGGGAAGGTGGTGACCTCGTGGTATTATTGCTAGACTATTAATCCAGAGACCCAGACAATGTTCTGGGGAGGTGGGTTCAAATCCCGCCATGGCAGATGGTGGAGTTCAAAGTCAATAAAATATCTGAAATTAAGAATCTAAAGATGACCATGAATCCATTGCTCATTGTTGGGAAAAACCCATCTGGTTCACTCATGCCCTTTAGGGAAGGAAACTGCAATCCTTACCTGGTCTAGCCTACAGGTGACTCCAGACCCACAGCAACATGGTTGACTCTGAACTGCCCTCTAGGCAATTAGGGATGGGCAATAAATGCTGCCTGGCCAGTGACACCCTCATCCCATGAGTGAATAAATTAAAAAAAAAGTCCCTTCACCGGGCCACTGCCACAGATCTGTGTCACCATTCTCAGGCGCCATCTTGTCTCCACGGATGACACCACTGCCATGGGGTCCGAGCTTGGCAATGCTGAAGTTGCTAAGTCCTGGTACTGGGTCTAAATTCACCTCCCTTCACCCCGGCAGCTGCTACGGGGAACAAACCTTTCCTCTGATGCACTGGACACTTCAATGCTGTCTGAGATCTCTGCAAGAGGGTAAGTGAATAAGGTTAAAGTTTGAAAAAAATGCAGAGTAATAAGAAAAAAGAAGGAAAAGTAGTCAGAATGGGCAAGATCCGGGCTCCTGAGGGAACCAGAAAGCTGAGCCGCTACTCTTCGCCATCGTATAGAGATGTGTTTAAAAATGATCAATTCATGCAAGCAAACCAATCCTGGAACGGTATTCCTACTCGGGGAAACTGATGAATAAATATCAATCAATCAGATTTCTCTAACGCTGCTTCCCTAGCACACTTTGCAAGAGTGAGGGTCAGAGCCAGGCCTGAGAATTACTGCTACGTGACAAATTCTAGTCTTGAAAACTATGTGTGAACAAGAAGGAAGCTTTAGAACTGGTGAGTGAGCAAAGAGGAAATGGGGAGGTCAGGGTGAAATGTCAGCATTAAATTAATAAAGCATGGATTGGGGGATTCAGGGCTATTTCAGCTTCGAGTAAGTTGTCAAGACATCGAGTGATAATAATGTTTTCAGCGGCTATTACTTCAAGGAGTGAATCCACTGCTGATCTAAACTTCACCCTTTGAAATCTGAGCAGATCATAGAATCCCTACAGTGTGGAAGCAGGTGATTTGCTCACTTTGAGTCCACATCAACCCTCTGAAGGACATTCCATCCAGACTACTCCGCCATTCCTAATTAACTTAACCTTCACATTCCTGGACATTGTGGGTAATTTAGTTTGGCCAATCCACCTAACCTGCACATTTTTGGACTGTGGGAGGAAACCAGAGAAAACCCACACAGACTCAGGGAGAACATGCAAATTCCACATAAACAGTCACCCGAGGGCAGAATTGAACCCAGGTCTCTGGTGCTGTGAGTGCTAACCACTGAGCCATCATGCCACTCAAAATTGAGGTCCGATTTGAGGACGTTCACTGATTTGTAATGTTTCTGTTCCACGTGCAACCTCTCAGATATTAAAGTAGTTCATCTCCATATCATACAAGACCTGGATACAGTGTTCAGACTGGGTCTGATAACTGACCAGTAATAGTCATGCTACACAAGTGCCAGGCATTGGCCATCTCCAGCAAGAGAGAATATAACCATCTCCCTTTGATGCCCAATGGCATTAGCATCACACACCATCCAGATTTGGAAGCATATACGCCATAGTCACCATTATGAGAAACAATTAATATGTAACGCAAGGAGTAGCCAAGTGTCAGATCCATGCAATTTTGCATCTCAGTCCATATCATTTGCTTCAGTGTAATGGAGGGAAGGTCTTACGAGGAAAGATTGAGAGAGCTAGGACTTTTCTCTTTAGAATGGCAAAGGATGAGAAGTGACTTGATAGAGGTGTACAAAATGATCAGAGGTATAGATAGAGTGGACAGCCAGAGAGTTTTTCCTAGGGTGGAAGTAGCTATTACGAGGGGGCATAGTTTTAAAGTGAGTGGAGGTAGATATAGGGGAGATGTCAGAGGTAGGTTCTTTACTCAGAGAGTTGTAGGGACGTGGAATGCATTGCCGGAGAAGGTAGTGGAGTCGACCTCATTAGGGACATTTAACATAGAACGTTATTAGATAGGCATATGGATGATAGTAAAAGGTATCAGTGCAAGGTGTGGTTAAGAAGGCATACGGCATGCTTTCCTTCATCGGACGGGGTATTGAGTACAAGAGTTGGCAGGTTATGTTACAGTTGTATAAGACTTTGGTTCGGCCACATTTAGAGTACTGCGTACAGTTCTGGTCGCCACACTACCAAAAGGGTGTGGATGCTTTGGAGAGGGTGCAGAGGAAGTTCACCAAGATGTTGCCTGGTATGGAGGGCGCTAGCTATGAAGAAAGGTTGAGTAGACTAGGGTTATTTTCATTAGAAAGACAGAGATTGAAGGGGGACCTGATTGAGGTCTACAAAATCATGAGGGGTATGGACAAGGTGGATGGCAAGAAGCTTTTTCCAAGCTTTTTACTAGGGGTCTTGAGTTCAAAGTGAGAGGAGGAACGTTTATGGGAGATATACGTGGAAAGTTCTTTACGCAGAGGATGGTGGGGGCCTGGAACACGTTGCCAGCGGAGGTGGTAGACGCAGCCACGTTAATGTCTTTTAAGATGCATCTGTACAGGTACATGGATGGACAGGGAGCAGAGGGATACAAACCCTTAGAAATTAGATGACAGGTTTAGACAGAGGATCTCGATCAACGCAGGCTTGGAGGGATGAAGAGCCTGTTCCTGTGCTGTAATTTTCTTTGTTCTTTGTTCTTTGTAGGGGTGGAGGTTAGATAGACCTTAGGTTTAGGGTAAAAGTTTGGCACAACATCGTGGGCTAAAGGGCCTGTACTGTGCCGTACGGCTCTATGTTCTATGTTCAGTCCTTACACCAGTTATAATGCACTGGCGTGTAAAACAGGTATTTGAGCGGTGAAAAATTGAATCTGAAACAAAAATAGAAATTGCTGGAAAATCTCAGCTGGTCTGGCAGCATCTGTGGAGAGAAATCAGAGTTAACGCTTCAGCTCAAGTGTCCCTTCTTCAGAATTGATGTCACTCAACCCGAAATGTTAACTCTGATTTCTGTCCACAGATTCTTCCTGACCTACTGAGCTTTCCCATTAATTTCTATTTCTGTTTCTGATTTACAGCATCCGCAATTCTTTTGTATTTTATTAAAATTAGATCTGTTTTTTCAAATCGAATCTGACTACTATTGTGAGAATAGCATGTTGTGGCTGAAAGGAGTGTTGACTTATATGTGAGTATGTGGAGAAGCATAATTCTAGACAGGGAAAATTTGTGGTCACTTATATGCCAGGTCAATTTATAAACCACAATTTATGGCATTTCAACATGAGCTGTTCAGAAAGCCCTATTCACTACAGATAATTGAGGAACGAAGGAAAAGTAGATCATAGCATAATTTTGTTATTTAAAAAGGACAGACATCCCTGCAAAATACACTGACATCTACATAAAATAAATTAATTCAATTTTAAAACATATGCAGTTTGCAGAGTTGTGTTAAATGTGCACGTTGAGAATTATTCACATGAGAATATGTTTTAATTTGAGAGGTGGAAAATGGATTCAACACAGTTGTCAAACAGATTCATGAACACATTTGAATCTGGCATAACATTTCCATATTTACTGCTGTTATTTCTTAAATATTATCACTAGAAAAATTAGATTGATCATACAATCACTGTCACAAATGGGAGATAATTCATCTCTTGTTTCTTGGACATGCAATTCAGCTTCAGATCATGATCCATCTGCCCTGCTCATTGATCATAAAATCATACAGTCAGAGGTTTGTACAGTGCATAAAAGGCCTTTCAGCCCATCAAGTATGTTCTGCCAAAAATACACCATCTACACTAGTCACATTTTCCTGTACTAAGCCCATAGCCTTGAATGTCACGATACTTCAGGTGCTCATCCAAGTACTTTTTAAAGGTTGTGAGGATTTGCACCTCAACTACCCTCCCAGGCAGTGCATTCCAAACCTCCATCTGGATGAAAAATTCTTCTCTCAAATCCCCACTAAATCTCCTGCATTTCATTTAAAAGGTGTGCCTCCTTGTTGTTGACCCTTCGACTAATCCATTTTATAATCCATTTTATTTCCCCCAGCATCGCCATGAATCTTTAGGCCTACAAACACTTTATGATAAGTAGTACATGCTAAGGATTACATTCTCACCAGGAATGGGTTCCAAATTTTCGGCTCAGAAATATATATTGAGCTCTATCCACACCCTTACAATGTGCAGCATGGGATCAATCAAGCAATCCGGGCAGTTTTTCCAAGCTGATGTATGGAACGCCCACAGATTCCAAGATGGTATCCACAAATACCCATAGCCATAGTTCACAGTTTGCATTTAATAAATAAGATGACCACGGTTTTCGGAAAGATATTTTGAACACACTGCCTTGTGTGCCTTGATCTACATTTGTTGAAAGCCTGACAGTCGTTGCAAAACACGGCATTCACACAGAATCTAACCTGCCAGCTCTTCTTGAGCAACTTTATGACTGGTCTGTCTGGAACAGAATGCACCTGAACCCCAGTGAATGCATGATATTAACAAATGTTTCATTTGAAACAAGCCAATCTCTCCTGAGCTGTGACAGAATTATGTCACAGTTTCACATCAGTTCCTTTAATAAACAGTTCCTTTCAATTTCAGCGTTACTTATTCAGCCATGATTGAATGGTGAAGCAGACCCGATGGGCTGAATGGCCTAATTCTGCTTCTGTATCTTATGGTCTTGACCACAGGGTTTATTTACTTGAGCAGATGTAAGCTGGGATATAGATGTCAGTTCTTTTGTTACATAAGCTAACTGCTGTCTGTATGTGTTTCAGAAGCTGAAATACTATTCCTTTTCAAATGATGATTTGTTACTCCATTCACATCCTCATCTCAGCCCATACTGAAATATGGGAAACATGTGATCAAGCAGAAACACAAAGCAGCAACATAGAACAATTGAAACTGTTCAGAAAGACATTCTTGGTTCATTCTTATTCTGATGCCTTCCAAAGATGTGGCATCAAGGCGCCCTAGCAAAATTGGAATTAGCAGATACTAGGGACCAAACTCTCGATTGGTTAGAGTTACACCTGGAAAATAGGGAGAAGGCTGTAGTTGTTGGAAGTCAGTCATCTCAGCTCCAGGACATCTCTGCAGGATTTCCTCAGGGTAGTGTCCTATGCCCAGCCATCTTGAGCTGCTTCATCAATGACTTTCCCTCCATCGTAAGTTCAGAAGTGGGGATGTTCACTGATGATTGTACAATGTTCAGCACCGTTCATGAATACTTGCATATCGAAGCAGTCCATGTTCAAATGTTACAAGATCTGGACAATACCCAGGGTTGATGTGACAAATGGTAAGTAACATTTGTGCCACACAAGTGCCAAACAATGACCATCACCAATAAGAAACAAACTTTTGATATTCGTGTTTGGTGTTACTATCACTGAATCACCCACTAACAACATCCTGAGGGCTACCATTGACAAGAAGTTCAACTGGACTCACCACATTAACACAGTGGCGACAAAAGCAGGCCAGAAGCTGGGAATACTGCGGCGAGTAACTCCCCTCCTGACTCCTCAAAGCCTGTCCTCCATCGACAAGGCACAAGACAGGATTGTGATGGAATACTCCCCACTTGCCCTGGATGGGTGCAGCCCCAACAACACTCAAGAAGCTTGACACCATCCAGGAGAAAGCAGCCCATTTGATTGGCACTACATCCACAAGCATCCACTCCCTCCACCACCAACTGTCAGTAGCAGCAGTGTGTACTATCTACAAGATTCACTGCAGAAATTCACCAAAGATCCACAGGCAGCACCTTCCAAACACACGACCACTTACACCTAGAAGGACAAGGGCATCAGATATATGGGAACACCACCACCTTCAATTCCCCTCCAAGTCACCCATCATCCTGACTTGGAAATATATCGCTGGGTCAAAATCCTGGAATTCCCTCCCTAAGGGCATTGTGGGTCAACCCACAGCAGGTGGGCTGCAGGGGTTCAAGAAGGCAGCTCACCACCACCTTCTCAAGGGCAACTGGGGATGGGCGAGAAATGCTGGCCGGCGAGAAATGCTGGCCAGCCAGCAACGCCCACATCCCACAAAAGAATAGAGAAAAAAAAATTCTCGAGCTATTTCTGTTTTTATCTGTTTCAGATTTCTAGCATCTGCAATTCTTTGTGTTTTATCAACATAAGCCATCCACAGTTTCTCTGACTCAGTAGCAAAAATCTTATGCTGCACCCCCCAGCCCCTCCTCAAGTTGTGACCTTGTTTAGCATAACCCAACACTGGCATTTATATACTCCATAAATTTTTTCTGATTCATGAAAAATGGAAATTATGACCTACTATACCAACATTTCACAGACTGAAGTAATGATTCAACTTCATTCATAATTAAATAAGTTACACAAATAAAAATACGGCAGACTTTTTATTAACTGACATCCATGGGACCAGAAGTGTACCGGTCGATCAAATATTTTGGATTAAGAGGTCCACATAATCAAGGCAAAAACATGCACTGAATAATAGAAACATGATGCAGTGGCTACACACATCACTGTTATACTGTATTTACAGCATAAATCACTTAAATAATAATGTAACTTTGCCTTAAATAAAACTTCCTGGCAGAGAACTTTCTCACTTGCACTCACAATAGACTACTTAGACATTGTGGTAGTTAGCGGCATTTGAAAAGAAATTGACTTGAAATTGAATCAACTGCTGAAATTTCGTGTAGCCATTCCATTGAACAACAAATATATTAATATTGGGGTAAATAAATAAAAAAACTGCAACATTGGACAGAATAGTGCTGTAAATTTCACGGTACTTGAGATACATAAATTTTTGCCGCTTTATTGAGGATGCCAATCAATAAGTTATCACACAGTTTGCTGTGCAGGGATCATGGGCATTTCTGACCTCCGATGTAGGTTTGAGGAGAAGGGTTTGGGGTGGGAGTTGGTCCAATCTCGGTGCAGTGTGGGGGTTCTGTATAAAAGAGGAGGAGAGTTTCCAAGGCTGTCCTTACCTTGCAGCTTCTTTGAAAGGCTTGGAAATCTACTTCACCACAATTAAACCAGCAACAGACATTAAATCCAAGTCTTTCAGTCTGAGTGGTACATGTTACATGTTAACCCAAAACCTGAGACTGGATTTGTTGCCTAACCCCAGCACTTCCTGACTAAAAGTTGGTAGATCGAAGTTACCTTTCCAACAAACTTCTACTGTTTGAGAATCTAACCCTCGAATCATACTCAATCCTGCACAACCCCATATTAAAGTGGCTGCTCGGACTCTCAGCCTCATGAATGGCCTAGCACTCCAGGGCCCGGCACACACCCAGTGAGGCATTGTGCTCGCCCTACGTGGTGGCCTCCAGGCCCAGCAAAACAATCAGCTGGCCCGGCTTGGTGGCCTATCAGCCCGGAGTGGGCTCAGCATGGACTTCCAGCCTCAAGGTGATCCCAGGGTGGTGTCCCGGCCTCAAGACCCTCAGGGTGAAGCCTGGCACAATCTGGAGTCAAGGCCTGGCACGGACTAGTGGTTAGGTGTCAGTGTGGACTGGAACCGACTGTTGTTCTGAGCATTTTATTTCTCTATTTTCTAATTTTTTCCCATGACCTGCAATGTCGGACTTTTTATTTCTTTATTTTCCATTTTTTTCCCTTAGAACTTGGACTGAAGAAGCTGCACCTAGGTACATTTGTACCTAAGATGGCGACTTGGAAACTTCACTGCACTTATGCGAGTATGTGTGACAATAAAGCTAATTCATTCCTGTAGAGTGTACACCAGAAGTCTAAACTGGAATGTTTAATTCATTGCCATATACTGTACAAGAAGTGTGATAAACACAGGGCTAGAAATTAGGTTTAAGAGAACAACGTAGGAGAGCAAGAAAGGAACATTATAAAGAATATTTAAAATTAATTAAAATCTGAAGAGATGAGAATCCAAATTTGTAATAATTAATTTTTACTGCCAGGGTGGTTGTTAGAAATATTTAAGATATAATTCTTGATTGAAAAAAGACACATTTGAATATATTTTTTCCCAGCATATCTATTAGTTTATCCATCATGTTGAGTATACAAATCGACTCCCTTTCATGCATTTAAGTGCCGCATCTCTTGTTGATACATTATTTTAATAAGGCTGTTACAGTTACCCATTGTCTTACCCAGACCACATGGCCTCTCTCTTAGATTAGCGGTGTTTTAAACTGAGAGTCGCCATGTGTCAGGCAAGGGGAAAGGCAAGGGAAAACAGCCATCCAGTCAACTGAGCTAACCAACACCAATGGAATGATTGGAGCCACACTGAAAATCATACAGCAGTTTCTGATTTCCAGGTTTAACCATGCATGTATAGACCCTGGAAGTGAGTAACTGCTTTACTCCTTAATAAGAGTGAATGCTGATAATCTCAATAAAATTTCCTCTGCACAGCTATCGCTAATATCATCAAAACTGTATTGCTACATACACAGTTATTTGTCCATTATAGCAACAGTTTGCTCTGACATATTCCCTCAGCCAGATAATTTATTTAGTTCATTCACGGGATGAGGGCACCACAGACTGGGTCAGCAATTACTGTCCATTCTTATTTTCCCAGTGAGCATTTGAGAGTCAACCAAATTGCTGTGAGTCTGGAGTCACATGTAGGCCAGACCAGGTAAGGATGGCAGTTTCTTTCCCTAAAGGGTATTAGTGATCGTGTTGTGTATTTCCGACAATCAACAACGGATTAGTAGACTCTTAATTCCAGATTTTTATTGAATTCAAATTCCACCATCCGTCATGGCTGGATTCAAATCCAAGTCCCCAGAATATTAGGTCTGGCAGCATCTGTGATGGAAAAAAAAAGCAGAGTTAATTCTTCGGGTCCGGTGACCCTTCCTCAGAACTGCCAGACCTGCCGAGCTTTTCCAGCAACTTTGTTTTTGTTACTGATTTACAGCATCCGCAGTTCTTTTGGTTTTTATCCCCAGAATATTACCTGGGTCTGTGGATAAACAGTCCAGCAATAATACCGGTAGGCCGTCACCTACCTTTGGGTTGGATTTTAGCTCTGTGAGGGTATAAGAATGTGAATGATAGTGCAATTTAAGTGCTCTGATTGAGTTTGCTGCCAATGTTCCACCAGCATCTTGCCAACCTTGACCAGGTGGTAAAAGCAGAGAGAGCCATTGATGTTCCACCATTGAATATGTTCCAAGCGGGATTTATGATCTTTCCTTTTATTCCAGGAGCAGATATATTAAACCTCATTGGGGCAGCTCATTGTAAATCAAGCCTCGATACTCCCAGAGTTGTCACAAAGGTTTTATAAAGATACACAAAATTCCCCGATTTACCTGTCTTTTAGATCCAGGTTGACAGAAAGCAGGACCAGGTTTCTGTATTTAACAAAAATCGCTATTTATTACAAATAAATAGATTCTAGCTACAGGCTCACAGTTGTGAACCATCGACATATAATTCAACAATTTAAAACTCTAGCCCCCTTGAAAAAAAATTTCTCAGGGACTGTCTGTCTACTGGAGAGCCAATCACATAGGTGTTGGCAGGCAGAAAGCCTTTCTCATCGACAACTGGCCACTGTTCAGTAGACCAATCAGCTCCTTGTTGTCAGCTGAATCTCTTCCTACAACCCTGCGTCCTGTCGGTGCCGGCTCGTCTGCAGTCGCTCCATCACTGCTTGAACAAGCAGCAGAGTAAATAACAATTATAATGAGTAACAGCAAACTTGCTTTTGAGGAAGCACAGCAACCCTTTCCACAGTTGTTGATTTTTGAAGTAGTCCTTTTCCCATTTTAATCAAAAACGTTGAAGAATAAAGGGATACAGTCTCGGCAGTTTGGAAATAGAATTGAGGCAGTAGATGATGCACGATCATATTAAATAGAAGAGAAACTTGAAGAGCTAAATGCACTTCTCCAGCTCCTATTTCTTATGTTCATATATAAACACCTGTTTGTACTCAGCATCGCTCACTTTTAAATACATATGTTGGGAACTGATGAAAACATCAGCAAAAATGTCCTGTAGCCAAAAGCCCTAAAGAAGTCAAGAAATTTTGCAGGAATGACGGTTTTGTGCTCAGTTGAGTCACCCTGTGGCAGGTTTTACAGAGAGTTTTATTTCTAACATGTTCAAAATGAGAAAGAAAATTGCAGATTTTTGACATGATTCCGATAAGAACTTCAGAAGAACTTCTTTACTTAGTGAGTGACAAGAATATAGAACTGGCTACTAACGGTAAAAACAAAATTTACCAGGTCATAGGGGTGCTCTCTCTTTAGAGATAGAGACAGCTGCCCAGTATCAATTCTGTGACTGAAGGTGGTTTAACCAAAGGGTGACCAGCCTCAGGTGAGGGAAGATATTGAGAAGCAGAGTCCTTTGTGATAACGTCAACTGATAGGGTTAGTGTGAGGGTTAGTTGGTGTTGGAATTGAACCCATGATCAGTTCTGAGGAAGGGTCACTGGACCCGAAACGTCAACTCTGTTTTCTCCTTCGCAGATGCGGCCAGTCCTGCTGAGCTTTTCCAGCGACTTTGTTTTTGTTCCTAGTTGTTGGTGTCGCTCTACATCACAAGTCAGGAGTGTGATGGAGTACTCCCCACTTATCAGGACGGGTGCAGCTCCAACAACATTCAAGAAGTTTGACACCATCCAGGACAAAGCAGATCCCACTTGATTAGCACCACATCCATAAACATCCATTCCCTCCACCACCAACACTCAGTAGCAGCAGTGTGTACCATCTACAAGATGCACAACAGAAATTCACCAAAGATCCTCAAACAGCATCTTTCAAACCTATAACCACTTCCATCTAGAAGGACAAGGGGCAGCAGTTTCATGGGAACACCAACACCTGCAAGTTCCCCTCCATGCCAGTCACTAAGTTGGAAATATATCACTGTTTGCTCACTGCCACTGGGTCAAAATCCTGGAATTTCCTTCTTAAGGGCTTTGTGGGTCAATCTACAGCAAGTGGACGGCAGCATTCAAGAAGGCAGTTCACCACCAACTTCTCAAGTCGACTAAGGATGGGTAATAAACTCTGGTCCAGTCAAAGACGCCCACATCGCACAAATGAATAAAAAGAACTGGCTGTCCAACCAAATGAGCTAACTGACCCCCAAGACCTGGTGTAATTCAAGTGAATAGAACAGATGGCATTTCACGATTTTGATGAAGGTACAAGGAATAACAAATAGAAGAATGTGCTGAAGAGTGATAGGAGAGGATTATGTGGAGCTTAAACACCCTCATTGACCAATTAGGCTGAATGTTCTGTTTCTGATCTTAGTGGAATGATTTGGTCTTAAAGGTATCTTTCTCTATGAATGCAAAATCAAGACTGATTAAATCAAATAATGTAAACCTGGAAATGTAGAAAATAGGAGCAGGAGCAGACCACTTGACCCTTCTGGCCTGCTCCACCATTCAAAACAATCATGGCTGATCATCCATCTCAATGTCCTGTTCTCCCATTTTCTTTGATCTCTTTAGCCCTAGGAACTATATCTAATTCCTTCTTGAAAACACTCAATGTTTCCGTGGCAGAGAATTCCACAGGCTTGCCACTCTCTGGTGAAGAGTTTTCTCCTCATCTCAGTCCTAAATGGCATTCACTGTACCCTTACATTGTGACCCCTGGCCCTGAACTCCCTGGTCATTCAGAACATTTTACCTGCACTTACCATTTCCAGTACTATCAGAATTTTATAGTTTTCAATGAGATCTGTCCTTATTCTTCTGATGTAATGTAACAATATTTTCCTTCATTTATTTCCCAGAAAATACTCATGGTATTACAGCTAATGCTTACTATAGTTCACAGAAAGGTTTCTTTTAAATTACAATTTTGTATTCTGCAGCACAGCATTCAACACATTTCGATAAGCTGCTGCCTGCTTGCAATATTTCATTTGCATTTTGAACACACTACTTAATCGACTGGATCAACGTACCTTCACCCTGGTTAGTAAAGAATGACGCTATTCTCACAGCTCAATGATCTCCAATCCTCCATTTTAAATCAGACTTATCATTTTTACTGCATTGAGAAGCATGAATGAATGAGGTCAAAGGTCTATTTTTGCCAGTCATTTTATTTTGGCAATTGAGTGAAGGGAACTGAACTGAACTGAATGGAAGCAATAAACTGAATAGCATTTTGCTCTTTCTTCCTTATCCTCTTAAGCCTAACTGTGTCAATATCTATCTTTGATGCGGAATTCTTAATCATCCTCTATTTATTGACATCCTTGCCCTCTGCATCACCTTATGTCTCAATTTGAATTCCCACATTCATTCTATCATTAAAGCTGTATTGAAAAACGTCTTTCCCTTTTGAGCCGATGACTTTCCTTTACAGACCTCAATCACATTCTGCAAAGTTGTGGAAATGTCGCTGGGTTAGTAATCCAGAAGCCCAGGGATCTGGTGACACATGGGTTCAAATCCCACCAAGGTGAATTCAGCAAATGAAGAAAAAAGTCTGGAATTGAAAGCTAATGTCAGGCAATGGTGAACACAGAATTGGTTGTTGTGAAAATAACACAGGCAGCATCAACACCGTGTGGAGCTAGAGGAACACAGCAGGTCAGGCAGCATCAGAGGAGCAGGAAAGTTGATGTTTCGGATCGGGACCCTTTATCTGAAGAAGAGACCTGGCCCGAAATGTCAGCTTTCCTGCTCCTCTGATGCTGCCTGACCTGCTGTGTCCCTCCAGCTCCACACTGTGTTGACCCTGACTCCAGCATCTGCAGTTCTTGCTGTCAGCTTGCACAGTGTCTCAGTGGTCAGCACTGCGGCCTCACAGCGTCAGGGACCTGGGTTTGACCACCCCCCACTCCCCCAACCCTTGGGCAACTGTCTGTGTGAAGTTTGCACTTTCTCTCTGTGCCTGTGTGGGATTTCTCTAGGTGGTCTGGCTTCCTCCCACAGTCCAAAGATGTGCAGGTTAGGTGCATTGGCCATGCTAAATTGCCCATAGTGTCCAAAGGTGGACAGGTTAGGTGGATTGGCCATGCTAAATTACCCCGTGGTGTCCTTAGACCTGCAGGCTAAGAGGAAACACTGGATTACAGGGATAGGCTATGTGAGTCTAGGTGGGATGCTCTTTGGAGGGTTGGCGCAGAATGGCCTGCTTCCACGTTGTAGGGATTCTGTGAAAACCCATGCGGTTCACTAAAATCATTTAACAAAGGAAAGACAGGTAGTTAAAGTGAGGAACCTCATAATCTTTAAAAAAGATTCGTAACATTCATGGACATGGAGCAAGTGCAGGACTGTGGGATTGATAGATCAGCACAGACTTAATGGGCCGAAGGGTCTCTTCTCTGCTGTATGGCTCTATGAAATCTGCTAACTTTACTCATTCTGGCCTACATGTGAAGCAAGGTCCACAGTAATATTGTTCACTCTTAACTGAGCTAACAAGTCACTCAGTTCAAGGAAATTGGATATGGGCAATGGATTCGGGTCTTGCCAGCAATGCCAAACAGCTATTAGCCTTTGCCCCATGGCACCATGATTCTGACACAGTTCCTTGTGGCCATTTGTCATGCAGGACAACTCACTCCCCAGAACAAGAAGAGAGTCCGACACAGCTGCTCGGGGAAATATGTCTGACCTCTAGCTTGAATCCTTCAGCAAAACCAGGAAGTAAGGTGAAAATATAAAAGAACTGGGAGCAGAGAGAAAGGGATTGTGCAGCTGTTTTAGTTCTCATTCCAGATATTGGGGAGTCTGTGGAATTCTCTAACACGTCAAGCATTTTGAGACCCAATTATTGAAAGTTTTCAGGAAGGAGTTCAACATAGTTCTTACGGCAAAAAGGGATGATTAAACCATATCATCCCTCCAGCCATTGTTGCCAATTAATCACAACTCCTCAATTCCTTTGAATCTACATTGTTGGCTTGGCCTTTGCTAGGTTTTAAACTAAAGAAAAGGCACAATGTACTTAAAATCTATGCTTACAACACAACATTTCAATTAATCAGCAAGAACTCCGTCATATCAATGAATTTAGCATCATGTCAAATTGCTGAAAAGCTAATCATGAAAGCTATAATCATGGAATCCCAACGATCTGGAAGCAGGCCATCCAACCCATTCAATCCAAAACAGCCTCATCAAGAGCAGTCCATCCCGATCCACCCCTCTACCTGCAACCCTGCATTTCCCATGGCTAATCCACCTCACCTGCACTTCCCTGGTTACTATGGGCAACTTTGCATGGCTAATCTACCTAACCTACACATCTTTGGACTGTGGGAGGAAACTGGAGGACCCAGAGGAATCCCGTGCAGACACAGGGAAAACGTGCAAACTCCGCACAGAGAGTCCCCCGAGGCTGGAATCAAACCTGAGCCCCTGGTGCCATGAGTCAGCAGTGCGAGCCACTGAGTCACCATGCCTCCTTATAGGGCAAGGTCTTAAAATTTTCAGAAATAATTAGGAACACAGGAAGTAACAGAAACATAGGAACAGGACCAGCCCCTTGAGCCTGCTCTGCCATTCAATAAGCTGATCTTCAGCATAATTCCATGCGCCTGCCTTGGGCCAATATCTCTCCATATCTTGCTTATTAGAAATCTGTCTATCTCAGACATACATTTAACAATTAAATTAGCATCGACTGACATTTGAAGAAGAGAGTGTAAGGTTCTGGTTTGCAATCAGCTATTTTCCTGATATTTAAGCATTTCAAATCACTCCCAGATCCCTGGTTCTAGACACTGAACTTATTTAGGGGATGTGAAATGAAGAGGCAGTAGACATGTGTTTTAGGGCAAAAGAACCTCTGTTTTTTTAAAATACAAAAGATAATTACAAGAAAATAAATAATGCAGTAAATCAAGGAAATTATCATAATCAATATACAGAAGAACAGTAATACTTTAAAATACACTATTAACTAGATTAAAACTAGAAGAACACTATCCTACTAATACACAGAATAACAACAGTGTTTAATTTCAGAGATAACAAGGTGTGGAGCTGGATGAACACAGCAGGCCAAGCAGCATCATAGGAGCAGGAAAGCTTGATGTTTCGGGCCAATTTCAGACTCTTTAATCAGAATTCAAACCCTTGGGGTCCCAAAACACTGTCACCACTCACCTTCTCCTCCCTGCTATCTAGGATGGGACTTCATGTTCACCAATCAGAGTGCAGTTTTGAGGCGCACCTGTCTGTTCTGGCTTGCCATTCCTGGAGCCTGGATGAAGACTTTGGAGTGCATAAGTTTTACAGTTTGGGTTAAGCCTGCTGAGGCGGTAAGGTGTGTATTGGATCTATTGGCGACATACTTGGTTTTCTTTACTTGCTGCCGGTGTTGTGGGCCCGGTTTACACCTCAGGTTGTGTTTGAGGACTCGTGGTGTCAGTTGTTTCTCTGAGTTGTTGGTCTTTAGTCCTGACGGATGCTGAGGTTCTTGCCCTTTGGTTCTCCCTTGGCTCGGAAGAGGCCCCTGTCTGGAAGCTCTAGTTCAGATAGCACCCTCAAATGAGATCAGAGCAGGCAGTTATACTGACTGTGGGCCCCCTTATCTTCGTGCCAAATCATTGTTCTCTAGTGTTTTTTTCCGGATTTAACTGACTTTCCGAATCTTAGAGTGTGTTTGTATGGGTTTGGATTGAGGTTGAATGTCTGGTGTCTCTGCAGGCCACATAACTGTCTGCATTGTGTAGCCCAAGGCATACAAGCTGTCTCGGGCTCGGGTCTGATGAAGGGTCCTGACCCAAAACAGCGACTTTCCTGCTCCTCTGATGCTGCCTGGCCTGCTGTGTTCCTCCAGCTCCACACTGTGTTATCTCCGACTCCAGCATCTGCAGTTTTTACTGTCTCTGGGGCTGGGGTCTGTTGGTTTCAGTCAATCCCAAGGAGGGAGCAACTCAGTTCTTAGAGGTTGCACCAGCAAGGCTTTCTCCTACATCCTCTATCAGCTGAGAGATGGCAGGACTACGTTCTCATTGTCTGTCGAGAATGATAAAAAAGGTGGCCATAAGTACTTAAAGTTCCAGTCCCTCTCCAACATGAGTCTGTGCCCACCGGCCCCAGAACACCAGGTCACGCTGCCTACATGTGCCGGCCTCCATCCAGAACTCGCTCAGCCGCCACTCTGGAACTCAGCCCGCGAATCAGCTCCCTCACTTTGCCGCGGGACTCAGCGCACTTGTTCCTCTACCGCCACTGAACGTGGCCTGTCCTCGCTCAGTCACTGGCTCCACTGAACTTGGCCTGTCCTCGCTCAGTCACTGGCACCACTGAACGTGGCCTGTCCTCGCTCCGTCACTGCCACCACTGAACGTGGCCTGTCCTCGCTCCGTCACTGCCACCACTGAACTTGGCCTGTCCTCACTCCGTCACTGCCACTGAACTTGGCCTGTGCTCGCTCCTCTAACACCACTGAACTCGGCCCATGCTTGCTCCTCTGTCGCCACTGAACTTGGCCTATCCTTGCTCATCTAACACCACTGAGCTTGGCCCCTGCTCACTCCGCTACCGCCACTGAACATGTCCCGTCCTCGTTCCGTCGCTGCTGCGGGACTCAGCCCACGTGATCAGAGCCCACTTGGACTCCAACGGCTATCCGTCTCCCTTGATTCCACTCTCCAGGTAGGCCAAGGTAGTCAAAAGTTGGGGGGGAGATGGATGGTGGGGGTTGGAGTGTGGAAAGAAAAGAAAGCTACAAAGAGGAGAAATAAAGGAAAACGAGGAACAGGGACTAGCGAGCAGAGGAACTCCGACTGGAGCATCCTAATCTGCCGCCATTTTGAATTACATTTTAAGTTCAGATAAGTTAGTGTCGTTTTCCTTAGAACAAAGGTGACACAAATAACAAGGGACTTGTATACAGTGGACAAGGATGAGCATTTTCCCTTAACGGAGAGGTCAAGGTAGCAGAAAATTCCAACGACTATTTCTCCTTTTTGCCGTCTGTCCAGGGAGAAGATAATCTCACCCAAAATTATTTTAGCATTCAGCAGTCACAGAGGGAACACTGCTTCTGAGAAAGGATCTCCAAACCAATATTTAGACAGCGAGGTAGTTAATGAGAATTACAAGTCTACATTAACAATGTTAGATCCTTAAATGCTTGGCAGTCATGATTCATGAGACTAAGTGGAGGGATCGTGTACTTATTCAGATATATATATACTGATGTGTGTCTATTAGATATCTTATGTCTTTGAATATTAAACACAATATTCATAATAACGGGAACATTAAAGCAAGCCTTTTTCTTCACTGAGCGTTGGAAGTGTACACCAGAAATAGAATGGAAGGCATAAAGGGTTCTCACCTGAGGTTCCATTTCAAAATAGGTGACCGAGTCTTAGATGTAGCACTTAGTGAACAAAACTGGATTTAACAACCATTTCTTGAAAAGAAAAATTCAGTTCACTATTAATTATAAGGGACGGAGGCTTGCAATTAACAGGAACCAGGAATGAGCCCAAGATAGCTGCAAATCAAGTAATTAAATTATGAATCCATAACAAAGCACTGTGCCTCATTGCTAAAAATAGTTTCTTTACTTATATTGCAGGAACAGAATCTGTTACTGATGCTACCAGCCTTCATAATTATGACAAAATACATAATTACATAAAAGGGTCACTATAAAATGCATACATATCATGACAGCTGATTCTTTAATTTGCAAGAGGTCAGTTTGTTGTGTTAATGATAAATTGATTAATCCTTGACTTTGAGTATTTCAAACACAATTGAATATTTCAGGAAAATGACAAGAGCACAGTATAAATTTTAAATACTGCCTCTAAATTGCATGCGCTCAGTTTAATTTGAATGATGTGTAAATCATGTCAAACAGCCTGCAGTTAAGGCAATGAGTATGCACAGTTCAGAGTCATAAATGGTTTTCTATTGAACTTCAAAAGGACTCAGTTAGATCTGACATAAAAGCTTTTGAGCCAGAAGGCTCTAGACTCAGATGTGATTTTTGTATACCTCAATCTGGTCAAACAGCTGAAATATTACTCACAGTCTCAGCAAATTTCACCAAACACCAAACTTCAACCTGAACTTATTGTTCAGACTGCCCTGCATTGAATCCAATTATGAACGCGTCTATCTCTGTGTAACATGACATTTAAACACATAGATCTTGACAATCATAAATCAGGAATTCAGGGAAATAAAATGGTTAAGAAGGCTTAAATGATACTTTGTTAGCCGAGACGTAGAGATTAAGGGTGGGAGATTATGCTGGGACTGGATAGAAATGTTGGTTAGGCCACTGCAAGAAAATCATGTGCAGTTCTGGAAGCCACGTTATAGGAGGGATGGGATTGCACTGGAGAGGATGCAGAGGAGATTCACCAGGATATTGTCTCAGCTGGAGAATTTCAGTTATGAAAAGACATTGGATAGACTGAGATTGTTTTCCCGAGAGCAGAGGAGACTGAGGGTGTACATGATTGAGATGTATAAAATTATGAGTACAGATAGGATACGCAGGAAGGAACTTTTCCTCTTGATGGAGGGAACAGTGATCTGAGGACATAGATTTAAGGCAAGGGGCAGGAGGTTTAGAGGAGATTTGAGGAATTTTTTGCACCCGAATTGTGGTGGGAATCTGGAACACACTGCCTGCAAGGGTGGTAGAGGTAGGAAACCTTATTACATTTAAGAAGCATTTAGATGTGAAGTTGTTTTGCCAAGGCATGCAAGGCAATGGGCTAAGTGCTGGAAAAAGGGATTAGAATAGGCAGGTGCTTGTTTTTAATCAGTGCATACTTGACGGGCTGAAGGGTATTTTTTTTCTGTGCAGTAGACCTCTCTGACTTTATGACCCTGTATTCCAGTGGCACCAGGTCTTCACAAACAATGGAAATTCATTAATGGAAATTAAGGAATTAAGGTTGCCACCCAAGTTGATAGGGTTGTTAAGAAGGCGTACGGTGTGTTAGGTTTTATTGGTAGAGGGATTGAGTTTCGGAGCCGTGATGTCATGTTGCAGCTGTACAAAACTCTGGTGCGGCTGCACTTGGAGTATTGCGTACAGTTCTGCTCACCTCATTATAAGAAGGATGTGGAAGCATTGGAAAGGGTGCAGAGGAGATTTATCAGGATGTTGCCTGGTATGGAGGGAAAGTCTTATGAGGAAAGGCTGAGGGACTTGAGGCTGCTGTCGTTAGAGAGAAGAAGGTTAAGAAGTGACTTAATAGAGACATACAAGATGATCAGAGGATTAGATAGGGTGGACAGTGAGAGCCTTTTTCCTCGGATGTTGATGGCTAGCACGAGGGGACATAGCTTTAAATTGAGGGGTGATAGATATAGGACAGATGTCACAGGTAGATTCTTTACTCAGAGAGTAGTCAGGGCATGGAATGCCTTGCCTGCAGCAGTTGTAGACTCACCAACTTTAAGGGCATTTAAATGGTCGTTGGATAAACATATGGATGATAATGGAATAGTGTAGGTTAAATGGGCTTCAGATTGGTTTCACAGGTCGGTGCAACATCAAGGGCTGAAGGGCCTGTACTGCGCTGTAATGTTCTATGTTCTATGTTCTAAGTTCTAAGGTTAAATTAGGAAATAGAGTATTTACATGTAATTAAACCTGGTTGAGGGAATCCTTTATCCTTATCTCTTTCTCTCCATAAAGCCGTTCTATGACATGTCTATGACTGCTTGAGCTCCCCTGTTCAATGCCTTCCCTCACCATCGCCACCTGTTGCTGGAGGCCCTGTTACATCAGCTTAGCAAGGGATGGGATTTGCCAGAGATCCTGCTGTCAAATAGTCTGATGATCCTCACAGTACTCTCACGTCAGCTATTCAGGTAAAATACTGGCTGATTACCAAAAGCAGGGGAAAGAGATCTCATTACTCTGTAGTTCCTTTGGGTAAAAAAAGGGCTGAAATTTGATTTTTCATTTATAAATATAGGATAGTATTGAGATAACACAGTGTGGAGCAGGAGGAACACAGCAGGCCAGGCAGCATCAGAGGAGCAGGAAAGCTGACATTTCAGGTCTGGACCCTTCTTCATTTTCATTTTCTGATGCTGCTTGGCCTGCTGTGTTCCTCCAGCTCCACACCTTGTTATCTCAGACTCCAGCATCGGCAGTTCCTACTACCTCTAGGATAGTATTGATCTTTGGTGAGATTGTTGGCAAGAGTCTGGTTTAGTCTGCTCGCCATGTTAGTTTTTATTGTCTCCATTGAAGAGAAAAATAATCCAACAAGGTTTCACGGGGTGAGTCTCAATCAAACAAATAACACTTTCATCAATGAATGAGTTCACCTTCAGTGTTTCAGGGTGAAATGTTTCAACTTTTGTCTATTTTGTTTAAACCACACTACCTTCTATAGAGTCTGTATAAACTTTGGCTAACCTAACAATGTCCTTTTAATGTCCAATTCAATTTTGTAATAACATGGTTGTCCCAGTCAGAAGTCACAAGGCACCAGGTTACAGCCCAACAGGTTTGTTTGAAATCACAAGCTTTCAGAGTGCTGCTCCTTCGTCAGGTGAAGTCCAACACTAGCACCTACACAACATGTTCATCCTAAAGAGTGTGCTTAAAGGATGGAAGTGTTACAAAACAGAGAGAAAAGTACCGTTTGAACTCCAATGATAGTGTAGTCAATTATATATCTTTACTCTGTCCAACTTCTGAGTTCATCAATGCCACAGTTGATTGTTGATTACAGCTTCATTGAGTTAAATTCAATAAATTGCCCCCAACAGCCAGTAAATGCAAACAGATAATGCCAATTTCATATCCCAACTAAGAGCTGTTGTTAAGATTTATAGGTAGCAGGGATCCAGGGTAATTAATTTGGAGCCTTGTAATGAAAACTCAGAACAAAAGAGTAAGCGAGTGAAAACTTGTATGTTTATCATAGTATAAAATTAACTTCCCCATTATATTCTTAGACCAGGTTGACTTTGAAAATATTGGGAAAGAAAAGAAAGACTTTACATCCAGCCTTTCCTGACCTGTGGAAAGCAAGCTCCCATAGAATGCATTAACAACCTGATCATCTCTTTTGATCATTTTGATTAGGGGATGAACATAGAGCGGAGCGAGGGAGAACTACCCTGCTCTTTCTTGAAGTAACAGCATGGGACCTTTTACATGTACTTTGGTGACGTGGCACATCCTTGGTTTACATACAAAATACATAAAAGGTGGAATTACAGGTGCTGGAGATCAGAAACAAAAACAGAAATTAAATTTGAATCCCACCGTGGCAGAAGGTGGAATTGGAATTCAATAAAATGAAATCTAGAACTTGGTTAGGGTGACAAGGTGGCTCAGTGGTTAGCATTGCTGCCTCACAGTGCTAAGGATCTGGGTTTAATTCCAGCCTAGGGTGACTGTCTGTGTGGAGTTTTCATGTTCTCCTTGTGTCTGTGTGGTTTTCATCCCACAGTCCAAAGATGTACAGGTTAGGTGGATTGGCCATGGGAAATGCAAGGTTACAGGGATAGAGTGAGTCTGGATGGGATGCTTTTCAGAGAATAGGTGTGGACTCAATGGGCTGAATGGCCTGCTTCCATACAGTAGGGATTCTATGAATTAAGAGTCTAGTGTTGTTGACTGTTGTAAAAACTCATCTGGTTCACAAATATCATTTAGGGAAGGGAATCTGCCATCCTTACCTGGTCTGACCTACATGTGACTCCCGACCCACAGCAATGTGATTGTCTCCCAACTGTGAACAATTATGGGTGGGAAATAAATTGTCACCAGTGCCCACATCTTGTAAGAGAACAAATAAATACTCAGTCAATCTGGCACCATCTGTGGAGAGCTAACAAAGTGAGTGTTTCAAATTCTGTGAACCTTCTTCAGAACTAGAAGCAGCTAGGTACGTTGGCATTTATTTATGCTGGTGACAGAGGTGGTGGGGAGAGGAGTGAGCAGATAGGTGAAGACAGAGCCAAGAGAGAGGGAGAGAAAGATAAAGGGTTAGGCAGCCAAAGGGATTATTAGCAGAAGGAGAGGGAAGAAGAAAAAATTGTTAGGGTTTGGTTTTGTACTGCCTCTGAAGAACAGCATCTCTGACAGAGTTGGTATGCTCCTTTGGCTCTGGATTTTTGTGCCCAGGTCTCCAATGTGGCTTTTAATCCACAACTTCCTGACTCCATTAAGAACGCTACCAAATGATCTGCAGCTAAAACAATGTGCCCTTCTATTACCTTCCACATTTCAGATTTAATTGTTGTAGTCTTGATCTTTTAATAATTAAAGCCACCAGTTGGGCTTAAAGCGTTTCTGTTGCTTCCTGGTTATAATTACAAAGTTCACTTTAAATCAATGTATTAAATGGCATCATTTTGTGCTCAGCTGTATTTCATTGACAGCTTGAGATAGTGATAGTCCTCTTGGGAGGTAAGTAACAGCACAAAAACAGTAATCTTGCGATAACTTGTTTTGAGAGGAATGTCGTATACATCATCCTGTTTAAAACTGAATTGGTCTCAATGGGCCGAATCAGGATTTATCCAAAGTATTTAACATTCGCAATAGTTGTCTAGACATCAACCACCTCCTCCCTAATTTAACCGAGTGGAAAAAAAAACACACAAATAAGTCTTCAGGGAATTTGACTTTGCGGAGATGGACACATCAACCCTTCTGAATTCTCATTTTGCTAAAATTACCTCACAAGATGTTTTCTCATAAGAGATAGAAAGGCCGATTCTTGCTAATGTCTGAGACTAGGCAGGTGATGGCTCCAACTGCCTGAAGCGGTCTTACAGAAGCCCGTGTGGGTTTCCCCTGCTCAGACTATGACATGATGAATTTCCAACAACAATCGCACTGCTTATAGTGAGTCTTCGACTTAGGAACAAGGGATTTGTAACTGGCTGGCAGCTATTGTGGGTGTGAAGTCAGGGAGCAGAACAGCAATTCAGAGCTCAAATATCGTTCAAAGGAAAGGGAAGTTGTTGATCTGCAGGCCATTCAACTCCTTTCCAAACCACCCCTCCAGTATAAATTGTTGTGATCATTTGAAATTAGACATTCTTGCATTTGTTCTGTTGAGAGTCCAACTTAAAGCTTCAAAAACATGCCTCTCTTTTCAACTTAGTAGGAAGGAGGTCAAGGGGTAACTGGAGTGATGTGCTGCAGCCTACTTGGACAATTGAGACATGTTTGTGTCTACAGCTGCCTGATTTGTATGTCTATTCTTATTGCGGGGAAAGCTGAGGTAACAAAGTAGAGAGAGAGAGATTACAGTAGGTTTAATGGTGTGGTTGGACTCCTAAGAATATGGATTAAGGAGTTTGGTTAAATCAGCTAGCTTGTTTGCAATGCAGGATAAAACTAACTTTGCAGGTTCAAATCCCACACCAGGTGAGGTTACTGTGAAAGTCCTACTTTCTCAACCTCATCCCTGGCCTGAGATAGTCATCCTTCTAATGTAAAAGTAGCCAAAATGTCTTTTGGGACAACGATGACTTTACCTCTGTACATTAATGATGCGTGCCCTGTCATTGAAAGAGTTGACGGCTTCAAGAGAATATGCTCCGGATACTTTGTGCAGTCCCTCCACAGTCTACTTCTTCTGCGAAGTGATTCAGTGAAAATAAAACAGAAATGACAGATTTCTTCAAGATTGGAGCTTAAGTATTGGTTCTTGTGAGGAAGAGCCCTAAAAAGGAAAGATAAAGCAAGCAAGATCCCTTACAGAGATACAGGACGAAATTTTCTTCTTCCTGATGTGACATGAGCAATGGCGTGAAAGGCGGGAAAACACAGAGAGAATGAAAGAAATCAGAATCATGACATCGTGAAGTTTTTTGCGATTTTCTCCTCACGCCTTAACGGCAGATATCATCAGGTGCTGGGAGTGCCCACTTGAAAGAAGAGAGGGAATTAATTGTCTCTGAGGGATCAAAGCTTGTGCAGATTAACGGTGAGATCACAGGGACCATGGAGAGAGTAGCACAGTTATTGCCTTAGGTGATCCATTGATGTCTTCCCTGTCCCCAATTAGGAAGTTGAGCCCTTCGAAAATCCAGTATTTTCCATCAATCCATCTGAAATCCAGTATTTACGCCTCAGAGGAACTTAAGGGAGGCGATGGTCTAGTGGTATTATCACTGGATGGTTAATCCAGACACCCGGGTAATGTTTGGGGGAATCTGGGGTCAAATCCTACCACAGCAGAATTTGAATCCAATAAAAACTTTGGAATGAAGAGTCTAACGATAACCATGAGTCAATTGCCAGAAAAACCCATCTGGTTCACTAATGCCCTTTAAGGAGGGAAACTGCTACCCTCACCTGATCTGGCCTACATGTGACTCCAGACCCTCAGGGATGTGGTTGACTCTTAATGGCCCTGTGGGCAGTTAGGGAGGGAAATAAACGCTGGCCCGTTGTTGAAAGAGCTGATGTGATACCATAATACTCACATAGCATAAATGCATTTAGAAAAAAGGATGTGTGTAGCTTGATGTTTGCCAAACTTTACGCCCTCATACACACTTCATCCCCAACAATCCCCTACTGGTCATGGCCTGGATGAGGGCCAATTATTCCTGCAATGAGACAAAGGAGGGATCTGGGGATATGGGCTGGATGGAGCAGCTGTTAGTGGGGATGCACAAGGAGGAGGAGAAGTGTTGGTGAGGTGTCCACTGTAAGTAACACGATGAACAGAGGGTAGGAGGAGTTATTAATTTGTGAGGTTGATGTAGGTGAGAGCAATTGAGTGGACCTGATGCATGCAATGACGAGAGTTGTAATCCATGAGCCTTGATGAAAGTCCTGTGCGATGGCAGAATTAGAATGAATGGTGGTCCTGTGTATGTCTATGAGATAGTGGGAGAAACTGGTAGCATCTATCGTTGAGGAATTCAAAGGATAATTGACCTTCTTCCTGCACTCCAAGGCACCCCATTTCACCAATGCACAAAGCTGACCCGGGATGCAATGTGTGCCCAGGCTAGGTTGGCCTCCTCTCAATGGGCCATCCAACAGCTCCTTCAGATCTCTGTTTGTGAAGCTGAAAGCTAACTTTTCCTTTCCTCTGGGCTGTGCCCTGAATGTGGAGGTTCAGGCACTGCAGTGTGATGGGCAGTTCCTGGCATCTGAGATAATATGTCGCTGGGCTTTAAAAATGGCATCGACGGCATCAAAGCTGCAAGGTCCCAACAATGATGGGTACTCCTGTCTCTCCGACTGTACGACTCCCTGGGAAAGATGCCACAAATGAAGGGGCGAAGTGTGGAAGGCTGTGTGAGAAAACTCACTCCGAGCTGTGGACACCATGGGCCTTACTAGACAAAACGCTAAAAGTGAGAAACGTCCTTGTGTTGCCTTGAAGGGGTAGTTATGGTAAAAGGAGGAAAATGCTTCTACTGAGCTGAATTAAAATTCCAGGTTAATACACAGTATGAAAGACTTGTAAATACTTGATTAATTTAGACCAGTATTCATTCTTACTACAAACATCAAAGCAGATTTCTTGTCCATTCAAAAATATATTGGAATACTTCTGATATCCAAAATTACTGATAGCAGCACACAATTACAAGAGCAGCTGGTATATGACAATTACACTTGGCATATTGCTTCATTAAAACATCACCTGCTATATGTCTGTTTATCCTTCACTTTCTTGTTGCCACTTCAACCGTAGCCTTTGGTTTAACTCTCTGGAAATTAAGAAGAGGCTTGCATTTATTCTGCAATTAAAAATCTCCATTCGGAAAGGCAATGGCTGTCGTATCCATCGCCTCTCCACCATTCAGCTCAACCACAGTACCATATGCCCGACAGCTCTCAGAGTAAAAACATTTCTCCTTGTCTCCAACCGGGATTGCTCATCAATAACTTTCAATTTATTATCTCTGGATGTTGACCTACTTTCCAGACGGAATAATTTCTCTTGAGTCAAAATGTCTCATCACATTGAAATCCTCTAAGACCTCTCTTAACCTTGCTTATTCCATGAGAATAGTCTTAACTGACCTCACAAGTCCCTCATCACTGGTAACATCCTGGTAAATGTTCATCGCTCACTCAGAAACGTGTTTGTTCATGAATTACGATGCCTTGAATTGTTTATAATACTCCAGCTGAAGCCCAACCTCTGACAGATAAATCTTCAGTGTGATTGCTCTGCATTCATGTTCCTTGCATCAATTTACGAACCCAAGTGACTTCTTTTTTACACCCAATTTATCACATTAGGAGAATAGGCAGGCACGATTAAAACTATGGAGATAAATCGAGAATGGTATCTCCCCAATCCCCAATGTCATAGTAACGCAGGAACAGGAGTAGGCCATTCAGCCCATTGATCCTATATTACGATCAATTAGGCCACAACTGATCAAGTCTTCAATGTCACTTTCCCTCACTATCCCCCATATCCTTTAATGTCATTAGTCTCCAGAGATCTATGTCTTGAGAATGTTCAATATTTAAACTTCCACAGGCCTCTGGTGGAGAAAATTTCAATGGTTCACCACCCTCTGTGTGAAGAAATTTCTTCCAATCTCATTTTGAAATGGCCTACCCTTTATCCTGAAGTTATGTCCCCTGGGGAGACATCACATCAAAATGTGTGTGTACATTTGTGGTGCCAGGGCAAAAGATACCACTAAGCAGCTGCAGAAGTTGGGGGTAGGGATGAGGATAAACAACCAGTGATTGTGTTCCATATCAGTACCAGTGTCATTGAATCATAACCTGAAAGAGTCATAGATTTGTACAGCATGGAAACAGACCCTTTGGTCCAACCTGTCCATGCCAACTAGATATCCTAAATTAATCTAGTCTCATTTGCCAGCATTTGGCCCATATCCCTCTAAACACTTCCTACTCATATACCCATCCAGATGTCTTTTAAATGTTTCAATCATACCAGCCTCCACCACTTCCTCTGGCAGCTCATTCCATACATACACCACCTTCTGTATGAAAAGGTTGCCCCTTAGGTCCCTTTTTAAATCTTTCTCCTCTCGCCTTAAACCGATGCCCTCTAGTTTGGACTCCCCCACCCCAGGGAAAAGACCTTGTCTACTTACCCTGTCCATGTACCTCATGATCTTATAAACCTCTATAAGGTCACCCCCAGCCTCTGACACTCCAGGGAAAATAGCCCCAGCCTATTCAGCCTCTCCCCATAGCTCAAACCCTCCAACCCTGGCAACATCCTTGTAAATCTTTTCTGCAACCTTTGAAATTTCACAGCATCCTTCCTATAAGATGGAGACCAGAATTGCACACAATGCTCCAAAAGTGGCCTAACCAATGTCTTGTACAGCCTTATATACATTGAGAGAAGGATGAGATCCTGCAGACAGATTTTAGGAATCTAGGAAAGAGGATAATAAGCAGGACCTTAAGGTGATAACGTTCAGGTTATTCCTCGTGCCACACATGAGTAAGTGTAGAAATGGAGGATAATGTGAGTTCCCCAGGGACTCTGGTACAGGCACCTTTGCTTTTCCTCATATATATTAATGATCTGTAACTTGGGGTACAGGGGATAATGTCCACATCTGCAGATGACATGAAACTTGGAAGAATTGTAGGTTGTGAGGAGGACAGTGTAGAACTCCCAAACAACATTGACAAGCTGGTGAATTAGTCAGATAAGTGGCAGATAAAGTTAAATGCAGGGAAATGAGGGGTGGTGCACTTTGTTCAGAAAAACATTGGAAGACAATCAAAAATAGGGGCTAAGATTCTAAAGAGGGTGCATGAGCAAGGGAACCTGGGTGTACATGTGCACAGATCTTAGAAGGTGCCAGGATTAGTGAACAGCATAAAGCACACACTATTCTGGGCATTGTTAATGGGGCATAGAATACAAGGGTGAGGAGGTAATATTGAACTCGTATATAAGCTGGAGTATTGTGGACATTTTGGGGCCAAATTATAGGAGAAATGTGAAAGCATTGGAGAGGGGTCAGAATTGAATGGCTCCAGGAATAAGAAACTTCAGTGATGAGGGTAGATTGAAAGAGTTAGGACTGTTCTCCTTGGAGAGAAGAAGTCTGATAGGAGATTTGATAAGAGGTTTTCATACGCTGACTGAATAGGGTGGATATGGAGAAGTAGTTCCCACTCATAAAAGGAACAAGAATGAGAGAGCATAGAGTTAAATCAATGTGCAAAAAAAAACCAAAGGAGATGTGAGAAATAACTTATTCACTCGGTGAGTACTTAGGAATCACTGAGCAGCTGCAGAAGTAGGGGGTAGGGATGAGGATAAACGACCAGTGATTGTGTTCCATATCAGTACCAGTGTCATTGAATCACAACCTGAAAGAGTCATAGATTTGTACAGCATGGAAACAGACCCTGTCTGGAATTCACTGCCTGGAAATGTATTGGGGGCAGATTCAACTGAGGAGTTCAAGAGGGCATTGGATGATCATTTGGATAGGAATAGTGTGCATGAGTATGGAGAAAAGGCAAGAGGTTGGCACTTGGTAATAATGCTCGTTTGAAGAGCCGGTGCAAGCACAGTGGGCTGAATGGCCTCTGTTTGCACTGTAATAATTCTATATTTCAGTAAAACCAGATAAAACCATGTTGTGAGGGACAAAGAAGGCCCGAAACTCTCTGGATGACAAAGAGATAGAGAGTAAGATGAAGTAGAAAGGAAGCCGTTTGACAAATGTCAGGTTGATAATACAATTGAAAATCAAGCTGAAAGTAAAAGTTTTCATAGGGAAGTAAAACACAAAATTTGAAAAGCATGGACAGATTATGAGAAGAAACTGACAGCTAACCTAAAAGGGAATTCAACAGTGTTCTATCAGCTTGAGTATGTAAAAAGCTAAATGCTGTAGAAGTAGGAAGAATGAGACATGTCAGTAAGAAATGAAATTAAATCAATAACAAGAAATGATATAGAGTCGGAAGGTATAGAATCTGCATGATAGAGTCGAGGAACCACAAAGGACAAAAAAACGAGAGATATATGTTAAGTCTCCTAGCAGTAGTCAGGATGTAGGGAACAAAATAAATCAGGAGATAGAAAAGGCATGTATGAAAAACACTACATTAATCACAGGAGACTTCAGTTTGGAGGTGGACTGGGAAAATCAGTTTGGTAGTGGACCTCATAGTAGGCATTAGTGGAATCTCTACAAGATCTTTTTTGGAGCAATTTGTCATAGAACATACTAGGGAACAGACAATTTTGGATTTAGTGATGTGTAATGAGGCAAGCTTGGTTAGGGAGCTGAAGGTGAAAGAGCCCCTAAGGGGCCAGAGACCATAATTTGATAGAAATCGAGGACAGCATAAAAGCAAAAGGAACAACATACAATTTGGTGACTTTAGTGGGGAGCCAGAGGATCAGGAAGCCTTTAAAAACTATCCAGAGGGTAACAAAGAAAAGATCGAGAGGAGATTTGATTGAAGTGTCCGGGTAGGCAGGACAAAGTAGAAGGGGAAATTGTTCCTATTGGAGGAAACTTTGCAAACCAGAGGGCACGGTTCGGGTGAATGACATAAGAACAAAGGCAACATGAAAAAATCCCCTTTACACAGAGACTGGTTAGTGTCTTGAATGCAATCACTGTCTGAAAGTGTATTGGAAGCCAGTTCAATTGTGGCTCTCAAAAAGGAATTGGATAATAATCTGAAGAGAAAAAAGAATGCCATTCTAATGAAAAAATGTAAGGGCGTCAGACCAGTCAGGTTCTTCTAGCAGAGAGTGAGCACAGACATGTTGGGCCTAATAGTCTCTTTCTGGGCTGTAACTACTCTATGGCTCTTTAATTCTACAAACTGGCCATGCCTCCTTTAAGGGTTTGTGCATATGGACACAAATGTTTCTGTACCTATCCACCTTTTCCCATATCAAGTCTTTTATAGCTTACTGTTCTTCTAGAAGAGTCCTTCCAAAGTGCATCTTCCATGCTTGTCCATATTGAAGTCCACTTGCTCTCCTTCAAGCCACAAGCAGCATGGCAGGAGCATACTCATAAAATAATGATGTATCAAATCTTTTCACTTGGCTATGCTATCATAGCAAGCCCGTACAAGGCATACAATATCTGATCACCTTTCTCTGCAAATTATTCTAAGAATAGAAAGCATTGGGATTTGTCTGGGTTTTGCCTCATTAAATTGCACACTGTTTAATTACAATCATGGCTTAATGCCAGACACAACGTTGTAAACAGATTCAAATAATTTTGCCACCTGAGGCTTAATGGAACTGGTATAAAGACCCTGCAGAGTTAAAGATCCAATTCGCTATCCACAAAATTACAAATGTTTGAGAGGAACTGACTGCAGTGCCAGAGTTAAAAGAGATGCCAGTCCTGCTGATTATTTGTACCATTAACCAGTTCAGGACTGAAACTACATTGACACACTATCACTTCACCAAATGAATTGAGAGGCAGCTTGGCAATCTTAACATTTTAGGTAGTATTTTAATCAATGTACCAGCTGATTTACAAACTGGATAATAAAGCAGACATTGCCATGAACTGTAGCCAACTTTCATTAACATCTCTTGGTAATAAAGTTCAACTCACGAGCAGAACTCATAAGCTTGGGGCAAATTGTTATTTTTAATGGCAATAAGAGGATTATGATTCTTTTCGCTAATTAATAGTCTGCAGGATATGCCAGTGTGGTGGCAATGTCACTGGCATTATAGCCCAGAACCTCTGGGAACCTGGGTTTAGATCATAATCCTCTTATTGCTATTAAAAATAATAATTTGCCCCAAGCTTATAAGTTCTGCTCCTGAGTTGAACTTTATTACCAAGAGATTTAAATAAAAGTTGTCTGCAGTTCATGGCAATGCCTGCTTTATTATCCAGTTTGTAAACCAGCTGGAACATTGATTAAAATTCTACCTAAAATATTAACATTGCCAAGCTGCCTCTCAATTCATTTTGGTGAAGTGAAAGTGTGTCAATGTAGTTTCAGTCCTGAACTGGTCAATTGTACAAATAATTAAAACCATCCAAATTCCAGGATTATAAAGTGAAGTTGCAGCAATGAAACAAAGGATAATGGGATAAAACAGAAGCTATTTTGTGTTACTGTGGAAGGTGTGACCAGGAAGAATTTGAATGGTTGAAACAAAATTTGATTCCTAATAACATCAGTTGGAAATCAGCAGATTGTGGCCTCAATCTAAGTTTGAGTTCCCAATGTGCAGTCATGCCCACCAACAACATAAAGTTGAAAACTGCAGATTCACCACTTAAAAAGTTCTGGCAGTTAAAGCTAATGAATGGAAAAATCACCCAAGGAATACTTGTGAAGTCCTGATATTTGTTTCTGGTGGGCAAGGCTCCATATAGATTCACAAAACTTCTAAGATCAACCCTTTACGTGGCATAGCTGCTTCATTATCATTGAGTCATACTTCAATGCGTGGAATATTATCTACAATATGAGGAAAAGGCTGTAATTGATCTTTAAAAGTAATCAGGTCAATTAAATTTTAACTGAGCTGAGATTAGCAATGCTCATCCCCATTAACCATTATCCAAACCCAAATTAAATGTAGATTTGTGCTGGTTATTTCTTCCTAATATATATTTAGCACTCTGGCTTCAAAGTACATTTGTTTCTTTAATATTCAGAAAATGTCTTGATAAATTCAAAGAAGCTTCAATTAGATTGTGAAATGCATTAAAGTTAATGGAATAAAAGACCACAAAACATGTCAATATTTTCTTTAAAGTGCTTACTGCCTGCACCAGTGATAGATCTATATTAGATCAGGGGAACACAGATGAATCAACAATCATGGCTGCTTTTGGTATGATGCCAAACTGAGGTAACAGATAGTGTTCGATATGTTCGATGGACCAATAACAATCACTCACCTCTCAGTTCTAGGTTAGTCCATTTTCCAAACTCCAATTCCAAGTTTTATAGAAACTTGAAAGTCTTCAAGAAGCTCTGCCAACTCTACCAAGTATCACATTAAGATGATGCACTACTCATCTTCAAGAAGCTAAACTTCAAAAATACAAATGCTTCATTCAAATACTGAGTCTGTAAGTCAACTTCTTCCCCCGCGCTGTATTATTTTCCACAGGCACCTGGGCTCTGGAAGTGGCTTGACTTTTTGTAATATCTACTTTTTTTTATCTTAGGCAAATACAATTACAATATTTAAAAGATGTTTGGACAGGTACATGAATAGGAAAGGTTTAGTGGGATATGGGTCTAATGCAAGCAAATGGAATTAGTTCAGTTTTGGAAACCTGGTTGACATGGGCAAGTTGGGCCAAAGGGCATTTTTCCATGCTGTATGATTCTATGACTCACTCATCCAGTATAGATCTTGCCAGGTTAGGGCTTTGGTGGAACTTCAAAGACTCACAGAACTGTTACTGTGCAGAAGGACTCCATTCGGCCCATCTTGCCTGCACCAATTCAATTACCTACTGCCAGTGTTACTCATCTACCTAGAACTGGTGTCCGCTGGTCTAACTGGGCTGTAACTTTAAGAGACCCTCAACTCCCAAGTACCAGTATAAATATCAGACCCATTTAAGTGTAAAGAAATTTGATCTATTGTGTCATTTTAAATCATAAGACATAAGGCCATAAAATGTAGGGGCAAAAGTAGGCCATTCAGCTCATCAATTCTGCACCACCATTCAATGAGATCGTGGCTGATCTGATAATCCTCAACTCCACTTTCCTGCCTTTTCCATATAACCCTTGATTCCCTTCCAGATTAAAAATCTGTCTTGGTCTTGAATATACTTAACAACTCAGCCTCAAAAGCCTTCTGCATTAAAGAACTCCACAGATTCACTGCAGTCTGAGAGAAGAAATTCCTCCCTGTCTCTAGCTTAAATGGGTGACCTCTCTCTATGAGATTATGGCCTGTGAGTTCAAATATCCCATGTGTCAATGCAAATTCAAAAGCTATTGTTACTGTGCGAGTGCATGATCTAATAAAAAAGTTAATGACTACAGTAAAGGAACAGTTAAAAGCCAAAAAAAAGCTCATCAAAAAATAAAACAAAATCGAGCTGTCAAGAGAGGTCCTTGTAAATAGAATTGTGGCCTGCTGCACTCCAGCATATACATGTAACTTAGTCAATGATGAGAGGACTCTTGTAGAACAGTTATTGCCCTTATCTGGAATTAAGAGTCTAACGATGACCATGAATCCATTGTCAATTGTTGGAAAAACCTATCTGGTTCACAAATGTCCTTCAGGGAAGGAAACTGCCACCCTTGCTTGGTCTGGCCTACATATGACTCCTGACCCACAGCAATGTGATTGACTCTTATCTGCCCTCTGGGCAATTAGGAGGCTTAAGTTCAATTCTCAGCTGCTGCAGAGGTTTGTGAAAAGATCTCTGAAGAGGAGGATTGGCAAATATCTTGATAGTGTGCAATGATAACCATGTAAAGCAGTTAAGGCAAATAGCCTTAATGCATCCAAGAGAATGCTGGATGGAGGTGGGAGGAAGAAATAGAAGGTTTTGATGGTTGAGATAGATGAAGTAAGGTTGAAGGAACGTAAATACCAATATTGAGCTTGGCTGAATGAGCTGTTCTGTGACTGTAAAACTTGCAATAAAGTCCACGTTGAATGAAAGATAAAAATCCACTCTATTTTTCAAATGTGTCTCCGCTGGACCATTTAGAAGTTAAAATAGTTGGTTTCAACTTCTAATAAAATGCTGTGAAGGTGCTTTCTGATAGTTAGGCAATGCTTTGTCACCAGCTACATACTGTGTGGACACTTCAGTATTCAGACCATTGAGATGATCAAACAATTTATGACTTATCTCTTACAAGGGCCATGGCAAACTCAACTGTGAAATGTAACTGATTAGTGTGAATTCAGATTAGTATCCTGGAGTTTTGCTTGATTGCCTTAAGAAGTCAGGAAGAAATTTCTCCTTGCTTTATTGCATTGAAGATTTTGTGTGGTACTTCATGTCCCTCGGGAGTGGGACAATGACAGCATTACAAACTGCACATTATCTGTCGGAAGAAGCAAGCTTAATGAACTAAGAGTGTTTTATACATTTCCTGCATTTATCACCTGCAGCCATCTTTTTCCCCCCTGGGGAACTTTGACACAAGTGTTTGCAGATGCAGTGTCAGCCAGCAGAGGAACTGTCAGAATTTTGTGTCTACCTGCTTTCTTTCAGGTCAGAGATGAAACCAACATTACAAAAGGAGAAAACTATCCCGTTATTTTGCAATAAGTATTGGGAGAGCAGGTTTAACTATCGCCATCTGCGACTATTCTGCTGATCAGTCCAATGGGGCAAATTCTTCTGAAAGTCCACACTTAATGGTCAGGTCCTGGGGAGTGTTGCCGAACAAAGAGACTTTGGATTGCAGGTTCAAAGTTCCTTGAAGGTGGAGTCATAGGTAGACAGGGTAGAGAAGGAGAACTTTGGTACGCTTGCCTTTATTGGTCAGTATATGGGGTATAGGAACAAAAACAAAAGTTGCTGGAAAAGCTCAGCAGGTCTAGCAGCATCTGTGCAGGAAAAAACAGAGTCCAGGGACCCTTCCTGAGAACTATTGGGTATAGGAGTTGGGAGGCCATGTTGCAACTGTACAGGACATTGGTTAGGCCACTTCTGGAACTCTACATTCAATTCTGGTCTCCCCGCTGTTGGAAAGATGATATTAAACTTGAAAGGGTTCAGAAAAAGATTTAGAAGGATGTTGCAACTGTTAGAGGGTTTGAGCTTTAGGGAGATGTTGAATAGGCTTGGGCCATTTTCCCTGGAGTATTGGAGACTAAGGGGTGGCATTATAGAGGTTTATAAAATTATGAGGGGCATGGATAGGGTGAATTGCCAAAGTCCACTTCCTAGCATAGGGGAGTCCAAAGTTAAGTGAGAGGGGAAAGACTTAAAAGGGACCTAATGGGCAATTTTTTCATACAGAGGGTGGTTCCCTGTGTGGGTTTCCTCTGGGTGCTCCATTTTCCTCCCACAGTCCAAAGATGTGCAGGCTAGGGGGATTGACCATGTTAAATTGCCCGTAGAGTTCAGGGATGTGTAGTTTAGGTGTGTTATAGGGGGATGAGTCTGGGTGGGATGCTCCGAGGGTTGATGTGGATTTGTTGGGCCAAAGGGCCTGTTTCCACATTGTAGGGATATTATGATTTTGGGGCAGCACAGTGGCTCAGTGGTTAGCACTGCTGCCTTACAGCACCAGGGACCCGGGTTCTGATTCCACCCTCAGGCGACTATCTGTGTGAAGTTTGTACATTCTCTCTGTGTCTGTGTGGATTTCCTCCAGCTGCTCCGGTTTCACCCCACAGTCTAAAGATGTGCAGGTTGGGTGTATTGGCCATGCTAAATTGCCTGTAGTGTTCAGGCGTGCATGGCTTAAATGGGTTATAGGGGAATGGGTCTGGGTGGGATGCTCCAAGGCTCAGTGTAGACTTGTTGGGCCGAAGGGCTTGTCTTCACATGGTAGGGGTTCTATGATGTGTGGAATGAACTGCCAGAGGAGGTGGTGGAGACATCTGGATGGGTGCATGAGTAGGAAGAGTTTAAAGGGATATAGTCCAAATGCTGGCAAATGGGACTAGATTAATTTAGGATATTTGGTCGGCATGGACAAGTTGGACTGAATGGCCTGTTTCCGTGCTGCGCATCTCTGTGACCAGCAATATTTCATGGACGATTGTGGCCTGGTCCTTTGCAATAAATGTAATAATTTCATAACTAAACTGTTTGTATTTTGAACTCTACATTCCTGTCTACCCCAAGTGATTTTGGACTGCCTGACAACAGTCTATCTACTTCCATCTTAAAAATATTCAATGAGGCTGCCTCCATCAACTTCTGATGCGGGTTCAGACAACCTACAGAGAAAACGCACTTCTCCTCATCTATATCCAAAAAGGGTGACTTCTAACCTTAAAATGATACAACTCCAGTTCAGAGCCAACATTGAAACATGTTGCCCTTGAGAAGGACCTGATGAGCAGCGTATTTGCACCCCTGCTATCTATGTGGTTTAGGTACACAGTGCTATTCGTTAGGGAGACCCAGCAGCAGTGAAGAAACAACAATGCAGTGTAGGTTGGTTTGTGGTTTGAAGGGGAACTTACAGGTGATGATTTACCTGAGCTAGGCACTAAGGTCGAAGAATATGGGATAGGCCAATTAGGATTAAGATAAGGAGAAATGTCTTGACCCATGGAGTGTTGAGCCTGTGGAACTCTTTCCCACAGAAAGTAGTTGAGGTGAAAACATTAAATATTATCAAGAAGGAATAATATAGTTCTTAGGGCTAAAATGATCAAAGAGTATGGGGGAAGAAAGCAGGAACAGGGACTGAGATGGTTGACAGGCCATGATCAGATTGAATGGTCAAGAAGGCTCAAAAGTGCACTCCTGCTCCTATTTTCTTCATTCACAGGATGACAGAGTCACTGTTTATCCATTTCTATTTGTCCAGAGGGTAGGTAAGAGTCAGTCACATTGCTGGGGGTCTGGAGTCACATGTAGGCCAGATCAGGTAAGGATGGCAGTTTCCTTCCCTAAAGGACTTGAGTGAACCAGATGGGTTTTTCCCCCACAATCAGCAATGGATTCACAGTCATCATTAGACTCTTATTTCCCAGATTTTTAATTGGAGTTAAGTTCCACCATCTACCGTGGTGGGGTTTGAACCCAGGTCCCAAGATCATTACCTGGATCCAGTGATAACACCACTAGGCCATTGCCTTTCCACTTCTCTGTTTGGATGCCAATAACCTACATTGCTGACATTTTGTCTGTACATTACACAGAATAAAATGAAATTAAACATTTTTTTAAATCACTGAGATGAACATTGCAAAAGTGCTCAGTTAACAAGCATCAAAATTTAATTGCTTTTAAGTTCCCAGCTGCATGAATGCCAACTGTCTATGTTTGCTGGAGAAGTGTGTTCCAGTTTTGTTGGCAAACATGATCAGAATTAAACTTCCCTAATATCCATTGAGAACTTTCTCAACTCACCAGCAAGTAAGCACCTAAGAGAAGTCAACTTACAGCCTCTTAAGGGACAACGCAGTGCCTCCCCAATTCACTGTTTTCCTGACAGGAGAGAAAAATGTCTAGTATCCTGGCTAAATACACAGTGCTACACCTTTTGTCAGCTGATGAAGGAGCAGGGCTCCAAAAGCGGGTGATTTCAAATAAACCTGTTGGACTATAGCCTGGTGTTGTGTGACTTCAGACTTTGATCCTCTTGAATGGCAGATTGGATTTGAGGGTCTGAACAGTCTCTTCCTGTTCCTATTTCTTATAGACTATGGTCTTGTGCTTGCCAGTGTAGGACCAAAGGATCAAATAGCCAAATCCTGCTCCTATTTCTTAAGCTCTAACATTCTAATAAAGGCAATGGAATGACTGAGGTGGTGGACTTGGCTGTTGATAGAATGTTTATTCTTAAAAGAACATGCATTCAAAAAAGAGATAGTAGGAACTGCAGATGTTGGAGAATCTGAGATAACAAGGTGTGGAGCTGGATGAACACAGCAGGCCAAGCAGCATCAGAGGAGCAGGAAGGCTGATGTTTCGGGTCTAGACCCTTCTTCAGAAATGGGGGAGGGGAAGGGGATTCTGAAATAAATAGGGAGAGAAGGAGAGGTTGGTAGAAGATGGATAAAGGAGAAGATAGTTGGAGAGGAGACAGATAGGTCAAAGAAGCAGGGCTGGAGCCAGTAAAGGTGAGTGTAGGTGGGGAGTTAGGGAGTGGATAGGTCAGTCCAGGTCAAGGGGGTGGGATGAGGATAGTCGGTAGGAGATGGGGGTGGGGCTTGAGGTGGGAGGAGTGGATAGGTGGGAGGAAGGACAGGTTAGGGAGGCGGGGACAAACTGGGCTGATTTTGGGATGCGGTTGGGGGAGGGGAGATTTTGAAGCTTGTGAATTCCTCATTGATACCACTGGGCTGCAGGGTTGCCTCCCACTCCTCAGAAACTGCGAACGTGGTACATTATATCTGCTGTTCCAGATGTGGCCATCTCTACATCGGGGAAACCAAGTGGAGGCTTGGGGACTGCTTTGTGGAACACCGACGCTCTGTTCGCACTAAACAACTGCACCTCCCAGTCGTGAACAATTTCAACTCTCCCTCCCACTCCTGAGACGACCAGCCCACCAACCTCCGGATTCAACGCATCATCCTCCGACACTTCCGCCATCTGCAATCCGACCCCACCACCAAAGACATTTTTCCCTCACCACCCTTGTCTGCTTTCCAGAGGGACCACTCGCCCCGCGACTCCCTTGTCCGCTCCACACTCCCCTCCAGGCCCACCACACCCCCCAACACTTTTCTCTGCAACAGCAGGAAGTGCTACACCTGCCCCCACACCTCCTCCCTCACCCCCATCCCAGGCCCCAAGAAAACCTTCCACACCAAGCAGATGTTCACCTGCACATCTGCTAATGTGGTATACTGTATCCGCTGTGCCAGATGTGGCCTCCTCTACATTGGGGAAACCAAGCGGAGTCTTGGGGACCGCTTTGTGGAACACCTATGCTCGGTTTGCGACAAACGACAGCACCTCCCAGTCGCTAACCTTTTCAACTCCCCCTCCCACTCCTTAGATGACATGTCCATCCTGGGCCTTCTGCAGTGCCACAATGATGCCACCCAAAGGTTGCAGGTACAGCAGCTCATATTTCCCATGGGAACCCTGCAGCCCAAAGGTATCAATGTGGACTTCATAATCTTTAAAATCTCCCCTGTCCCAACCGCATCCCAAAACCAGCCCAGCTCGTCCCCGCCTCCCTAACCTGTCCTTCTTCCCACCTATCCCCTCCTCCCATCTCAAACCCCACCCCCATCTCCTACCTACTAACCTCATCCCACCCCCTTGACTTGTACATCCTCCCTGGGCTGACCTATCTCCTCCCTAACCCCCCACCTACACTCACCTTTACTGGCTCCATCCCCGCCTCTTTGCCCTGTCTGTCTCCTCTCCACCTATCTTCTCCTCTATCCATCTTCTATCCACCTCCCCCTCTCTCCCTATTTATTTCAGAACCCCCTTCCCCTCCCCCATTTCTGAAGAAGGGTCCAGACCCGAAACGTCAGCTTTTCTGCTCTTCTGATGCTGCTTGGCCTGCTGTGTTCATCCAGTTCTACACCTTGTTATCTTGCATTCAAATAAGCCAGGTATTTTTGATGCAATGCATTTAGACACATAATAAAGTCTACAGGTCAACATTCTCCACACTCAGAGCCTGAGGAAGGGTCGCCAAACCCGAAAAAATTAAGTCTGATATTTTCTTCACAGATGCTGCCAGACCTGCTGAGCTTTTGCAGATATTTCTGTTCTTGTTCCTGATTTACAGCATCTGCTGTTCTTTTGTTTTTTATTCTCCACATTGTCCATTGCTAGCAATGCCCAGTGCAGTAGCCATTTCTAGTAATTTGTGTTGATAAGTTACAAGGTCCTTAGTACTGGGAAGGTGCTGCAGGTCAATACTGGATGTTAAGGAAGTGTCTCCATCAAACTTTATGTGCAAAATGTGAATGTTGATATCTCAGTCTGACCACACCATATCGTCTTTAATGTTTGAGTAAAGGACATTCAGCGCTTAATTCCATCTGAAACTTTGTTCTGAAAGATAAAGCCGTAAATTCATATCATTGATTCAAATGTTAACAATCCAGCAAATTGCACCATTAACGAGATTTTTGACTTCTGGGACATAGAAGAAAATGAATATAAAATCAGTTGGCAGTGAGTGGCCAAGTTTTGAATTTGGTATATAAACAAAAATTGGACGCTTTAAACTCCTGAGCTTCTCAGTCTAAGGGATATTTATCCCCGTTTCAATGGATTGCTGCTTTATTTTTGTCTCCCTATACCTTTACATAGCTCAATTTTTAGTGTTCACTTATACCGCTTCAAAGAGGTCCGTTGTGAACGGATTGTTCCCACAAACAGATGCGCCACCTCATAATTTATGGTTTGGTTGGCAGCACCAGTGATGGCAGTCAGAGCAGGCCACATGCAGACTGGTGGACGTGGCTTCTCCTGGCATTAGGAGGCGGTGGCAGCGGGGTCATTCTCCTGGCATTCAGGGCCGGTGGCAGCGGCAGCAAAGCTCCTCCCAGCGATCGGGGGTCGGCAGCACCGGCGGCAGCTGACACTTCAAGATGGTGGCGCCGGCAAGGTGACATCTGCAGCCAAAGTGGGACTCGTGGTGCATCGGCAGCGTGGCTTGGCAGCAGAGCCAGGGAGTCCTCATCGCGAGGTGAGTGTGGGTTCTGTGGCAACAGCGAAGTGGGCCCAGCAGAGAAGTGATGGTGCCAAAAGTGGGGCGACTCGTACATTGGTGGGTCTGGCATAGGTGTTGGTGAGGTGGTGGAGGTCTCCATTGATGCTAAGTGCCTGCAGGGACTGGGTCAGAAAGACTGATATTCTGATCCTTCTATTTCTTTATTTTTCTAATTTATCCTGATGACCTGTAATGCCCATTTCTGAAGATAGGTCCTGACCCGAAATGTCAGCTTTCCTGCTCCTCTGATGCTGCCTGGCCTGCTGTGTTCCTCCAGCTCCATACTGTGTTATCTCCGACTCCAGCATCTGCAGTTCTTACTATCTCTATGTATTTCTTAACTTCTCTCATTTTTTTTTGTTTCTCAAGAATTTGATCTTGAGTATCTATCCTCGGGAATTTTGTACCTAAGACGGCGCTGCAATATGGTGAGTGTAAACTTTTCACTGTCCTCATTTGAGTGACAATAAAGCTAATTCATTTACTTCTTCAATTCAATTCAATTCATGTGAGTCTTTGAGGAGCGTGATTATTTCAAATGCCAAAATTCATTTTTATGTAACTTATCCAGAATGTCTGCATTAGACAGGGAGAATTCTTCACAGGATTTCCAACCAAATAAAGTTCTACCAGGCGACAAAGGAACTTTTGACTTCTTACTTGGGCAGTTTTCAGTTGATAGTCAGGGAGGAAGCAACTTTGTTTTCAAGGTATTATGCCAATACAAGCTGCAGTAATGATCGAAATACTAATATATTTACAATTTCCTATTGAACAAAAAGTTCTTTTGCAGAAGAATATTATAGGCCATAACAGAAAAGATAAAACATTCTTCATACAGATGGAATATTCCTATGCAAAGCACAGAAGTGTTCTAAAAAACAAGAACACCTTCGAATCCTTTAGAACAGTCAGGCTGAATCCCCGTGAAAGCAAAGGAAAGACAATCGATAAACTCTGTGATCTGTCAAGTCAAGAATCAAATCTGTACAACAAGAAATGCTTCAAAGCGGTCACCAGGATGCATTGTACTCCCCACTGAACCATGGGAGATAGATCAAAGTTTCAGCTTATCGCAGAAGAATAGAAGATTGGCCTCAGGGCAAGGCCACAATTGGGTACGTTGATTCCACTCAATGTTAACAACTCTGACCCCACTACGACCATCTCATAGTGTTGAAAGCAAGGCTTAGCTCTAGTTACAAAATCTTGAACCAAAAAATTGAACCAAAGAAACAGACGTAGCTGGAAAACCTCAACAGGTGTGGCAGCATCTGGGGAGAGAAAGCAGAGTTAACTTTTTGCGTGCAGTCACCCATCTTCAGAAAGGTGAAGTAAGATCATTCTTCACGTTTTCACCATTAGTTTATTCTTCAACCGTTCAGTTGATTATTTTAGAGTCACAGGGGTATTTTACAGCATGGAAAGGGGCCTTTCAGCCCATTGTATGTGTGCCAGCCATCAAACATCCATCTTTTATAGTTATTGTAATGTTAGTTTAGGAATATTGGCTTTGTTTTACTGGTAATACTCTTGAGATAAAGGGCCATAAATTAAAAATGACTCCAACAGGTTTGAACACATAATTGAGCTATTTTCTGAACAACTTGTTTACAGATGTTATTGTACATCCCTGGATTAGGTGAGATATGAACTCAGACCTACTTGGTCCAAAGGCAGGGACATAGAACCACTTGTCATACTTCTAGGTAAATTCCCCAGGATTTGAAGATGGCTCTCCAGGTCTCAGCTACAAGGCATCCCAGACAATAAAGTGAACAAAATTTTGATATCTTTTTCCATTTTGCCACTTTTACTTATTGATAATGAATATGTTGGAGAAGGGGAGAAAGCTGTTTTACTAACAATCGTAATCAATTCAATTCAATAACACTGGCCTGAATTTTACATGTTTGCATCTAAGTCCAGATTCATTGAGTTTTTCCCAGGGATTTCCGCCATGAGATTTCTCACCATATCTTATCGAACATGCCACACTGAATGTCTACCCCACTGCTATAGCATTACTCCATGAGATATTTCTGAAAGTAGATATCCACTGAAAGATTAACATCTCTTCAGCCCTCTCCACCTTTAAAATCCGGTTCCACACCCATTGAGCTAAATCATTTAGAAGCTGCTCTAGAGAGAGCACACAGTGGGTAACTGGTAGCTCGCTCTGTGGGCAGGGCCCTGGAGTTCTTCCTGGATGGTGTGATATAAGCTGGACTTATTCTTCTCCCAGGACTAATGCTGAAGGTTAGATTTAGATCTCATTTGGATGCATTGATTTGCCATGTGTACTAAGTATAGGGACACATAAGTACAGAAAAAAGTGCACAGTCACCATTCACTGGCGCCCAGTTGGTTACAAAAACCAAAATTAAAAGATTTTACAGTGCCAAAAGGTAATCGAGGAAAAGAAAAATCCTGATCTCAGAGTCCCAAGTCCTATCTCCACAATGGTGTAGGCACCACTCCAATCGCAAGGTCACCCAGGAGGCCACCACAGCTACCGTGTGAAAGGTCGCTCTCACTGCAGCCTCCGTGTGAAAGGCCGCTCTCACTGCAGCCTCCGTGTGAAAGGTCGCTCTCACTGCAGCCTCCGTGTGAAAGGCCGCTCTCACTGCAGCCACCATGTGAAAGGCTGCTCTCACCGCAGCCATCATGTGAAAGGCTGCTCTCACCGCAGCCACCATGTGAAAGGTCGCTCTCACTGCAGCCTCCACATGAAAGGCCGCTCTCACTGCAGCCACCATGTGAAAGGCTGCTCTCACCGCAGCCACCATGTGAAAGGCTGCTCTCACCGCAGCCACCATGTGAAAGGCCGCTC
>JAHRHZ010000020.1:6505043-6557810 GCA_024137785.1 Ginglymostoma cirratum
CATGTGAAAGGCTGCTCTCACCGCAGCCACCATGTGAAAGGCCGCTCTCAGCGCAGCTGCCATGTGAAAGGCCGCCCTCACCACAGCTGCCATGTGAAAGGCCGCTCTCACTGTGAACCAGCCCATTCTTGATCTGCCATCATTGCTCCGGCCCACACTCGATCTGCCGTCACTGCAGAACACGGCCCGGGCATTCAGCTCCTGCCAAGCAGTTCTTGTTTGTGACCTGACTCCTTAGGTAGGTAGATAAAATGCCAGGGGGTTGGGGGTGGAGGGGTGGGGGGTTTGTTGGGGGAGGGGTGTTGGGGATAGAATTACTGAAGAGATGAAGGAGGAGAAGAAGAGAAAAGAAAGGAAAAGGAAGTGGTGAGCAGAGTGGAGCGATTGACCCTGCTGCCATCTTGTTATGAGACCAGGCTATGCCAGCCTGGTCTGAGCCCGGGTCAGTGCAGTCTCAGCCATCAGCAGGAATGTCTAGAGCAGTGGGAAGATAGTCAATGACTTTATCCACTCTGCCAGCGTCTTCTCTCCGATACCTCACACTCATTGAGATTAGGAAAAATTTCTTCACCCAGAGACTGGCGAGTTTGTGGAATTCACTACCACAGAAAGTGTTTGAGGCTAAAACATTTTGTATTTTCAAGAAGGAGGTAAATATAGCTCTTGTGGCTAAAGAGATCAAGGGATATGGAGGAAGGCAGGGTTAGAATATCGAACTCAATGACCAGCCGTCATTGAATGGCAGAGTAGGCTCGAGGGGCCGAATGACTTACCCAATACTCTTATCTTCTGTGCTTCACTCCATCTCTGCTATTGTACTCACTTCCCACCAAGTCCCATGCTCCAGCACTCTCGTTATTGTCTGCAACATCTTCCCTCATTTACTGTCACTCTCCCCAACCCAGAGATCAGAGATACAGCCCAATGCAGTCCATGGGCTGGGTGTGTGTCCCTGATCACAGTGTCCTTGTTGCAGCTTTACAAAGAGGCAGCCCAAGGGGCAGCATTGAAAGGGATCAGAGGTGTACCATGTGGGTCCTTACAGGTTGGCATATATTGGATGCCACAGTATGTGGTGGTGGAGTGGGTGCGGCTGGTGCTGTAGGAGCGTGCTCTGAGATGCTGGTGACCAGTGTCCATCGTGGAGGTCCTTTGGAACACACATCGAGCAGAATCTACCAGACACATGCCTTCATTTCCATGTTGACTTCTCTCGACGGCGAACTTACTTGCCAATAGAAATATCAACCGCGCAGATTAGGCCACCAATGCGGCATTTAACAAGAATTAATCCTCCTTAAGTGACAGCTCACCGCAGCCCAGCGAGAAAATCAGTGCCTCACTGCTCGGCAAAAAGGATAAAAAAAAACGGAATGAGTTGTTACCATTGAGATCAATTTCACCAGATGTTTCACAGAGTTAATCACAAATCACACCATTGGCCACATCACTGAGACCCTAATAAGATTCTGTCCAAAAGGCTTATTCTTTTAAAAGCAGAAACTTTAAGAAAAAGGTTCATGTCTCGAGAGGTGGAGAATAACTAATGCTATGCCCGTATTAAAAAAGGAAGATAGAATTATGTCTGGGGACCCTGTAGGACAGTCAGCTGAACCATAATAGTAAGAAAGCCATTAGAATTTTTACTGGAGGAAATAAAAGAAGCAGAAAAAAAATTACCATGAATTGTCAGCATGAATTGCAGAAGGAATTAATGAATTCTTTGAAGAGTTCAGCAGAGAGAGTAGACAGAGGTAATTCAGATTTACATAAGGCCTTTTGTAACATGATCTGTGCAGGTATAATGAAGAAGGACAGTACATGCAGAATCAGTGATCAACAGTTTCTGATGAAGGGTTTAGGCCCGAAACGTCAAGTTTTCCTGCTCCTATGATGCTGCTTGACCTGCTGTGTTCATCCAGCCCCATGCTTGTTATCTCGAATAAGTATCAAGCTGCCTGCTAAACAGAAGACAGAGAGGAGGGGTAAAGGGTCACTGCTATTTATAATAGTGAACCATCAAACCTCACCTTACAACACCTGGGACATCCATGGACTAAAATGCATTTTATAATGGAGGAGTGCTGAGCGAAGAAGGTCAGTCACTCATGGAACTTGAAAGCAGAAGCAGATCTTCTTTCACCTTCCTTAGGTTATTCTTCTCTTCTTTTATAACTATTACCCTACCTTGGAATATTTCAGTCACCTGTAGGTTTTGTCCTGAGCCTTTCTGTCATCCCTGAGACAACCCAATTCTCATGGGTTTTAATAGCCTTCCCTCTAGGGCTATGAACCCCTCTCCATTCCTTGCCTCTTCACTGCTTCCTGGGCACTTAAAGTAGAGACCATCTACGAAAGCCTTTGTGAGGCAGTTCTCTGGTGAGTTAAAAAAAACAGTAAATACACTTTCCAAACTGGACACATGGAGACTTTTAGAAATTAGCAAAGTTGCAATAGGCTGCCATTCTGGGTGGTGACTATGCATTGACACACACATACCCATAAATATGAGCAGGCTGGGATCTAAAAACTTTCCTAGACTTTTGTAAGTGAAAAGGGACAAATAAAACTGGAGAAATAAGAGAGGCTGGGCAAAAAAAAAGTGCCATTATAAGAAGGGGTGCAGATAGGAGACAGATGAAAAACTGTCCCCAAGCGCTTCCTGTGCAAGAAGCCAAGGTTTGTAAAGGAAGGGGGTTATACAAGGTGTAGAGCTGGATGAACACAGCAGGCCAAGCAGCATCAGAGGAGCAGGAAGGCTGACGTTTTGGGAATTGTTTGTTCAGAAAATCTCAAGCTGCCATGCACCTTTAATATTGAAGGTGGTCTCTGTCTACTCAAGCATGGCTGTTAACCAGGATCGCTGTCTGAAGTATGCACCGACAGCAACAGTCACTGCTTCAATCAGTCAGAGAGAGAAATTAGAGTCAAACAACATAGAAACAGACTCTTGAGGCACGCTGGCTCAGTGGTTAGCACTGCTGCCTGACAACACCAGGGACCTGGGTTTGCTACCACCCTTGGGACACTGTCTGTGCGGAGTTTGCACATTCTCCCCGTGTCTGCATGGGTTTCCTCTGGGTGCTCTGGTTTCCTCCCACAGTCTAAAGATATGCAGCATGGGTGGTTTGGCCATGCTAAATTGCCCATAGTGTTCAGGGATGTGTAGATTAGGGGATGGGCCTGGATGGGATGCTTTGAGGGTCAGTGTGGACTTGTTTGGCCAAAGGGCCTGTTTCCACACTGTATGGATTCTGTGAAACTCGTCCATGCAAACCAAATTTCCCCAAATTAAACTAGTGCCATTTGGCCCATTTCTTTCGATACTTTCCCTAATCATGTACCTGTCCAAATGTCTTTTAAATGGTGTAACTGAACATGCATCTACCACTTCTTCTGGCAGCCCATTTCACATGCAAACCATCTTCATTGTGAAAAAATTGCCCCTCATGTCCCTTTAAATCTTTCTTCTCTCACTTTATGCCCTCTTGTTTTGGACTCTCTCACCCTGGGGAAAGCACCTTTGCTGCTCACCTTATCTATGCCCTTCATGATTTTATAAACCTCCAAAGGGTCACTTCTTAACCTCCTATGTGCCAGTAGAAAAAAGTCCAAGCTGATCCAACCTGTCCTTATAACTCAAACACTCCAGTCCTGATAACATCCTGGTAAATCTTTTCTGCACCCTCTCCAATTTAATACACTGTACTCCAAAAGCAGCCTACCCTACGTTCTGTACAATCACACATGACTAGCATTGTCCGAGACACACATCCTTCCTTTTGGTGAAATTGTAAGATTTTTCACCTGAAAAACAAATTAAATTCTTGTGCACTGATGAAATAGCCCATGGAAAAGAGGATAGAGTTTCCGCTGCTTGAGGTTTAGTTAGAGGATAAACTTGCTATTGACCTGCTAAAAGTGAGGATTGTGGAAAGCTTGGCAATGGCAGGGAATAGAACATAGAACATAGAACAGTACAGCACAATACAGGCCCTTTGGCCCACGATGTTGTGCCGAGCTTTTACCCTAATCCTAAGATCTATCTAGCCTCCACCCCTACCTTTTACTATCATCCATATGCCTATCTAATAGCCACTTGAATGCCCCTAATGAGGCCGACTCCACTACCCTCTTTGGCAATGCATTCCATGCTCCTACCACTCTCTGAGTAAAGAACCTACCTCTGACGTCTCCGCTATATCTACCTCCACTCACTTTAAAACTATGCCCCCCTGTAATAGCTACCTCCACCCTAGAAAAAAGTCTTTGACTGTCTACTCTATCTATACCTCTGATCATTTTGCACACCTCTACAATACATACTTTACTGAGAAATGATGTCGCCAGCAGCACAACATCTCCCTGAAACAGAAATGGACAGACCAGGGAGATTGGCAAAGCTGCAGAAAGCCAGATGCAAGTGAGAGAATGGCCAGGAACCAAAAGACATTCAGCAAAGTCCCACAAAAAAGCAGTAAAAGCTGTGAGTATTACAGAGGCTCAAGCAGGGCCAGGTTTATTAATCTCACAGGAAGCAGTGAAGAGGCAAGGAATGGAGAAGGGTTCATAGATCTAGGGGGGAGGCTATTAAAACCCATGGGAATTGGGGTGTCTCAGGGATGACAGAAAGTTCAGGACAGAACCCACAGGTGACCAAAATACTCCAAGGTAGTGTAATAGTTATAAGAGAAGAGAAGAAAGACCTAGGGAAGGTGACAAGAGATAACAGGGCAGCCGTGTGGTCTGGTTAGGAGATACGTTCATAATAAATTTGATGGTAGACCAGTGGACTTTCTCAAACAGGTCAGGAGAAAGTGAAGGTGAAGACTCACACAGCAGAAGATCAACAGGGGTGCACAGCAGAAGCCAAACATTCACCTCAGGGCAGCAGTACTGAGAGAAAGTGCAAGATGTCAGTGGAAAACCCAGTCCCAATACGATTGAGAAACAAAGGGGAACATATCAAACACAGACACAGCTGGCAGAGATGAACAAGGACATAGAGTGAAGTAAGATCAGAGTCAGCCCCTGGAACATCAGAGAAACAAAACCAAGTTTCAAACGTCAATCAGTCCACTCGGGTCAAGTTCAATGAGAGTAAAGTTTAAACTGTGGGTCCAGACACCTTATGAGAGGCAAATGTCAGAACGTCACCTACAGGTGTCACCCAAATCAAATTTGTAAGAAAAAGTCTGAATACAGTACATGAATTTGACTGGACTGTGAAAGGTTAAAACTCAAAAAGTTGGAGCAGCCCAGAGAACTCATCCAGCTACCATTCCCGCAACCAGATTTACAACCAGGTTAGGAGGAAGAGAGAGAGAGAGAGTGAGAGCGAGTGTGTGTGTGTGTGTGTGTGTGTGTGTGTGTGCTATCATCTGATTTCATATATTGTGAAACTATCAATAAACAGGAGCAGCTGGAACTGAGTCATACAGTCATAGAGATGTACAGCACTGAAACAGACCCTTCGGTCCAACTCATCCATGTCGACCAGATATCCTGAATTAATCTAGTACCATTTGCAGTATTTGGTGCTTATCTCTCAAAGCCTTTCAGATTTTATGCACCCATCCAGATGTCTTTTAAATGTTGTAATTGTACCAGCCTCTACCACTTCCTCTGGCAGTTCATTCCACGTACACACCACCCTCTGCATAAAAACATTGCCCCTGAGGTCCCGTTTATATCTTTCCCCCTCACCTTAAACCTATGCCCCCTAGTTTTGGACTCATCTACTCTGGGGAAAAGACCTTGGCTTTTCACTGGCATCCGACGCCCCAGCCTTTCCAGCCTCTTTCTATAGCTCAAACCCTCCAATCCTGGCAACAGCCTTGTAAATCTTTTCTGCAACATTAAACTGAATTTGACATCTCTTCAAAATGACTGAAACCAGTTGCCCAGATCTGTATCACCTGTTTGAAATGCACTTTTTTTAGAAGTTTCACATAGCAGCAAGAAAGACTCACCTGGAGATTATCCAGTTTAGATGAGCAATGAAGCCAGATATAGGAATATCCAAGTCAACTGTAATTTAGACAATGGCTTTTAGTCAGAATAGGGAGAATGATGGATTTGTGACAGAGAACATGAAACATTCTTTCTCCCTGTTTCTCTTAGCCTCCCAAATGGCAGCACCCAATGATAGAGCAAATTGGAGAAATGCACATTCATCAAAAACTCAGATATTTACAAGTTACGCTACTGCTGAGGATGCAAGTCATCAGCTACTCAAAAGTGATCTCAGGTTAAAACTAAGAGCTCAAGGTGTCTAGGGCTTTTTATTTAAAGATTGCATATTCTTAATCTTCCTTTTTATTCCTGGTGGCACATTGACACAGTGGTTAGCACTGATACCTCACAGCACCAGGGACCTGGGTTCAATCCCAGCCTTGGGTAGCTGCCTGTGTGGAGTTTGCACACTCTCTCCATAGGTGTGTGGGTTTCCTCCCAAAGTTAAAAGATGTGCAGGTTAGGTAGATTGGTATGATAAATTACCCCATTGTATCCAGGGATGTGTAGGCTAGATGGAGTAGCCGTGGTAATCCCAGGGTTACGGGAGCAATATGTGTGGGATGGGTGCTTTTCAGAGGGTCAGTACAGATTTGATGGACTAAAGTAGTGTCTGTTTGCACTCTAGGAATTCTACATGTTTTGTATTAGGCACATTTTTATAATTTATACCTGGGTTTGTGCGTGTTTTTGAAGTCAAGAATTATTATTTCTCTCAGAATTAACAGGTAACAATATCCTTCATTCTTTCACTAAAGGAAACCCACTAATAACGTACATAAGTGTTGATAATAAAAATGAGGAGGTCACACATTACTTAGAAAATAAAGATCTAAATGGGGTAGCATTGAATTGGAATGCAAATATACAAACCACTAAAAGGAGCAACACAGATTAATAAGATCAAAATAAAGCAAATCACACAGAAATGTTTGTTTCTCTGGGAATGGAATTGAAAAGTGAAGAAGTTGTGTCAAATTTGTATCACATCATGAACAGATTGCGCACTTGGTGTATTGCATACAGTCTGGTCATCCCATTACAAACACAATACTTGGACTTTGGGGATTATGTTATGAAGAGAGAATACACAAATTAAGACTCTTTTCTCGACAATTTAGAAGGTTAAGGGGTGATCTGATCAAAGTCTTCAAGATATTAACAGGAACAGACAGTGTAGATAAAGATAAACTATTTTCACTGGTTGGGGTTTCTAGAACTTGGGGCATAGTCTGAGAATTAGGGCCAGACTGTTTACGAGGGATGCTAGGAAGCACTTCCACACACAAAGGGTGGTAAAGGTTTGGAAGCCTCTTCCACAAACAGCAGTGGATGCTAGATCAGTTGTTAATTTTAAATCTGAGTGAGATAAATTTCTGTTAAGCAAAGGTATTAAAGGATATTGGCCAAAGGGAGGGATATGGAGTTCGGTCACAGATCACCCATAATCTCCCTGAATGGTGGAACAAGTTCGAGGGGCTGAATGGCCTAATCCTTTTCCTATATCGCTAAGGAGTAATGAAGTGGCTGCAAAGATCGATAGGGACTTTATCTGAATTGTGAATTTTCACTTGCTAATAGGGGCAGCTGGGGGAGGCCTTCCTGCTCCTATGATGCTGCTTGGCCTGCTGTGTTCATCCAGCTCCACACCTTGTTAACTGGGGGAGGCAATGGGCTTAGTGGCATTATCATCAGACTATTAATCCAGTGGACCCAGTAATGTTTCTGGGGATCTTGGTAAATGGTGAAGTCTAAATTCCAATAAATATCTGGAATTAAAAATCTAATGATGACCATGAAACTGTTGCCATTGTCGGAATAAAAACCCATCTGGTCCACCCATGTCCTTCAGGGCTGGAAACTTCCATCCTTACTTGGTCTGGACTACATGTGACTCCAGACCCACAGCAATGTGGTTAACTCCCAACTGCTCTTGGGGAAATTATGGGTGGGTAATAAATGCCGGCCTACCCAACAACACCCACATCCAGTGAATGAACTAAAAAAAAATACTGGTCAAGTCTACCTTCCTTCTCAAGACAGGGCCAGAAGACTTTAATATTATGAAAGGGTTTGAGGGAGTAAACTCAGAGACAGTATTAATGAGGAAAAGCAAAACTAGTGGCCGATTGTAATCACCAGAGAGAGGCTAAATAGGGAATTCAGGAGAAAAAGCATCTTGACCCAGAACCAGTGATAATTTGGAACTAAACTTCCTCTGCGATTACTTGAGGTGAATACAGTGGATAAGTATATGGGTAAGGAAGGTAAGCACATGAATAGAATAGAGGCTTGTGCTTGATAGAATTAGTTAAGGAGGGTTGCGGGGAGTCATTAATGGAGCCAGAGAACAGAAATGAGGAGGATATTCTTCTCCCAGAGGGGAGTGAGTCTGGAATTCTTTACTGCAGAGGGCGGTTGAGGCTGTGTTGTTCAGTATATTCGAGGTTGAGGTAGATTTTTAGTCAGTGGGGGAAAATGGAGTCGGGAATTATCAGATAATCCATCACCATTGGCGGTCCCTCACAGATGAGAATGAATCGTATGCACTCTCAGGGTGAGGCTGTAGCTAGCTGTAGGGACCGATGCAGGCTTCTGCAGGCTCTGTTACACTTGGGATAAAAGTGGGAGGAGGTGGGTGGAATGTTGATGTGGCAGCGTGCTCCTTACGCTGTTTTCGCCTGGCTTCTGCTTTTTCCCGATGGCAAGTCTCGAGGTGCACAATGCCTTTCTGGATGTCCTTTCTGCACCTGGCACAGTCAGGTGATAAGGACCAAGCACAGAGGATGCTGGAAAAACTCAGCAGCATCTGTGGAGAGAGAAATGTTTCAGGCCTGCTGTCATTCTTCTTCAGATTAAAATTTGGAAGTTTAAGTATAATTATTTATGAACAAAAGGCGTATTTTGAAATGAAAGGAGAATCTGAAGAATCTGTCACTTTGATATAATTGCTTTATTTCCTGTGCATATGGTCATTTATGCATTGAAACCTTATGTATAATAAAAGGAGAATGTTAGAGGGGTAGATGGAAGCATTGGCCAAGGAAAGGGGAATGATAATTAGGAGCAGAAAGAAACTATTCAGCTGGATCCTGCTTTTCCTTCAACACAATCAAAATCAAGGCATGAGGCAGATAACTCTAGTCTCACTGGAGACAAACAAATGGTGGAAATCACAGTTGGTCAGGCAGCATCCATGGAGAGAGAGAGCAAGCTAATACTTTGAATCTAGATCACTCTTCATCAGAGTTGACTTCATGTGAATGGACCCCCAAACTACTTTGGAATTACTAGCATTTCAATATTTCCAGGATCAATATATCAATTTTATTTTGTTTTAAACGGATAACATCCACCTGGGCAAATTGATGTGCATTTCCACATTTTTGCCTATTCAGTTAATCCTGCAATCTCTCTGTCATTTTAAGATCCCATTTTTTGCTGCTGAAAAGCTACCAATCTTTGTGTCATTGTAAAAGAAGGATCCCGGCCCGAAACATTGAATTTCCTGCTCCTCTGATGCTGCCTCGCCGGCTGTGTTCCTGCAGCTCCACACTGTCTTATCTATAACTTTCAGTTGTTTTCTAACATTTAAGAAATATAGCAAATGGTTGAAGCCCATGCATAAATCTTTGTGGAACAATCCCTTGCAATTTGAATACATATAAACACTCTCCTTACTTTCTAGCTTCTACTGCCTAACCAATCCTCTAAGCAGGTCAATAACATACCTTCAATTAACGTGAGCTTTAATTTTAGCTAACAATCCCTGGTGTGGAATGTTCAATTAAATTTGTTAGGCATGACCTGCCCTTTACAAATCCATGTTGACTATCTCTAATCAGCTCAAATTTCTCTAAGTGCCTTTAATTATACATTGCAATAAATTCCACACAACTATCACACAGTCTATAATTTCCTGGCTTCTCTCTCTGCCACTCACCTTTCTTCAACCAGCACGTTACATTTGTAATTTTCAAATCTAAGAGATATTCTGTGAATTGTGTGTTAGAAGATTATGGCCAAAGCATCTTTCACAAAGCAAATTAATCTTTCATGGGATGTGAGCGTTGCTGGCTAAGACATCATTAATTGCCCATTCTCAACTGCCCTTGAGAAAGTTGAAGTGAGTCACTTTTTTGGACAATCACAGTCCAAACCTACAGTACTGTCAGGAAGGGAGTGCCAGGATTTTGACCTGACAAGAGGAAGAAGGGCATAGTTCTATGCTTTGTGGCTTAGTAGGGAACTTGCAACATGCTGGTACTGGCATGTATCTGAAGCCATTGTACTTCTAGGTTGTACAGATTGTGGGTTCCACTGATGCTGTCAAAGGAAACTTGCAGAGATACTGCAGTACATCTTGTAAATTATGCACATTGCTCCCACAGTCATAGAGGGAGATAGTGGTTAAGGTGACCTACCAATGAAGTGGGCTGATTGATCCTGAAGAGTGTTGACCTTTTTGTTGGAGCTGCATACAGACAAATAAATGGAGAGTATTCCTTGAGTCACGTAGCTGATGGACGAACCTTGGAGCAGAGGTGGAAGGGGATGCAATTTCCTAAGCGCCTTTCATTCAAGCTTTAGATAGAAATCATCAGAATCTGGTGATTCATCAGTATTCATGTTACCACTATATTGGGACAAATTTTATCCATGACTCCTGTCTGTAATGGGCAAAAGCTGAAATAAATCTATGACTCTATGGCTCTTTCCTTTCATAGGTTATTAAACATAAACATAAGAACTAGGAGCAGGAGTAAGCCATCTGGCCCCTCGAGTCTGCCCCGCCATATAATAAGATCATGGCTGATCTTTTTGAGACTCAGCTCCACTTACCTGCCTACTCACCATAACCCTTAATTCCTTTACTGTTCAAAAATTTATCTAGCCTTGCCTTAAACACATTCAGTGAGGTAGCTTCAACCGCTTCACTGGGCAGGGAATTCCACAGATTCACAACCCTTTGGGTGAAGAAGTTCCTCCTGACCTCAGCCCTCATCTGCTTCCCTTTATTTTGAGGTGATGCCCTCTAGTCCTAGTTTCACCTGCTAGCGGAAACAACCTCTCTGCCTCCACTTTATCTATTCCCTTCATAATCTTACATGTTTCTATAAGATCTCCCCTCATTCTTCTGAATTCCAATGAGTATAATCCCAGTCTACTCAGTCTCTCCTCATAATCTAACCCTCTCAACTCTGGAATCAACTGAGTGAATCTCCTCTGCACCCCCTCCAGCGCTAGTATATCTCTTCTCAGGTAAGGAGACCAAAACTGCACACAGTGCTCTAGGAGTGGCCTCACCAGGACCCTATACAGCTGCAGCATAGCCTCCCTGTTTTTAAACTCCATCGCTTGAGCAATGGCAGACAAAATTCCATTTGCCTTTTTAATTACCTGCTGCACCTGTAATCCCACCTTCAGCGATTCATGCACAAGGACACCCAATTCCCTCTGCACAGCAGGGTGCTGCAATTTTTTACCATTTAAAACATAGTCCATTTTGCTGTTATTCCTACGAAAATGGATGACCTCACACTTATCAACATTGTACTCCATCTGCCAAACCTTTGCCCACTCACTTAGACTATCTATATCCCTCTGCAGACTTTCAGTGTCTTCTGCACACTTTGCTCTACCACTCACCTTAGTGTCATCTGCAAATTTTGACACACCACACTGAGTCCCCAACTCCAAATCATCTATGTAAATTGTAAACAATTTAGGTCCCAACACTGATCCCTGACGCACACCACTAGCCACTGACCGCCAACCAGAAAAACACCCATTTACCCCTACTCTTTGCTTTTTACTGGTCAACCAATCCTCTATCCATGCCAATACATTACCTGTAATACAGTGCAACTTTATCTTAAGCAGCAGCCTTTGGTGTGGCACTTTGTCAAATGCCTTCTGGAAATCCAGATACACCACATCCACAGGCTCCCCATTGTCCACCATGCAAGTAATGCCCTCAAAGAATTCCACCAGATTAGTTAAACATGATCTAGCCTTCATGAACACATGCTGGGTGTTCCCAATGGGACAATTTATATCCTGATGTCTTGCTATTTCTTCCTTATTAAGTAAGGAATTACTGGTACTGTCAACTGTGATTAAATATATTCCTGAGAGTTTCATCGTCCTACACTCCAGTCATTTGCCAGCCAGTACATCCGCCCTTGTAATGTACTGCCTTCTTAGACAAAATAGAAAGCAAAAAGATTCAATTGGAGAATGTTCAACTCTCAGGCAAAGAGCCTTTTCAATAATTTTATATCTGGCAGAGAGAAAATTCTGAAACAAATGACAAAATAAAAGGTGGTGAAAAGAGGGGTGGGCAGAAATGTTGACAGTGCAGAAGTAGGCCATTCAGCCCATCATGTCTGTCCTGGCTATCCTGGCTATTATGACTTAGTGCTATTCTTCTGCCCTTCCCTCATCACTCTGCCCTTTATTTCTAAAATTAAAACACCCACAGCCCATTTGAGTGCCTCACCTGAACCCACCTCTGCCATACTTCCAGGCAGTGTGTTTCAGATGCTGACTACTCACTGTATGAAAAAGCTTTCCCTCACATGTATAAAGCGAACATGTAAAAACAACTAAGATAACACAGTGTGGAGCTGGAGGAACACAGCAGGCCGGGCAGCATCAGAGGAGCAGGAAAGCTGATGTTTCAGGTCGGTTTTTTTTTCTGAAAAACGGTCCCGACCCGAAACGTCAGCTTTCTGCTCCTCTGGTGCTGCCTGGCCTGCTGTGTCCCTCCAGCTCCACACTGTGTCATCTCCGACTCCAGCATCGGCAGTTCTTGCTGTCTCTGAGTGATGTAAGAACTACGATGACAACAAGAGCCTCAGAAACTCAGTCCCCTGCCTCCCTACAGAGAAGGATTTGGTGGTAATAATCCCCATTGACAAAAGCCTAAAATCAGTTTCAGAAAATGATATTTAAAAGAATTCCAACTATGTGTTTGAAATAATCAGGAGTATTCAGGACAAAACAACTTTATTCTGTACAATATCTCAACTCCACACTTCTTTCATATCATCAGCAGGTCCTCTCTCTCAAATCCATCCAATTGTCTCAAACAGATTTAAACTTCAACAGCTCCCTCTGGCTAATTATCACGTCACCTTTTGATTAAAAAAAATCATACAACTTGTATTTTGAACAGACAGCATTTTAGGGAACTGTGTAATTTGGCACAGAATTTTACTGGAGAAGTGAGATGTGAGAATGTACTTGAAGAGAAGTTCTAAAGATTTTAGACGATAGGTCTGAAGGTCAATGATCGTACAGGCTGTAGAGGATGGATTCTTTCTAATTTAGAAATGCATTTGAACAGATTCCATTTCAAGGCAGCAATTTGTTTTCAGTTCTTTAGATACTAAACAGCCCTCGCATATTTCACAAAGCAGTTGTTATAGACAAATAGCCTAAGCATCAAGTCATAGAGTCACACAGCACCGAAAAAGACCCTTCAGGCCAACTTGCCCATGCTGACCAAGTTTCCCAAACTAGACTAGTCCCAGTTGCCTAAGCTGGGCCCATATCCCTCTAACCCTTTCCCATTCATGTATCTATCCAAATGTTTTCTATATGTTGTAACTGTAGACATATTCACTACTTCCTCTGGCAGTTCGCTCTATATATAAACTACCCTCTGTGTGAAAAGGTTGCCCCGCTGGTCCCTTCCAAATCTTTCTCCTCTCACCTTAAAAATATGCCCCCTCAGTTTTAGACTCCAGCACCCTAGGTGAAAGAACGTTGCTATTCACATTATCTATGTGGAAGCTTTGGAGAGACTCTACAGAAGTGGTTTCCCAGGATATTATCTGGTTTGAAGGAGTAGAGAATGGACAAACTTGGTTTGTTTTTATTTGAATGAAGGATGAGGGATGACCTGATAAAAGTTTACAAAATTATGAGATGCACAGATAGAATGGATAGTCAGAGCTTTTCCCATGGTAGAAATGTTAATTACAAGGGGATATGGGTTTAAGGTAAAAGGAGGTAAGTCTAAAGGAGATACGAGAGACACAGAGGATGGTGCCTCAAATGTGCTGCCAGTGTCAATCTGCCAGGCAACTATATAGAACCTCACAGTGTGATAAGTATTTGATTTGCTTCAGAGACCTGCAGAGAAGCACTAGTTTCTAAGCTTCCAACGTGTTTATTTTCAAGAGTTTAAAATACCTTGACAATCATGTTTACAGCACAGCTTTGAGGTCTTTCTCTCATTCTAATATTTATTGTAGTCTCTAAATCCACACCCAAATTTAATCAAGGTGTGGAGCTGGATGAACACAGCAGAGCAAGCAGCATCATAGGAGCAGGAAAGCTTGATGTTTCGGGCCTAGACCCTTCATCAGAAATGGGGGAGGGGAAGAGGGTTCTGAAATAAATAGGGAGAGAGGGAGAGGCGAATAGAAGATGGATACAGGAGAGGATAGGTGGAGAGGAGGCAGACAAGTCAAAGAGGCGGGGATGGAGCCAGTAAAGGTGAGTGTAGGTGGGGAGGTAGGGAGAAGATAGGTCAGTCCAGGGAGGATGGACAGGTCAAGATGGCGGGATGAGGTTAGTAGATAGGAGATGGGTGTGCGGCTTGAGGTGAGAGGAGGGGATAGGTGAGAGGAAGAACAGGTTAGGGACGAGGGGACAAGCTGGGCTGGTTTTGGGATGCGGTTGGGGGAGGGGCGATTTTGAAGCTTGTGAAATCGACATTGATACCATTGGGCTGCAGGGTTCCCAAGCGGAATATGAGTTGCTGTTCCTGCAGCCTTCTGCAGTGCCACAATGATACCACCCGAAGGCTGCAGGAACAGCAACTCGTATTCAGCGCAATGTCTTCACTAAGGAAGACAGAAACAATCTCCCAGATGTAATAGTGGCTGAAGGACCGAGGGTAATGGATGAACTGAAGGGAATTTATATTAGGAAATGGTGTTGAACAGACTGTTAGGTCTGAAGGCTGATAAGTCCCCGGGACCTGATGGTCTGCATCCTAGGGTACTTAAGGAGGTGGCTCTAGAAATCGTGGACGCATTGTTAATCATTTTCCAATGTTCTATAGATTCAGGATCAGTTCCTGCGGAGTGGAGGGTGGCTAATGTTGTCCCACTTTTCTTGAAAGGAGGGAGAGAGAAAACAGGGAACTATAGACCAGTTAGCCTGACGTCAGTGGTGGGAAAGATGCTGGAGTCAATTATAAAAGATGAAATTACGACTCATTTGGACAGCAGTAACAGGATAGGTCAGAGTCAGCATGGATTTATGAAGGGAAAATCGTGCTTGACTAATCTTCTGGAATTTTTTGAGGATGTAACAATGAAGATGGACAAGGGAGAGCCAGTGGATATAGTGTACCTGGACTTTCAGAAAGCCTTTGATAAAGTCCCACATAGGAGATTAGTGAGCAAAATTAAGGCACATGGTATTGGGGGCAAAATACTGACTTGGATTAAAAATTGGCTGGCTGACAGGAAGCAAAGAGTAATGATAAACGGGTCCCTTTCGGAATGGCAGGCGGTGACCAGCTGTTTTCAATATACATTAATGATATAGATGAAGGCATTAAAAGTAATATTAGCAAATTTGCTGATGACACAAAGCTGGGTGGCAGTGTGAAATGTGAGGAGGATGTTATGAGAATACAGGGTGACTTGGACAGGCTAGGTGAGTGGGCGGATGCATGGCAGATGCAGTTTAATGTGGACAAATGTGAGGTTATCCACTTTGGTGGCAAGAATAGGAAGGCAGATTACTATCTAAATGGAGTCAAGTTAGGTAAAGGGAAGTACAATGAGATCTAGGTGTTCTTGTACATCAGTCTATGAAAGCAAGCATGCAGGTACAGCAGGCAGTGAAGAAAGCTAATGGCATGCTGGCCTTCATAACAAGACGAATTGAGTATAGGAGCAAAGAGGTCCTTCTGCAGCTGTACAGGGCCCTGGTGAGACCGCACCTGGAGTATTGTGTGCAGTTTTGGTCTCCAAATTTGAGGAAGGACATTCTTGCTATTGAGGAAGTGCAGTGTAGATTCACGAGGTTAATTCCCAGAATGGCCGGACTATCATATGTTGAAAGATTGGTGTGACTGGCCTTGTATACACTTGAGTTTAGAAGGATGAGAGGGGATCTGATTGAGATGTATAAGATTATTAAGGGATTGGACATTCTAGAGGCAGGGAGCATGTTTCCGCTGATGGGTGAGTCCAGAACCAGAGGACACAGTTTAAAAATAAGGGGTAAGCCATTTAGAACAGAGTCGAGGAAAAACTTCTTCACTCAGAGAGTGGTGGATATATGGAATGCTCTGCCCCAGAAGGCTGTGGAGGCCAAGTCTCTGGATACTTTCAAGAAAGAGATGGATATAGCTCTTATAAATAATGGAATCAAGGGTTATGGGGATAAGGCAGGAACAGGATACTGATTGTGGATGATCAGCCATGATCATAATGAATGGTGGTGCTGGCTCGAAGGGCCGAATGGCCTACTCCTGCACCTATTGTCTATTGTCTATTGTCTAACCCTGCAGCCCAATGGTATCGATGTGGATTTCACAAGCTTCAAAATCTCCCCTCCCCCAACCGCATCCCAAAACCAGCCCAGCTCGTCCCCACCTCCCTAACCTGTTCTTCCTCTCACCTATCCCCTCCTCCCACATCAAGTCGCACACCCATCTCCTATCTACTAACCTCATCCCGCCCCCTTGACCTGTCCGTCCTCCCTGGACTGACCTATCTCCTCCCTACCTCCCCACCTACACTCACCTTTACTGGCTCCATCCCCGCCTCTTTGACTTGTCTGTCTCCTCTCCACCTATCCTCTCCTCTATCCATCTTCTATCCGCCTCCCCCTCTCTCCCTATTTATTTCAGAACCCTCTTCCCCTCCCCCATTTCTGATAAAGGGTCTAGGCCCGAAACGTCAAGCTTTCCTGCTCCTATGATGCTGCTTGCTCTGCTGTGTTCATCCAGCTCCACACCTTGTTATCTCGGATTCTCCAGCATCTGCAGTACCTATTATCTCTCACCCCAAATTTAATCAATTAAGCACATAGGCATAGATGAGTTATCAGCCTCGCATAATCAAATGCAGAACAATTAAAGCATCGAATTCCAAGTTCATAACTGTGTCAAACCTAATTACACCTGGTGTGCATTATGATCTCAGCTGATGTTATTGCTGGACGAGTTAGATCCCACACAGAAACCTCGCTTAATAGATCCTATTTTGTTCTGTTTTGTTTTAGTTTAAACAAAATGGTCTTTCACCGAACTGTAAGCATGCAGATGTAAACTGCAGATCGTGCTTTAACAATAAAACAGGAGTTTATCAATAAAATAAATGACGTAGAATAAATCAATCTCTCCATTTATAAAACAGATTTAAAGATTTTTAAATACTGTAAAAGATGAAACCCATTAATTCCCAAAGCATTCTTTTATAAATTGAAAAGCTTTTGCATTTTGCCTAAATCACATCCCTGGTACAATATGCAAAAATACACCTTGTATAGTGGCTTAAAACAGCACTAGACCAGAGTCCTTGTCACTAACGTCTCAATAGATTTAAGTCATTTATGACTTTAACTCAGATAGTTTCTTCCTGGAGTTATTATGCATCTAACTTTAAACTTAGATAACAATATGTGGGGCTGGATGAACACAGCAGGCCAAGCAGCATCATAGGAGCAGGAAAGCTTGATGTTTCGGGCCTAAACCCTTCATCAGAAATGGGGGAGGGGAAGAGGGTTCTGAAATAAATAGGGAGAGAGGGGGAGGCGGATAGAGGATGGATAGAGGAGAGGATAGGTGGAGAGGAGGCAGACAAGTCGAAGAGGCGGGGATGGAGCCAGTAAAGGTGAGTGTAGGTAGGGGGGTAGGGAGGAGATAGGTCAGTCCAGGGAGGACGGACAGGTCAAGGGGGCGGGATGATGTTAGTAGATAGGAGATGGGTGTGGGGCTTGAGGTGGGAGGAGGGGATAGGTGAGAGGAAGCACAGGTTAGGGAGGCGGAGATGAGCTGGGCTGGTTTTGGGATGCGGTTGGGGGAGGGGAGATTTTGAAGCTGCAGATTCTCCAGCATCTGCAGTACCTTTTATCTCTGATATAACTTTAAACTTATTCAGCTCAACTATCCCTAGTTCTTTACTCTTGTTATATCCTTCTCTTCCAGCACCACTGGTCTACACCACCATCTTCATCCAAGGATTTCCAAGGACTGCTCAAAATTTGAAGTAAAACTAGAGGAGAAATCTTTATCTCTTTAAGACTTATTCACCTTGTTGGATCATAAAGCCCTATCCAGGTCTACAAAAACCCAAATAAAAACCAAAAGAACTGCAGATGCTGTAAATCAAGAACAAAAACAAAGTTGCTGGAAAAGCTCAGCAGGTCTGGCGGCATCTGTGAAGGAGAAAACAGAGTTAATGTTTCGAGTCCGGTGACCCTTCCTCAGAACCCAACAAGGTGAATAAGTCTTAAAGAGATAAAGATTTCTCCTCTAGTTTTACTTCAAATTTTGAGCAGTCCTTGGAAATCTCTTCTTCCTTTAGAAAGATTTTTAACAAGCTTGTTTTATGAGCAAAACAGCTTTCAAATAAACAATTTTGAATTGCAAGTTAAATTGGATATCTCAGTGAGTTATTGTTTTGGAACCTTGAGCCAGAATAAAATTGAAAATATATAAATTTTAAGAAATTTTGCACATTGCTTGGTGCGCTCACAGACTTAAACAGAGTCTCCCTGATACATCTTAATTGTTATTTTAAAGCTGTTTTGCTCATAAAACAAGCTTGTTAAAAATCTTTCTAAAAGAAGAGATTTGAAAGAACAAAAATAGGAGTTGCTGGAAAAGCTCGCAGATCTGTGAGGTAAAAATCAGAGTTAAAGTTTCGGGCCCAGTTCTGAGAAAGGGTCACCGAACCCGAAATGTGATCTCTGATTTTTTTTCTTCTCAGATGCTGCCAGATCTGCTGAGACTGTCCAGCTACTTCTGTTTTTGTTCCTGATTTGAAGCATTCACTGTTCTATCGGTTTTTATTAAAAGATTTGAAAGACCATTCTTACCAACCATTTTACTGGAGGGTGAGAGAGAACATGTTTGGCTCACATTTATCTCAAAATGCAGTCCTAAAAAAATGCAAAAAAGGAACTAAAATGGATCTTCTTGAAAGTTCTTCAGTTGGAGAATGTGTCTTCACCTTAGCAGCAAAATAAATTATATATAACATAACATCTGGGTGGATGGGATGTTCTTTAGAGGATCAGAGTGGCCTTTTCCACACTGTAGGGATTCCATGATTCAAAAAAAGTCTTATGCAAAATTATATTAAAAGTATATAAATACCTCACAGTCTACATCACAACTTCCAATTATAGTTTCATACATAGCCTAACATCCCTTACCACAGCAGGCTTGGGTAAGTTAAATTGTTTGGACAGCTTGCTTGAATGGCACAGTGATACCAAGAACATGGATTCAGTTCCTGTACTAGTTGAAGTTTCCATGAAGGTCTCTAATTCTCACTTGCTTTCCACACTTGCGGCATGGGGATCCTCAGGTTAAACCACTGCCTATTATGTATCTCTAATGACAGAGGAGGAGGACTCTTCAGCTGGATCTTGTTTGCTCTGTCCATTTCTGTATCAAATCTTTCCGTGTTTTTTCTCTCTAATCTTCACGACTGGCCTCAGCGCGGACATGGAAAGGCATTTTCTCAGCCTAGTCTGGCCCGTGGCGGTCTCTCAGTGGCAAATGGCGGTCTCTTGGCGCAGTGTGGCAGTGTCTCAGCCCGGTCTCTTGGCACTGTGTGGCACTGTCTCAGCCTGGTCTCTCGGCTCAGCGCGGCAGTGTCTCAGCCCGGTCTCTCGGCTCAGTGTCTCAGTGTCTCAGCCCGGTCTCTCGTCTCAGTGTGGCAGTGTCTCAGCCCGGTCTCTCGGCGCTGTGTGGCAGTGTCTCAGCCCGGTTTCTCGGCTCAGTGTGGCAGTGTCTTAGCCCAGCCTCTCGGCTCAGTATCTCATTGTCTCAGCCCGGTCTCTCGGTTCGGTGTGGCAATATCTCAGCCCGGTCTCTTAGCTCAGTGTGGCTGTATCTCAGCCCGGTCTCTCGGCTGTACCATCCATTACCTAGGTCCTGAGTGCTGGAATTCAATCTTTAATCCTCTCTGCTTCCTTCCGTTTCTCTATAAACCTATATCTTTTGGAGACATAATATCTCCTACAGTGAGTCATGTCCTGCTTTATAAAGGCCCCGTGTGACATTTTAGTACTGTAAAGGTGTTGTAAGCTGTTTCTGTTAGCTAATTTCACTCTGTTCGTATTGGGAAGGGGGTCTCAACTCCATTTATGTTAACATGACAAGTCTCAACAACTTGAATTTTCTTTTCCTTTCGCGAGGCTGGCAAGGTCACCAGTTGTTGCCCTTCCCTAATTGTCCTTGAACTGAATTTCTCACAATAAAAACCAAAAGTTCTGAGGAAGGGTCACCGGACCCGAAACGTTAACTCCGTTTTCTCCTTCGCAGATGCTGCCAGACCTGCTGAGCTTTTCCAGCAACTTCTGTTTTTGTTCCTGAATTTCTCACAACATCATTTCAGAGAGTTGTTGAGGAGTGAAGCACATTGCTGTGGGTCTGGAGTCGCATTTCGGCCAGGAAAGAACAGCAGATTTCCTTCCCTAAAGGGCAATAGGTTTTTAATGTCAATCAATGGTAGTTTCTTGGGATCATTACTGATTCAAGATTGATATTCCAAAGTATGGCGTGGGTGGCACAGTGGCTCAATGGTTCGCACTGCTATCTCTCAGCACTAGGGACCTGTGATCGATTTCAGCCTTGTGTGACTGTCTATGTGGAGGTTATATGTTATCCCTATGTCTGCATCTGTTTCCTCCAGGTGGTCTGGTTTCCTCCCACAGTTCAAAGATGTGCAGGTTAGCTGGATTGGCCACGCTAAATTGCCCCATAGAGTCCACAGATGTGGAGGCTAGATGGGTTAGCCATTGGTAATATGGGGTTATGGGGAATAGGGTGGGGGTTGGGTCTGGGTGGGATAGTTTTTGGAGAGTCGGTGTGGACTCGATGGGCTGAATGAACTATTTCTGCATTGTATTATCCAGAAGGAATAGCCAATGAGACTTGAAAATGACACACATTGATCTACATTGTCTTGCAAATATCAAATTGGAGGCATGTGCCTGTCCCTCTGGTCAAGTGATTTCAGTACCTCCTGTGATGGGGTTTGAACCCATGTCCTTTAGAGTATTAACCTGGCCTTCTGGTTCGATTACCTCATCACTGTATCACCAGCTCTTCAGCAATTGGTAATTTGGTGAGAACTCAGGGCAGGATGATACTGAACCATGAGGTTGTCACAAACAGCTGAAGATATTTGTATGTGGAGAAAGTATTCCATGGTTGTCAGCCCTCATACTCTGAATTTAATTTGATTTGATTTATTACTGTCACATGAGCTGAGATACAGTGAAAAGTATTGTTTTGTGTGCTAACCAAACAAATCATACCTCATCGAAGTACTTCAGAGTAACAGAACGGAATGCAAAATATAGTGTTACAGCTACAGAGAAGGTGCAGAGAAAGATCAACTCTAATATACGAGAGGTCTATTCATATGTCTGATTACAGCAGGGAAGAAGCTGTTCTTGAGTGGTTGGATCCATGTGACTGAAAGGAGTCTGTGCCCTTTCCCCAGCACTTGCCTGATGTTCACACATCTGCTCTTGATTGAAGAAACAAAGTGGGAAGGCAAATGGCGAGAATGACACAAAGAACCTGTAGAAAGTGCAGGGGGGGCACATTTCTCAAGATCAGGTTTCCCCTCAGGAAGTCTCCTGCCTCTCTGCACCACATTTGGAGACGAAAATCAGAGCCTGGGCGTGGATTCAGAGCTAAGTAGAGAGAGCTGGAAGGCAAAACTCTTAATGTTTTAGTAGACATTTTATAACGCTGTGGTTAAAAAGTGAAAATTCATGTCATCACAACATAGCTTCATGATATACAATATACAACACGGGTGAGTGTCAATTATTGGTTAATAACACTCTTATATACACCGTAGCATATGTATGTTCTGTATTAATGGTGCTATAGACATGTAAATTGTCTTTGATATCCCTCCATGTTGATAATGACTTGCTTTGCTCAAGTAGAACTCAAGTACCAAGCGTCACAGATCTTTTCAACCCTGAGTCTCCTTTCTTTTTGGAACTAAGCACCCATTTGTCTTTGTGACCACTTACTTCTTCGCCACCACTTCTGCTAAATGCTTAACTCAACCCTATGTAGCTCTGGACACTCCAGGGAGCAGCCTTCCTGGGCTTTTCACCCTGGACAGAGGGATCGTTAACAGGTAGAAGATGACTCTTTGAGATTAAACAAACTATATTTCATTGGTACTGACAGGATAAATAAGAGCCTTATAAATAACATAGCGTATTTTATCACTTTATCACTGCAGTCCAGCAGTTGTCTGGCGTAGAGATAAGCAGAGTAGAAGAATTAGTCGCCAGTGAGAAATTGGAAGTGAACTTAATAGGGACAGTTGCACTGTTCCTTCACTATCCAAAATCAAAATAGTCAGTACACTGACCACAGTTGTGTAGTTCATCTCCGGTACTCAGTACCGAAATTCTAGGTATCACTGGCAGTCCCGATTTGAAGTGTACACAATTCGAAGAGAAAATTTCACATTCAGCTGAAAGCTCTGTAAAAACTTTCAGGAACGGTGCTCATTTTGGCAGATGGGACACCTCCCTGAAAGGATCACAGCCATGATCTGATACTGTTTGAGGAAATCCCGGGACAAGAGCCAAGGATTCAGTAAATGGAAAATGAGAAGACTGAGTTCAGCTCAGGTAATTGTAAAGGAAGAATATCTAAGTATTGCACAAAAATCCTCTGGCCAGCTGGGGCCACTGTCACAGGAAATCACCCCTCTAGCACAACTGCAAATTTTTATTTTACTATATGGGCCTCTATATTAAACGATTTTGCATTAATAGGCACTAATGTGACAGTCTTGGTCAATTTCCTGTTGCATACTTGCTGCTGTTAAGAACTGCATTGTTCAATCAAAACTGTGTTGCCTTATAATAAAGAAGAAAGAAGCTTCTCAGCTTAGTTATCTGTTAAGGTTTACAGTTTGCTACATGCCAAGACTCACCAAAGTGGCCCGGTATGAAATTTAAATGGATAAAGTATGAGGTTGCATGAACTTCCCCATCAAAAGCCTTGAAAGGATGCTGATTTAAAGGTGAGATGTGGGAGAGGTAATTTTAAAACCTTCAGAAGTGCCCACTTAAATGTTGGAAACACGTTGCTGTCAGATTTGACAGAGATGTATTGTCAAATGACACTCAAAAAACATTTCACGAAAATTCCATAAATGTATGTTCACTCGACAACAAAGAGAAATGTCAATGAAGTTACTGGGCTATCAATTAGAATAATGACACTGAATAGTCTGAATCAGAAGATTGAAGTACCATGATAGTGATTTCCTTTTGAAATGATTCCATACTTTGCTCTCTTTGTTCTATTTAGGCATGAAGTTTCCCTGCCAACTTTTCCTTCAATAATACCAACTTGTTGAAAATAAAATTTTAAGAGCACAAGGCTTTCAAACTAATGACCCCTTTGATTTTCCCAGCAGCAATCAGATATCAGCAGCCAGCCTACAATGCCTTTTCGATAATGATGCTTTCATGGCTGTGTAGCAGTTAAATAAACCACTTAACCTCTAAAAATATCAAAAAAAACTCATTGCATAGCTGTGTGACAGAGAAGGAACAGCCTCTAAGCAGAAAGGCCCAGTAAGTGATCAGTAATGAAAAAAGACATAATAATGGCACGATGACAGATTCCTACTAAGTGAGATGTTCACATGTTGCTCTACAAAACTAAAAATTGGAGAAAATGTGTTTAAAACCACAGCATCCCCTCAATGCAATTCACCTTCAACATTGTGAGATATACCAGTGTTTTCCACAACTTTCATACTCCCCTAAGCTTGAACATTGCTCCCTCTCAGAATTGTGCTTGTTAATATCAGGACATTCTTTCTTGCGTGTCTCTCCTTCCCAACCACATGAATCAAAGTTTAATTATCTGCAGTGTAAATTGGAAAAGTCCCACAGCGAGTTCACCAGCCAGCTTAATTATCCTGGGGCTAAACCAGGGCCAGGATGCAAACACTTGCCACTTCATTAAAAAGAATGTTTCTTCTGTCAAACCTAACCGAGTTTAAAAATCACATCACAGCTCCAGCTGGCCTTAGGAGATCAGTTGAGCAAAACTTCAAACACTTCCTAACAATTGTTGAATCTCTCGCAGAGCTTTTCTTCTGTGATTTCAGTTAATGGTCGTAACTGCTTTACAGAACAAGTGGTACTCAAAAATTTCTCAAAGGAAATAGGCAGAGAAGTTTGGGTTCTTTATTTGTAGGAGCATGAATAAAGCTCACAGTTATGCCTGTAGCACTTTTCCCCAAATATTTTATCATCCTCTTGTCATATTGTCATAATAGGTGTTAGGAAATTATTCTAATAATTCCTCCAGAACCCAGTGAAACTTTGACTTCAATGCTGATGATGTCTGGTAAGCAGCTTGGTAAATTGAGCCTGGGTTCAAGTACAGAATATTGTTTACCAGTTTACTTCTACTTTCAGTCATTCATAAAACATGGAAGCTGCTGACATTCAATGCTCATCACTAATTGCCCTTGAAAAGATGATGGTGAGACCTCTTTATGAACTGGTACATGGATGCATTATAGCTACTCTTACAGTTCAACTGGGAAGGAGTTTAAAGTAGTGGATTGGGTCCCAATCAAGTGAGTTACTTTGTACTGGATAGCATTTAGCTCCTTGAGTGTTCCTTAAGCATTACTCGTTCATGCATCTCCTGACGTGTGCTTCGAAAATCCAGATGGGAAAACCCAGCATGTCCCTTCAGAGGTCTATTTATTGAAGTAGCCTAAAGATCTTGTTGAAGCACATTGCAGCCATTGAATACAGGTTTCTAATGGGCACAGAGTGGTTGCAAAGAGGTTGGGTAGGCTTGAAAGGTTTCATTCACCGTAAGATTTCTGGATTGGCCTCAGTATCATGACCATGAAGCAGTTAGACTATCAGTTGATATATAATGCCCAGTAAAGACTGAAGATGTTGTAAATCAGAAACACAAATATAAGATAATGTTTCCTTGTAAAAATTTGTCTCGTGAGTCATTGGCCTTCTTGCTTCCAATGGTGGGAGAGGTGAGACCGCCAGCCGGGAAGTGAACTATTATATTCAGGCATTGGCTAAACCCGAAACAATACATGTGTAGTGTCTCCCACCCATCCTCCTCCTCTAACCAAAAAAAAAAGACTCTGTGAGGAGGGTCGGTATGGCAAGTTTTTTTTTCTTTATTCTTTTGGCAATCTAGAGTAAAGGAAATGGAAGCTAGGGCAGTTGCATGCCCCTCTTGTAGGATGTGGGAGGTTAGGGTCACTACTAGTGTCCCTTTTGACTTCACCTGCGAGAAGTGCACCCAACTCCAGCTCCTCACAGACCGCGTTAGGGAACTGGAGCTGGAGCTGGATGAACTCTGGATCATTCGGGAGGCTGAGGGGGTGATAGAGAGGAGTTATAATGAGGTGGTCACACCCAAGGTACAGGACAAAGGTAGCTGGGTGACTGTCAGGAAAGGGAAAGGGAATAGGCAGGCAGTGCCGGGATCCCCTGTGGCCGTTTCCTCAATAATAAGTATACCGCTTTGGATACAGTTGGTGGGGTGGGGAGACCTACCGGGGGAAAGCCATAGTGGCCAGGTCTCTAGTACTGAGCCTGGCTCTGTGGCTCAGAATGGAAGGGGGGAAAATAGGAGAGCAATAGTGATAGGAGATTCAATGGTTAGGGGAACAGACAGCAGATTCTGTGGTACCGAGCGAGACTCCCGAATGGTATGTTGCCTCCCTGGTACCAGGGCCAGGGATGTCTCAGATCAAGTCTACAGGATTCTTAAGGGGGAGGGAGAGCAGCCAGAAGTCGTGGTACACATCGGTACAAATAACATAGCTAGGAAGCGGGATGAGGACCTGAAAAGTTAATATAGGGAGTTAGGATGGAAACTAAAAGCCAGGACGAGCAGAGTAATAATCTCAGGTTTACTGCCAGTGCCACGGGCTAGTGAGGCCAGAAATAGAGAGTGAGTGCAGCTGAACATGTGGCTACAGAGTAGGAGGGAGGGCTTCAGGTATGTGGATCATTGGGATACCTTCTGGGGAAGGTGGGACCTGTACAGGAAGGATCGGTTGCACCTGAACTGGACAGGCACCAATATCCTGGGTGGGAGGTTTGCTAGAGCTCTTTGGGAGGGTTTAGACTAGTTTGGCAGTGGGATGGGAACCGGAGCTACAGATCAGAGGATCGGGTAGCCAGTGTACAGACAGATAGAGCAAGCAGATAGTCTATGAGAAAGGATAAGCAGATGATTAGGCAAAGTTGCAGTTAGTGTGACGGACTGAAGTGTGTTTATTTTAATGCAAGAACTGTCAGGAATAACAGTGACGAACTTAGAGCATGGGTCAGTACTTGGAACTACAATGCTGTGGCCATTACAGAGATTTGGATAACACAGGGACAGGAATGGTTGTTTGGATGTTCCGGGGTATAGATGTTTCAAAAGAAATAGGGAGGGAGATAAAAGAGGTGGGGGAGTGGCATTGTTAATCAGGGATGGTATCACAGCTGCAGAAAAGGAGGTCGTGGAGGAGGGTTTCTCCACTGAGTCAGTCTGGGTGGAAGTCGGAAACAGGAAAGGAGCAGTCACTTCATTGGGAGTTTTCTATAGACCCCCCAATAGCAACAGGGACACTGAGGAACAGATTGGGAAACAGATTGTGGAAAGGTGCAGAAGTAATAGGGTTGTTGTCATCGGTGACTTCAACTTCCCTACTATAGACTGGAACCTCCTAAGTGCAAATTGTTTTGATGGAGAAGATTTTGTCAGGTGTGTCCAGGAAGGATTTCTGACTCAACATGTAGATAGCCAACTAGAGGGGAGGCCACAATGGATTTTGGTGCTTGGCAACGAACCAGGTCAGATGTCAGATCTCTCGGTGGGAGAGCATTTCGATGATAGTGATGCCAACTCCCTGACCTTTAGCATAGTCATAGAAAGGGGTAGGAGCAGACTGTACGGGAAAGTATTTAATTGAGGGAGGGGGAATTACAATGTTATTAGGCAAGAACTACAGAGCACTAATTGCAATCAGGTGTTCTCAGGGAAATGCACAACAGAAATGTGGAGGTTGTTTGGGGAGCAGTTGCTATGAGTACTGGATAAGTTTGTCCCACTGAGGCAAGGAAGGTGAAGGAACCTTGGATGACAAGACATATGGAACATCTAGTCTAGAGGAAGAAGCAAGCTTACTTAAAGTTGAGGAAGCAAGGATCGGACAGGGCTCTAGAGGTCTACGTAACCAGGAAGGAACTGAAGAATGGACTTAGGACAGCTAGTAGCGGGTACGAGAAAACCTTGGCGGGTCGGATCAAGGAAAACCTCAAGGCATTCTATGCTTATGTGAGGAGCAAGAGGATGGCCAGAGTAAGGGTAGGGCCAATCAGGGACAGTGGAGGGAATTTGTGCCTGGAGTGAGAGGAGATAGGGGAGGTCCTTAATGAATACTTTGCTTCAGTATTCACCAGTGAGAGGGACCTTGAAATTTGTGAGGACGTCATGAAATAGGCAAATATTGTTGATGTTGATGTTAGGAAGGAGTATGTGCCAGAAATTTTGAATAACATGAGGGTAGATAAGTCCCCTGGGCCAGACGGGATATATCTAAGGTTACTGCAGGAAGCAAGGGAAGAGATTGCTGCCCCTTTGACAATGAACTTTACATTCTCACTGTCCACTGGAGTAGAATCAGATGATTGGAGAGTGGCAAATGTCATTCCCTTGTTCAAGAAAGGGAATAGGGATAATCCTGGGAATTACAGACAGGTCAGTTTTATTTCTATAGTGGGCAAATTATTGGAGAGCATTCTGAAATATAGTATTTATGATTATTTGGAAAAGCACAGTTTGATTAGAAATAGTCAGCATGGCTTTGAGAGGGGCAGGTCATGCCTCACAAGCTTTATTGAATTCTTTGAGGATGTGACAAAACACATTGATGAAGGCAGAGCAGTGGATGTGGTATACGTGGATTTTAGCAAGGCATTTGATAACGTCCCCCATGGTAGGTTCATTCAGAAAGTAAAGAGGCATGGGATTCAGCGAAAATTGGCTGTCTGGATACGAAACTGGCTGTCTAATAGAAGATAGAAGGTGACAGTAAATGGAAAGTTTTCAGCCTGGAGCTCAATGACCAGTGGTGTTCCGCAGGGATCTGTTCTGGGACCTCTGATCATTGTGATCTTCATAAATGACTTGGATGAGGAAGTGGAAGGGTGGGTTAGTAAGTTTGCTGATGACACAAAGGTTGGTGGAGCTGTGGACGGCTTGGAGGATTGTTGTAGGTTGCAACAAGACATTGACAGGATGCAGAGCTGGGCAAAGAAATGGCAGGTGGAATTCAACCCAGAGAAGTGTGAAGTGATTCATTTTGGAAAGTCAAATTTGAATGCAGAATACAGTGATAATGGCAGGATTCTCGGCAGTGTGGAGGAACTGAGGGATCTTAGGGACCATGTCTATAGATCCCTCAAAGTTGCTACCCAAGTTGATAGGGTTGTAAAGAATGCGTAAGGTGTGTTAGCTTTCATTGGCCGGGGGATTGAGTTTAAGAGCCGTGAGGTTATGCTGCAGCTCTATAAAACTCTGGCTAGACCACACTTGGAATATTGTGTTCAGTTCTGGTTGTCTCATTATAGGAAGGATGCAGAAGCTTTAGAGAGGGTGCAAAGGAGATTTACCAGGATGCTGCCTGGACTGGAGGGCAGGTCTTTTAAGGAAAGGTTGAGGAAGCTAGGGCTTTTCTCATTGGAGAAAAAAGGGATGAGAGGTGACTTGGTAGAGGTATACAAGATGCTGAGAGACATAGAGTGGATAGTCAGAGACTTTCTTCCCAGGACAGAAATGACTATTACAAGGGGGTATAATTTTAAGGTGATTGGAGGAAGGTAGAGGGGAGATGTCAAAGGTAGGTTCTTTACACAGAGAGTGGTTGGTGTGTGGAATGCGCTGCAGGCCGTGGTAGTGGAGTCAGATACTTTAGAGACTTTTAAGTGACTTGTGGATAGGCACATGGAGGATAGTAAAATGTAAGGTATGCAGGGTAGATTGATCTGAGTAGGATGATAGGTTGTCACAACATCATGGGCCGAAGGGCCATTACTGTGCTGTACTGTTCTATGTTCTATGTTCTAAATTGCTGGAAAAATTCAACAGGTCTGGCAGCAACTGTGGAGAGAAATCAGAGCTGACATTTTGAGTCCACATACCCTTCCTCGATACTCAGAATTCTGAGGAACGGTCAATTGACCTGAAATGTTAACTCTGATTTCTCTCTACAGATGTTGCCAGATCTGCTGAACTTTTCTAGCAATTTTAGTGATATTTAATGCCCAAATGGTTCATCAAAAACATACTGGTCTGACCCTGTATCTCCAATCTGACTCTAATCTGGTCCTAATGGATAAAAACATTGTTAGATTTTTTTTTAAATGTCAGCTTTTGATATGTATGATTGACTCAATGAATGTTTCAATGTAATCCAGAGAACGAAAGTGAACAGAAAAATGCGTGTACTATAGCCTGAACATTCAGTTAGTCACTGAACTCATGCTGAAGAAAGATATCTCTCATTTTCTGGAGTAATTGCCATGATGGAGAGCTGGAAATCAGGGATAAACAGAACTGGCTGGAGAAACTCAGCAGGTCTAGCAGCATCTGTGGAGAGAAAGCAAAGTTAACCTTTTAAGTCTAGTGACCTTCCTTCAGAACTGATTGTAGCTAGGAAAATGTGGTATATATGCTGAAAACAGGGGATGGAAGGAGTGAGTGGAGAGCTTAACCTGGTGTCAAGTGATTTCTGACTCTCCTCTGGCAGCTCATTTCATACACGCACTACCCTCTGCAGGAAAAAGTTACCCCTCAGTTCCTTTCCAAATTTTTACCCTCTCACCTCAAACCCATATCCTCTAGTTTTGGACACTTCCACCCTAGGAAGAAGACCTTGTCTATTCAACCTATTCACACCCACTATTAGTGGAGTAATGTATTGAAAGCTCATAGTTATTTACTTATGTTAAAATTTACTCATTTGTAGTAAAGAACAATTCTTGTTAAGGACAGAAACCTGGTAATTTTTTTTGCTGTTCACCCGAGTCCATCAGCCAGGTAAATCAGGGTTTTGCGTACTTTGATTAAATTTTTTACTTTTGTGGAAACACGAAGAACGTGGGGCTTGTGTGTGGGCAGGTGTTGCATCCTTTATGGTTACAGGGTAATGTACTGGTGGAGTTGGAGTGATTAGTGGAAAGTGTGGCACAAACTAAGGAGTGGCGAAGGGAATGGTCCTTGCGAAAGCAGAGAAGGAGTAGGGAGTGGAATATATTCCATGAGGTGGAGTCTGATTGGAGTTGACGAAAGTGTTTGAGGATGATATGTTGGAAGCAGAGGCTGATCGGATGGTAAGTGAGGACAAGGGGGACCCTATCTTTATTATGCTTGGAGGGAGGAATTGTTTACAGCTGTGGGGCAGTAATGGCAGAGGTGCAGTGGAGGGCTGTCTGGATGAAGAGGAGGTGGTAAAGAGCATTATTTGAAAAATGTAGACATCTGGGAATGCTTGAGTGGAACATATCCTCGTCAGAGCAGGTGCGACGGAGACAGAGGAGTTGATAAAATGGAATGGAGATTTTGCAGGATACAGGTTGGGAGGAGGTGTAGTCCAGGTAACAATGGGAGTCTGTGGGTCTATGGCAAACTGACATCATTTTCCTGCCTTCAAACTATAGGTCATCCATAACTCATGACTCCTCTATGCGATTAATGCTGCCTCCAATACTAGCTCCTGGTCACCTAAATTGCACTTATTCTAAAATTCACACTACTGCAGTGATGTAAGAAACACTGAGGCATTGGCCTTAAGATTCCTGATCACCTCGCTATGAGCCTATACTAATGAAAATCGCCAACCCCGGGAATGGCGTGTATCTCAGATCAGATCCGACTCATCATTTGTAAAGCCTGCTAGATACACTTGGACCCTATGTCAGGACCAAAGGACTCAAGCACGCTTTTCAAAATGCACATCATTAACTGTAAAGTGTTTTGGGATATCCAGAAGCTGTGATGGGAGCAATATCGATGCAAGTCATTCTTTTCTTTTTAAAATGACAGTGTTGAAAGAACAAGAGGATAGCCATTTGTCAAAAGAAAAAAAACATTAAATTTCCAAGGAAAAGGAAATGCAAATTGTGAATGAGAGATACTAAAAAGATAACAGTGTACAATTGTGGATGCCACATTTTAGAAAAGATGAAAACCCATTAGAGACAATGCAAAAGTGATTTGCTAGAATGATCCCAGGTATGAGGATTGGTTAAAGAAGTTCTCACTAGAGAGAAGAATGCTGAGAGGTGATCTGATTGAGGTTTCGAAAGTCATGAGTAGGCTGGACAGATTGGATAGGGTGAAGCTGTTTCCAATTTGAAAAGAATGAGAGAGCAAAGATTTAAAATGATCTGTGAATGAAGGAAATGTAAAATGTAACTTTTTCACACAGTGAGTAGTTCGGGTACAGAATGGACTGCCTAGAAATGTGATGGAGGCACATTCAACTGAGATATTTCAGAGAGCATTGAATGGCTTTTCGTTTTTGGATAGTCATGATGTACAGGAATATGGGGAACAGGCAGGAGATTGGCACGAGATGATAGACTCAGTCCAGATAATAGAATCAGTGCTGAAACAATGGCTGAATTGCTTCCTTTGCGCGGTAATAATTCTGTATTTCTACAATTAAAAGACGACCCAGAGATGGCCAAAGAAGACATTGAAAAGTTGGAATGTGAAGGATGGTGTCCAGATGGAAGATGTTTCTGGAAATCAACGAATGGAAATTGAGCAGAAATTGAACTTGAAGTTGGTACCAATGGTTGAATGGAATGACTAGCGAAAGAAGATATTTTTAAAATGTTAAGAACGCAGTGGAAAGAGGGAAAACAATTCATTGTGCTTTAGATGAATGGTGGAAGTTGCAATATATGGTTTTGGCAATGGACCAAAGGGAGCAGCTGCAGGAGCTGAGGATCAACAACAACTTGATGTTTCTCTTTGTTCAAGTTGTGGTTAACTTGGATGGATGCCATAAATAACCCTCTTCAGTACCCAACATGAATGCATTGCTAAATCTAATCTGACCTTTTCAATTATTGCTTCTGAATAGTAATCACTAATACAATGAAGACTACAACCGACTTCTTCAAATGTGGGACATTTGCAAAGATCATAGCGCCTCTCAAATTCATTGCAAATTTGCTATTAAAACAAGAATACACATTTACCAGTGGAAAGGATAATCATGAATTAGTAAGTGGTTACAGTTCACTTGATTTTCTGAAATTTGGCCAGAGTGTGAAACAAGTCATTGATTCTCAGCTCTTCAGTACTGCCCGTGAAGTGTCAATTTCACCCTCCATGTGTTTCTGCGCAGGAAGACTGGTTGCTAAGCAGCAGCAGGAGAAGTGTTAGGTAAGTTCAAAAAGACAGGTTCTGAGCAGGTCATGGAGTTGAAGAAAGGAGCAGTGAAGCAGTAGGGAGCAGGAAGACTGTACAGAGCTAAAACTGAAAATCTGCCAATGAGGGTAGACTTGTAGAAGGGAGATCAAGCAGACTGAATGCTTGAGTCCTGGACGAATTTGTAAACAAGATTGTTAATACAATGTGTGACAGGCTGGGAGGTTGCTAACAAGAGGGAGCAGTAAAGCTTCTTCTTAAACACCCTGCTCCATTTTAAGCTGTCGCTTTGACTCTAACATCCCACGTGGTTTTTGTTGCTCCTGTCATGTGAATCTCAATAAGACGATCTTTGACCACCGCCATTACTGCTTTCCACCCACACCCTGCTCTCAATGATCCTTTATTGTGACACCACCCCTGGAAAATCTACTGCCCCAATTTACTTAGTGGCTCTTCATAATCTAGTCCTTTGGGCATCCATTCACCATTACATTAATGCAGCTACCAATATGCTCAATCACATCTTCACCCCTTTTATGTTCTAGTCTCCATTAAAATTGTTTCCCACCCTGAATTTTAAAAGACACAGACTTGAATGGATATGACAGACAAATAGTTTAGTTATCCACCACTAGACCTACTTGGAGCAGATGAAGAACAATTGTGTCAAATTTAACAAAATTATTGACTGTTCAAGGGCTTCCATAGAAAGCAAACTTAACTTCTGATGAAGGGTTTAGGCCCGAAGCGTCAAGTTTTCCTGCTCCTATGATGCTGCTTGACCTGCTGTGCTCATCCAGCCCCATGCTTGTTAACTCATGCTTGTCTTGACTGCAAACTGTCTTCTTAAACTCATCTCCTCCACACAACACAGCTTAGCTGAGCAGTTCTCTATATAAGTGTCTGCTTCTGAGTATCCCACAATGACATCCTGACTTCGAATAAATCATACTTTTTATTAATGATTTGGATGAGAATATAGAAGGCATAGTTAATATGTTTGTGGATGACACCAAAATTGGTGACATTATAGACAGGGTTTTCTAAGATTACAAAGGGTCCTTGATCAAATGGGTCAATGGGCTGAAAAATAGCCGATGGAGTTTAATCTGGACAAAGCGATGGTATTTCATTTTGGTACGACAAACAAAGGTAGGATTTATACAATTAATGGTAGGACCTTGGATTGTATTGTAGAACAGAGGGACCTAGGCGTACAGGTACATAAATATTTATAGTTTGCCTCACATATAGACAGGGTGGTTAAAAAGGTATTTGGCACACTTGCCTTCATTACTCAATCCTTTGAGTATAGGAACAAAAACAAAGTTGCTGGAAAAACTCAGCAGGTCTGGCAGCATCTGTGAGTACAGGAGTTGGGGCATTATATTGAGGTTGAACAGGACATTGGTGATGCCTCTTCTGGAATACTGTGTCCAGTTCTGGTCACCCAGTTATCGGAAGGATATTATCAAGCTGGAGAGGGTTCAGAAGAGATTTATTAGGATGTTACCAGATGTGGAAGTTTTGAGAGATAAGGAAGGGCTGGATAGACTGGGACTTTTTTCAGTGGATCATAAAAGGTTGAGACTTGATAGAAGTTTATAAAATAATCAGAGGTATAGATAGAGTTGATGGTAGTTTTTTTTTCCCTAAGATGGGGAATTTCAAGACCAGTGGGCATACTTTTAAGGTGAGAGGAGAGAGATTTGAAAAATACATATGAAGCAAATTTTTTACACAGAGTACATGTGTGGAATGAATTTCCTGATGAAGTGGTGGATGCAGGTACAATATTTAAAAGACATTTGGACGGATATGTGAATAGAAAGCTTTGGAGAGACATGGGGCAGGGACAGGCAGGTGGGACTATTTTAGCTTGGGGTTATGTTTGGCATGGACTAGTTGCACTGAAAGGTCTGTTTCTGTGCTGTATGACTCTATTACCAAGTGTCAGCTGCTATGAAGTGTTCAAAGAAATATATTTAATGTACAATGTAAGGTAAAGGATCCAACATGATCTGAAATTGGACTAAGATTGCAAAGGATTGAGTCACTGGATACTAATCCAGAAAGCCACTCCAGATGGTGGTATTCGAGTTCAATAAAATGTCTGGGATTAAGTGTCCAATGATGAAACTATTGCCAATCATCAGAAAAACCCATTTGGTTCACTAATGCCCTTTAGTTTTACCTGGTTTGGACTACATGTCATTCCAGATTCTCAGCAACGTGATTGGCTCTCAACTCCCCTCTTGGCTACAAGTGCTGATGTAGCCGGTGATGCCCACATCCTGTAAATGAGTAATAAAAGAGAAGACGCCACACATCTTCTGGGAAATGTATGAGCCGTTCAATGGACAGCAGTGATATTCAAGGCTGGGAGCTGTTCAATAAACAGCTCATTTGTCCACTCACCCTTCAGGCTCAGTGATCTGTGGAGTAAAGCTGTACAAAGCTCTGCCCCTCAGAGGTTAAACGCTGACAAAGAGGAAGTTCAAGCATATCACACCGACATTTAAATCTCTGCGCACTCTGAAGCATTGATGGTATACGGATGAGTGAACAGTCAGAAGGAAGTGCCTTCTGGGTTTGTGTCAATGTGATGCCTCTTAAGAGGGATTATATTGCTCCTGACTCAGATGTCATATCCTCACTGATGATTTCAGAGCTACGTAACATTAGCACCACGCGATGTAAGTGTTCAGTCTCACTGCGCTTATTTTTTCCCTACTGGTAGTGTAAAGCAAATTATACAAAGCGACTTTAACATTGCTTCAAGTGAAGATATCACTCACACATTAATATGGATCATGGAACATCTAATTTAGCAAATCAGTAAGCTCTGCATGTCTTTATTAGGGTTCTACCTGCTAGATGAGCAATTTAGGAGAAGTGACGATACAGTGGTGATGTCACTGCACTGCTTACCCATAGGGCCCAGGTGAATGTTCTTGAGGCCTGGGTTCAAACCCCATTGATGCTGATGGTGAAATTTGCATTCGATAGCATCTGGAATTAAAGAACCCAGTCTCACGGCGATCATGATTGTCATAAATAAGCCCCTGGATCGTTGATGTCTTTTAGGAAGGAAATCTGTAATCTAGTCTCACCTACATGTGACTCCAAATACACAGCATTGTGATTGATGTGAACAGCACTCTGAAATGACCTAGTAAGTCATTGTGAATTAGGGATGGGCACCAAATGCTGGCCTTGCCAGTGATGCCCACTTTCCATGAAGACTTGTTTGAAAATCACATAAGGTCTGAACCCAGCTCAATCACCCCTGCTGTTGGCTGGTAATAAGGTTGCCTCTCACCTCTGGGGTGTTTCCCAAACAGGGCTGTGTCCTCCTCTCCTGGGTTGCCCTTCTGGTTCATCTGCTGATTCTCATCTCCATCCTCAGAGGATGGGTCTCACTCTCCAATGTAATCTACATTCATGACATTCCCCCTTCTGTCTTTTTCACGCAGAGGGTGGTGCATAAAGGTTGATACAATTATAACATTTAAAAGGCATCTAGATAAGTGTATGAATAGAAAGGGGTTAGCAGGATATGGGCCAAACGCTCCCAAATGAGACTAGATTAATATAGGATATCTGGTCTTCATGGACGAGTTGGACTGAAGGGTCTGTTCCCATGCTGTACAACTCTATGACTCTATGAGTCTATCTCAACCTGTGAAGAGCACACTACACCACAATGATAAGGGCACTCTGTCTGTGCTCTCCTACAAAGCGCTGCCTTGCAACGTTCTACCTTCACTCAGAATCTACATGTGCATCCCTATGGTCCCATGGCTGTATGGAGATTTCACAGATTATAAGGTTCTTACAAGTGTCATGAACCCAGAAAATACAGGATTGCTGGAGAAACTCACCAGGGTCTGGCAGTATCTGTGGAGAGAGAAACAGAGTTAATATTTTGAGTCCCGTCTGACTCTTCTTTAGAATTCTGCTGTAAAAACACAGAGCTCCTCCAGTAATTTCTGTTTTTGTTGAATGCAAAACACAATTTGATTTTGCAAGTTGGTAAGACGATTCGTGTGAATTAGTGAATGATCAGTAAGGTGCACATTCTACCTTTCCAAAGAGGGTGAAACTGATCTTCAGGGATAAAGCAGAACAAGCAACAATAAAATGGTACTCAGTTTAGACCCCACTTGAATTTCTAATCCTATGAAGTTAAAAAAAATGAAGAATTGAGTTGTTGATTCATTGCTTTACTCTTTGCTCTATCATTGAAGAGCAATTTCACTGCCAGCATTTTTGTATCTTCTTTGAATCTGTCACAATATTATAAGCCGGAGGGTTTGAAAGCATGACTTGCAGAAAATTGTGCCCTCGAACAGAAAAAAGAATATTAAACAGGTGTGGGAGATGAACCTTAAGCTGTTTAGATTCCAATCTGTGTGTGTGCAGATCGCACATCACACCTGTCTTCTTCAAAGCTTTATTTAGACCATGCCAAGCTGTTAACAATTTCTGCATCGCATCTTTATGGTCCCCTTCTCTGTGAGGACACTTCTGATTCCTTGCATGTCCTAGAAATCCGAAGGACCATTTAAACAGTATTAGCTCAAAAATCATTGAGAATATAAATAAAGTCTTGCCTGATAGGCCTGAATAATAATCCCTTGAATGAATTGGGTGGGGCTGTTGTGGATTTCCATGAAATAGTTCACAGTTGCTAAAAGCGGATCTCACTATTTGTGCATCTACTCCATTGATGATTTGTGGAAGTTGGACCTTGTTAGGGTGATTTTCTTTCCCAAGAAAGAGGATATTGTCCATGTCAGGCCTCCAATGCTTATTTCTAGGTTATGTATTGCAACAGCAGCTACATGTTCATTCTTTCATAGAATCCCTACAGTGTGGAAACAGGTCATTCGTCCCATTGATCCCATACTGTCCATCTGAAGAGCATCCCACCCAGAATCCCCCATCCTATCCCTATAACCCTGCATTTCCCATGGCTAACCCACACATCCCTAGATACTATGGGCAATTCCACATGGCCAACCCACCTAACCTGCTCATCTTTGGACTGTGGGAGGAAACCCATGCAGACATGGGGAGAATGTGCAAACGCCACACAGGTGGTTTCCCAAGGCTGTGATTGAACCTGGGACCCTGGCACTGTGAGACAGTGGTGCTAACCACTGAGCCACTGTGCTGCCCATTACCTTTAGCATGATTTAACAGTACAGTTTAATTCTGGCTTTCCTCTTCTTCCATTGCTGATAGTCACCATTCTTTGGGCTGTCAAAGCAGCGCCAACACTAAGACCATTTGTATCCCATCACAAGGGGCAACAATGCTCATTCCTAATCCTAACAATCACTGCCAGCCCCGCCAACACCCTGCTTGATCACAGTCGAATTCCCTTTTCCTCACTCTCCCGATCTTCTTGCTCCCTCTACCTTGATCCACACTCTCCTCAGTTCAAACTTAGTAGCAGTCTTCAGTGAGGCCTCTGGTTATTGTCAGTGTCACTGTCAAATACTTAGGGAATATAAATGTAGCCTTCAAAGCACTCGATCACAAACACATCGAAAATAGGAGCAGGAGCAGGCCAATTGGCCCTTCGTGTCTGCTCGTCCACTCAATATGATCAATAACTCAATACCCTGTTCCTGCTTTGTCCAGGTTGGAGCTTCCCATGGCTGACGGTGACATTAAATGGATGCTTGTGATTTTCAGCTGACATAAAATGGCTGAAGGGAATCATTAGCTGAACACAGCCATTTCCATAGTCAGAATCGTGGTGTTCATGCTCACATTGACCAGATAAGATAGTAAAATGTCTCATTCCCACAAGACATTCTCGACAAGGGAAGCACGGATGGAAACTTGTTAGCAAGGCTGTTTAAAGTTTTTTATTTAGTATGGCAAGGGGGAAGGTAAAGCTTGAGGTACATTAGTTAATCCTGGCATGGATTGAGGATTGGCTGTCTGACAGAAGGCAGGGTTGGGATAAAAGGCTCTTTTTCGGAATGGCAACCGGTGACAAGTGGTGTCCCGCAGGGTTCAGTGTTGGGGCCGCAGCTGTTCACTTTATATATTAATGATCTGGATGAAGGGACTGGGGGCATTCTGGCGAAGTTTGCCGATGATATGAAGTTAGGTGGACAGGCAGGTAGTACGGAGGAGATGGGGAGGCTGCAGAATGATTTAGACAGTTCAGGAGAGTGGTCCAGGAAATGGCTGATGAAATTCAACGTGAGCAAATGCGAGGTCTTGCACTTTGGAAAAAAGAATACGGGCATGGACTATTTTCTGAACAGTGAGAAAATTCATAAAGCCGAAGTACAAAGGGATCTGGGAGTGCTGGTCCAGGATTCTCTAAAGGTTAACTTGCAGGTTGAGTCCGTGATTAAGAAAGCGAAATGAATGTTGTCATTTATTTCAAGAGGGTTGGAATATAAAAGCAGCAATGTGCTTCTGAGACTTTATAAAGCTCTAGTTAGGCCCCATTTAGAATACTGTGTCCAATTTGGGCCCCACACCTCAGGAAGGACATACTGGCACTGGAGCGTGTCCAGCGGAGATTCACACGGATGATCCCTGGAATGGTAGGCCAAACATACGATGAACGGCTGAGGATCCTGGGATTGTATTCATTAGAGTTTAGAAGGTTGAGGGGAGATCTGATAGAAACTTACAAGATAATGCATGGCTTAGAAAGGGTGGACGCTGGGAAGTTGTTTCCGTTAGGTGGGGATACTAGGACCCGTAGGCACAGCCTTAGAATTACAGGGGGTCAATTTAGAACGGAAATGAGGAGACATTTCTTCAGCCAGAGAGTGGTGGGCCTGTGGAATTCATTGCCATGGAGCGCAGTGGAGGCCGGGACGTTGAATGTCTTCAAGGCAGAGATTGGTAAATTCTTGATCTCGCAAGGAATCAAGGGCTACGGGGAGAGTGCGGGTAAGTGGAGTTGAAATGCCCATCAGCCATGTTTAAATGGCAGAGTGGACTCGATGGGCCGAATGGCCTTACTTCCACTCCTATGTCTTATAGACTTTCTCAGTAATTATAATTACATCCAGATATAGATATTGGTATGATAATGGTAGTAGTTTTAATTGACAATAGTTTAAGTGTATTAAAAGTCAAGAATTTAATTAGACTCGTGTAGACAGTCCGTTCCAGGCCCAGAGGCAGTCTTGACAAGGAGTATCCTTGACAGACGCAGATAAGAGGCCCCTAGTAGCAGCTAATCCAAAATTTGTTGTTTAGTAAAGATCAGAAGGAAAAGTCTGATCCCATAATAACGAAGGCTTTTTCAGTGAGTGCAATTGTCAAATGGGGTGGGAGGAGGAGGGGAATGATGAGGAGGGGATGATACCCAAGTGGTATTATCTCTGAACTGTTAATCCAGAGACCCAGGTAATGTTCTGGGGACCTGAGTTCAAATCCCACCACAACAGATGGTGGAATTTGAATTCAATTAAAAAAAAACTGGAATTCAGAGTCTCTTGATGATCATGACGCCATTGTCAGGAAAAACTCATCTGTTTAACTAATGCCCTTTCGGGACGGAAACTGCCACCCTTGCCCAGTTTGGCTTACATGTGACTTTAGACACACAGCAATGTGGTTGATTCTTAACTGCCTGGTAGGCAATAAATGCAGACTAACCAGCAACATCCTCATCCCATGAGTGAATAAAGGAAAGAACAATTATAAGAAGACATTGGGATTACAGGTGCAACTAATGAATTAATATCAGAAGTTTTAACTAAATCGCAATGGACAAGCAACCCTGGGCAGTAGGGAGAAACGTCTATCTTACTAGCAAAGGGGATTGAATCATATTAGTGCTGAAATGTTCCGGCTAGTAGGGAGGCCTGATAGCAGGAAGGTTGAATAATTGGTGCAAATGTCAATAATGGAATGTGGCCGTGTAAAGGTGTATTGTGAGACCCCGACAATTAATGATAATGAAGCCTGGCAAACATTATGAGATCATGGGAAGACCTAGGGTTGTCCAAGGCATTGTTCATCATTGATCATGTATTTGCAGGATTGGATGCATAGGTGAGAGGAGATGTGGCTAACACTGACGTCGATGTTGCATGTAATCATTGTAACACGTATGTATAAATATCCCATACCTAACTGAGAGAGTTAGTGATAATAGGAGCTGCAGCTGCTGGAGAATCCAAGATAACAAGGTGTACAGCTGGATGAACACAGCAGGCCAAGCAGCATCATAGGAGCAGGAAAGCTTCATCTGAACGGTCTAGGCCCGAAACATCAAGCTTTCCTGCTCCTATGATGCTGCTTGGCCTGCTGTGTTCATCCAGCCCCACACCTTGTTATCTGAGAGAGGTAGTGTCCTGGAGTTTGCTTCCAAAGTCCTCTTCTACATTGCTTTGATAAGGAGCTCCAAATAAAAATCAATTTGGCTCAGTTGTTAGGCCTGTTGCCTCACAGCACTAGGGGGCCAGGTTCAATTCCAGCCTCGGGTGGCTGTTTGTGTGGAGTTTGCACATTCTCCCTGTATCTGCGTGGGTTTCCTTTGGGTGCTCTGTTTTCCTCCAACAATCCAAAAATGTGCAGGCTAGATGGATTAGCCATGGTAAAATACAGAGTTACAGGGATGAGGTAGGGGAGTAGGTCTGGGTGGATGCTCTTCAGAGAGTCAGTGTGGACTCAATGGGCTGAATGGCCTTATTCCACACTGTAGGGTTTCTATTGAGCTGCTGAACATGGGACTCAAGACTCCTTTTTAAAATCCTTCCCCAACGGTCCACATGCCCTTTGATCCCTTTAGCCCAAAGAACTATATCTAACTCCTGGCAAAAAAATTCAATGGTCAATCTAATTTGTGGAAATAACCTGATTGGACAGATATAAGGCCCTATATTTGCATGTGCAAAAGATCGGAATGCCTGTTTTTGATGCTTTCCTTGACACCTACAAAGTACCCTTTACCAATAGAGCACTTAGAATGATTTTCATGCACATAATTGCAATCCATAAGCCACCCCGCCATATTGGATCCTGAGAACAAGTGTGGCCTGATTTCTAAGCCATCTGGAAATTTCAGTCAATTTCTGCTTTTTAGTTTTAACTTGACACTATGATTGTTAAGCACTCGGTACAAATGTGATAGAGTTTCATGAGTTCCAAATGTGATTTAAATTATGCAATCCAATTGAAGGTAGAGTCACCAAAGTCTCACTTTAGCTCAGTTGGCTAGACAGTTGGGTTGTTCAGTTCCCATCACTGGCTGAGTTTACCATGAAGGACCCTCCTTCTCAACCTCTCCTCTTGCCTGAGGTGTGGTGGTACTCTAATGAGACAGTGCAGCCCTGTGGTCTGGTACAACTATGATGACTCACACTGTCTTAGCAGAGAGAGAGGGGGGAACTGGTGGTGGTTTAACCTGAGGATCACCCCCGCTTCAGGTGAAAGGAGATGTACCAATGGAGAGTTTTATAAGGTAACTTCAGCTGGTACAGGAATTGAACCAATATTGTATGGTTTCCTTCTATATTCTAAACTAGCTGACAAGCCAACTGAGCTAAACTGACCAGCCAAATTGTGATTACAACCCCAAAAATGATTCACTGAAGCAAATTATGATCTTTGAAATTGAATTAATGCTCCACAATTAGAGTCAGCTAGCTGATTTACACACACCAGCATATTAGACAGTCATGGCCAATAATAACTTCCAGAAAGTCAGTGGCATACTTCAGAACTTGAACAGAAGCCCAAGGGAGCACTATTGGGCCTAGTTCTATCACACTATTAGTTGCATTCGGAGTGTACTGGGTTGTTCTAATGATGTGCGTGTGTGGAGAATGTCTATCACACTTCCAAATGTCAAACTAAGGGTCACAGGTAAGCAAAATTATTCACTAAGAAACATGAAAAGATTCTGTCTCACTATCTGGCATGAAAGCTTGTCATAAATAGAATTCAAACAAAGTAAAATCTGTTGATATGTTCTTACTTTTCTGACTTTTTAAGCAAAGTATAATTTACATTTTATTCAACATTACCCGGACTCGTGGCTATTATAAAATAAGTAAGAAAAGGATATGCAATGCATTTGAAATATGAGGCTGGTGCTCTAGACGTGAAATCAGAGGCTTATTACATGAGCACCTGTAACTAAACCATATAGATCTGCCCTCATCATGTGGTATAGAATCAAAGAGATCGACAGCTCAGAAAAAGGCCCTACATGTCTGCGCTGGTTAAAACAACCATCTAGCTATTCTAATCCCATTTCCCAGCACTTGGCCCATAGTCTTGCATTCCTTGACATTGCACGTACACGTCTAAATACTCCTTAAATGTTATGACGATTTCTGCCCCTACGACCCTTAGAGGCAGTGAGTTCCAGATTCCTACCACCCTCTGGGTGAAAAACGATTTTCCTCACATTGCCTATAAACCATCTGTCCCTCACATTAAATCTATGCCCTCTTGGTCATTGATGCCCACATCAAAGGGAAAAGTTTCTTCCTGTCTACTTTATCTATCCCCCGCCATAATTCTACTCATCGCAAGATATTTGACTTCAGTGATCATCAACACAAAACTTAACACATTTCAGAGAACGCAGCGGAGTTTTGATCAGCTGTCACTGGTGTTGTTTTAGCTTGTTCCTGTTGTATTTTCCTCACTAGTGTTTATAGAAAGCACCTCCCAAAAAGAAAGGCACAGCTTTTATGTGTTACATAGGCTTCCACAAAAGCTGGATGTACCCCACTATAGCAACCACTTTTCTGGACAGGAGCTGTACAGCAGTGAATCTTCCATGGTGAATCCACACTGGCTCAGCATCAACACAGAGTGAACTACCTGTCCTCCTTTGTAGCTAAGCAATTCTGGAGTCCAATTTGAGCTCAGAGCTCTTGGACCTGGAGCCAGGATAGCTGCCCACTGAGCCACTCCAGTTCAACATTAGCTATTATTGTGGAACTTAACACCCTAAGCTCATATGATCAAACTGAGGGGGTTTTGATTCCTTTCAGGATGTTTTCAGTCTTATGTTTTCTTAATTCTTTTTCTCCTCCCGAAACACAGCCAGTTATTTTTGTTTCTATCCAACCGCAAGGTTTATTTACACAATTGTAACTGAAGTTCAGTCCTGACATGCCCAAGATCATCTTTTATACCTTCTGGGCACCAAAAGATTTCAGCTTACCATGTACTAAGACATAAGTTGCCAAAATGACTTCCATGTTACTCTTCCCAGAGCAGAATGGACCATGGTGGATCTCATTTCCTCAATGGCTATATATTTGGGCACGTGATCATGCTTCTGATAAAATGGCTGCAGGGTAGGACAGATCTCCTCTGCTCTGCCAGTTCTTTGTCTTTTTTTTCACTTTTTCTTCTTCCCTCCCCTCATCCCCTCTCAGCACTGGAGGCGAATACCAGCAGGTGCCAGCAGCAAGACCCCGGAGCAGTGAGTCCTGGAGCGTGAGCCTGGAGAATGAGCTGCGTGTCCTGGAGCAGCGCAGGGGAACGAGCCGGTTTAGCATGTGGGCTGTGAGCACCAGAACACTGCACAGGAAATCCCGTGGCACGAGAGAGGCGAATCCTAGTAAAGCATGACTGACCTTGTTGCTGCCGAGTACCGGTGAGGAGTAGATTGGAAGCTGGTGTGATGCGGGATAGTTGTTGAACTTGGGCCTGGTGCCTGGGCCTGGAGCTGCAGTTTGGTGCTCTTACCGGGCTGCAATGTAAATCCTTACCATTCAATCCTCTGGTATAACAACTTTTGTTTTTACTCTGTAAGATTTGTACTTAGGTATTTGTACCTAAGATGGCGTCATTAAAAGGCAGCCATTGTAGAAACTTTTCGCTGTATTCCTATACTTCTGTATTGCTGTAGAAGTGACAATAAAGGATATCCTATTCTATTAAGTGAATGCCAAGACTGTAAACATGGTCATGTAGTGGTTATAACACTTGTTAGGACATTTGATACAAGTGAGTGCAATTCCAGCAGAATTCCAGCAGTCCATGAGTTTATCATCTGGTAGCCTCAACCTTGATAAAGCATCACATTGAATGATACACTAATGCCCCTTTCGTCTGTACCTGTGATTTCAGTCTCATAATGGGATATGGTCATTGCTGGCTGAGCCAGCATTTCTTCCCCCATCCCTAGTTGCCCTTGAGAAGGTGGTGGTGAGCTGCCTTCTTGAACCGCTGAGGTCTATTTGCTGGAGGTTGTCCCACAATGCCCTTAGGGAGGATTTTTACCCAGTCACACTGAAGGAACGGTGATATAGTTCCAAGTCAGGATGGTGAGTGACATGGAAGAGAACCTGTTGGTGGTGGTGTTCCCATGCATCTGCCACCCTTGTCCTTCGAGACAGAAGTGGTCATGGATTTGGAAGGTACTGTCTGAGGATCTTTGGTGAATTTCTTCATTGTATCTTATAGATAGTACGCACAGCTGCTACTGAGCTTCGGTGGTGGAGGGAGTGGATGTGGTGCCTATCAAATGAGTTGTTTTGTCCTGGATGGTTTAGATTTGCACTGGTGCAGTCAGCAGAAGCAGAAGGAGGACCTCAGCAATACAATCTCCGAGATTGAGTGAAGGAAAGTGTCCAGCAGAGAGCGGCGATGACGCAGTGTGGTAGTTGAGGTGAAGATTTGCATTGGTAAGGTCACCATTACTGAACAGGGGTTTGTGGAGGAAGGGTCATCAAGGGTCATCATCAGGTTAAGAGCTGCAGTCAGCCTGTTGAATAATGTCACATTCAATAAAACACAAAAACAACAGATCACAGTCAGCGCATGTCGAAACATGTCTTCACACTATTGCGTTGAATCAAAACAACAAAGCATTTCAAGTCAAAATATTTCAACTATACAATATACAAATGTGGGAATCAAAGCAGCTCAGATCCCTAGTTGCTGGAGATGGGACTGTTTTGAGAGTACAACACAACAATGCGTTCAACACATGGACTTTATTGATGGGGTGCTTAAGACGTCTGCTTACAGGGTGTGTAGCTCATGATATAAGCCACAAGGCCATGGCAGACGAGATGTGTCATTCGCACATGCTTGTATTTCGACCAAAACATTTCCCTTTTGAAACAGAAAAGAATGGCATGCATTACAATGTACATTTTAGTTCCCCACATTATCAACCAAACGCACTACTGTTCTCATCATTTAGCAGTTTGTTAGTTTTGTCGGTCTCTGCATATGCCAGAAGACCAGAAGACACAGGATCCTAAGTCGACTATTCAGCCTATCAAATCTGCTCTGCCATTCAATGAGGTCACGGCTGATCTGATGATCCTCAACTCCACTTTCCCACCTTTTCCCGATAACCCTTATTGATTAAAAACCTGTCTAGCTCAGTCTTGTGTATACTTAATGTTCCAGCTGTTTAAGGAGTCTTGGTGAGCCATGATCTGTCTGGATTGTTGTGAATTATCAAGGCTCTCTGGCTTGCTGAGCTTGGGGCTCATTACAAGCACTGCACTGGCTGATATGGGCCTCCATCTTGCTGCTTTAGTTTGGCCAGTTGGTCACATCTCTTACTTTCCTCAGGATGCATTCAATTCCTTGCTGATTTGCATCGACGCAGAACAGCGTCCCTCCTCTTAAATCTTTCAGGATAATTATTTCCCAACTATTTCCTTTGTACAATATGGCATATCGGACTTCTATTCATCTCTGTTATAGCAACTGATGAGTTCTTGATGCTCTCCAGCTATCCTTCCATCACAATTTCTTACAATGGTTGGAGATTTGTATCTTTGCTTGAATTGAACAAGGTGATTGTTTGTTATATTCAGTGTCTCTCATACTTTGGTGGCTTCCAGAGCATGGCAAGGTGCTATTTCATGTTGAATCTAGAAGATTTCACATTTTGCTATAGCATCTTCCACATTCATCATCAAAAGTGCTGCTCTCGATAGTGTGTCTGCAATGTACAACTGCTTCCCTCACCTGCATGGCACATTCACATGATATCTTTACAGCAGTGGTGACCTTCCTTGTAGTTTCTTTGGAGCAGGTAGTAGCCAATTGAAGAAGATGCTTTGAAGTGGTCAGATCAAATGCTTGTGGTCAGACTCAATGTCATTTTGTCTTTTCCAAGTAAATATTAATGAAAGGTTTACAAGCAAATAAAGTTGGTAGGTGCGGTTTCTCGATCTGGACATTACATCTTTCCGTTTGTGTTAACACACTGGATCCAAATGGGACAGGTTGACCTTGCTGCATTAAAGTTCTTTCGCCTTCTGTGTCACTGGTCTCACACTGAAGGGTGATTTCATCATTTACACCATTGTGTTTCAGCACTGATGTGGCAATCTACCATTGCTCGATTCTCATGAATGCTCCTTCTTGACCTGTGCCCCAATCCCAGTGCACCTTGGGCTATGAGATGGCACAATCATTACAATCCCATGATAAACTGGATAATATTTACACTAAACAGATGATGAATCACACAAATCTTTTTACTGGTTTTATATCAGTTGGTCACTGCTTCATGGCTACAGCTCTCGCCATTACAGGATTTAGGCAAAAGCCATTTTTCTGTCAATTCATGGCCTAGATACTTGGCTTTGGACATCTTGTAATTTTCTTCTCTTCTTCAACTTCAACTTTACCTGGTGAGCTGTGTCAAGCAGTCACACCACACTTAAGAATCGTAGAATTCCTATAGTGTGGAAGCAGCTATTCAGTCCATCAAGTCCACACTGACCCTCTGAACAGCATCCTACCCAGACCTACGCCCCACACCCCCCAACCCTGTCCTTGCATTTCTCATGGCTACTCCATCTAGGCTGCATATCCCCATACACCATGTAACAATTTAACATAGCCAATCCACCTAACCCGCACATCTTTGGACTGTGGGAGGAAACCCAAACACCTGGTGGAAACCCACACAGACAGAGGGGAAATGTACAACCTCCACACAGTCCCCCAAGGCTGGAATTGAACCTCGGTCCCTGGCGCAGTGAGGCAGCAGTGTTAATCATTGAGCCACCATGCCAAGCATGGTCAGAATGGATTCTCCCATTCTGTCTCCACATCCATAAACTAGCAGATCATCCCCGATAGCTTCCACTCTGGGAAGATCATTGTCTACCAGCTATCAGCATTTGATATTCTTCTAGAGTGATGGGAATGTCAAAAAGCATATAGAATGTTCTTACTGTTTAAGGAGTCTTGGTGAGCCATGGTCTGTCTGGATTGTTGTCCAGAATTTAGTTAGAAGACTAGAAAACTGCTTTTATCTAGTTTCACTTATCAAGAACAATCCTTCACATCTAGGGCGGTGATGATTTTTTGCCTTTGCAAGTTTCTTCAATGAATTTCATCAATGGGTGGTGTGGAGTAACGAGATCTCTTCAGGGCTTCATTTGGATCCTTTGTGGTGATGCAATATCACAGCTTCTCAGGTTATTTCTCTGTAACCGTGCTGCTAATCCATTCTATAGGCCCAATCAATTTTATTGATTACTCTCCGCTTTTCCAGCTCTTCAACCTTGTCTTTCAGGCCAGCCTCAAGGCCAGCTGGAACGTTCTTTAGTGGATGCTGAAATGGCCTCATCTATTTCAAGATGATGTTCTCACGGAAGTCATCATAACCCTGCGAACACATCATTGTACTCATCTAGATGTGTCCCACATTGAATGGTTTAATGTGTTGCAGCACATTGCAAATCTGTTTTTGCACATTGAGGGTTACCAATGCAGGCTCTGGACTTGCTCCAGTTGAGACTAGTGGCATTTGCTTGCCATTTATTTTCTGGCACTCCAGATCCCTTGTTCCTTTCATTGCAATGGGCTTGTGATTAATCTGTCCTCTCAGCACAAGTATGGTGTCACCTTATAACCTTAACCTTACTGTTGAGGGCTTCATTTTTAGATCATCACGTTGAGCCACTGTACACAAGTCTGTGAAAGCCATGACATTGAGTATCAGACTGACACCAGGGTCTGCCTGACATTCTATGTTGACCTTCTGCAATCATCATTCCAACAGTCACCGACCATATCTCACCTATCGACTTGCCAGAGTCTCTTGTGTGGTGTATAATGAATCTGCATTCACCATCATTCTAGTGAACATCTGCACCTTGTTGCGCTTCTTTTGTGTTGTATCTTTGTGTACAAAACGATTCAGCATTTTGCAGTGAGAACATTAGTTTCCCTATACTGGACATCCTTCTTCTCTTCTTCAAGATCTCTTTGCACCCTGCCCTTTGTCTATGGCTGTTTTGCTCTGTGTGCCTGGAGTATCCATCACATAAAGCAAGTTCTGGAACAAGTATATTCTAGCTGCTGATTCACAATCTCACATCTCTGCACACATTAATGAATTGCATCAGTGTTTATTTGTCTTCTTTTAGGAAGCATGTGATATGTACTAGGCATTTATAAGTCGAATTAGAGTATGAGAAAACGTTAATAAAAAACAAATTGGAAAAGTTTCTTTAGATATTTAAAATAGAAAAGACTTAACAAAATGAGTGTTGGTCCTACAGAAAATGAGGCTGGGGAATTAGTAATGGAGGTTAAAAAGATCATAGAATCCCTGTAGAATGGAAAAAGGCCATTCAGCCCATCAGGTCCACACTGACCCTCCTGACAGCATCTCACCCAGACACACTGTCCTACCCTATCTCTGTAACCCCTGCATTCCCATGGCCAACGCAACCAACCTGCACATCCCTAGACACTATGGGGCAATTTAGCATGGCCAGTCTGCCTACCCTACACATCATTCGACTGTGGGAGGAAACCAAAGCAAATCCACGCAGACATGGGGAGAATGGGCAAGCTCCACGCAGTCACCCGAGGAGTCAAACCTGAATACATGGAGCTGTGAGGCAGCAGTGTTAACCACTGAACTATCGGGCCTCCAGATAATAGACAAATTGATATTTTGCATCAGCTTTCATTAGAGATAATATAAGGCACATCCTGAAAATAGCTGTAACTCTGGATCTGACAGAGATGGGCGTACTCAAGAAAATTATAATTAGCAGGGATGTAGAACTGAGGAAATTGTTGGAACTGTGAGTGAACAAGTCCCCAGGACGTGGTGGATTTCACCTTAGGGTCTGAAAAGAACTAGGTAGTGATAAAGTTAATGTGTTGATTTTAATTTTCAAAACTCATTAGATTCAGGGAAGGCTCCTTTAGATTGGAAAATAGCTAATATAACTCCTTTATTCAAAATGTAAGTGAGAGAGGCAGAAAGCAGTAAATGAAAGACCAGTTAAAATAACATCCATCATGGGAAAATGTGAGAAGCTATTATCAAAGATGTTATAACAGAGCATTTGGATAAATCCAAGATAATCGAGCAGAGTAACATGGTTTTGTCAAAGGGAAATTATGTTGAATTAATTTATTAGAATTCTTTGAAGAAGTGATCTGTGTTGTCAATAAAAGGGAATGAAGTAGATGTGTTGTTTTTAGATTGCCAGGAGGGATTTGAGAAGGTGCTAGATCAATGGTCATTGCAGAAAATAGAAGCTCGTGGTGCAGCAGTTAACATATTGGCAGTGACGGAAGATTGGCTGGCAAACAAAAAGCAAAGGGTGGGAATGAAAGGGTCTTTTCAGGCTGGCAGGGTTGGTCTACCACAGGGATCAGTGCTAGGGCCTCAACTCTTCACAATTTGTATAAATGAATTTGAGGAAAGGACCAAAGGTATGGGAGCTAAAATGTGTTAGCTGATGACAAAAAGATAGGTCGGAAAGTTATGAGCTGTGAAGAAGTAAGGAAACTGAAAAAGGATTTAGATAGATTAAGTGAGTGGGCAAAGATCTGGCAAATGGAGTAGAATACAAGAAAGTATAAAATTTCCCCCTTTCTCAGAGGGATCTGGGTGCCATGGTGCCTGAATTGCAGAAGGCTGGTATGCAGGTACAGCAAGTCATCAGGAAAGCTCATAGAATGTTTCAGAGATAGTAGGAACTGCAGATGATGGAGAACCAGCCCAGCTTGTCCCCGCCCCCCTAACCTGCCCTTCCTCCCACCTATCCCCCCTTCCCACCTCAAGCCCCACCCTCATCTCCAACCTACTAGCCTCATCCTGCCCCCTTGACCTGTCCGTCCTCCCTGGACTGACCTATCCCCTCCCTAACTCCCCACCGACACTCACCTTTACTGGCTCCATCCCTGCCTCTTTGACCCGTCTTTCTCCTCTCCACCTATCTTCTCCTTTATCCATCTTCTACCTGTCTCCCTCTCTCTCCCTATTTATTTCAGAACCCCCTTCCCCTCCCCCATTTCTGAAGAAGGGTCTAGGCCCGAAACGTCAGTTTTCCTGCTCCTCTGATGCTGCTTGGCCTGCTGTGTTCATCCAGCTCTACACCTTGTTAGCTCAAAGAATGGTATGTTTTATTGCAATGGGAGTTGAATACAGGACTGGGGAAGTTATGCTTCAACAAAAAAACACATTGGTGAGATCTGGAGTAACATGTACAGGACCGGTCACCGTACTGGCAGAAGGATACAATTCAGAGAGGGTTTACTCAATTAATCAACTACTCAACTAATACCTGGAATGAATAGATTACCTTATGAGGAAAGTCTGGACCTGTATCCTCTGGAGTTTAGAAGACCCAGAGGTGTCTTAATTGAAATATATGTCAGGTATAGACAGCAGGGATCAAGTGAATCCCTAGAAGAGTATAAAGGCAGTGGGAGTACACTTAAGAGGGAAATCAAGAGGGCATAAAGGGACATGAGATATCTTTGGGAAATAGGGTTACAGAGAATCCAAAGGGGTTCTACAAACACATTAAGAGCAACTAGGGAAAGAATAGACCCCCTTAAAGATCAGCAAGGCTACCTATGTATGGAACCGCAGGAGATGGGGGAGATAATAAATGAGTATTTTGCATCAGTGTTTACTGGGGAGAAGGATATGGAAGCTAGAGAACTTGGGGAAATAAATAGCGACACATTGAAAAATATCCATATTACAGAGGAGGAGGTGCTAGACATCTTAAAACACATAAAGGTGGATACATCCCCAGAACATGATCAAGTGTACCCTAGAACTTTGGGAAGCTAGGGAAGTGATTGCTGGGCCAATTGCTGAGATATTTGTATCATCGATAGCCACAGGTGAGGTGCCAAAAGACTGGAATTTGGTTAAAATGGTGCCACTATTTAAGAAAGGTATTAAGGAGAAGCCAGGGAGTAATAGACCAGTGAGCCTGACATTAGTGGTGGGAAAGTTGTAGGAGGAGATCCTGAGGGACAGGATTGACATGTATTTGGAAAAGCAAGGACTGATTAGGGATAGTTCACATGGCTTTGTGTGTGGGAAATTGTGTCTCATTGACTTGATTGAGTTTTTTGAAGAGGTAACAAAGGGGATTGATGAGGGCAGGGCGGTGGACGTCATCTGTATGGACTTCAGTAAGGCACTTGACAAGGCTCCTCATGATAGACTTGTTAGCAAAATTAGAGCACACGGAATACAGGGAGAACTAACTATTCGGATACAGAACTGGCTTGAAAGTAGGAGACAGATAGTGGTGGTAGAGGGTTGCTTTTCAGACTGGAGGTCTTTAATCAGTGGTGTGCCACAAGAATTGGTGTTGGGTCCATTTTCATTTTTATCATTTATATAAATGATTTGGATGTGAACATAGGAGGTATGGTTAGTAAGTTTGCAGATGGCACCAAAATTCGAGGTGTAGTGGATAGTGAAGAAGGTGCCCTCAGAGTAAAACGGAATCTTCATCAGATGGGCAGGTGGGCTGAAGATGGCAGATAGAGTTTAATTCAGATAAATGTGAGGATTTTGAAAAGGCAAATCAGGCCAGGACTTATACACTTAATGGTAAGATGCTCGGGAGTGTTACTGAACAAAGAGATCTTGGAGTGCAGATTCATAGTTCCTTGACAGTGCAGTTGCAGGTAGATAAGATAGTGAAGAAGGCATTTGGTACGCTTGCCTTTATTGGTCAGTGCATTGAATATAGGAGTTGGGAGGTCATGTTGCAGCTATACAGGACATTGGTTAGGCCACTTTTGGAATACTGTGTGCAATTCTGGTCTCC
>JAHRHZ010000020.1:6558210-6575359 GCA_024137785.1 Ginglymostoma cirratum
GGAGACCAGAATTGCACACAGTATTCCAAAAGTGGCCTAACCAATGTTGCCTAAGGGCAACTTCATCATGCAGAGAGTGGTGTGTGTATGGAATGAACCTCCAGAGGAAGTGGTGGAGGTTGGTACAATTACAACATTTAAATGGTATCTGGATGGGTACATGAATAGAAAGGATCTAGGGCAATATGAGCCAAATGCTGTCAAATAGGTCTAGGTTAATTTAGGATATCTGGTCAGCATGGACGAGTTGGACTGAAGTGTCTGTTTCCATGCTGTATGGCTCTATGACTCTATAGAGGGTCCTGAGGGGACTTACCGGGTGACTATCGAAAATATAAGAAACAGAGTGAGAATTTATAGCGGTGAGGTGGGAATGTGGAATAATTAGATCTTGTTTAATGGCAGAGCAGGCTCAGGTTGCTGTCACCAACCATCCATTGCCTTTGTTTTGGTCCCAAGGTGTTTAGTGGTAGATGATATACAAGGAGGAGTATCTACTGAAGAGACATTGTTCTCAGATAACAAGAAGATTGACTGAAGGAGAAATAAGTAAGAGGAGCTTTGATCAGACAGAATGTTTAGGACCTTAGGGAACTGGTACAAATGTATCTGCTCCCTTGAACAGCCAGAGCAGAAATTCCTTGTCTCCTCCCACAGACTGTGCGGCTGTTTTAAGAGAGTTGATGAAGCCAATGTATTGTGAACATTATTCCCTTCAAAACAATTACCTTGTACAACCCGAAACTGTTTTCCCCAGCCAAATCTGCGTGGCATCATCAGATCGTTTGGAGCTTAATTCCGTCTCCAATATTAGCCCTTTCAAAACTTTCACTCTGTACAACGGACCACAACTCTGAGGGACCATGAGTCCTGGAGGAGCTTGTACATCTCTTCAAAAATAGTGGAGCTATCGGAGGTGCCTCTCCCTTCAGTGCACTCCAAGTAAGGAGTGCAGGTTCACTAATATACTCTACTCTTGTTCTAGAGAACACAAGCAGTTTCATGGATTGGAAGTCGGTAGCCATAAAATCCAGTGTGGAAACAGGCCACTCGGCCCTACAGGTCCTCACCAATCTCCGAAGAGCATCCCGACTAGACTCATCCCCCTTCCCTATCCCTGAAACCCTGCATTTCCATGGCTAACGCACCTAACGTCCCTGAGCGCTATGGGCAATTTAGCATCGCCAATCCACCTAACCTACACACCTTTGGAATGCCCAAATCAACTCCCACCTGCCATTTGTAAAGGTTCTCAAAAAAACCTTCATTATCACTGTGCTATCATTTCCCTATTTGAGCCAATGAACTGCAAGAATGGCACAATAATGGCTAAGTGCACCGCTCAATGTTTCCAGTCAGACTGGTTAATAAATTTAGTTCAGGGAATTAAAAGACCAATTCTCACAAATTGATAAAAACATCCATAGGTTGTAAAGAGGAGATTACTCATCATGATTGTTATTGTTTCCCTTTCAGGCATTCTTTACAGGTCTCCAGGATTTCTTCATGTTTTATTAAACAGTTGACTGCTGTTGTGCTTCATGTCAATTTGTAGTTTTTGTTGTCTCACTGTGTCTCTGTCATATCGTTCCCAGACTGAATTATTTCAGTCCGTTGGCAAGTCAAGACAGCAGCACAGTTAGGTTTTGCATGAACTCGCAAACAGCACAGCTGGGAGATGTTATTTTTGACATAACAATCTTCAAGTCTAAACGCTGTGTTTACTGTTACTAAATTTTTCTTTTAATATATAGAAGCTTAAGAGTCAAGTAATTCATTTAAAGGTATGGCATTATATGATGTGGGATTGGGATCAGTTTACATGGTGTTCCAAAATTGACCATGAAACAAAAAATTATACAATCAGAATGAATATACCATTAGAAACTATAGCTCTCATAGACTCATGGTTAATTGAATGCATATTCAAGTCTTGAGAGTAACATTATGAATCAAATCCCTTTGATTTATAACATTGTCATCACTTTTCCTACTCATTAAAGATTATTTATTAATTCGTCTGGATTCCTAATGAAAAATTGATGACAGACAATGGACCGGGGCTGTGTCAAAGACTAAACAATCTTGGTAGGTGTTACTGGTTGAGGTAATGATGCAGATTTGAACAGTGATTGCAAGAACAATAGCTTGAATGGCTTCCTTCTGAGCTATAGAAATTCTATGAACTTGTGATTAAAAATATATAGTCATACAGCACAGAAACAGACTCTCCTGTCTACCCAAACATAATCCCTAATTAAACTAGTCCCACCTGCCTGTGCTTGGCTTATATCCCTCCAAACCTTTTTTAAAATACCTTTTAAACATTATAGATCATTCTACAGTCTCAATCTCACGTCTTTACCCTGATGCGATTTGCATTTTTGAATGCCAATAAATGTAATTATATGAAAATCAGATACGGCGCACACTTCAACTAAATTTAGTGACTCTAGACAATTTAGTGCAAAATTTCAGATGTTTAGATAACATTATAATCACATAGTGTGACACTTAAGAGCACACTTATAGCTGGTAGACCATGTTTTATGCAAGCTAGTCAACCAGGAAACCTGAAAGAAGTCTTTGCTGCTTGCAAGCTTCAACATCAAAACAGATGTGATCAAGTATTCAGCGATGGTAAGAACTGCTGATGTTGGAGTCTAAGATAACGCAGTGTGGAGCTGGAGGAACACGGCAGGCCATGCAGCATCAGAGGAGCAGGAAAGCAGGACATTTCGGGCCAGGACCCTTCTTTGGAAAATAATCAAGGATTGCAGGCTCATAGTGGGCCTTTGAATCTGAAGCTTATGTATTTGAGTCCCTTTTCAGAGACCCGAGCACAAAAATAGCACAGGGAGAGCTATAGAAATAACAAGCATGGGGCTGGATGAACACAGCAGGTCAAGCAGCATCATAGGAGCAGGAAAACTTGACGTTTCGGGCCTAAACTCTTCATCAGGGAGAGCTATGCTGTGTTATGGTTGAGCTGAGACCATGTCTGCTTTCTCAGATGGATGTAAAAAAAAATCACCATGACACAAAGAACAGAGGAAATTGCCGTGATGGCCCAGCCAATGTTTATCCCTCAGTCAACACCACGAAAACAGATTGCAGGTCATTATTTCGTAGTTGCTTATCAAGGGAAATTGGCGATTGTGTTTTCTACATTACAACAGTGAATAGTGTATACCTCAAAAGTAATTAATTTGCTGTAGAGTGAGTTAGGAAATCCTGAGTTTGTGAAAGGGACTATATAAATGCAAATTGTTCTTTCTAACTTATGCCCAGAAATTACGGCTTACGACTAAATAATTTGTTTGAATTCCTCACCCAGCTAATTAACTGAGGAAACTAACTAGTTTCTATTAAATGAGAAATTATCTCCACTAAAAAAATAAAGTTGCAATGCAAAAGTCATGAGTGCTGTAAAGTTCCATGCCATTTCAAAGGCTTTCTGAATTATACATCTTTTGCTAGACCAGTCCACCATGATGGAGGGGAGGCAGTGACCTTATGGTATTGTCACTAGAGTTATAATCCAGACCCACGAAATGTTCCAGGTACAGAAACAAAGTCACTGGAAAAGCTCAGCAGGTCTGGCAGCATCTGTGAAGGAGAAAACAGAGTCAATGTTTCGGGTCCGTTGAGGAAAGGTCCGAGAAAGGGTCACCGGACCCGAAACGTTAACTCTGTTTTCTCCTTCACAAATGCTGCCAGACCTGCAGAGCTTTTCCAGCAACTTTGTTTTTGTTCCTGATTTACAGCATCCACAGTTCTTTTGTTTTTTAAATTTTCCAGGAACATGGGTTTAAGTCCCACCACAGTTGATGATTAAATCATGGAATTATGAGCCTAATGTTTACTGTGAAACTATTGGGGTGTAAAAGGCACCTGATTTGTAAACATCCTTTAAGGAAGCCAGCTGCCTAACATTGTCTTACAATGTGACTGCAGACCAACAGAAATGTGATTGATTTTTCACTGCCATCTGAGGCAATTAGGGTTGGGTAATAAATGATGGTCAAGCCAGCAATACCCACGTCCTGCAAAGAAATATAAAATTCAATTGGTTACAATCTGAAAGCATTTCCCTTACCTAAGAATAGCATTATTATACAGGACTGATGAGATCAGTCGAGCAGCAGTCGGGATATTAGTTCCACATACCATTCTGGAAGGCAGTAGATAATTTAATAAAATTATGATAGAATCAGTTATAGAGTCATAGAGCTGTACAGCATGGAAACAGACCCTTCGGTCCAACGGGTTCATGCTGACCAGACATCCTAAACTAATCCAGTTCCATGTACCTGTATTTAGCTCATATCCCTCTAAACCCTCCTTATTCATATATCTATCCAGATGCCTTTTAAATGTTGTAAATGTACCAGCCTACATCATCTCCTCTAGCTGCTCATTCCACACATGCACCACTCTCTGTGTGAAAACGTTGTCCCTTAGGTGCCTTTTAAATCTTGCCCCTCTCACCTTAAACCTATGCCACTCTAGTTTTGGACTCCCCTAACCCTGGTGAAAGGACTTTGGCTATTTACCCTATTCATGCCCCTCATGATAAACTTCTATAAGATCATATCTCAGCCTCCGACACTCCCGGGAAAATAGCTCATCCTAGTCAGCCTCTCCCTATAGCTGAAACCCTCCAACCCGGGCAACTTCCTTGTAAATCTTTTCTGAACCCTTTCAAGTTTAACAACATCTTTCCTACAGTAAGAAGACCAGAATTAAATGCAGTCTTTGCTAACCCTTTAACACGTTCCCAATTTCTTCACTGTAAATCTCCATGTTCCCTTATTTCAAATATTGATCTTTTGAGCAACAAAGTTCTGTCTCAACTGTTTTTAATTCCTTTCGTAATTCTCTAAGAATTCTATATAGATGTCACCCTGACCTCCTCCTTCCCATGCTTCACCCAATTCCCTAACCGGAGGGAACGCCATTCTCCTATTCACTGTTAAATTTTAACAGTTTCTTAGATTCTCCACACCCAGATGTAAAGCTCTGTTATCTTAATCATTCACAATTCCCTGGAACATTACTGCTATCAGGTGATTATTCAGCATCTGCTCTAACTCCCTGTGGCCCTTCCACTAACAGAGGCAGCAGGGAAGAAGGTGGGACCATGGTAATGTTGTTAGTTTAGTAACCTGATTCCCAACCTAACACGTTAGGAACATTGATTCAAATCCCACCGAAGTATCTTAAAAAGAAAACCTGAAATTAAAAACAAGATAGTTCATTAATGGTGACTGTGAAACCATGATCAATTGTTATAAACACCCATCTGGTTCACTAATGTGCCTAAGGGAATGAAGTCTGCCCATCTCACCTGGTCTGGTCTAAATGTAACTCCAAACCCAAAATGATGTAGTTAGCTCTTAAATACCAAATAACATCGATGTATTGCCAAGTCAATATGGTGCATGGCTTGAAGATGAACTTGTATCTGATTGTGTTCCCAATTATTTGCTGCCCTTGTACTTCTAGACGGGAGTGGTCAAGTGTTTGAAAGGTGCTGTCTAATGAGCTGTGGTGAATGTCTGCCATTGTATTGCTGCTCTTTCACTTTCACCGGGTCAACATATTGGAACTCTCTCCCTATCAGCGCTGTGGGTCTACTCACAATAAATGGACAGAAGCAGTTTAAAAAAAGCAGCTCACCAGCACCTTCTCAAGGGCAATGGGGGATGGACAATAAAAAGATGAAAGAATTGCGGAAGCTGGAAATCAGAAACAAAAACAGAAATTGCTGGAGTTAATGTTTCGGGTCCAGTGACCCTTCCTCAGAACTGATGGTAGCTCGGAGAAAGTTCTTATTTATATCAAGCGTGTTCTGGGGGCAGGAAGAGAGTAAAAGATAGATGGAGATAGAACCCAAAGAGAGTGAAAAACAGTTGGACAGACAAGGGAGTGGTTAAAGATCAGTCTGAGGGAATGTGTAGTATAAGGAGTAAATGATGGGTGGAGATAGACCTCTCTCTCCAACAGCACCGCTTCACACTGGCTCAGAGCTGTACTGCACCCCAGTTCCACTTCATCCTGCGGCCTCTATTTCCACCTATTTTTAACTCCTCAATGCCCCCCACCCCACCCTATGATGTGCATAATAAACAAATTTTTCCTAGCTACCATCAGTTCTGAGGAATGGTCATCTTTGTACCCAAGCACAGGATGGAGACATTGTTTATCTTCACAAAGGTACTTATGGCTTATTGACCACAAAGCTTTTCGAGATGGATTCAATTGGTCCACAATTACAAAAGCCATTGGGGTTCAGGAAGAATTACCCTGACAAATATACCTTCCAATGTTACACTTTCAGCAGGAACACAACGAAAAGAACTGTAAAGGTTCAAATTTTGAGTAGGTTTTATTGTCCCACTTTTCAATATTGTTACAATTATCTAACTTCATGAAGGTCGTGCATTAGGATTGCAACTTTCAGTTTGGGAAGTGAATTTTTTAGGTGCAAAATCAAAGAATAAACTTTGGCTGAGGACTGTGAACAAAGTAATTGCAAATCAGCTTAAAGGTACCATAGAGGGAAGTATTGGAAATGGAACAATATTCCTCTGAGCCCTGCTTGGTTGGAAACTGATCTATATAGCTCTCATGATAAGGGTTCTTGTTTCATCATTCATGGACTGTGGTGTTACTGGTTAGGCCAGCATTTATTCGTCATCTTTAATCACTGAGAAGACCGTGGTGAGTCAACAACATTACCATGGGTCTGGAGTTGGATGTAGGTCAGAACAGGTAAGGACATCAATTTCCTTCCGGGAAAGGCTATGGTGAACCAGATGGGTTTTACCTAATAATCAACAATGGTCACCATCAGACTCTTAATTCCAGATTTTTTTTAATATTAGATTCAAATTCCACCATTTGCCATGACAGGATTCAATCCCAGGTGCCCAGAACATTACTTAAGATGTTAAATTAATAGTCCATTGATAATATCATTAGGCCATCACTTCTCCTTTTATACTGAAACACTGATCCACACGCAACCGGAAATGAAAACAATTTTAAGGAACATTGTCTGCTTCAGAAAGTTGTAGAATGGTGGTCTATTCATGTATGGGGATCAAATGCTCGATTGAGTCTGAATTATAAGATCCTTTTAGTTAAGCCTTTCACTGTTTGTACGTAACAGCTGGTTCTGTAAGAGTTTTGCTCAATAGGTTTTGATTTTGACAAGATCAGTTGTGAAGCAATGCAAGATGAAAACAGGTCAGAGATGGAAACAGCACAAATTGAACAAATGCAAATATAAATTTGACATTGTTTCCCCAAGATATGTTGCTTGGTTACCAGATTGTCTCATTGTAACATGCTTTGACACACATCAGTGTAGTAAAGTCAGCGACAATCACTGTTGCAAAAGGTTACACGGCTATCCAGAAGCTCTATACAATTGTCTTTGATTAGCACCTTCAGAACAATCAGGAGTGAACAGAGCCTCCTGCATTCCTATTCAGAAATGGATGAAGAGAGAGAAAGGTTTGTGTTACTTTGCAATTTTTTTGACAGAAGTAATTTGATTGAAAGATTGTGTTGGCCAGCCAGTTGTTCCACACCGTTTTTTAAGGTAGTGATCATATTTAGCAGACAGGGTAAAAACGGGTAACTGAGCGACCACTCTTCAGCCTCAGGAATGTTCTTAGTAGAACAGGAGTATGTCATCATCACAGGGAAAGGTTTGGTCATCAATATCCTGCAGCATTTTTCTGGCATGTAGAGGAGATCATTCTGAATTCACACAATAATAAGATTTTTTTTGTCTGGTCATTTCCTAATCAGCACATAAGGGAGATAACTCTTTCTCTAATGAAGTAAATGTTGAAATATGTATTGAAAAATATATGATCTTCTGTGGCAATAGTTTATATCTGCACTCTCCACTGTAAACTGAATGTAGACCTTGCCCAGTTCATTGTGTAAGGTGCACTGTTAAGACATTTCCTATTGAGGTACAGAGAAATTCACTGCAGCACCAGTCAAATTAGAATTTGTAACGCAACACAGGAGTCTACAACCTTAAATAATTAATAGTTGAATATTCTAGAAGAATTGTTGTTGAAATATTTATATATTTTCACTCATGGCTCAAAAATCTGCCAGCAGAAGTTTCACATCCTTGATGGAAAGGTTGCTGAAAATAGGGAGACCACCTAGAGCTAGTTTATATGTTACATAGGGTCAACTTTGAACAGTCATATGACGTACCTTTATAAACTTTATGATTAAAATGTATTTTTCGAAGAAAATATCTTTTGTGCAATTTTTGGAATAGTTTCCTCATCAGATAAACACATTCACCTTGTTGATCTAGGTGAAATAGAGGGCATAAGAAAGAAAATATAGCTGAAATATGTGAACATTAAAGTGCACGTGTCTACTGCATATTGAAATGTTGTGTGTTTATGTATTTGGGTATGTTTGTGTATTTGCATATCTATGTGTGTCTGTGTGTGTGCGTGTTTGTTCGTTTGTGTGTGGTAGCAAAGTAGTAGATTCTCTCAACTGTCCTAAGAAATAGCCTAGCCAGCCACTCGTGACTTTCTCAAGGGCAACTAGGGACAGGTGATAACTGATGGCCCAGCCTGCAATGCCCACATCCCATGAATGAATTAAAACATTAGATAGAAGAGATCTGTGATAGGTGGGCAGCGCAGGGGCTAGGGGACATCATCACCCTGAATAACATCATCATTACTTAATTTCGATAAGTTCCTGATCCCATTCTCTAAGTTTCCATTAGTCATTTGATTTTGGTCCTTTGACAGCACACTGCCAGGGCTGCTTAACCTGTTACATTTATTTTCAGAAAAGAGCAGGAGGCCAGTGTGTAGTCTGGCAGCTTCAAGGCCATAGATCTGTTAACTTGCTGAGCAGGGAAAAGGATGTACCTCCTCCCTAGTCCCCACTCTGTGTCCATTGCAGCCCATCACCCATCCCCCACAGTGCCCTGCCTATCCTCCTACTAAGGCTATGGGGAGAAAGTGGGAACAAGATATTGAGTTGGATGACCAGCAATGAGGGGAGGCGATGACCTAGTGGTATTATCACTGGACTGTTAATTCAGGGACCCAGATAATGTTCCGGAGATCCAGGTTCAAATCCTGCCATGGCAGATGGTGAAATTTGAATTCAATAAGAATATCTGGAATTAAGAATCTAACGATGACCATGAATCTATTGCCAATTGTTGGAAAAACCCATCTGGTTCACTAATATCCTTTATGGAAGGAAACAGCCATCCTTACCTGGTCTGGCCTACATGTGACTCTAGAACCACAGCAATGTGGTTGACTCTGAACTGTCCTCTGGGCAATTAGGGATGCGCAATAAACACTGCCTAACCAGAAATGCCCTCATCGCATTAATAAATAAAGGAAGGGATCATATTGAATGGTGGTTCAGCCTTGAAGGTCTGAATGGCCTACTCCTCCTCCTAAATTTATGGATCCCTGTATTTTTCAACATGCCCACAACCCTGTCGCCTTCACTGGGAATGGTCAATCTGGCCCCAGAGAGATCGTGGACCTACTGCCCATGTCCATGTCCAATGCTGAACTCTAGCTCCCATTTTACCTGCACCACCAGCAGTGGCCACCACCTACACTCGGCTTTGCAGCTGAGCAGAGCTGCCTGCCTCTGAGTGACCAGATCTTCTCTGAGGTAGGACATCTTAAGATAATACAAAATAAAAGTCTCCCGCCCAGAGTAAAGGGGAGCGAAGCTGGGTATAGGGAGACCACACTCTGTAAAGTCCAGCTCAAGGAGTATTAAGTTAGGGCATTCAATTTTTTATTTTCTAATTCATTCACGGGTGTCTCTGGCTGGACCAGCACTTATTGCCTATCCCTAGTTCCCCTGAGAAGTTGGTGGTGAGCTGCCTTCTTGAACCGCAGCAGTCCACGTTCGGTAAATAGACTTATAATGCTATTAGGGAGGGAATTCCAGGATTTTAACCCAGTAACACCAAAGGAATGATGATATATCTCCAAGTCAGGATGGTGAGTGTCTTGGGTGGGAATTTGTTCCAAATTGTAATAAAGAAGCTAATTGAAGGGTGAGAGGCTCAACGAGAACATATTAAATCAGTTCTTTCTCATTAAAAAAAGAAACACTTAGATTTAGGATAGATTGTAAATGTAGATAAGCTGCGAAAAGGGGTTTTAGAGTAGCTGAGAGGGAGGATTATAGAAATTAAGAACAATACAAAGAAACCTTAACGATACGAGATTAGTGCCCAGGTAAAACCGCAATGAGCTAAAGGAAGTAAGCTTGCAATGAATGATGGGATGCAGAGATGCTAAGTAAATACTTTAATTTAGATGTTTATAGGAGAAGTGAAATAGTGGAATCAGCAGAAACATGAATGGAAGTGTTACCAAAAAGTATCGAAAGGACCTGCACCAATCGAGATTAAACAAATCACAGGGACCTGTTCATTTTTAACCAAGGATCTGCAACTAAAGTAGAGAATAAAGGAAGAAAGCTCTAAAAATAATTCTACAAATTTAACAAAACAAGAAATTGTGCCAGAGGGTGCTGGGAAGAAATCTGAATGTCCCTTTCCATTATAGAGAGACAGATTAAGCCAGGACTTTAGAGAAAATCTGCCTTACCTCAGTTACTGGAGAACTGATACAGAAGGAAATTGTTCGTTTTGTGCTAATTCCCAGTACTGAATGTTGTACATCTATCTGCAACAATATTTGTATCCCAATACAAGGACAATTAAGAATCACAGAATCCCTACAGTGTGGAAGCAGACCATTTGGCACATCAAGTCCACACTGACCGTCTGAACAGCATCCCAACTAGACCCACCCCATGACCTTTATTTCCCATGGCTAACCGAGGCACATCCCTGGGCACTATGGGCAATGTGGCATGGCCAATCCACCTAAACTGCACATCATTGGGAGGAAACCGAAGCACCCAGAGGAACCCATACAGACGCAGGGAGAATGTGCAAACTTCACACAGTCGCCCAAGAGTGGAATCGAACCTGGGTCTCTGTTGCTGTGAGATAGCAGTGCTAACCACTGAGCAAACATGCTGCCCACTGAAAGGCAAGAAAAGAAATGTTTGCTGCAAATCTCAGGTTCCTACTGAGTGAGAACACTATCAAACACGTGTCACCTTCTGAGGAGAGCCCTAATTCCAAATTCCATTTCTCACTGGTTCCTATGGACCCCGGTCCTCCCCATATATGACCCAGAAGTCACACCTAACTCTGTTCCCATTATTTTCAACCAGCAGGTTCCTCCCAAAGTACACAGTCATAACTTTTCACAAATATACCTGAGGACAAATATTCTAATCCTTCCTATTTGGTCTTACCAATGTGTCTTTATGCAAAAAGTAAAGAACTACAGATGCTGAGGATCTGAAACAAATAAAAACAGAGAATGCTGGAGAAACTCAACAGGGCTGGCAGTGAGAAATGGAGTGAATATTTTCTTCTTCGAAGGACCCTGCTTCAGATCAAAAAAGAGGGTCACAGAACTCGCAACATCGACTCTGTTTTCTTTCCACAGATACTGCCAGATCTGCTTATCTTCTCTAGCAGTTTCAGTTTTTATTTGACTTCCTGGGAACAGTGGACAGCCTTTCCCTAACTATTCTCTCTGGTCATTCCCAACTTTAAATATCTTCAAACTAATCTCAGTAGTGAACCCACATGTGCACTGATCATCAATACAACTTGTACTTTGAGATCTTCAATTGGATCTACTGAGTGGGGGACAAACGCACAGACTATTTGGGCTAGTTGTCAATTTTCTACACTGTTGACGATGTGCAATTATGATCAAATGAGGAGGGTTGCTCTTTTGTGTGCTAGTATTGATGAGCAACCAGATTAACAGTCAATCTTCATTTAAAATTTATAGCCATCTGTCCATGAATTTCATTCCAACAGTCTGGAGTCCTAAACCATTCCTACAGTGATTACATTACCTGGTTCCTTTGCTGTGATGTTTTAGACTGTCTTGACTGAGCATAACCATGGTACAAAATGAATTAAAATGATTATATTTTACACTGACAGATACAATAGTAAATGCTGATCCTGCATTTCTGAAAGGAGCGCGTAGGTGTTAAAGGACTGTGTGTTCCTCATTAAACAAGTATAGTGAGAAATAAAATCATTCTCCACTCCTACTCTCACTGCCATATTGTAAATCTTCCTAACATTACAGAACCAATAAATATTCAGCTATCAGCAAAACTGCAATCTCTTTAAATAGGCGCTTGTCACAGAAAGAAATTACTCGTTAATTTAACTAGGGAGGATTTTCACTTTAAACTCACTGAACATTTTGGTATGAATAAATTTAAGGTTTTAATGGTTAAGTTGCAAGGTCAAGTGTCATGGAACTGTTTCACTACTGTAGGTCAGTGCAAGTGAGATGCAGGAAAACATTTCCAGTGCTAGACTTTTTTTCACTCTTTCCTCATTTGCATGAACATGAAAATGAAGGTTATTCTATTCTATTCAATGCCAGAATGAGACCTAACACGCACAACCTGGGGTTATTTTAAACAAAAATAGTTTTTTTTTACTCATTCATGGGATGAGGGCGTCACTGGCTAGGCAGCATTTATTGCCCATCCCTAACTGCCCAGAGGGCAATTAAAAATCAGACACATCTCTGTGGGTCTGGAGTCACATGTAGGCCAGACTGGGTAAGGGTGGCAGTTTCCTTCTCTAAAGAACATTAGTGAACCAGATGGGCTTTTCCAGACAATTGACATGGATTCACGGTCATCATTAGTTCCAGATATTTATTGAATTCAAATTCCACCATCTGCTGTGAACAGGATTTGAACCCAGGTCCCCAGAATGTTATCTGGATCTCTGGATTAACAGTCCAACAATAATACCACAAGGCCATCACCTCCCTTAATCTGTTGCCCCTAATCCCAAAGCTGGGTCTAATCACATAGCTCTGTGTCAATGGCATGGAGTGGTCTTTAATATCAATAATTGAGGTGGACCTGTGGCTCGGTGTTTAGCACGACTGCCTCACAGTGCTAGGGACACAGGTTCAAATCCACCCTTAGGTGAGTGTCCGTGTGGAGGTTGCACATTTTCCCCATGTCTGCATGGGTTTCCTCCCACAGTCCAAAGGTGTGCAAGCTGGGTGGATGAGTTGTGGGAAATGTAGGGACATGGTAAAGGGTTGGTCTGGATGGGATGGTCTTCAGAGGGATGGTGTGGACCCAATGGTCTAAATGGCCTGCTTCTACACTGTAGGGATTCTGTGTAATTCCACCATCAATGGTTGTCAATGAAGCAAGATTGAACAAGTTATTGATTGGCACTCATTAAAACAAAAATCATCTCTCTGTTGTGATGATCCTCCATGCTCCAAACTGGACCCCAGTCAGTCCAGGACCATTTCAAGGGGAAGACTGGAATTAGACATTTAGGTCTCGTGTTAGCCTTGCAAAGGCCTCAATACTTGTTTCAGTAGTTTGGTCTTTTCATGAATATGATAGTGCAGAACCAGGGTGGATTTGCCGTCACAGCAGATTGGATTCTTAAGCCATCAGTTTCTTTAGGCTGGGCATCATCGCATCAGCCGGTTTCCAAGCCACTGCCTCCTTCTCGATATCTTTATAACAACCAGATGGGTCAGCAAAGCCTCAGAAAAAGCAATGTAATGATCTCTTTTTTTAATTATTCACTCACCTGTGGGATATGGGCATCGCTGGCTGGCCAGCATTTATTGCCCTTTCCTAATTGCTCTTGAGAAGGTAGTGGTGAGCTGTCTTCTTTAACCATTGCAGTCCATGTGCTGTGGGTTGACCCACAATGCCATTGAGGAAGGAATTCCAGGATTTTGACCCAGCGACAGTGAAGGAACGGCGATACATTTGCAAGTCAGGATGATGAGTGGCTTGGAGGAGAACTTGAAGTTAGTCTCAGTTTTTGCATGAGAGATAAATATTACCCAGATTACTGTGGAAAACACACTTCAAAAAAGGACAATGGGACTTATTACATTCACTTAGGGACAGTCAGGGCATTAGTTATATGTCTTATCCAAAAGCTGTTAGCTTTGACAAAGGCACATCCTCAGCAGGGCACGGGGACATCGGCCTCAAAATGTTTCCAAAGGGTGACTTCAACCCACTGACCTCAGGGAGCAACAGCCTTATTAATTGATGTTGAACTGGCGGTTAAGCCAGTGCCAGAAACTGCTTTTACATCACTGTCTCAGAGAACCAGCCTGGAAGCACCGCTGCTACCACCCCCATTTACTTATGGACAATACAGCTAATCATTTGGAAGCCTGTTGCACTCAATCGATCTGCACAGACTGATAAGGAACACCCGAGGTACTGGACCATAGGGCTGCTCGCTCATTAAAGAGAGTAAACTTGGTGTGGTTTAAGCTGAGAGTCACTACACCTCAGGCAACAGGAGACATTCAAAAGGAGACTCCTTCATGTCACCGTAGCTGGTGTGGGAATTGAACCTGTGTTGTTGGTATGGGAAAATGGACAGCTTGCAGATTGGACTTTTCAAATGGACTTTATCTGGACCTAACCTGACAAAATCAGCCATTTCAGATGCCAATAGCTAAAAGCCTTACCAGTGTCAAGAGCTGATAACGAATATCAATGTGAAAACAGTTTGGGGATGAGTTTCTGCATGCCTTAGTTTTTGAGATGAAAGTATTACACACCGAACCACTTAAGCACAATGCCTGGCCAGTGCATGGTCATTGTGAAGGTTAAACATGGCTCGTCCTAGCACAACAAATCGGGAAGCTTTTGTCTAATCTCAGAATCACAGAACTGTTATGGCACCAGAGACCATTCAGCCCATCGTACCTGTGCTGATGCTCTTACTTCAAGGCAATCTCCTGCCTTGTCCCCATATCCACCATTACTATCCAAACAACTATCCTTTGTCATGTTGAATGCCTCAATGAAGCTGCCTCCACCACGTTTCCAGGCAGAACATTCCAGACCCTAACTGCTCACTGAATGAAAAAGTTACTCCTCACATCACTCTTGCTTCATTTGCATAACACTTTAAATCTATACCCTCATTCATTTTTCTTTTCTGAGTGGGAATATCTTCTCCCTATCTACTCTATCTGTCCAGCCCATTCATGGTTTTGAAAGCCTCGATCAAATCTCCTCTCAGCCTCCTTCTCTCCAAAGAGAACAGTCCCAAATTCTTCAATCTATCCTCAGAACTGAAGTTTCTCATTCCTGGAACCATTATTGGAAGTCTCTTCTGCATTATCTCAGATTGTACTGTTTTATTGAGCTCTTGTGGTTTGTTCAGATAAGCAATAGGTACAAAGTTCTTGTCTGGGGTGCAATCCCACAGAGGAAGGTATTTAGTGAACAAAATACGTTCCTGTTACCAAATTCTGTAATTTGTGGTCAATCAGCCCTTGCAGTTGTATCTCCCTTTTGGACCTTCCTTCATTTAACCACTCAAATCATATGGAAGAACGGGGAATTCCAGTCCATGCATAAAACATTGGGATAAAAAAGAGCATTTCCACATTCTCCAAACCATGTTGACACTAACAAGAGCTCACTTGAACTCAAGAAGGCAAGATAAAATAGCCTTACCAGACCATAGCGCTGCTCCCTCATTGGAGAGGGGCAACAGTGGTGGTTTAGCCTGAGGGTCTCCACACCTCAGGTAAAGGGAAAGTCCTTCATGGGCACCTTAGCTGGTGCAGGAATTGAATCCACACTGTCGCTGCCACTCTGCATCACAAACCAGCTGTCCAGCCAGCTGAGCTTACCAACCTCACTCAAAAAAGACTGATCGATTCACAATGAAACGGCAGACTTAAAAGAAAGCTGGAAAAGTTCATAACTTGCTCCCCATGCTGAGTAGCTGGTCCAGATCTGAATGCTACCAAGTTTTCCCTCAGAATTGGTTAGTAAATAAAGTATAATTACTAAAAATGTGCAAAATGTCACTGAAGACAATGACAGATGATCATTTGGCAGGAATGATAATGGATGATCATGTAGCAATTCCCAGCTTGCAGGAAAATTACAACAGCAGAGAAAAGTGAAGTATCATGAATCAGATCCAAAGAAAGCATAAAAAGCAAAATTATATTATTATTATTATTAAGATCTCAAATTTGAAGCTGAAGATGTTGGAGGGAGCTTTAATAGGAAACAAAATGAGAAGACTATGGAGAGTTCACATTATATTAAAAGTGTAAATCACTGCATGGATTTGATATTTTGCGATACAAATGTGCACTCTTATGGCAAGTTGATATCACTGTCAGCCCCATCTGAATATTCAGCAAGATGTATGCCTGTGACAACAGATTCAATATGGAGGAAAACCACATTAAAAAATTAGAAGATACAATGGTGAAACTTATTAAAAATGATGTTTCTCATTTGTTAGGTGTCAATGCCTTATCAATATAATCATACAGAGCTTTGTAAACATCACTAGTCACTGCTCGGTTTGAATTCTGTATTTTTTGATAACGAAGCTTCTCATCACAATGCTACACCTCAAGGAAGGATAATTAAACCTGATGCAGAGTTTACCAGAGTCAGCTTAAAAGGTGAAGATAATAGTGTTGTTCCACTGATTGAAACAAGCAGGATAACCTTTGGAACATTTGCTTCTAATCTATAGGTCACTTGTGGCTTGGTGGTAACTTAGAGTCAGAAGGTTGTGGATTTTAATGTCACTCTAGTGACTTAAACAAAATCCAGCACTGCTCTGAGCAAGAGTCACCTTTTGGCAAGACATTAATCAGAGAGCTTGTCTCCCTCAGACTGATATAACTTGGCACCACATCCACAAATGTCCACTCCTTCCATTACTGACAGTAGGACCAGTGTGTACTATCTACAAGATAAACTATCCAAAAGATCCTTAGACAATGCCTGCAAAACACATGACCACTACAATCAAGATGGGTCTCAGATACCTGGGAACATTACCACCTGTAAGATTCCCTCCAAACCACCAGCCATCCTGACTTGGAAATATATTCAGAGATAGTAGGAACTGTAGATGCTGCAGAATCTGATATAACAAAGTGTAGAGCTGGATGAACACAGCAGGCCAAGCAGCATCAGAGGAGCAGGA
>JAHRHZ010000020.1:6585359-6604804 GCA_024137785.1 Ginglymostoma cirratum
GCAGGAAAGCTTGACGTTTCGGGCCTAGACCCTTCATCAGAAACGAAGGACATTTCTGATGAAGGGTCTAGGCCCAAAACGTCAAGCTTTCCTGCTCCTATGATGCTGCTTGGCCTGCTGTGTTCATCCAGCCCCACATCTTGTTGTCTCGGATTCTCCAGCATCTGCAGTTCCTACTATCCCTGTCTATGTAAACGTAGATTTGCATCACAGTGAAATTAAATCATAAAACATGATCTGAAAAATTGCCCAATTATTTCTAATCAGGCTTTAGGAGTCACAGATATGAGACACTTACAACTTAACAGAAATCCACAATTTATTTTCAGTACCGTAACTTTAAGAGGACAAAGTTAAACCAAGACATTGAGTGTATTTAAGACAGAGATAGATAGGTTCGTGTAGTAAGGGGGTCAAGGGTCACAGGGAGAAGGCAGACGAATGGAGTTGAGAAACATATCAGCAATGGATATGGATAGTGTATCAGATGGAATGGGTTGAATGGCCTAATTCTGCTCTTATACTTTATGGTCTAAACAACAAAATATCTATAATTTATGTCACAAAACTGTCATATTAATGATCATGGTCTAATAATTAATGGCTTATTGGGAATTGATAAACAATGTACACAGGTGAACCCTCCTAAATGCCATGATGTGGATGTGCCAGTGTTGGACTGGGGTGGACAAAGTCAGAAGTCACACGACACCAGGTTATACTCCATCAGGTTTATTTAGAACCATACGAGCTTTTGGAGTACAGCCCTTTTGTCAGGTGCAGTGAGAGAGCACGGTGCACAGACACAGAGTTTATAGGCAGAGACATCAAGGGCAGAGAGATCAGAATATCATGCAACTGGTCTGAGTGCAGAGTCAGGTGATAAACGTCTGCAGGTGACTAAGAGTGTTAGACGGTGTGTAAAGTGTTTATAAAGTCAGTGTCAGTGCTGTGCTCTCATGACATATGCCATATGCCACAGAGCCATAGGAATACACAAATGGGGACATCTCAGGTCAGACACTGAATTGTAGGTGTGAGGCTTTGTTTAGAATCTGTCTCAGAGTTTTAACCTGGAATCAGGCTTGTTTTATTCCGAAAGCTGGAATTTATAAGATGCCACACTGACCGACTGTGACTACAAATTGTGTTTTTTTTAACAAGATAGAATGTATCTGTAAATAAACAAACATCTTGCATGAGTCAATGTGTGAAAGAGAGTGTAATAAGTAATTCAAAACTGTACAAACTAATTAAGGTAGAGAGATCATAACAATTTATCAAGGTGATGCTGTCAAAACAGGAAAGAAAGGAAGATTTTACAGATACAGAACAGTTTGATGGAGTCAACTGTTGTGCGACATGAACGCAAGATCCCGGTTGAAGCCATCCTCATGGGTCCGGAACGTAGCTTTCAGCCTCTGCTCGGCGACTGTTGTTGTGTATCGTGAAGTCCACGTTGGAGGACGTTTACCGGAAGATCCAAAGCCAATTGTCCTTGACCGCTGAAGTGATCCCCCACTGGGAGGGAACGTCCCCATCTGGTGATTATTGCGCAGTTTCCATTCATCCGTTGTCATATCGTCTGCATGGCCTCGCCAATGTACTATGCCTCGGGGCATCCTTGCCTGCAGCGTAGAGATAGACAACATTGGCCAAGTCACATGAGTATCTGCCGTGTACAGGGTGGGTGGTGTTCCCACGTGTGATGGTAGTGTCCATGTCGATGATCTGACATGTCTTGCAGAGGTTGCCATGGCAGGGTTGTGTGGTGTTGTGGTCGATGTTGTCCTGAAGGCTGGGTAGTTTGCTGCGAAAGTTGGCCTGTTTAAGGTTTGGCGGTTGTATGAAGGCGAGAAGGGGAGATGTGGGGAAGATCTTGGTGAAATGCTCATCGTCATCAATGACACGTTGAAGGCTGTGAAGAACATGATGTAGTTTCTCTGCTCCAGGAAGTACTGGATGACGAAGGGTGCTCTATCGGTCTACCAGGACCATTCCTCGTTTCGATGGATGTTTTGGCACTCTACATTAGCATCACCCATGATGACGGCATCGCTGCAACAGCCTCAGTACTCAATGCCACCAACTGCCAATTTCCAATTGCCATTCTAAAACTCATCCACTTCATCCTTGATAACAACGTCTTCACTTTCGACAACCAGTTCTTCGTCCAGACGCATGGAACAGCCATGGGGACCACACTGGGTAAGGGCACCCCAATATGCCAACATTTTCATGCACAAGACTTCTTTGCTGCTCAGGACCTTCGACCAACACTATACACCAGATACATTGGCAACATTTTCTTCCTCTGGTGTCATGGTGAGGAATCACTAAAATGACAACATAGTAATAACAACAAGTTTCATCCCACCATCAGACTTACCATGGACTACTCTTTAGAATCAGTCTCATCTTTAGACACACGCATCTCCATCTGGGACGGACACCTCAGCATCTCGCTCTATAGCAAGCCCGCAGATAATGTCACAATGCTGCATCTCTCTAGCTTCCACCCTAAACATGTTAAAGAAGCCATCCCCTACAGACAGGCCCTGCACATACACAGGATCTGCTCAGATGAGAAGGAACACAATGGACACCTGGAGGTGTTGAAGGACGCCTTCATAAGAGCGGGAAATGATGCTCAACTCATTGATCGCCAGTTCCAACATGCCATAGTGAAAAACTGCAATGACCTCCTCTAAAGACAGACACAGAACAAGACCAGTACTGTACCCTTTGTCATCCAGTACTTCCCCAGAATAGAGAAACTACACCATGGTCTTCGCAGCCTTCAACATATCATCGACGATGATGAGTATTTTACCAAGATCATCCCTATGCTTCCCCTTCTCGATGTTAATCCTCAGATAATCCAACACAAGTTGACGTAACATCATCATTTTGGATGGTCATTAATGCAACCTAAACTCTAAGCCTTTAGATAACATCTCTCACTAAGCTTTTTTTCACATTATTAGCATTATTATACACTTGTGTACATATTAACGTTGGCCATTACCCTATCTCCACACCCCTCCCCCGCTCCCCCAAAGTGTTGACTGCACTAATTCATGCAGTTTGGAAGCTCCACTATTTTCCCAGAATGCAGTCTCGTCAGATCTGGAAGATCTCTGAATTGAAGAGTGTTGACATTGACTCTTTTCTTGACAGAGTGAGGCCTGTAAGGTAGGAGGGCCATTCCCCTTGTGGATGTCCTTCGTTGACAACATCTTTCCTGCTGAGATAGGCAGAACACTCAGCACAGCTCATCAGATAGTATAATCTGGCTGGGAAGATTTGTTGCCACCACACACTTTCACAGTCAGGATTTACATGGCTTTGTTTTGAAGAATCAATGTGGAAAAAGACCATTCAGCCCATCGAGCCTGTACCAATCGCCCGATGAACATGCCACGCAGACCCAGACCCAGCCCCCATACCCTAACCTTGTAACCCCAAATTTACCATGGCCAACCACCTAACCTGCACATCGTCGAATGGGGGAGCAAACCAGAGCAGCCAGACGAAACCCAAGCAGATTCAGAGACAACACACAAACTCTATACAGACAGTCCCAAGACTGGAATTGAACCTGGGTCCCTGGCACCATGAGGCAGCAGTGAGCCACTGTGTCACCCCAAAAGAAAGATACCTGAATGATAAGAGGCTCTTGTCTTAAACGAGCTGTGATTCATTACATAACAGCAACTAGATACAAGTTACATTAATGTGATAAACATTGGGCCAGATTTTCTATTGGCCACACTGTCATTTCTGTGGTGTAGTCTGGGCTGTGCATCAGGATCAAGTAGAAATCCCAATATGGCTGACTGAGAACAGACTCGGAAATTGACAATATTGATGGGCAAGTCTCCCATGGCTGCAATCCACTGAAAACGTCCCTTCAAGTAGAAGTCAGGAAAAGATTTGGAACATTCTAATTCCTTTATGTTTAATAATTACCCAGGAAACGTTACTGGGTCACTAATAAATAAATCACCTACATATCACCAAATTTACCATTTCCAGCTTTACCTTTACGCTTTATCACCCACCCACTCCCGACAGCTGACACCTCACAGACAAGCTGACGCCCTTAGGAGTCACATTCTCCCTGCCAGACCTGACACCGTCCATCACTGACTTTTCAATGTACCCTAATTACTTATCCACTAACTTGGCATCCAACCCACTCAGTCACCAGGCCCCCTACCCGCCTTCCACTTTAACCCCCTTAGACGTCTACCAATATACCCCTCATCCCTTCCCTCCAAACCAGCTCCCAGCTTATCCCCACACTTAGCTTACGTACTTACCCTTTCACAGTACAAAAAAACCGCAAAGAATTGTGGATGCTGGAAACCAGAAAAGAAAACAGAAATTGCTAGAAAAACTCAGCAGGTCCAGCAGCATCTGTGGAGAGAAAGCAGAGTTAACATTTCAGGTCCAGTGAAGCCAACGGTCACTGGACCTGAAACATTAACTCTGCTTTCTCTCCTCAGATGCTGCCAGACTTGCTACATTTTTCCAGCAACTTCTGATTTTGTTACCCTTTCACAGTCTCTGTCAAAGTAGCTGGTTTGACAGTTAAACTTCAGAACACAACACAGCCATTGCTGAAAAGGGACGGAATAGTTTTGATGATGATTTTCTCCTCTGCTAGTTCCGATATATCCTGGACAGGGCTGTGCTGAGGCACCCATCCAGAAACCTGCAGAGCTGAACTCGTGTAATATGCCACGGATATTTTAGCCCATGCAAGTTGGGAAATATGATTTCCCAATCTGATGGGAATATCTGGACCAATGTTACTGAGCTGACGAGGGACACCACGAGGTGAATGAGGTCTTGCTCCTTTGAGATCCAAAGCTGCTCCCCTGCTCGAGCGGTGACACCACCATATTGATACTTAATAGACTACTCAGCATTAACCATCACAGAACCTTACACTCTACTACAATTTTCCCTTCAGATGATTAATAATGGTGGGAGAGCATTCCAATCAAATAGTGGGAGAATTACCATCTGGAAAATGTCCTTTCCATCTAAACATTCTTAACCTGCACATGGGAATATTTTTCAAGTGGAAACATTCCTGCAATAATACTTTTTCTCCATGACTAAAATCTATGTGCTGTACTCTAAATTTCCTAACTAAATTTGAATCATAACTCTCGCAATGAAGTTCAGCACAAATTAAAACACATTTATTAGAAATGAATTAGTACATTATCAATCTATTGTCTTTACGTAAGTGATTTCCATTAGCAATAAGTTTGAACTACAATGGCTGGTTAATTTACATGATTTAAGTTAGTTAACTTTTTCTTTCCCATTACTTTTTAATTGGTTTTAATCTAAAAATCACCACCCTCAGGTAGATACAGAAAGTTGATGGCTGGACGAAGTGATATCCTTCAAGAAACAGCTTTGTTGCACTGAATATTGGGCAATTAAATAATTAGTCATAATTATCAGGGCTACATGTTTTACACAGGGTCTTTACTCCCCCTCACCCACTAATACCTCAAACCCCCAGAGACTCCTGATCTTCCACAAGAAGAAGTCTTCATGGTAAAGTCCCCAACACTTCGACGAACTTCTCTACTGCATTATCACCCCGATGACATAGCTTGCATGATAAAGGGGCACACAATAAAATATTTATAACCCTTGATCTATTCGTTTAATATTTTAAACTGAAATAGCTTTAAAACAATCAACCTTTTTGACAACTACCACTTAGATCGTTCCATATTGGATGAAATCTATGCTGTGAAAAACTACAAGAGCAAATTCTCCGATGTGAGACTAATCAGACTTATCCGACTGCTGCGTCAACCTTGACATCATGGATATGTTGCAATTTGGCACCCATTGACCTCAGGTCAACAACTATGTAGGTTCTAGACAAATGCAGCTGGAGGGCATCACTTTCAATTAGATGGCTGTGCTCAAGACAAAGCGATTTAATTGTACCATAAATGAAAGGAGCTAGTTGCACTTGGTAAAAAAGGCCCATCTATTCAAGGCAATGCTGTACATATGGGATAACGAGGGGTAGAGCCGGATGAACACAGCAGGCCAAGCAGCATCAGAGGAACAGGAAAGCTGACGTTTCGGGTCCAGACCGAAATCCAGACTGTAATCCAGGCAGCATCTTGGTAAACCTCTTCTACATCCTCTCCAATGCCTCCGCATCCTTCCTGTAATGTAGTGACCAGAACTGAACGCAATACTGTAAGTGTGGCCTAACCAAAGTCTTATAAAGCTGCAACATGACATCCTGACTTTTGTACTCAATTTTCCAACCAATAAAGGCTAGCACGCCACAAACCTTCTTCACCATCCTTCTTTACTACTTGTGTAGCCACTTTCAGAGATCTATGGACTTGAAACCCTAGATCTGTCTCCACATCAATGCTGCTCAGTGTCCTGCCATTAACTATATACTTTTTCTTAACATTCGATCTCCCAGAGTGCAGTACCTCACACTTACCTTGCCTTTTGCTATATTTCAAACCTTCCCACACCATCTTTTCACTCGCAGACATCCTATTATATTTCTAACTTTTCCCAGAAAGGTTCAGATAAAATGTCACAAATCTAGAATGTGAATTCTATTTCATTCTACACGGATGCTGCCCGACACGTTGAATATTTCCAGCACTTTTATTTCTGGCTATCCAGTTAAGTGTTAGTGTCTGAAGTGGTTAGTGTTCAGCGTGAGTTGGTAAAGAACTAAAATTAATGCAAACAAATGTAATGTAAATGAAAACAAGCTAGGCATTTAAATTCAAACTGTATTTGAAGATATAAACTGGCATAGCTAAGTAAATAATCAATTAATCAAATAATGATGAATTAACTTAATCTATCAAGCAAAACTCACTTCATAAATCTAGACCTCAAGTGGCTGATTAGTTCAAGAAATATACTACAAGATAATAAATAAATAAACACATTGATTAATAAATAAAGACATGGGAGAGCGTGAAGTGGATTAGGGTTGTAATATGAAAATTAAATTATTACAAATTATCAGAAATCCTTTATGCCTCAAGAAACTCTGACTCATGAGTGTTTGAGCTGAGGGTGGAGCTAGAGGCATGTGGGAGGAAGGGGAGCTACTGGATAATATTGTGCAAATCACAGTCACACACCAGAGAGAGTCATAGATTCAATAAAGGGAGAGTGTCACTGCCGGGTAAAGGGAAATGAAAGATCATGAAAGAGATCCAACAAGATCAAGTGTAAATTACTCCAATACCCAGGAGTATAAGGATGGAGATTCTGGGAATGGTAGACAGATAGCCCAACAAAGCATCATGGAGGAGGAGACTGTCCAAAGTGAGGAAGTGCGGGGCAGAAAGATTGTTTTTATAAGGGATTCTGTAATAATGGGGTCAGGCAGCATTCGTTGCCAACAGGATCAAAGGTCCCAAACTGATTTGATCAAGATAAAACCCCCTGCAAGTGATTGGAAAGAATCTAGAAAAAGTGTGGGGAATTTACAAGTTGTTGTCTGAGCCAACAACACAGAACATTGCATTTTTAAATACTTTATACAAGAATTAGAGAAGAGCTTCATTAATTGGATTTAAACAGACTCAGTTTACTTAATTATAAGGGCTATTTTCCAATTTAGCTTTGCTTTATTAAATGCTTTAACAATAGTCAACAGAATTACTTAAGAAATTAAATAAGTAATTGGAAGGCATATCTCCCACTTTCCATGTTAGTTGATTCAAAGTTAGTTGAAATTAGCAGACAATAAAACAGAAAACCCACCAGCTGTGTCCATACCTTTGAGCCAGGAAACCCAGGTTCACTTGCCCGAGATGTGTGTAATAACATCTCCGAACATATTGATTAGCAAATATCTACATCAGCCAGCATTGCTTTTATAAACTGCTAATATGACTATAAAGCAATTTTACCACTTGAAAACGAGCGGCAATGTAATGTTACCTGAATTAATTCCACACCAGCTATGTAATGATGCATGCTGCCCTCTCCTTCAATCTTTTGTTTAAATGTCCTTGCCATTCTAACCTGTGGAATCATTTGGCTTCAGTTAAAATATCACACTCTCTGGAACTGGTTTCTCCATGTGAGGAGTGATCTTTTGGATGACATTTTAAACAGTTGCCATCCTCTCAGTGACATTGTTCCAAAAAACTTTGATTCCAATTTCATATCTTCAAGTGTATCCAAACCTACACTGTAATCTAGAAAGTGTTGTTAGATTTACAATGGTCCTATACCAGCTATGCTATACCTCAGCAACCAATGTGACACCAGCACACACAAAGGTCATGATGTTGTAACACTGCCTACTAGACATCCATATCAAAAAAGTGTGAATTTGTAACATCAGAATTAATCTTCATTTCTGTCAAACAAACAAACTGGAGCCTATAAATGATTCCATCAGAATTGAATTATTAGAGAATTTTAATTTTAATAAAATTATGCTTTATTTCCGTCTTTTATCTCTTTCAATTCCAATATTTTTTTCCCTCTCTGTTATGCTGGCTGTACATAATTTGATGTTGAATTAAATATTCAGATTCAGACTTCTACATTTAGTTAGTCTAAATGTGACTGATTAACCTGTTGTTTGAAGAGATTTGCTGTTGCTTTGTCTCACTGTTGTTCTGCTGGGGGTAGTACACTGGCAAGGTTCTCCAAGAACTGAAAACTGCAGTTAGGCCCTTGCTGATCAGGTGCTGATTGTTCATTGCTGACCACAAATCGCATGTCAAACTCAAGCTCAAAACCCCCAACAAAGCTCTAGTTAGGCCCCATTTAGAATACTGTGTCCAATTTTGGGCCCCACACCTCAGGAAGGACATACTGGCACTGGAGCGTGTCCAGCGGAGATTCACACAGATGATCCCTAGAATGGTAGGCCTAACATACGATGAACGGCTGAGGATCCTGGGATTGTATTCATTAGAGTTTAGGAGGTTGAGGGGAGATTTAATAGAAACTTACAAGATAATGCATGGTTTAGAAAGGCTGGACGCTGGGAAGTTGTTTCCGTTAGGTGGGGATACTAGGACCCGTGGGCACAGCCTTAGAATTAGAGGGGGTCAATTTAGAATGGAAATGAGGAGACATTTCTTCAGCCAGAGAGTGGTGGGCCTGTGGAATTCATTGCCATGGAGCGCAGTGGAGGCTGGGACGTTGAATGTCTTCAAGGCAGAGATTGATAAATTCTTGATCTCGCAAGGAATCAAGGGCTACGGGGAGAGTGCGGGTAAGTAGAGTTGAAATGCCCATCAGCCATGTTTAAATGGCGGAGTGGACTCGATGGGCCGAATGGTCTTACTTCCACTCCTATGTCTTATGGTCTTATGGTCTTATGAACCCACAATTCCGCCATACCTGTTAAAATTTGGCCGACTGATTAGTGATTCTTTTCTATCCATTTGCTTCTGCTTCCAACTTTGGAGATAATGAAATTCATCATCAAAGGCCAAGTGATCAATTTCTGGTTATTAAATTTTCATTCACAGGATTTCATCCGCACTGCATTGCTTTATCGGACCCCCAGATTAAAGAGATTAAGGTTTGCAGCGTTTGTACATAGCAATTTCCCAAACGTGCTACAAAATAGCTTGATAAATTTGATGGCAACAGTGCTCTAAATGCCCCAAAGCATACTTGCTATCTAATTATCATCATATAACCCTACATGACAAAATAGAAATGACATGGGCACATGCCACTTTATTCTGCAGTTCACAAGAGCTCCAAGCAAATGCTCTGGTAATAAAATATAACGAATGAAGATATTAACGCTGTGAATGTATTTGTGGCCAAGGCTGGAACATTATCAAATTGAAATTCCATACCCTACAGCAATCATTCGACAGTAAACATTCTCCATCCTTGATCAATAATAAAATGCGATTCAGAACTAAGCCATTATGTAACTTGGTCATTTGGTCCTGAGAAGATAAGTTTGCTTCTCAAAGCATTTTATAGTTTGGTTTATTGTTAATGGAAAATTATAAATACGACATGGTTTCTGTAATGGAAAGGTCTCATTTGAAAATGTGATACTTCGCTTGTGCGTTTGTTGTCTGGCCATTATCATCTATATTCATCCAAAAGTGCCTTCGTGAAACAATTCCTGCTTCTCAATGTGATTGCAGTTCCTTCTCTGCAGATGGTCTTGAATGCCTGTTAAAACATTTTAAGAATCTTGACCCAGTAGTTCAAGACTCTTTTGATTGACCTTCATCAAACCTTTCAGTTAACACAACATTTCCATAGCCTGCACTCATCCAACTCCACTTTTAAAAGCTCATGTCACTATCTTTTGTGAGTAGTGTCCCTACGTTTTACTTCATTGCTTCAAAACAAATCATGGTCTATAATATACCCATGTCACTCAGTCCCTCAGGCAATAGTTTTGATCGGCTACACAAGCCTTTCTAGCAAAGTACTTTCTTATCAATGCTATTTAACTCTTTCTTTCATATTCAGAGTTTCCACCAAAGTAAATTAGAGCCATAGGATCATGCAGGACAGAAACAGGCCCTTCAGCTCGTCCACGGCAACCAAGTTTCCCAAAACTAACTAGTCCTACTTGCCTGCATTTAGCCCATATCCCCATAACCTTTCCTATTCATGCACCTGTCCAAATGTCTTTTAAATATTTTAACTGTACCAGCATTTAGCACTTCTTCTGGCAGTTCATTCCACACACGAACCACTCCCTGAGTAAAAAAGTTGCCCCTCATGTCCTTTTTAAAGCTGTCACCTCTCACCTTAGAATTATGTCTTCTAGTTTTGAACTCCCCATCCTCAGGGAAAAAGATCTTTGCTGTTCTCCTTATCTATGACCCTCATGATTTTATAAACCTCTATAAGGTCATCCCTCAACCTCCTATGCTAATGTGAAAAATGTTCTTTCCCTATTACTCAAACCCTCCAGTCCCAGTAACATCCTGGCAAATCTTTTTTGAATCCTCTCCAATTTAGTAATATCCTTCCTACAGCAAGGTGACCAGAACTGTATACAGTATTCCAAAAATGGCCTCAACATTGTCCTGTACAACCGCAACATAACATCCCAATTCTTATATTCAAAGCTGTGAATAATGAAGGCATGTGTGCCAAACACCTTCTTTACCACTCTGTCTACATGTAATGTAACTTTCAACGAAACATGTACCTGAACACCTAGCTCTATCTGTTCTACAACACTCCCCAGGGCTCTACCATTAACTGTCCTACAAAGTCCTGTCCTGAGTTCTGAGCCCACAATTCTGAGGAAGGGTCACTCAACTCGAAACATTAACTCTGGTTTCTCTTCACAGGTGTTGCCAGACCTGCTGGGCTTTTCCAGCAATTTCTGTTTTCATTAAATCCTGCCCTTGTTCGTCTTAGCAAAATGCAACAACTTGCAGTTATCCAAATAAAAGTCTATCCTCCACTCCTTAGCCCATTGGCTCCATTGATCAAGATCAATTTGTAATCTTAGATAACCCCAAATGATACCTTGTTGTGTTAAAGCCAGCATTCTCAAAGTAAGGGGTCTTCTCTTTCATTATTTTGATCCTCAATGGGCCAAAACTCAATCCTATGAAAGTAGGTGAATCTTCAAGATCAACTCTAGGAAGAAATTGCATCAAAGAATTTGCAGTCTTGACAGGTCTTTCAGATAATACTAAAGAATTGCTAAAAAGCAGAACACCTCCTAAGGAAGAATGAAGATTTACTTTCTTGATTAGTAAAGGGATCAAGGGTTACAGAGAAAAGGCAGGAGAATGGTGTTAAGAAACATATCAGGCATGACAGAACGGTGGAGCAGACTCGATGGGCCAAATGGCCTAATTCTGCTCCTACGTCTTATGGTCTTTATGCAACCAACTGTTGTTACCTGCATGTAGTAGGACATTGTTCAAATTAATTCTCAGCCATTGAAAGTTTTGTTTTATGCAGTCATGGGATGCAGATTTTGCCAGCTAGGTCATCATTTATTATCTATCCCTAACTGCCCAGGAGAAGGTGGTTCTGAGCTGATTTGTTGAATTGCTGTAGCCACTGGGATGTAGATAGATACGTGAACAGGCAGGGAACAGAGGGATATGGGCCACGTGCAGGCAAATGGGATGATCTTAGAATGGCATTGTGTTTGGCACAGACATGGTGGGCTAAAGGGCCTGTTCCTGTGCTATACTGTTCTATATTCTTCTAAACTCGTAGACCAGAAAGGTACCAGTAAGAAGTGAGTTCCAGAATTTTAACCCAGTGGCAGTGAAGGAATGGCGATATACCTGAAGTCAGGAGGCTGAATGCTTCAAAGAACTTGCAGGCGATGTTGTTCGCATGCATCTGCCGCTCTTGAATTTCTTGGTGGTAGAGATTGTGTGTTTTAAAGTTGCTAGGCGAGGCATATTGGTGAATTTCTGCAGTGAAGCTTGTAGTTGGGATGTAGACTACGGTTAGTGAGTGTCAATGGTAAAGGGAGTAAATGTTGAAGGTGGCGCATGTGGTGACAATCAAGCAGGCTGCTTTTCCCTGGATGGTGTCAAGCTTCTTGAGTGTTCCTGGAGATGCACCTATCCAGGGCAAGTGGGGAGTATTCCATCACATTCGTGACTTGTGCCTTGTAGATGGTGGACAGGCTTTGGGGAAATAGAAAACAATTTACTTTCTCAGAGATCCTTGCCTCTGACTCACTCTTGTATGCTCAGTGTTTATATGGATGGTCCAGTTCAGTTTCAGGTCCACGGCAACTCCTAGGCTGTTGATAAAGCTAGTTGTTTCCTCAACTCCAACCTGATCTGAAGGCAATGCTTCCTGCCTACGCAGAGGGGAGGTAAAGATGAAGAAATTTATTCTAGGTTACCAGTTTAGTAGATAAAACATAGAACATAGAACAGAACAGCACAGGAACAGGGATAGTAGGAACTGCAGATGCTGGAGAATCTGAGATAACAAGGTGTAGAGCTGGATGAACACAGCAGGCCAAGCAGCATCAGAGGAGCAGGAAGGCTGACGTTTTGGGCCTAGACCTTTCTTCAGAAATGGGGGAGGGGAAGGGGGTTCTGAAATAAATAGGGAGAGAGGGGGAGGCGGATAGAAGATGGATAGAGGAGAAGATAGGTGGAGAGGAGACAGATAGGTCAAAGAGGCGGGGATGGAGCCAGTAAAGGTGAGTGTAGGTAGGGAGTTGGGGAGGAAATAGGTCAGTCCAGGGAGGATGGACAGGTCAAGGGGACGGGATGAGGTTAGTAGGTAGGAGATGGGGTTGAGGCTTGAGGTGGGAGGAGTGGATAGGTGGGAGGAAGGACAGGTTAGGGAGGCGGGGACAAGCTGGGCTGGTTTTGGGATGCGGTTGGGGGAGGGGAGATTTTGAAGCTTGTGAAATCCACATTGATACCATTGGGCTGCAGGGTTCCCAGGCAGAATATGATTTGCTGTTCCTACAACGTTCAGGTAGCATTATTGTGGCACTGCAGGAGCCCCACAAGGGACATGTCATCTGAGGAATGGGAGTGGGAGTTGAAGTGGTTCGTGACTGAGATGTGCAGTTGTTTAGTGTGAACCGAGCGTAGGTGTTCTGCAAAGTGGTCCCCAAGCCTCCGGTTGGTTTCCCCAATGTCGAGGAGGCCACAATGGCAACAGTGGATGCAGTATATAACATTAGCAGATGTGCAGGTGAAAGTCTTCTTGGGGCCTGGGATGGGGGTGAGAGGGGAGGTGTAGGGGCAGGTGTAGCACTTCCAGCTGTTGCAGGGAAAAGTGCCAGGGGCTGTGGTGGGGCTGGAGGGCAGTGCGGAGTGGACAAGGGAGTCACGGAGAGAGAGGTCCCTCCAGAAAGCGGATAAGGGTGGGGAGGGAAAAATGTCTTTGGTGGTGGTTCGGATTGTAGATGGTGGAATTGTCGGAGGATGATGCGTTGGATCCAGAGGTTGGTGGGGTGGTTAGAGATAACAGTGTGGAGCTGGATGAACACGGTAGGCCAGGCAGCATCAGAGGAGCAGGAAAGCTGATGTTTCGGGTCAGGAACCTTCTTCAGATCTTCAGAAGGGTCCCGGACCGAAACGTCAGCTTTCCTGCTCCTCTGATGCTGCCTGGCCTGCCGTGTTCCTCCAAATCCAGACAATATATTGACATTTTCTTTGCTGAATATCAATTTTTAAGAGTTGTCTCTTGTAAACAAGGAAACTCAGTTACAATAAACAAAATGCCTTTGAGGAGACTAGTGTGATGCCTGATCTGGATGGTGTCACAGCGAAGTAAGTAGATAAGTCTGTCTATTTCGGAAAAAATAATAAAAGAAAATGGTAGTGGGATGTCAAAATCAGAGGGATAGAGAGAGCCAAAAGTAATTTTGTCAAGTTGAAGGATGTGTTAACAACATGAAAATTCAAGTGTAATGATGAAAAAACTCATAAGATGCTGCAGTCAATCCAATTCCATATATGCCTCAGAAGTTTAAATGATATATAAAGCTCTCTGGAAAACATTAACATACTGCCTGCCATTATGCTCACTGTTGCCTTCAAATGGTCAATTAGGGTACAGCAGTTTTGCATGCAAACTCAGGGATTGCCAGACAAATGTATTTTTCTCACAAACTTAACATTGCAAAACTGGGCTAAATTCCTAGGGAACATCCAGACTCAATCAGTTACTTCAGTAATAATTGAGCATCGCTATTTCAAGAAGAGCTCATGTTGGTTGGTGCCAGGGAGCAAAGGGAAAACTGCAATCTATATGTCTGAAGTCAAATTAAAGTGCACTGTTGGCATATTCAAAGGAACTCAGAACTCTATCTGCTCCATTCTCTGTCTGCTAAGGGCAAAAAGTGCTCCGGAGCACAAATGCAAATCCACCCTGAATGTTCCCTTCACCAGAAGAGGTACATCGAATCTCTAAATTAATAGCCTCCCTCCAACACATTTTGATCACCATTATTTGAAGCCTTCTGTCATTGAAACCTATGAGGATTGTGTCAAATGAAAGAATCATGCTGTCAGATTAAGTAATATGTTGATATACCCTGCTTTAACAGGCACATGAATTGTTGCTCAATTTATCAAATGCTAATGTCTTTCTTGTGCAGCGTCAGAATCAGCAACTCCTGGTACAATAGGTAAAAGAAAGCCTGTTAATTCTCCACTCGCCTTTAAGTCAACTTCTATAGTTCACGTAATCCCAACCACCTTTTAGTACTTCAACTGATGTCCCTCCACCACTAACAGCAGATTTTAGCAAGATTCCAATTCAAGAGCCAATTTAAACTGGCCCAATGTAGGAACAAATTACTCCAGATGCTGGAATCCTGTACTGAAAACATCCCAGTTTCCTCCTCTCAAGTCTGTCAGGAGACAAACCATCATTCTGCCATTCTCACATTCCGATCACTTAATCTGAACTATCAGCATCTTTTCTCCACCAACACCCTACACCCACTACACCAGTGCAACCCCCCAAACTATTGTATAAATGCTGTTCCCTACACACTTCACTTCAGCTCTGATGAAGAGTCATCCAGACTCAAAACGTTAGCTTGTTCTCTTTCTCCATGGATGCTGTCTGACCCGCTGTGATCTCCAGCATTTGCTGTTTTTAATTTAAAGCAGACCAAAGTCAACTCTTTTTTCAGGTGTGACAACTTGACTAAGCATTCTGAATTAGATCTTACCATGTTTCTCAGTTTTTCAATAGCACTTGCTACCCAATGTCTCAGTATTTCAACATTTCACCATTGGAAGACGGATAGCTCAATTGGCTGTCAGCTGTATTTACAAGATGCGCTGCAGAAATTCACCAAAGATCCTCAGGCAGCACCTTCCAGACCCACGACCACTTCCATCTAGAAGGACAAGAGCAGCAGACATATGGGAACACCACCACCTCCAAGGTCCCCTCCAAATCACTAACCATCCTGACTTGGAAATATATCGCTGTTCCTTTTCACTGTCGCCGGGTAAAAATCCTGGAATCTGACGCTGACAGTGTGACGCTAACAGCATGTGTCCAATCCTTGTACCAGCTGAGGTTACCATGAAAGGCTCTCTTTCTCAGTGTCTCCCCTTGCTTGAGGCATGGTGATCCTCAGGTTAAACCACCACCACCAGTCATTTCTCTAGTGAGTGAGCAACCCTATATTCTGGTCAGCCTGTGACAACTTTACCTTTCATTTCTCCATTACCATTAAAGCTACTCTGTGCAAAGTTGTACCTTAAAACCCTGCTGGAGAGTTACCACCCAGTTTACCATTCACAAGGTCCTGTAAATCCACTGGCAGGTTCAACACACTATCAATGTCTTCGTTCAAACACATCCTCAGCCTTGAAGCATTGACCACACTCGATGAGCTCTGCTAGACGCGCCACATCATCCACATGCCTCAAACAGGGTTGGCATCACAGGCAGGGCATGTATTTATTGCCCATCCCTAGTTGCCCTTGACAAGGTGGTCTTGAGAGCTACCTTCTTGAAACCGCAGCAGTCCACATGCTGTAGGTAGACTCACAATGTTTTAGGGAGAGAATTCCAGGATTTTGACCCAGTGACCATGATGGAATAGTGATATCTTTCCAAGTGAGGATGGTGAGTGGCATTTAGGGTGAACTTGCAGTTGGTGGTGTGTCCTAACCTCATCTGCTGCCCTTGTCCTTGTAGATGGTAGTGGATGTGGGTTTGAAAGGTGCAAAGGATCTTTGGTGAATTCCTACAGCGCAACTTGTAGATGGTACACACTGCTGCTACTGAGTGTATTTGGTGAAGGGAGTGGCTGTTTGTGGATGTGGTGCCAATCAAGAGGGCTGTTTTGTCCTGGATAACATCAAACTTCTTGAGTGTTGTTAGAGCTGCATCCAACCAGGCAAGTGGGGAGTATTCCATCACACTTTTGACTTGTACGTTATAGATGTTGGACAGGCTCTGGGGAGTCAGGTGGCATAGAGTCAGTCACTACAGATTCCTAGCCTCTATACTGCCCTTCTAGCCAGAGCATATGGCTGATCCAATGTAGTTGCTTGTCAATAATATCGCTCAAGATATTGATAGTGGAGGATTCAGTGATAATCATGCTATTGAATGTCAAGGTGGGGACGGTTAGATTGTGTCTTGTTGCAGTTGGTCATTGTTTGGCATTTCTGTGGCACAAATATTACATGCCACTTGTCAGCCCTTAACCAGATATTGTCCAGCTGTTGATGCATTTGGGCATTCTGGTTGACTCTAGCTTTACTTGGGCTCCTTAATGCCATAACATCAAGGCTACATGTGATGGGGTAAGGGCAGTGACACTCACCTCATTTCTGGAATTTAGCTCCTTTGTTTACATTTGAATGATGGCTGTAATAAAGTCAGGAGCTGAATGGCCATGGCAGAATTCAAACTGAGTAACTGTGAGCAATTTATGGTAAGTTAATTTAAGTTCACTCAAATACAAGCTGCACTCTAAGATAAAAGTGAATGTGAATTGCCAACATAAGCCTTGGACTTGGAACTTTGTGGTTCCAGGTTCCGGCAGGTACCAGGAATTTAAACACAATTAATCGATTAACCTGTATTAAGTCTTCAGTACAGAAATGAAACAGGGTTTTGTTAGATAATTTTTATTTTAATTCATTCGCGGGATGTGGGCATTGCTGGCTGGCCAGCATTTCTTGCCCATCCCTAGTTGCCCTTGAGAAGGTGGTGGTGAGCTGCCGTCTTGAACTGCTGCAGTCCTCCTGCTGTGGGTTGACCCACAATGCTATTAGGGAGGGAATTCCAGGATTTTGATCCAGCAACAGTGAAGAAATGGCGATATATTTCCAAGTCAGGATGGTGAGTGACTTGGAGGTGAACTTGGCGGTGGTGCTGCTCCCATATGTCTGCTGCCCTTGTCCTTCTAGATGGAAGTGGTCATGGGTTTGGACGGTACTGTCTGAGGATCTTTGGTGAATTTCTACACTGCATCTTGTAGATAGTACACACTGCTGCTACTGAGCGTTGGTCGTGGAGGGAGTGAATGTTTGTAGATGTAGTGCTAATCAAGCAGGCTGCTTTGTCCTGGATGGCGTCAAGCTTCTTGAGTGTTGTTGGGACCGCACTCATCCAGGCAAGTGGGGAGAATTCCATCACACTCCTGATTTGTGCCTTGTAGATGGTGGACAGGCTTTGAGGAGCCAGGTGGTGAGTTACTCGCTGCAGTATTCCCAGCTTCTGGCCTGCTCTTGTAGCCACTGCGTTAATGTGGTGAGTCCAGTTGAATTTCTGGTCAATGGTAACCTCCAGAATGTTGATAGTAGGGGATTCAGTGATGGTAACACCATTGAATGTCAATGGGTGATGGTCAGATTGTCTCTTATTGGTGATGGTCATAGCCTGGCATTTGTGTGGTGCAAATGTCACTTGCCACTTGTCAGCTCAAGCCTGGATATCGTCCAGATCTTGTTGCATGTGAACATGGACTGCTTCAGCATCTGAGGAGTCACAAATGGTGCTGAACATTGTGCGATCATCGGTAAATATCCCCACTTCTGACCTTATGACAGAGGGAAGGTCACTGATGAAGCAGCTGAAGATGGTTGGGCCTAGGACGCCATCCTGTGGAAGTCCTGCAGAGATGTCCTGGAGCTGAGCTGGCTGACCTCCCATAATCACAACCATCTTCCTATGTGTCAGGTATGATTCCAACCACCGGAGAGTTTGCCACCGATACCCATTGATTCCAGTTTTGCCAGGGCTCCTTGATGTTACACTGTCGAATACAGCCTTGATGTCAAGGGCTGTCACTCTCACCTCACCTCTGGAATTCAGCTCTTTTGTCCATGTTTGAGCCAAGGCTGTAATGAGATCAGGAGCTGAGTGGCCCTGGCGGAACCCAAACTGGGTGTCACTGAGCAGGTTATTACATGTTGCTTATAGGAAATGGTCATTGCATGACATTTGTATAATGCAAATATTCCTTGCCACTTTTCAGCCCAAGCCTAGATATTGTCTAGGTCTTGCTGCATTTGGACATGGACTGCTTCAGTCAATGTTGAGAGCATTAGAACAGGAATTACACATGTGCATCAGAAGAATGCAACGTAAGCAAATAAGTGAAATAAATTGGCAGATTAAGGCCATACTTATTTTAGAACTTGTTGTACCAGTAAACATCCACAGAGTTTAGCAGCATGAAGGTCAGCCTCCCAGGGTACTTAAGAATTTGTGTGTTAATCATTAATTACTTGCTATTGGTTCTGAGCTTGTGGAAATGCTGAGAGTTTGGAGTTGGTAATGTCTACAGCAAGTGATACTGTACGTGGGGAAGGTGCTAGGTTGTGACAGCCAGGTATCTCTGTACTCCACTTGCTCCCAGAGGCAGGTACTTTAGCATCAATCTCAAGTTGAAGGAAGGGATGGAGATGCTATCAGAGATAAAAGGTACTGCAGATGCTGGAGAATCCAAGATAACAAGC
>JAHRHZ010000020.1:6605204-6616606 GCA_024137785.1 Ginglymostoma cirratum
AGGTCAGTCCAGGGAGGACGGACCTATCTCCTCCCTACCCCCCTACCTACACTCACCTTTACTGGCTCCATCCCCGCCTCTTCGACTTGTCTGCCTCCTCTCCACCTATCCTCTCCTCTATCCATCTTCTATCCGCCTCCCCCTCTCTCCCTATTTATTTCAGAACCCTCTTCCCCTCCCCCATTTCTGAAGAAGGGTTTAGGCCCGAAACGTCAAGTTTTCTGCTCCTATGATGCTGCTTGACCTGCTGTGTTCATCCAGCCCCATGCTTGTTATCTCGGATGGAGATGCTATACAGCCACAAGAAAGACAACAAGCGGTTATAAAAGCAAAATGTTGCAGATGCTGGAGAACTGATCTAAAATGATAAAATGCTGGAGAAACTCAACTGGTTTGGCAGCATCTGTGAAGAGACAACTGCAATCATTTTTTCCTTTAGTCTTGTCTAAAGCTGAATGTATAAAATGTTTGCTTTTGACAAATAGAACAATTAAGAAATAGGTTGCTCAATTTAGGTTAGAAGTTCCACACCAGAAGCCAATGGTCATAAAATGAATTTATTTAAAGCTGCGAAAGTCTAAGTTGTATGAAGGCATCAGGAAGAGGATAGTAGATTCTTAAGGTGGGCAATTGAAGCTACAGTTAAATTAAGCTTTACAGATACAAGAGAAGGAAATTCTCTCTGATGTGAGTTACGTAAAGGAATGATACTAGAATTAATGGGATTGTATTTTACCATGTGTTTCAACATCTTTAAACTTTGTAAATGGATTATTCACCTGTATAATAAACTTGTTTTATTGTTGAAATAGATTTGCAGCATTGTGCGCCTGTGTCTCAGTGAAAGCTCATTTAAGAGCAGGAAAACAAAATAATGATGCATCAAGCCAGATTTCAGTCTTATACCTTACTTATCCAGTAATTGTCATTTGGAACAGAACTGCAATTTTTGAAACTATTTTTACCTGGGATGTGGGTACCATTGGCAAGGCTGGAATTTGATGAGCATCCCTTATTGCCTTTAACCTGACCGAAGGCAGTTGAGGGTTGACCTCATTTCTTGGTTTTTAAGTTCCAGGCAAGCCCATGATGCTGGATAAAAGACCATTAGCGAACCAGGTGGATTTTTATGACAATTGACAACAGCCACATAGCTGAGTCATTTTTTTTCTAAATTCCAGATTTCCTAGAATTGAAACTTCACCGTCATCCATAATGGAATTTAAACTCCTGCAACTAGTGCACTAGCCTGGGGCCCTCTGGATTACCAGGCCAGTGACAATACCACTTATCCATAAATGAAAGGGTTACAGAAGATTGATCAGCCAGGAACGTACTTGTAATTTCCATGGTTTTGGCCCAACCACAAGCCACAGTGACACCTGATCAATGATGACCAAGACTGTCTCCTCCACAAGGGTGCCTGCTGATTAGCTCCTGCTATCACCTACTCTGAGCCACCTTATTGTGCAAAAACAAGCATGTGTGAGTGATGGAAAGGATTTCAATGGTGTGTCTGCAGTGGTTGCAAGGTGAGATCAGAGTTTGTGGCATGCAGCAGTAGAGGTGCATGAGACTGATGCAAGGTGTTAGTTATGGCTGAGAGATAGTGGGTTGATGAATGAACAGAATGTGGCAAATGGAGAGGCATGTGAGGCTTGTGCTGAAGTGCGTAGTAAGGAGAGTTGAAGATACAATCATTGAGCTGGATACTTGTGTGCACTCAAAAAAAAAATCATTGATACCCAGTTCCTCAGGTCACCATGCAATTTGCTGCAATTGCTGTCTGCTCCCACTGCCTTCTCAGATATATTCTGGAGGGCATTCCAGTCACCTGAGAAGAGAGGTCCTCACTCCCCCATCTACCTGCAGGGTCCCAGCACGGTTTCAGACAACCTCAGGGCATTCTACTTGGCCCGTTGTGTGACTTTAACCCTGGCCTTCCATTTTTCTTTAACTTGTCTTGCTCTTACTATAAAACCAAAAAAAAAAACACATCTTACCTTTAGAAACGACATACAAGCGCTCTAGGGAATACTAGCTAGATTCAGCTGATGCTTGCCTGGTATAAATTTGCAAGCTGCATGACATTTAACATGCAAGAGGACAATCATACCATGATCTTCCTGCCCCACTGGAGGCGCTACCCAATTTAGGTCTTGAGATTTTCCTATGACCAAGCACTGTTTCAGTTACACACTGAAGAGTCAATACAGGTTAATTTATTAGTTGTATTTAGATTCCTGGTACTTGAGAGGAACCCACAACTACAAACTTTTAAGTCCAAGGACAGTTAACAATTCAGATTCACCTTCATGTTAGAGTGTACCTTTGCTAACTAAGTTCATGCAAACACTTAAACTGAGTACCAATGAGCAGGTTGAGTTCTGCCATGGCCACTCAGCTCCTGACCTCATTACAGTCACGGCTCAAACAGGCCAAAGGAGTTAAATTCTGGAGGTGAGGGTGGAGTCACTGCCCTTAACATAGCGCTGCATTTGATGGAGTGTGACATTTAGGAACCCAATCAAAACAAGAGTCAATGAGAAAGTTCAAATACAGCAAGGTATAGATAATATTCAGATAAGTGATAACAAATGGTAAATATTATTTGTGCCACAGACATGCCAAAAAATGAGTATCTCTCATTAACAGCAATAGCACTACAATCCCAGAATCCTTCACGAACAACATCAAGGGTTACTATTGACCAGAAACTGAACTGGATCAGCCACATCCATACTATGGCTACAGGAGCCGTTCACAGGCCAGAAATCCTGGTGTAACTCACCTCCTGACTCCTTGAATTATGTCCAACATCTAGAAGGCGCAACTTTACAGGAGGAATGGCTTAGAAGTGTTATCGCTGGACTGTCCAGAGACCCATGCAATGTTCTGGGGACCCAGGTTCGAATCCTACCATGGTAAATGGTGAATTCGATCAAAAAATCCTGGAATTAAGTGCCCAATGATGACCATGAATCCATTGTCAATTGTCACGAAATAGCCATCTGGTTCATTAATGCCCTTTAGGGAAGGAAACCACCATCCTTACCTCGTCTGGACTAGGTATCTGGACATGTGACCCCAGACCCACAGCAATGGGCAATAAATGCAGGCCAAGCCAGCAAGGTTCTCATTCTGAAAAAGAATAAGAGCATGGCAGACTACATCCCATTTGCCTGGAGGAGTGAAACTCCAAAAGACACTCAAAATGCTTTCCATTATCCAGGTAAAAGCAGCCCACTAGATTGTGGTCACATCCACAAGCATTTACTCATTCATCACTGACACATGTTAGCAGCAACGTGCAACATCTAAATGATGCACTGCAGAAACTGATCAAGGCTCCTTAGACAGTCCTTTTTAAACCATAACCACCACTGGCTACAATGTGAGGTGAGGTCTTGGGTTCATATCTTTTTTTCTGACAGCTGCATGAAAACGTAGGCCTGACACTCGAGGCCATCTCCAACAAAAGCAAATCTAACCAGTGCCCCTTGACATCACTACATCCCCCACTGACAACATCTAAGAGCAGGAGGAAGCTAGGAAGCAATCAGTTAATAGCTCACCCCCTGATTCTCCAAAGCTTGTCCACTATCTACAAGGTTCAAGTCAGGAGTGTGATGGAATACTCCTCACTTGCCTGATGGGGGCAGCTCCTACAACACTCAAGAAGCTTGACACTACCCAGAACAAAGCAGGCCACTTGATTTGGATGCATCAAACATCCACTCCCACCACCAAATACACTCCGTAATACCAGTGTGTATCATCTACAAGATGTATTGTAGAAATTCAAAGGCTATTAGACAGCACCTTCCAAATCCACAAAGACTACCATCTAGAAGTACAAAGGCAGCAGATACATGGAAACACCACCATCTGTAAGTTCCCCTAAGAGCCACTCATCCTGACTTGGAGGCATACTGCCATCCCTCAGTGTTGCTGAGTCAAAATCCTGAATATGTGGGTCAAGAAGGCAGCTTAGCACCACCTACTACAGAGGTTGAATACTGCTGAAAAGGGAGACTCACTGATGAGGATTTTCATCTTGTGCTGATCAAGACAAATCCAAGAATGTCAAGTTTTAAACAATCAGAACAATTTACAGCACAAGAGAAAAGGGTTGTGACTGGTAAGTCTCAGCCATAGCCTTTGCAACTGTCCAACAAGTTGAAGCTTTTCTTTTTACTTACATAAAACAATTGTCAGAACACCTGATAATATTAGACAAAACTTCTTTGAGACAAGTTTATTAGCAATTATTTTGACCAGTCTCTTAAACACAGTGAAAATAGCAGAAGGTACCTCACAAGTCCGTACACAGAAATAAAACAAATCAAACAGAGAAGGAAAAATCAAAACAGTGTTTTATTTGCCAAGAAAAACCTAATCAAAATAAAATTCCTTACACCAAAAAAGTGTGACTCAGTAGCTCAAGCAGCCAATATTTGACCCTCAAATTAGTGCCATCAAGGCTCTCTCTCCAGGACAAGTTCCGCAATCTGAGCTGGACTTGACATTGAAGACAAACGTTGTTAACATGTCAAAAACATCTCTCTCAAACTGTATTATTAGCAGTGAAAAAAAATCTATAAAGCACTGATGACTTATCCAAAACAGCCAAGGGAAACTGCTCAAGAGAAATATTGTACATACATGGTATAACCTTACATGAAAATAATTATCTTTCAGGGAAATACTATACAAGAGGGGTTTAGGTCAAATACAATTTTTCCCCTTTACTATACTTATGCGCAGGCCAGAAGGATTTTTCAAACACTGTATCTGCTCTTCAATGTTTTAAGTGATTCTTCTTCAACACCAGATTTCTGTAGATGATCAAATAAGTCCTTTACAACTGGAAAAGGTGATCAGACATAGAAGAAAAACATTAATCTTTTATATTAATAATCATTAAGCAGTGACAAAGCTTAAGCATTTCAGCAGTTCCAGAAGATATCAAATATATTATTGCTTATGATCTAGTGCAACTGATAAAATTATGTGGCTACGATTGAATTCTTAAATTATGTAAAACAATGTGCTCATACAAAACTTCCAAAAGCAGATAAGTGCCCCAGGCCACTTAAAAATAGCTCTCAGGTTACTGGCACCACTGACAAGACCAATATTTACTACCCATTCCTGTTTATCTTGCAGGATGACCATTACTGGAAGATATTCACGACCAATTCAGTTTTACGCAATCAAGTGTGTTTTGCCACAGTCTCTCAGTTTCACATTCATTACCGATGATGTCAGTCTTTCATTGTAGACGTTTTGAAATGGGATGCAAAATTTTAAGGCTGCAGCAATGTGCTTTGATTCTGTTCTTTCAACAAGTTCAGCAATAAAGCCCCTGCACTTCTGTACTATTTACAAAGGTACAAAAATGTACCAGATACTGAGACAAAAATAAGAGATAGTCGAAGTTTGGCCCTATTGCGCAAATGATGCTACAGAATTTCTATAATGTTTTTGTCTATCAACCAATGGGTTAATGCTGAGTGGCAAAAAATAAATGTCTTCAAATGACGTACTATGTAAAGGCGAAACTCAGCAAATAATCATGGCGTAATACAAGACCACATTGACTAAAATCTTAAGCCTTGTTCCCGTGAATTCCCAGTTCTGTGATTAAAATTATTTCTATTGTACAGAAAACAAATGAGTGAAGTTAGGGGAAAAAAGTTAAGTGTATCAATCTCAGATCACCTATGTAGAGCACAAACTATACTGCAGGTTGTACCTTTCTGCTACGTTTCCTCTGTCACAATTAAAGAGTTTTGCATGTGGGTACTAATCCTCCACCAGCATCTACTTTTTATTTAGGGACTGCGCAGATGAGGGAAATGCTTCTTTGCAACATTTGCAAAGTGTTCAAGGAGTCCAATAGTCCCATTTCTTCTTTATGGTCAATGTGACACTGTGTTGCAGCTATGGATTCCATTGCTCGATTGCATTGCATACTACTGTTATAATCCAGAGGGTGCCATTTTCAGTTCAAGCGGTCTAAATAAAAAAAACTGCTACTTAGTGGACAAAACCAAAGTAACTGGCTTGCTCTAAACAGTCTTCTCACTTTTCCTAAGCATGTGCAGTTGATTTCTGCTCTCTTACATCCAAAGCCTCTTCTGCAATAATGCGCTTGATGGTGATAAAGGCCAGGTGGCTGTGGGAAAAGCCTAAGAATCATGTGAGCAAATTATCAAAGGAGACACCAGGATTAATCCAATCATCATAAAAGAATACAAGTGGATCATAATAAGGACTGTAGCCACTAAATGTAGCTTACCTTGTCTTTCTGATTCCGACATAAACATTACTGCCATATCAAACCTTTTCACGTTTGCTAAGTTCCTTAGAACATCTAGAATTAGGGATGGTTCCTCAAACCTGCGTAATTCAATGGAAGAAGAACAAGATTTTCTCGATTTGATTCATCATTGTGATTAGTTTAAACTTCTGGAGCATAAAGTAACACTTCATTATTGACGTAACATTCAGTGAATGTAAAAGATATTTCATGATTACATTAGAATGGAATTAGAAATCAAAGCGAAGTATTAAATTTGACAGTTAAAAATTTATTCAGTACCTCACACTTCCTGGATATTGGAGCATCTCACTTCATTAATATATTGACTTTATGCAGCATTGAATATAAACCTTATTTTCCCTTGCTGAAGAAAGACAGTCAAGGCCAACTACAGTATTTTGCAGGGCAAAGGCTAATATACTGGTTTTACAGCTGCAATATATTTCTTGAATTTAAAACTGTAATTTGTTCTTCCAAATTTTATGAAAGGCCTAAGGATAGTTACCTGGATCATGTGGGAATTAACGATATAAAGATTCTATTAAAACATGCACAAAACCTGTGTTTGGCAGTGAAAGAACCGTATATCTGCATGCAAAGTGTGTGGTATTTATACATAATTTAGAATACATGTTGCAAAAAATTCCAAACTTCACATTTCATAAGAATTCTCTGTTGATAAAATCAAAGAGTTAGTGAGCGAGTAGGGCTGGAGGGGGGAATGGTAGGAAATACTATAGAGTGAAGGCACTTGGATCTGGTTGTTTTGATGGGTGAATTCAGTTTGCATTGTGTCTTGCACTCATCAGGATAATTCACAAGAGACACCTCTGTTAAGGGATAAACTTTTTATACTGAATGAGAAGAATGTGTTGATTGGTTGGCAAGTGGACTCTTGTATTGTACCAGAATTTCTGTTATTTGCTTTCAGTTAATTAACAGAATTTGTGCAAAATAAAGTTGAGCTTGAAAACACAATTTCTGTGGGGCAAAACATTTCAGGAACAACTGCGAAATCAATTTTGGCAAATGCTTTCTGCTACATTTTCATACTTCACAACAATTGTTTTTATGATTTCTCTGGAATGAAATTGCCATTCTAATGCTGCATCACAGCATGTGAACTTGTGCTCTTTTCAGGACGGGTAAATAAAATGTAACTTCATACAAGTCCAATGTAATTTAAAAAGTCAGAACATAACAATACTAGAATAAAGCAACAATAATTACCTGGAAAAGATAATTCTTAAATCTGTAACTTAAATAAAGGCAGGAGGGATAAAACTGAGAATTATACACCAGTTTGCCCAACATCAATAAAGAGAAAACAAACGTGAGCAAGGAAGTCACATCACAGCTGCACAAGCCTTTGGTGAGACCACAAACGGTTCTGTGCGCACATTTTTGGAGCCCTCACCCAAAAGATATAGATCTTCTGACAGCCAGTTAATTATCATTCCAATGCAGATAGCAGCTGTGCATCTCCCCACAGAACTTGCCCCACCCAAATCATAGCACCCTCCAGAAGAATTGGCTGGAAAACTGAATTTTCCACTGAACAATTCCACTCTGCCTGGCCCCTTTGAAAATTTCCATTCAAATCAGCGACTGAACGGTTTTGATTAATACAGTAAAATAGTTACTCAGAAAAATTACAACTATTAAATACATGGTCTAGCTATTCAACTGATTTCTCACTGACCTTCCACAGTCCCTACCAGGAGCCTACACGCCCAGACTGGATACGCCAACCAACATCCCCAACTAGACACCCCCACCTCCCCAACCCAACTGCCTCTCATCACCCAACCAGTTATCCCCCGCCGACCCTAAACGTTGTATCCTTGTTGTTGGCCCTCTATCCCCTACCTACATGGTTTTGCCTATAATAAGTGCAAATTGGACATTTTCCCCATTTAGTTTGCTGATAACATGTTCACTGTCAAACCGCTGACTTGCGATTAGCCAGAATAAAGCAAGGGTGATTTGATCAAAAGCATCAAATTAACAGCCAACTGACATTGCATCTGATTAAGTTAAAAGAATTCCAGTAGCTGCAACGTGTACACAGGAACTACCCAAGGATTTATTGTCATGGTCAAGAAAGCAGCTACGAACTCAGAGTAACTTGTTAAGAGAATTCCTGGAAGTCTTCCCTTTGATTCAGCTGCTGCATTTAGCAAGTAGTTATTAACTGTAAACAAAACCTCATATTAAATCATACATCTCTTCAACTATAGAAGTGCTTTAGACATCATCTTCCAGAGTGACACAACATCTTTTGGTAGCAGGGTGCAAGAAGTCAGACCCAAATTACAATACTGCGTTATAATCATATACTGCTAAATAAACAGAGAAATATGACAAAATTTCATGTTTTGGCAACGAAATCTAAAGTATGATAAACACAGGTCTCAAAGAACCAATTCCCATTAGTGTAGGCTAAATGCAATGATTTATAATGCTTTGCAACAGGAAAAATTTGGCTGCACACATTCAGGAAGCCATAAGAAAGAACTGCAACAGGATGCATTCATACAGTGATTGTAACATAGAAGGTTGCCCTAACAGATGTTTAAACTAAGTATAACAAACCAAAACCTAGATGCTAAACCCATTAAAGGAGATAACAGGGTAGTTAATAGTTTGGTCAAAGACCAGGAGTTTCTTTAAGAAAGGAAGCAACACATTACATTGAATGGAAAAGCAGAATTCTGATGCATTATAGAATATCTGCACATTTCCTAACAATCCAAGTGCATTTATCAAGCTATATGGTTTCCTAGTTGCCACCATTCACAGGATACTGATGACAGCAAACTAGCCTGACTGGTAAACTGCAAACTTAAAATTGCTTACCTGATGTACGAATCATGAAAGATTCTTAAAATGTGATTTAGAATGTCAGGTTCCAAAGACTTCTGAAACAGTTGTGTATACAAAGAGGGCTCAATTTGCTATTTGCAGGAGCAATAAAAACAAGACAAAAATGTAATTAGAATATTGCCCTGGATTGGAACTAAATTTTTACCTTAGCTCTAAAATCATGTCTTCTGTTAAACCATTTGAAACAAAAGTTCAGATCATGCTCACAGAAAGAAACGTTTAACAATTGGAACTGTAAAGTAAACAGCTGACAACTTGAACACTCATCAAGGTTTCACATGAGCAGATCAGTCCCAGAGTGGTTCAAGATCTAATCTGTAGTCCTTTGGTTGAAGGTGAAAGTTACGTATCTTGCTGCTCTGAATCAAAGGGCAGACTTTTAGCTCCTTACGTTCCATAATACCCCTGTAACTGGACAACATTCACAACTAAGGCTCACATACAAATTTTGTTGTAGGTACAGAGAGGTCTGAAATGCCATGTAGAAAAGCCCTTTACACAAGGGTATATCCAGTTGGATATAGTGCTAATAAGCAATTATTGTCCATGGAAAAAAATGCTGCACTGAGTAAACAGGTCAGAAAGAAAAACACATTGAAGGAGCAAAAAAAAAAAAAAAAAATCCTAATGATCATTTAGGAAACAGATTCTTCATACTGGAAAACAATGTTGAATTCCTTCAATCTGTCCAACCGAAGCAAAAGTTCTTGTTCATAACAGAAGTTATAGTGTTGATTTCTAAATTGTCATTTACATAAAGGATTTGGATGAGCGTATAAAAGGCATAGTTAATAAGTTTGCAGATTCAAAATTGGTGGCATAGTAGACAGTGAAGGAAGTTTTCGAAGATTACAAAGGGATCTTGATCAAATGGTTCAATGGGCTGAAAAATGGCAAATGGAGTTCGACCTGGAGAAGTGTGAGGTATTGCATTTTGGTACAACAAACAAGGGTAGGGCTTATATTATTAAGGGTAGGCCCTTGGGCAGTGTTGTAGAACAGAGGGACCTAGGGATGTAGGTACATAATTCTTTGAAGTTTGCATCACATACAGAGAAGGTGGTTTTAAAAAGGCGTTTGGCATGCTTGCCTTCATTGCTCATTCCTTTGAGTATAGGAATTGGGACATCATGTTGAGGTTGTACAGGACATTGGTGAGGCCTCTTCCGGAATACTGCGTCCATTCTGGTCACCCAGTTGTAGGAAGATTATTAAAAGCTGGAGAGGGTCCAGAAGAGATACACAAGGATGTTGGCAGGTATGGAAAGTTTGAGTTATTAAAAAAACGCTGGATAGGGTGGCAGAGTTGCTCAGTAGTTAGCACTGCTGCCTCAGGTTTAATTCCATCCTTGGGCAACTGTCAAGGTGGATTTTGCACATTCTTCCTGCATCTGCATGGGTTTCCTCTGGGTTCCTCCCACAGTCCAAAGATGTGCAGGTTAGGTGGATTTGCCATGCTAATTTACTCATAGTATTCAGGGATGTGTAGGTTAGGTGGGTTCGCCATGGGAAATACAGGGTCACAGGGACATGGTAGGGGGATGGGTTTGGGTGGGATGCCCTTCGCAGGGTTGGGGTGTGACACATTGGGCTGAATGAGCTGTTTCCACACTAGGGATTCTAAGCAGAGATTCTAAGGCTGGGACTTCTTTTTGACAGGAGCATAGGTGGTTGAGCCCTCATAGAAGTTTATAAAATAATGAAGAATATAGACAGAGTTAATGGCAGTTGTCTTTTCCTTAGGATGGGGGATTTCAAGATTAGGGGGTACATTTTTAAGAGGAGAAAAATTTAAACAAGACATGAGAAGCAAACGTTTTACACAGAGGGTGGTTCTTGTGTGGAATGAACTTCCTGAGGAAGAGGTGGATGTGGGTATAATTGCAATGTTTAAAAGACATTTGGATAAATACATGAATAAGAAAGGTTTGGAGGAATATGGGCCAGGAGCAGGCATGTGAGCCTAGTTTACCTTGGGATTATGTCTGGCATGGACTGGCTGGACCAGATGGTATGTTTCCATGCTGTATGACTATGATTCTATGACTATATTAACTGATTTTTAAAAAATCAACTATAATAATTAAGTACACAATTATCAAATAATTTAAGTCATCCTTAACATCTAAACAAAATACTCGGCAGAAGAAATACAAAAGAGTTGATGGAATTGGATAACAAGCATGGG
>JAHRHZ010000020.1:6617006-6632015 GCA_024137785.1 Ginglymostoma cirratum
TGGATGAACACAGCAGGTCAAGCAGCATCATAGGAGCGTTTTCCTGCTCCTATGATGCTGCTTGACCTGCTGTGTTCATCCAGCCCCATGCTTGTTATCTCGGATTCTCCAGCATCTGCAGTACCTTTTATCTCTGATGGAATTGGATGGTGGGGCAGAAGGAAGGTTAAGGAACAGTTTACAAAAAAAATGAAAGTTTTCAAGTGACTTTTCAAGTGACTTCAGGGAGGGAACTAGTGAATGACAACATGGCCATGTTGAAGGAAAGAGATACAGACAACGGAGTTATTGCAAATACAGTGGCAGCCTCTGATTGCAAAGCACCAGAACTGCAAGCCTCCTTGTCAGAGGAGCATAGAATATGTACAGGGCCATAAAGCAGTAAGAATTTGATGGGATCTTCTAGGGCAGGTCAATGGAGGCATCTGACTGTGAGAACAAACATTTCATAAGTCTGGGCGATGGGGAGCTACTGAAACTCTTTTTGAGAACAATCTTTGTGTGGCTATGAACACACACATACTCGAAGTATTTTGGTTTCTCAAAGTAACTTGCTTCCCAGAAGCCCTTCTTTGAGCTTTCAAGCTCTGAACAGGACTACAGATTTGCTGTACTCATCAACTTGAATTGGTGCTGGCTCATCATATTACCCCAATAATTGTCATATTAATCTAAAAACAACAATTCCGCAATATTGAAATGAATTGATATCAAGGATTTGTGAGCACATGCATATTATTCAGGTCAGTGTTCAATTTGGTACAAGTGGCAGTTTCACCTGGCAGCCTGATATTTTAGCACAAGTCACATACTACCTGACAGGCACATCACGAAGCAACCTTTTTAAATCTATATATTTTTGTGTCTTTTTTATATTCACTCATGGAACATGGGCATTGCTAGTTGGCTAGCATTTACTACCTGCCCCTAGATGCCCCTTTAGAAGGTGGTGGTTAGCTGCCTTCTTAAACTGTCGCAGCTCATGTGCTGTAGATTGACCCACAAAGCTCTGAGGGGGGGAATTCTAGGATTTTGACCTAGCATCAGCGAAGGAACGGTGATATATTTCCAAGTCAGAACAATGAGTGGCTTGAAGGGAAACTTGCAGGTGGTGTGTTCCTATGTATCTACTGTTCTTGTGCTTCTAGATAGAAGTAGTTGTGGGTTTGGAAGATGCTGTCTAATGAGCTTTAGTGAATTTCTGCACTGCATCCTGTAGATAAGCAAACACTGCTGCTACTGGGTGTTGGTGGTGGAGGGATTGAATGCTTCTGGATGAAGTGCCAATCAAGTGGGCTACTTTGTCCAGGATGGAGTCAAGGTTCTTGAGTTTGGAGGAGCCGTATCATCCAGGCAAGTAGGGAGTATTCCATCCCACTCCTGACTTGTGCCTTGTAGATGACAGACAGGTTTTGGTGAGTTACTCCCAACTAGGAAGTATTCCTGGCCTCTGACTGAGGAACACTGCAGAGATACCTAGAGTCGACATAACTGATCTCCAAACAACCACAACCATCTTATGTGCTAAGTATGACTCCAAACAATGGAGAGTTAGCCCCCCGATGCCCATCGATTCAAATTTTGCTAGAGCTCCTTGATGCCCCACTTGCTCAAAAATAGCCTTGACGTCAAGGGCTGTCACTCTCACCTCACTCTGGAATTCAGCTCTTTTGCCCATATTTGAACCAAGGCTGTAATGAGGTCAGGAGCTGAGTGGCCAAGGTAGAACCCAAACTAAGCATTACTGAGCAGGTTATTGCTGAGCAAGTGCTACTTGATAGCACTGTTGATAACACCTTCTATCACTTAACGGATGACTGAGAGTAGACTGATGGGATGGTGACTGGCCGAGTTGGATTTATCCTGCTTTGTGCATACAGGACATATCTGGGCAATTTTCCACATTGTTGGCAGTTGCCAGTATTGTAACATACTGAAGAGCTTGGTGGGGGGAGCAGCAAATTCTGCAGCACAGGTCTTCCATACTTCCAACATTGCTGGAATGACGTCAGGGACCATAGCCTTTGTATTACCCAGCGCTTCCAACCATTTCTTGATATTATGTGGAGTGAATCGAATTGGCTGAAGACCGGTCTGTGATGCTGGGGATCACTGGAGGAGGCAGAGATGGATCATCCACTCAGTACTTCTGGCTGAAGATGACAAACGTTTCAGCCTTATCTTTTGCACTGTTTTGGCTCCCCTTTTATTGAGTATGGGAACATTTGTGGAGTCTCCTCCTCCAGTGAGTTGTTTAGCTCTGCACCAGCATTCGTGACTGGATGTGAAAGGACCATAGAGCTTAGATCTGATCCGTTGGTTGTGTGGTCACGTAACTCTGAATGTCACTTGCTGCTTATGCTGTTTGGCATGCACTTTGTTTATAAACTTGTCCACTCTATCCAGGCCTCTCACTATTCTGAATGTTTCAACAAGACTCACCAAGCCCCCATCCTTCTAAACTTCGTTGAGTACAGACCCAGAGACCTCAACCATGATCAAAGTGCTCACAGTATTCCAAAAACAGCATGCAAGCTGTTTGGTAATTTCACCAGGCTGACACCACATTGTCAGGTGCGCCTGATGCAGCTCCTGGCATGCCCTCCTGTGCTGTCCATCGAACCAGGGTTGATCCCCTGACTTAGTAATAATGGCTGAGTGGGGGATATGCCAGCCCTAACAAACCTGTTAACAAACTTGAAATCTGTTAGAATTCTTTGAGGAGGTAACAAGAAAGTTAGGCGAAGGAGAGCCAGTAGACCTGAACTATTTGGATTTCCAGAATGAGGCTGCAGATTTTGTTCGAGTACAATTCTGCCGTTGTTGATAGCCTAAAGCAGCTCATGGAAGTCCAGTCTTGAGTTGCTAGATCTGTTTGAAGTCTGCCCCATTTACACAGTGATAGTGCCACACAACACAATACAATGGAGGGTATTCTTATACTGAAGTTGGGATTTCATCTCTACAGGGACTTTGCAGTGGTCACTCTTACTGATACTGTCAGGGACAGAAACATCTGCAGCTGGCAGATGGTTAAGACTGAGGTCAAATATGCTTTACCCTCTTGTTGGTCCCCTGACCACCTGCCACAGACCCAGTCTAGCAGCTATGTCCTTTAGATTTAGTGGAATTTAAATATTAACATCCAGTCCTACAGTAAGACACGTGCTCATATATATGTGAACACGTAGTCATTTTTAAAAATCACTCAATGATGAAACAGTCGACCAATGTATTACTCAGGTCATGAACTGAAGTTTTATACATAAAATGTAACAAATGTGACAAGTAGGAGAATCAGAAATTTCAGCAAAATAGCAGACATTGTAGTTCTACTCTTGATGGTAACCGCAAAGACATGAGATAGGTGCTGCCCTGAATTTATTGGAAGGAGAGCCTAATAGGGAAGATGATGGAACAGCAATGGCAGGAGTTTCTGGGGGTAATTTAGAAGGCACAGCAAAAATTCATCCTAAGGAAGAGGAAATAAACTAAGGGGAGAACAAGGCAACCATGGACGACAAAGGAAGTCAATCTTAACTCTACACTACAGCTACTTAGTTCCATTTTCCTACATCACATTATGTTCTTAAGTATATATTTAATTCCCTCTTAAATTTCATGACAAATTAGGCTCAATAGCCACATTTGATAACACATACTAAAGTTCACTGAGCTAGAAAAAAATCCCCTTTGAGTACTAATCCTAAATTTTTGTGCAATTGTAAATGCAGTTATTTACTGTTCACTTTCACAAATCTCTTTGCAATGTTGATATCCTTCTATTCAATGTCCTTAATCTTTTCCAAAACAAATACTATTGACATTTCTTGAAATGATTACTGCTCTATGATTTTCAAGTTAAAATGGGTACACAAAACACACAGTCAAATAAACGCTTCCATATTTACCTTTATGTATTTATATAACATCTCTGGGTAGTTTTTCAGTTTGCGGAGGTCTGCTTCGAGTTGAAAGGCGTTGGCAGGAGCTTGAGGGACAATCACAGAATGAGAAAAAAGTGGCACTTCAACTTTCTTCATTTCTGCTGATTTCTCTACAATAGCAGCATTGGCTGTAATGGATTGCTTGTCAGACACGACATGATGTCCTCTGGAAAAGATACAGTTTTATTGAGCAAAGCTGCTTGAAAGTCAATACAATCCATTAATGTACCGCAGATGCTGGAGGTTTGAAATGAAAACATGCAATTGTGTTACTCTTAAGCAGTTGACTACCAATATGGGAAAACAGCTCACTTGATTGGAAATCGATTAATCACCTCCAACATTCAGTGACTTTATCACCATCCCAACATGGCAGTAGTGGACACCAGCCAACTCAAAAACACAGAAAAACAAGGACAACAGCACAAAACTCCAAGTCACATAGTATCCTGACTTGGGAATAGATTGCTCGTCTTTCAGAGTTTTTGGTTCAAAATCCAAGAACTCCAATTGAACAGCATTTAGACGGTACTGTTACTGCACCGGTTCAGTGAGGAAGCTCACTGTTACCATACAGGACAATTCAGGACTGGCAATAAATGCTAACCATGCCAAGTACTCACATCTAATAAATAAAATTAATATAAAATTGTAGTAAATCTACATTGTCATGAAGGACTTCAAGATCACCAATCGTGGTTGTAAATATGAAAATTTAATCAGACATCTTCAGTAAAGCAAATGCCATAAACTTTGAAAGTATCTAGTAGAACAAGACACTTTTTGTCCAAAGCATGCATTGGATATTTTTATGTCATATGGTCCTTAGATTTCTTTTGGGGAAAGGCATATGAAGAGACAGGTAGCAAGGAGACATTGTCGCACTAATGTGTGCAAAGATAAATGGACATGAGAAGCCTGACTACCTTTGTAGTCAGAAAATTGAGATTTCTTGTCTGGAACTAGGTTTGTGCATATTGCAATGGAAGGAACTGCCCAGGTGACTTCAGGCCCTTTCAATGATGTAGTAAAGCATGCAAGGCTTATTCAGAAGTGCAGGCAATTCTTTTTATTCATTATATACGCTTCACTGAAAGACCATTGCTGACCATCCATTTTGAAAGAATAAAGGACCAATTAATGATTGCTAGAAGTATATGACAAATCAGACTGAATGGGTATCCCCTTTGCTACAATTCTCAAGTATAGTTGACTATGTATCCTAATAAAATATGGCTTTTTTCGTTAAGAAAACTTTCATGATATTCATTTCCCATAGGAGACAATCCTCAAGTAGTTGGAAGATTCCTTAAATTTTATATGTTACCAATGAGGCCTCTAAATACATTGCTCAAAAGGTAGCTTCTGATCAAACAATGTAACAAAATGCTTAACATCTGTTTAAAATAGCATTTTAGATTCTGAAGCAAATACCTATAACAAAAACTTCAAAAAGGAAACTATTTCAGTAATATACCTGTTGAAATGAATTTAATTAGACAGCTGGGATAATCTGTGTAAATAATGCCATCATGTGGTTTTACTAAGCAAGATTAAGACACTATTGACCCTTTCAATGAAAACCCAAAAATAATTCAATTTTAAGACAGTGAGGTCCTCCAGTAAATCCATCAACACAGGAAAGAAACATTGATAAATTATAATGAAAGGTCATTGATCTAAAATGCTAACTATTTTTCTCTTGCCATAGACACTGCTTCTAAATATCACCAAAATTTTCAGTCTTATTTCAGATTGCCAGAATCAGCCATATTCTGTTTTTAATTTAGTAATAGACCTGTTCCACCATTTTCAAGAGGTTTTGTAATACCAGGGGTAGTATCCCGACCTCTAAGGTAGAAGCTTTGCATTCAAGTCCTGCTCCAGGACTGACAAAAACCAAGGGCGTTCATAATATGGCAAAATAAGTTGACAATCAACCTGCAAATCCTTCCAACATCATGGCAAGTGGTAAAAACTAGGGAGATCCTGGTCAGCTAGGTGATGGCAAGAACTCAGGGGCCTCTATATTAGTATCCTTTACAAAATGCAAACTAAAGGCAGGCAAACGTAATGTTTCTATTTGGTTTATGCTTTAGAGAATTTAAGAGATACTGATAACCAAACCATTCTGATTACACAATGATGTATTAAAAAAATACAAATGAACAACAGTGAATTAAAAGCAACCTCTATTGAAAATTGTATGTACCCACAAGCTTTAAGACAATTAACATGCAAAATTACACAATATTTACATTCATCGTCCTCAGAATCCTTATCAGCATTTGCTTAAATCTGCATCCTACAGCATTGTACTGAAACATATCAATGCAAATTTGTGAATTTAATACATACTTTTAAATTAAATGTGTTACTTTAAAACAACAGAAAACCTAAGGAATTTGCACAATATCCCTCTATGGGAAAACTGCATTCCATACAAGGAACTTGTTCGATTTGTTTATTTTCCCTCTCAAGGGAAGCCATCTTTTCTTGAACACCGCTTATTTATGGATCTTGACAAACATCAAGAATAGTCACTTCATTGATAAACTAGGGACAGAGGGAGATGATTACTTATTGAACTCAACCCCAGGAAGAGCTGAAGACTTTGAAAGTTATAAACGGCATCAGTTTTATTTGTAAATGCCAACATACCTCTCTTCAACTTTAAGTATTTTGGCATTGGGTGCCTCAACAGTTGGCACAGAACAGTCATCAGGTGTGTTTTTCTCCTGAATTTTATTAGTCTCTTCGACTGCTGATACCATAGTTGGTGGTTTCGCTGCAAGATCAAAAGGGAAACTGACTGCAGCTGCTTCCTTCTTAGTATTAATCACTGTGTCTCCAACTTCTTCAATAGCAAGTCTTATTAAGGGTTTCTTGAAAAGAACATACACAAAACATATTAAGACAAATTAAAAGAATTTAACCTGAGCTTGCAATGCAAAGCATTTTCCCTGCAATAATAAGACGAAAGATTACTTCCTCTCTATTGATACAAGATATTCAGGTTTGCGGTGAAAATATCCATTTATTATCCTAACGGTAAAAGGCCTTTATTATTGGGGCTCTTGTGGTGCAGGGGAAGTGATCTGACCGCTGGGTTAGAAGGTCCCAGGTTCAAATCCCACATGCTTCAGAGGCTGTATAAATCGGTTGATTAAAAAAAATTAATTGGAAGTCCATCTATTTGGACAAACAAGCTTAATTAAATTTACCAACTCAATTATAAAAGTAAAAACTGAAAGAACTGCGGATGCTGTGAATCAGCAACAAAAACAAAGTTGCTGGAAAAGCTCAGCAGGTCTGGCAGCATCTGTGAAGGAAAAAACAGAGTTAACATTTCGGGTCCAGTGGCCCTTCCTCAGAACTAGTGCGTTTCTGGTTTAAAGTGGTGGTTCTACTGATACGCTGTTCACATCCTTTAAGCGTGGAAAACAATAACTGTTTTTAAAACACAAACCATCTTTTTCATGCATGTTCTAGAAAGCATTTTAATTGAAAATATTAAATTGGTACTATCTAAACAGTACGTACTTTAATTCACAAACACCAGCTTATCACATCAACATCCTTCCTCAGTAATAATTTAATAATAATATTGGAATGAAAAAGATTCTTTTTAACCACTGGTCAACGAGTGATTTTTACTGGTGAGTGTATAAATATCTATACTGAACAGATGCTGAGCAGCACAACAATTAGGGACAAGTGAGATGCAAGTCATAACTGTATCATATGTTCAGATAGGTTTTCCAACAAGTTTACCGGAAGTCACACAGAAAATCACATGAAGTAAAAAATAAGAAACAGGAGCTACTGTAGGTCATTTGGTCCTTCAAGCCTGCTCAGCACTCAACAAGACCATGAATGATCTTATACCTCAACCCCCATCTTCCCGTTATCCCCATAGATCTCAGTTCACTCGATACCCAAAAATCAGACAACTTTGATCATGAATATATTTAATTGAGCATCCACTGAACTGGGGAATACAGAATTCCCACATTTCACAACTTTATTCTGAAACTGTAACACTCTACCCTAGACTCCACCGTTAGGGAAACATTTACTCAACATCTGCCCTGTTAAGCCAATTAAGTATCACAGGCACTATGATTTAGATCACCTTTCAGTCTTCTAAAAATTAGGCAGTATAGGCCAAGTCTACTCAATCTGTCTTCATAGGAGATTTCTTCACCCTAAGAATGAGTCTCGTGAACCAGGCTTGTCAAGAGAACACAGCGCTGTCTTTCCTTTGGTAAGGAGACTAAAACTGCACACTACTCCAGATTTGACCATGCCAATGCACTACATAACTGGTGCAAGACTTACAAAGTGCAGTAATTACTGATTTGTAAGGAACAGTAATTTGTGCACAGCCCATGCAATGAAATAAATGTGACTATCTGGTTTGCATGATGGTACGGTGATAAATGTTAGCCAGAAAACGCAGGAGAACTCTCCTGCTTTTCAACAAGAACAAATTGCTGGAGAACTGCACATGCTGGAAATCTGAAACAAAATTAAATTGCTGGAGAAACTCAGATCTGGCAGTGTGTGCATGGAAGAAAAGCAGAGTCAGCCTTCATTCAGTGTTCTGATGAAGGGTCACTGGACTCAAAATGTTGACACTGCTTTTTCTCTACAGACACTGCCACACCAGCTGAGTTTCTCCAGCAATTTAATTTTGTTTCAGATTTTCAGCTCTGCAGTTCTTTATTTTATCTCTTTCTTTTTAAACCTCCAATAATGTCAGTGTCTTTTACATCTTTTGAAATGCTAGGCTCATCTTAACATCATAAAAAGTAAAAGGCATCTCTTTCTTCAGTACTGCATTCTTTAGAAAGAGACTGAAATTCTCAGCCTTCTGACTCAGTGTACAGACCACTGAGCCACTTATTCCCAGTTTTAACTTCATACTTAAGTAATAGATTCTTGAAGGATTTAATTATCACTGTAAAATTGATGGAGCAGAGAAACAAAAATAAGGAAGACGACATTTGCATCTTGGAATATTCAAGGAAAAGGGTCAAGTCCTTTATTTCTTTCTTGCTATGATTTCACTGGAGACTTCTCCAACTCCCTCTTCTGAAAGAAGTTACAAACTAAAATAGCAAGATTCATCTAAATCGTAATATCTATGATTCTTCATTTTTGACAATGAACAGTTACTGTACCATAGGACCAAGACAATCAAAATGTCTCTAAAAAGAATTAATCTGCATCTTTTTGCCGGTTTATACATACAAATTAGAAGGAGTAGACAATTCATTCCCTTGAGGCTGCTTCAATCATTTGACAAGATCGTGCTGATTTGATCAGCTTCACTCCTGATATTCGTTCTCTCTCCTGTCTTCATCCTATGCCCTTTGACTCCCTTGTCAATTCGAAGATCTACTAAACACAGCCTTACAAATACTCAAAGACTCTGCTCTCTGGGCAAGAGAATCCTGCAAACCAATGATCTCAGTTTAAATGGAAGTTCCCTTATTGTTGAACTTTGTCCTTCAGTTCAAGTTTCTCCCATACAGGGAGGTAACCTCTCAGCATCCATCCTGTCAATTTGTCTCAGAATCCTACTTGTTTCACTAAGAACAACTCTCATTCTTCGAACCTTCACTGGATATTGAGATAACCCCTTCATTCCAGGTATCAGTGCAGAAACCCTCTCTGCACTGCTACTATAAGGAAATATAAATTGAGGGAGTTTGAACACGGTTGTTAGTATAGGGACTATACCAGCTTTTTTTTAAACGTCACAAAGGAACAATCACATGTTCACTCATTGGTAAATACAAGGCCATGTGGCTTTTGGAGAAGCTGTATTTGATACCTTGGAGACACAAGCAGACACCAGGTGCCTTTGGGTTGCAAAGCTGCCAAACAGCAGCTAGTTAAGTCGTAGTGTGTCACGGAACAGAGAATAGGCTATTACACTCAGACCTTCAGAAAGTTTGTAAGCAAAGGCAGCTCTCTCTTTATCTCTCAGAGTAGGAGCAAGTACTAGCAGTGACTGGCATTATCATCAAAGACAGAGGTGGCAGACCATTGTGAAAAAGACAGAATCGAACCATGTCCTCTTGACTGCCAATGGTGTCACCATTACAAAATCCTCCAGCCATATAAATACTATGGCCATCAACAGCTGATCAGAGGCTAGGAATTTTACAACAAGAAACTCACCTACTGGCTCCCCAGTGCCTGTCCACCATTTATGAGGCGCAAATCAAAAGTGGGATGGATTAGTTGAGCGCAGCTTCAACGACATTCATAAAGCTACATTATCCAATGCAAAGCAACCCCATTCACCACCCTCAACATTGACTCCCTTCAACATGGACACGCAACAACAGCTGTGTGTTTCATCTTTAAGATGCACTCCAGCAACTCACCCTGGCTCCTTTGACAGCAAATTCCAAACCTGCAGCTTTTACTATCTAGAAGGACAAGGGCAGCAGATGGATTGAAACACCATTACTTGCAAGTTCACCTCCAAGCTACAGCCGTTCCTAACAGAACTGTGGGTGCCTCTATACCTCGAGGCCTACAACAGTCAAGAAGGCAGTTCACCTTCAGCTTTTCAAGGCTAATTAAGATGTGCCACAAATGCTGGCCCAGTCAGGAACACTCATATTCCATCAACAAATTAAAAAAAACCAACTATTCCTCTGGAAGGGTCTGGGTAGCAAGATTTACTTGGTCACATAATCAGTCAACAACGTAGCTGAGTCAAACATGACCTTATCCTTGCCAGCTGTCTGGTTACATTTTTCAACAAACAGCAGTATCGGAGATTGTAAACCCAAGCCTAGAGAAATGCTCCCTACTCCTCAACAGTAATGTACTTCACATTTGTAAGGTTCAAATCACCGGCTGCTGCTTGGCCTTCTATAAATGTCAATTGAATTTCTACCATCACACAGAGTAAAGCTTGAAAGCATAAAAAATATTATCATCTCTTTCCTACCATTCCCAAATTGTTATGATAGCAGTAATACAACAAAGACAAGAAAATTATAAGGTCTAGAACCGTGTGTACATCTGTGCGAACGTTTACAGCAAAATTGCAGTTTCAAGCAGAGGTGCAAACTTTCCAAATTCATTTCAACAAAAGACAATATGATATTTGTTCAGATTACCACCAGCAATACCTCATTGCATTAGCTACCTCTGCCACTTTGTGGCACGTGGTGAGAGTTGTTTTAAGGGCTACCACCAATCCTCGTTTTTCTATACTAGGTCTAGTACCCGCTTTATTATCAATGATTGAGGACAGATCATGTGAGTCCAAATAAAAGAGGTATTACCTTATTTACCAAATTGATTTATTGAATAACAGCAACGAATATAACTTACATTACTGATCATGCATAGTTATTAAGGCTTCTCAGAAACATTTGATTTTTCTATGAAGGCTAATGCGCAACTGTACTGGCTCCACCCAAACGGTGCAGGTAATGCAACTTCTTTATTAGCTCTTTCAGAATTATTATTCTGCATGACAGATGAGGTCTGCAGATTTTTGCAAGAAGTATCTTTGTTTGTCGTAACTTGTATATCATTCAACTATGAATTTAAGCTATTCAAATGGAAAGCAGATTGCCTTTGAGAGATAATAGGAACAGCAGATGCTGGAGAATCTGAGATAACAAGGTGTAGAGCTGGATGAACACAGCAGGCCAAGCAGCATCAGAGGAGCAGGAAGGCTGACGTCTCGGGCCTTGACCCTTCCTCACAAATGGGTGAGGGGAAGGGGGTTCTGAAATAAATAGGGAGAGAGGGGGAGGCGGATAGAAGATGGATAGAGGAGAGGATAGGTGGAGAGGAGATAGACCGGTCAAAGAGGTGGTGATGGAGCCAGTAAAGGTGAGTGTAGGTGGGGAGTTAGGGAGGAGATAGGTCAGTCCAGGGAGGATGGACAGGTCAAGGGAGCAGGATGAGGTTAGTAGGTAGGAGATGGGGGTGGGGCTTGAGGTGGGAAGAGGGGATAGGTGGGAGGAAGGACAGGTTCGGGAGGCAGGAACGAGCCGGGCTGGACACCAACCCAAGGCCTCCTACCCTCCCTCGACCTCTTCATCTCCAACTGCTGTCGCGACATCAATCGCCTCAACCTCTCCACCCCTCTCACCCACTCCAACCTCTCCCCCGCAGAACATGCAGCCCTCCGCTCCAATCCCAACCTCACCATAAAACGCACGGACAAGGAGACGCAGTTGTAGTATGGCGCACTGACCTTTACATCGCCAAGGCCAGACGCCAACTCTCCGACACCTCCTCCTACCGCCCCCTTGACCATGACACCCCCCCCCCCCGACCCCACCAAACACCGAACCATCATCTCCCAAACCATCCACAACCTCATCACTTCAGGTGACCTCTCACCCACAGCCTCCAACCTCATCGCTCCCCAACCCCGCACCGCCCGCTTCTATCTCCTTCCCAAAATCCACAAACCTGTACCCTGGCCGAGCCATTCTCTCCGCCTGCTCCTGCCCCACTGAACTCATCTCCACCTATCTGGACTCCATTTTCTGCCCCTTGGTCCAGGAACTCCCTACCTACGTCCATGACACCACCCACACCCTCTACCTCCTCCAGAACTTCCAATTCCCCAGCCCCCAACACCTCAACTTTACCATGGACATCCAGTCCCTATACACCTGCATTCCCCATACAGATGGCCTAAAGGCCCTCCACCTCTTCCTGTCCCACAGGCCCGACCAGTCCCCCTCCACTGACACCCTCATCCGCTTAGCCGAACTCGTCCTCACCCTCAACAACTTCTCTTTCAATTCCTCCCACTTCCTACAAAGGGGGTGGCCATGGGTACCTGCATGGGCCCAAGCTATGCCTGCCTCTTTGCAAGTTACGTGGAACAATCCCTCTTCCGTGCTGACACTGGCCCTAAACCCCACCTCTTTCTCCGTTACATTGATGACTGTATCAGCGCCGCCTCGTGCTCCCACGAGGAGCTTGAACAGTTCATCCACTTCACCAACACTTCCACCCCAACCTTAAGTTCACCTGCACCATCTCTAATACCTCTCTCTCCTTCCTGGACCTCTCTGTCTCCATCTCTGGCAACCACCTGGAAACCGATATCCATTTCAAGCCCACCGACTCCCACAGCTACTTAGAATACACCTCCTCCCACCCTCCTTCCTGCAAAAATGCCATCCCCTATTCCCAATTCCTTCGCCTCCGCCGCATCTGCTCCCAGGATGAGGTATTCCACTCCCGTACATCTCAGATGTCCTCGTTTTTCAAGGACCGCCAGTTCCCCTCCACATTGGTCGAGGACGTCCTCGACCGTGTCTCCCGCATTTCCCGCGTTCATCCCTCACACTCCCTCTCCTCGATAAAAACCAAAACAGAATCCCCCTCGTCCTCACGTACCACCCCACCAACCTCCAGATCCAACGCATCATCCTCCGACACTTCCGCCATCTGCAATCCGACCCCACCACCAAAGACATTTTTCCCTCCCCACCCTTATCTGCCTTCCGGAGGGACCACTCTCTCCATGACTCCCTTATCCGCTCCACACTCCCCTCCAGCCCCACCACACCTGGCACTTTTCCCTGCAACCGCAGGAAGTGTTACATCTGCCCCTACACCTGCCCCCTCACCCCCATCCCAGGCCCCAAGAAGACTTTCCACATCAAGATGTTCACCTGCACATCTGCTAATGTGGTATACTGCATCCGCTGTTCCCGTCGTGGCCTCCTCTACATCGGGGAAACCAAGCGGCAGCTCGGGGACCACTTTGCGGAACATCTATGCTCGGTTCGCACTAAACAACTGCACCTCCCAGTCGCGAACCATTTCAACTCCCCCTCCCATTCCGCAGACGACACGTCCAACCTGGGCCTCCTGCAATGCCACAAAGATGTCACCCGAAGGTTGCAGGAACAGCAACTCATATTCAGCTTGGGAACCCTGCAGCCCGATGGTATCAATGTGGACTTCACAACCTTCAAGATCTCCCCTCCCCCTACGCATCCCAAAACCAGCCCAGCTCATCCTCGCCTCCCTAACCTGTCCTTCCTCCCACCTCAAGACCCACCCCCATCTCCTACCTGCTAACCTCATCCCACCCCCTTGACACGTCTGTCCTCCCTACCCCCCCCACCTACACTCACCTTTACTGGCTTCATCCCCGCCTCTTTGACCGGTCTGTCTGCTCTCCACCTATCTTCTCCTTTATCCATCTTCTATCCGCCTCCCTCTTTCTCCCAATTTATTTCAGAATCCCCTTCCTCTCCCCCATTTCTGAAGAGGGGTCTAGGCCCAAAACGTCAGCCTTCCTGCTCCTCTGAAGCTTCTTTGCCGGCTGTGTTCATCCAGCTCTCAACCTTGTTATCTCAGATTGTCTTTGTTGTGAAAGATCTTCCAGAATTCAAGTTAGGGAAGAATATCAATAAGGCATGAGACCTTAACCTTTTAGAGATGCCAAAGCACTGAACACATTTACCAAAGTTTAAAATGTAAGCATTTACAGACAAATATCAGGACTAGCAATGCACAATATTCATTTGACTGAATCAACCCTTTAGCGATGAAGATTATTCTATTTTAACCCTCATACTGAAGCAGACTACACAGCAAAGTGAAAATCATTCTCTTTATCACTGAAAATCCCAATTGCAACGATACTGGATAAATCAGATCCCACAAATGAAGCCTGCTTCATTTTTCATTTTGTTTACCGTGGTTACTAAACATATTCACGAGAAGCTGCCAAAGTACTTTTAACAAAATAACCAACATTTAATACACAAAAGACAAAAGGCAAATTATATTATCCAAAACTATCAAGATGATTTATTATATGCATTAGAAAGTAAGATTCATCTCTTTTACACCAGCAAAACCCTTACAGACTCTCAACCCTCAGTGAAGATTCAACCCTAAAACCAAGCTAAAACATTTTGGTCAGGGGCATGGTTGGTAATTTTGTATCAGAGATAAAAGGTACTGCAGATGCTGGAGAATCCGAGATAACAAGCATGGGGCTGAATGAACACAGCAGGTCAAGCAGCATCATAGGAGC
>JAHRHZ010000020.1:6637015-6659996 GCA_024137785.1 Ginglymostoma cirratum
TGGAGTGTACAATGATCAATGCTGTAGCCTCAGCTATTTACAGTCTGTGTTAATGATTTAGAGGCAAGGACAGGCAGTCTGCTGATAAAGGAATGGGAAATGTAAGCGATGAGGAAACAAAAGATTGACAAGATAAAGAAAGGTAAGTGCAAGCAACAAGATGGCAGATGGTATGTAATGTGGAAAAGTGAGAGCTTATTTACTTTGGTCATAAGAACAGAAAAGCAAATTTTTTTTAAGGTGTGAAACCTGTAAATGTTGGTGTTCAGAGAGTCTTGGTTGTAGTCACAGAAAATTAGCATACAGATAGAGAAAGCAATTAGGAAGTCCTATTGCATGTTGGCCTTGTTACAAGGGATTTTAGAACTAGACTTAGGTTTATTGTCATGTGAAGGGTCTAGGCCCGAAACGTCAAGCTTTCCTGCTCCTATGATGCTGCTTGGCCTGCCGTGTTCATCCAGCCCCACACCTTGTTATCTCTTATGACAGTTCTCTCAATTGTTTTCTGGCATTGGTCCACTATTTATCAGATCTGTCAAAATTAACTTCACAGCATCTTAAAATGGATTGAAAATCAAATTGCTGCATTGTTATCACTAGTCTGTCACAAATTTTTAATCTGTCACATGCAGTCCTCAAGTCTTCCACAGAGTTTTGTTTTACTCAACCTAACTTGCGTGACTCTACACAATGCTAAAAACAAAAATAAAAAGTTAAAGACAATCAATGAACAACTACTTCTCAACCTGTCACCTTGGGAAATCCAGCTAAATTAGCATTACCATACTCAAAACAATTAATCTTCTCTTTACATACTCCAAATGAATTTAATGCACCAATATAATTTTCACCAGCCAACATCTTACATTTGTGTAGAGCACTGATAAAAATTAAACGTCCTGGAGCATATCAAGTAGAGCATAATTGAACAAAATATGACTTTGATCCACATGAAACAATAGGTCAGATGAAGTTGTGAAGAGATTGTATCCATTTACTAAATTTAATCTTTTTTTCCTCTCTGTCCATATCAATGATAATTGAGCATCCTATTTCTAATCTGATGAAGTAATTTTAACTTTATTCTGCTGTCTGTGCTTCAGAAGTATGCATTCTCCGGGTAACTACCTTAAAATACAATGAAGGAATGGACAAGAGTGATGTCTTTCCTTTAAATGGAACTTTACATCAGTTGAGTGGGTGCTGTGGACAGAAACAGCAAAGCCTTTTTCTCCCACACAGTCCCTGCTCTTGTTTAATGTGCACTGGGCTTTAAATATCTCATGGTGAGACAACTGCTCCCATGTGAGCAAGTGCCACCTCCAAGAGCTGTTGTCCTTATTTGGTCCAGATGGTGTCACTGAAGCGTTGGAGGGATGGTGATCTCACCAGGGGCAGGCTGCCAGCCTTCAGAGATGAGGGTCAGGTTGGAGAAAGCAGTTGAGCAGTATTGGGAATCCAAATGTTAATACATCAGCCTCAGCTGATAAAATAGTGGCAGAAGCAGGGAGTGGCTATTAACCGAGCACTTAAGAGTCTCAATTAGCAATTTGGTGGGCAGGTAGTCTGATACCTTAACTGCTGCTTGTAAATGTGCAGAGGAGTGAGATGTCTGGACAGGCACCAGGAAAAGTGCCCATGACATTTTACAGCTCCCCACATCCCACCTCAAATCTATTTGGGAATGTAAAATTCTGTTTGTAAACTGAATTCCTGATGTACCCAGTAGGTTCTTATTGCTCCTTATTTTATTGTAACAGATATAGGTTTGCATACTGTTCCCTTCAAATGATATAATTCTCCCATGTAGTCTTTACCGAAGGATAATACCATACTGACCTTGTTTATCTTTCCAAGTTCAGTTAAAGCTTGTTTATTTCCTGGTTCCAGCAACAGTACCATTTCAAAATCTAGCACGATCAAAAAGATAATGCAACAATCAACGGTCAACATTACTGATATCCAAGAAAATTGAGGGTACTATTTTTTGTTTACTTAAGCCAGTACATGCCAGTAAAGTGTGCCAGCGCAGATATGATGGACTGAATAACCTAATTCTGTGCATAGGCATCTCTCTCTACTATAAGTGACAATGGTTATACATCACTTGAGGACACCACTCCCTAGACTTGGACCAAGGTGAGGAGGGCAGGCTTCCATGGACCACTGCAGCTGTTTCAGGGATTGGGCTCATAACAAGAGCAACATCTAACTGATTTAGCTAACTGACTCCCAATCCTTCACAAGGAAATACTTCAAGTATTAATGAAATAAATATTAATGAACATATTGAAACAAAATTCATGAAGGAAAATAATCAGCCAAATGCTACTCACATTTCTGAAACAATGAAACGGAAAAACAAGAAGATCATTAGAAATTTGAGATTTAAAGGTGTCAACAATGAACACAACAGGAGACTATAGTTGCAAACATTGGGCTTAGTATAATATTATGTTTACAGGAAGGATTTTAAGTTAGCTCTCTGAAATGTTCAAAAAAATCCTCTGAATGACTTATGATGATTTACAACTTTAGACTGATGGTCTTAGATTATTTCATTGAGAGCTTAGACACATTAAAAGGGATGTATTAACAAATTATGACTGTTAATGGATATGCAAGAGGATATTCAGCTCAAAAATATAGTCAGCATTTAGGCTTTGATGAGATGAGCACTGTGTATGTGTCATTCTGTATACATCTGCCTATGCTTGACAGCTGAGAGTGCAAAGAAGCATAAAGTCAGTTTCAATTAGTCTCAAAATAATACCAATGAGAACTGGTGCAGTGTAACAGTATTTATTTCAAAGCCCCCCCACTTCTTCTGACTATTATCTCTCATCCCATTGCACCAGCCTTCGATACAATGTAAGACAGGCCCTTGACTATCTCCAGACTTTTGTTCAAGAAAACAAAGTTATAAATGCCATACAATTTTCTCCAACAAATAAAACAAGATTCTGTTCTGCAAGCTTTTAAGTAATCTCACCTTCTTTCGCTTCCTTCATCTTCCCTAGACACATTTTGGCAGTTCCCCTTCGTGCAAATGCCTTGGAGTAGGTATTATCCAGTGAGATTGCCTGGCTGCAATCAGCTTCTGCCTCTGCAAATCTAAAATATTTATAACTGGTTCAGAACTGTCATGAACAACTATATCTGAAAACATACTGCTTTCATTAACGTTACATTAGGAACATGCTGCATTGGCTAAGGCAGGCCATTTCAGTATCTATCAATTTCATTTCATGTTTTGTTCACTTTGTGATGTTCCAGGTACTTACTGTCCCTTTGAGACCAAAATGAAACTCCGTTAATTTCTGAAAGGAGGGATAATTAACCTTCCTCAGAAGTTTAATCACATTACACCCAAGTGTTTATGTGATCTGTGGTTGCTGTGGGGATGGCTGGCAAAAAGCAAATGGGAAAGAGACAGGTAATTGGAGACTGAATTACAGCTGACCTCAAGAAGCTGTTCAGAGTAGACCTGGTGAAAAACAGAAAGAGAACTTTGAGGACGGCACAAGGGCTGGGCTACTGTGTTTTTTTACATTGTTGGAAAGAAAACAGACAAAGACATGAGGAGCAGGGAATGAGACAAGGCAAGATCTTTACTGCTGCTGTTATAATTAAAGACACCAGAGAAAGTACTATCTGAGGACATGCATGTCATCATAACTGTTGTGAACCTAGCTAAGGAAGGTCTGAAATGGTGTACTGTTTGGGTATCAACTGGGTATCAGGAAAATTCACACAGGGAGGTAATAAATCCAACACACAGAAGGGAAAGACAAAAAGACAGTTGAGATTGTACTGGTACCATTTTCTTGCCGGAAATGACATGACTATGCCAGATGTATTTTTGGCGTATCAATTATTACAAGTGAAACTTACCTTCTGATTTCAAGTACATTTTTCCATTTTATTTAAAATGTTACCAAAGAAGTTTTAAAAAGTGAAATCACCAAGTGATCCCAATGCAAAGGGGAGGGCAGGATGGAGTCATCAGACTGACTGGAGGGAAGGGATTCAGCCACAAGGACAGGCAGTGGATTTCAGTGGATCTCTCAATCAGGCAGAGTGCCTGATAAGTAACAAACCCTCTCCTGAGCCCTTCTAATCTCCATTCTTCTTCTTTCAGTTCTTCACTGCAAACACAGGGGAGTTGGCATGCCAGTGGTCCAATCTCACAGTGAATGGTAAATGCTGAGTTAGAGTAACCAACTGTCTTCCAACTCTTTGTTATCTCTCTGCAAGGAGTGGGGGTTGGGGGGGGGGCGCTATCCTTTTGGATCCTGAAGGTTTTCTGACCCTCTACTGTTCACACAATGGCTCTTGACCAGGTGGACAGCCTATCAGAAAGCTGTCATGTTGATGACTCCCAGCCCACACATCTAGTCTTGATTGAAAAACTATTCAGAACATTGTCTCTGAGCGAAACCGCCCTGAACACACATGCACTCACACACACACGGCAGATGAGTCCTGCAACCAAACCCCCACAACTCCTTGAACTTAGCAACAGTAAAAGTACAACACAAATAGTTTCAGTAACTTGTTTTAAAACTGCAATATCACCGCAGCTCTTTCCGTTTTTATATCTGCTGTCATAGCTTCCTCGGCCTAAAGTAATATCCTTTTCCCATTTGGGCCATGATCCGAAAAAGAAAAATACAAAGATGTGGTCCTTACACAAGGTTTTCATTTTCAAGTTCATTACCAGATGAGAATCCCGTCCATTACTCACTGAATATCAGTGGTTGCAGGTAGAGGCCCTTAAAGAAACATAACTATCTTCCTCAATTTCTTGTCCCAGACCTAATAGCGCCGAGACAGGAAGGCAGCAAGGTCCCACCTTACAGCACACCATTTGATTAAATGTCCTCCCACTTCCAAAGCAATCTCAGGTGAGGGCATTAAATTCTGCCTTTGGCTTGCAATATCAACAGATATAATGCTGCATGTTTTATGACTAAAATCTACCTCACTTAATAATCGTTGTTCCATTGGAATTTTAGAATTCCAAACCAGAATATGAGCAAGTTGGACCCATTTGAGGGGGTAAAACTCATTTCCGTTCTGATTTAGACGCAATATTCTTCCTTTCCATGTCTTGTCCTACACCACCAACTCCAATTACAACTTGTATGAAGAAATTAAACTGGTTCAGAGTGGTGTGTACTAATTTATGCACATGCTTAAAACATACTTAAAGAAAATCTATTAAAAATCATTCAAAACTTGACTGGAATATAGTGTAAAGACCTCAATGCTTTCAGACTATAGGCAAAAAGTGAGAAATGATATTGCTTTAACCTAAGAGACAAAGAGAATGTTGAGTTTTAAAGACAAGTTACTGGAACACATTTTGAGTTGTATCTACAAAGAGTTGCCCCTTTCAGCAGTGATGGAGCATTCCAGATAGAACATCACTGCCTGTGTGCATTCAGAGCAATTTTCCTCGGACAGTTTTTGATTTTTTTTTGAAAAGAAAACTCAGACCCAGCTGTTATCAGTTAAGGTCAGCTCAGCATAGTAACAAGCGCTTGACTGGTTCCTGAAGAGGTGGCTATAGCCTTGTGTGTGGACAACGCAGTCAAAACTTCCAGGCTGTGAAGAAAACGTATCGATCAATCTATCTCCACTTAGGGAAGTGAAAAAAAAATGTAATAGCTACCTGCTGTCCCTCACCTATCTTTAAGTTGTTCCCTCTGAAATTTCCTGTTGAAAGGGAAAGGGAAAACAAAATACCTTCAAAGACACTGAAAGGGTCAATCCTCAGCCAGTGAACGAATCTGTGTCCCCACACCTTTCATCATCAATGAAGAATCAGATGGAGTCAAAAGAATATCAGAAGAAAACAGAGATAAAAGGTACTGCAGATGCTGGAGAATCCGAGATAACAAGCATGGGGCTGGATGAACACAGCAGGTCAAGCAGCATCAGAGGAGCAGGAAAACTTGACGTTTCGGGCCTAAACCCTTCATCAGAAATGGAGGAGGGGAAGAGGGTTCTGAAATAAATAGGGAGAGAGAGGGAGGCGGATAGAGGATGGATAGAGGAGAGGATAGGTGGAGAGGAGGCAGACAAGTCGAAGAGGCGGGGATGGAGCCAGTAAAGGTGAGTGTAGGTAGTGGGGTAGGGAGGAGATAGGTCAGTCCAGGGAGGACGGACAGGTCAAGGGGGCGGGATGATGTTAGTAGATAGGAGATGGGGGTGTGGCTTGGGGTGAGAGGAAAAACAGGTTAGGGAGGTGGAGATGAGCTGGGCTGGTTTTGGGATGCGGTTGGGGGAGGGGAGATTTTGAAGCTTGTGAAATCCACATTGATGCCATTGGGCTGCAGGGTTCCCAGGCTGAATATGATTTGCTGTTCCTGCAGCCTTCGGGTGGCATCACTGTGGCATTGCAGGAGGCCAAGGATGGACATGTCATCTGAGGAATGGGAGGGGGAGTTGAAATGGTTCGCGACTGGGAGGTGCAGTTGTTTGTTGCGAATTGAGCGCAGGTGTTCTGCAAAGCGGTCCCCAAGCCTCCGCTTGGTTTCCCCGATGTAGAGGAAGCCACAACGGGTACAGCAGATGCAGTATACCACATTGGCAGATGTGCAGGTGAACCTCTGCCTGATGTGGAAAGTCTTCTTGGGGCCTGGGATTGGGGTGAGGGAGGAGGTGTGGGGGCAGGTGTAGCACTTCCTGCGGTTACAAGGAAAACTGCCGGGTGTGGTGGGGCTGGAGGGGAGTGTGGAGCGGACAAGGGAGTCGCAGAGGGAGTGGTCCCTCCGGAAGGCAGATAAGGGTGGGGAGGGAAAAATGTCTTTGGTGGTGGGGTCTGATTGCAGATGGCGGAAGTGTCGGAGGATGATGCGTTGGATCCGGAGGTTGGTGGGGTGGTCCACATCAGGCAGAGGTTCACCTGCACATCTGCCAATGTGGTATACTGCATCCGCTGTACCCGTTGTGGCTTCCTCCACATCAGGGAAACCAAGCGGAGGCTTGGGGCCCGCTTTGCAGAACACCTGCGCTCAGTTCGCAACAAACAACTGCACCTCCCAGTCGCGAACCATTTCAACTCCCCCTCCCATTCCTCAGATGACATGTCCATCCTTGGCCTCCTGCAATGCCACAGTGATGCCACCCAAAGGCTGCAGGAACAGCAAATCATATTCAGCCTGGGAACCCTGCAGCCCAATGGCATCAATGTGGATTTCACAAGCTTCAAAATCTCCCCTCCCCCAACCGCATCCCAAAACCAGTCCAGCTCATCTCCACCTCCCTAACCTGTTTTTCCTCTCACCCCAAGCCACACCCCCATCTCCTATCTACTAACATCATCCCGCCCCCTTGACCTGTCCGTCCTCCCTGGACTGACCTATCTCCTCCCTACCCCCCTACCTACACTCACCTTTACTGGCTCCATCCCCGCCTCTTCGACTTGTCTGCCTCCTCTCCACCTATCCTCTCCTCTATCCGCCTCCCCCTCTCTCCCTATTTATTTCAGAACCCTCTTTCCCTCCTCCATTTCTGATGAAGGGTTTAGGCCCGAAACGTCAAGTTTTCCTGCTCCTATGATGCTGCTTGGCCTGCTGTGTTCATCCAGCCCCATGCTTGTTATATCAGAAGAAAACAACTCATCGATGTCTGTGATCTGGGCTGATGCCAGAATAGTGCTTCAGACATTTTTTCCCATTCTTCATCCACAATATTTGTGTTTTGTTTTATCACTTTGTGCGTGTATTTGTATGTGGATGGGAAGTTTAAGAACGGGGCACAGTTTAAATTTTAGATTACCAAATCACCTTGCCTATTTTTTGTCATTATTTAGAAAAGTTTACTATCTTCTTGATAGAAAAATCCTGGTGTGTATGTTATTTTAACCTGAATTATACAGTTAGGCAAAATTGGACAATTCTGCAGTTTAACCAAATTTTCACATGTGACAGAATGGAGCTCGACTTCCAGTCGATGATCCCAGTGAGACATGGCAATAGACCCAGGTTATCAATATACTTTAATATTATCAATAAGGAATATGCTTAAATTGTTTTCATGACCTCAGCTATATAAATGATACTGTTGTTAATAAAGTAAATTTATTTGATACACTATTAAGTTCAGCAGTATTGCGCACCTTCAAAACAAAAAAACTTACTTCTTCAGCTTCAGGTAAGCCATGGCCCGGTTGGCAGGTAAAAGTGCATTGGCGCCATCTGCTGCCATTCCTCTAGTATAGCATTCAACTGCTTCTAAATACTTTCCTTCTTTAAAGTACTCATTGCCCTGTAAACGAAATGATTCAAAAACTATAAAAACAAGCTGAAAACTACAAAAATTTCGAAGACCAATTTTTACCCGAGGGAATGGACAGAACGTACATCAGATCAACATCCCACAATAGTTGACACTTCTTAAGGATGCCATTAACTGTTGCAACTGTCCAGGTTTTGCTACAACTACAATTATGACTCAAGCTACTGGTAGACTGAGATTCATTAAAATTCGATAGGGTCCATGCACACATTTAGGGTAGACTAGCGGAACTGAGTACTGTGTATTTTGTTTTATAATAATTGATGCCTGAAGTCAACATGAGCCTTGCTTCAAAGCCAGCTACACCCTGGGAAAGCATCATGGACCGTCCACTGCACTTTCTTCCCAGTTATGGAGAAAAAAATCTAATTTTCTTCTCTTGAGCCAAGAGCTGGTCCATAATGGACACTGGATGGATTCTATAGCCAAGGTGTGATCTAGCTGAAGTGTCATTAGCTTGAAACATTAACTCTGTCCTCTCCAGAGATGCTACGTGACCTGCTAAGTATTTCCAGCATTTTGATTCATTTCTGACCTAGGAAATCCACAACAAAATGCAGCAAAATCCAGGTTCTACAGTTCTTCACAAGTTAACACCAGCCAAAATTTTGTCGGTTTCTAACTGATATTTTGAATGTCTTAATTACTAGCCACAGACAGACCAAGTCTTTTTGAAAAATTGCCTCCTGTTTTGCTTGGGCCTCCGTCAGTTTCTTTTCATCATTGGTATCCATTTGTTCATCTTTGCTCACTTGATTCTGATCTTTCTGATCTGGTGCGAGAGCCTGACAGAAAAGTAAATGCATTAATCAATTTGTATAAGAAGGTTAACTTTAGAAAAAAAAAAAATCTGCAAACATTGTAAATCCACACTTAACACATGGGGAAAAGAAAGGATGATTCAAGCTGGGGCTGAGGGCTGCTAACTCTACTTAAAATTACCACAATGGATGGAAAATAGCTGACACAAACTGGGTTGTGCCCACGGTTATCACCTACACAGACTTACAGAACCATTCCGCAACTTTAAAAAAGTGAGTTGTTTATATGTCACGGTTGTTAGCTTACTGGGGGTCAATGAGCTCAGTTGCTGGATAGCTGGTTTGCAATGTACAGTGATGCCAACAATGTGGGTTCAATTCCTGCACCAGCTGAGGTTACCATGAAGGGCTCTCCTTTTCAACTGCTCCTGTCACTTGATGTGTGGTGACCCTCAGGTTAAACCACCACTAGTCATCTCTCTCTGACGAGACCACACCCCACTGATCCTGCAGAGTTATGGCAACTGTCTTTTTTCAGTGTACACATAGGGGTAAACTGCTAGAGAAACATTTTGGACAACGCAAAAAGTGACTATTGCTGCCCTTTACAACTTCAATTTTTCACTGCAGCTTTGGTGTTACTAGTTTACCAGTGTAGCCCAATTACTTTCTGTTAGAATTTATTTGTGTTTCTTAAAGTGGAATCTCAAGAACAGTAAGGGCAACTATTAAAATATTTCTTAAGCTCCCGGTGTGGGATCTTCAGTGGATAAAAGGAGTACCCAGAACAGCACTAGGCTGAAGAGTCCAAACCCTCAATTTTCCGCCTATGCCAGATGAGCTAATATCATAAACAGAAGTAATTTCACAGCACACCACCTTGGATATCCTGCATTAGGGGAAAAACATGGTGAATGACATATGAGCACCCCACACACCCTTCCTTCTGCCAAGCAATCATCATTCAGCTTTTGATTAAAAACTGTACATGTAGGTGCCAAATAAATGTTTAGTATTGGGCTCCGCTGAAACTTTTCATGGTGAAATCCTAAGCACAAAAATGGAAAAAGAAACGTAATGTGCCTAATAAAAAAAAAAAAGAGGTGGGGGGGGGGGGGGGGGGGAGGATAACTTTCAGTCGAAGATTGATCAGAATTTCACCCCTACAGACACCATTACATACAAAGAAGAAAATCTCTACAATGCAGCAACGCAAATCCCCAGTTTCAGCATGCATAGACATTCTGAATCCAAACCATAATCACAAATAAAAAATCAGTATGCATCAGTGGTTATGATGAAAGGTCACAGTCCTGAAACATTCAATCTAAGCAACCCTGGAGAGTTCCTGCAGTGCATGTTGTAAATGTTATACACTGCTGATAATGCACAACAGTGGAGGAGTGAATGTTGAAGGTGTAATGTCGGGTGACAAACAGGCTGCTTTGTACTGGATGGTGTTGAACTTTGACAGCAGTTGATGGCGCAATCATCAAGTTGAGTGGAGGCTATTCCGTCACATCCCTGATTTGTGCCCAGTAGGTAATGGACAGGGTTTGAGGAGTCGAGAGGCACATTACTCTTGGCAAAATCCCCGGCCTCTGACCTGCTGTCACGGCCACAGTATTAATACACAGGTCCAGTTCATTTTCTGGTCGAGGAAACCCTAGGATGTTGGCATTGAGTTGCTCAGCAAAAGGTAATGGCACAGACCGTCAATGGGCAATGGCTAAATTCTCTCTTCCTGGAGATGGTCATTGCCTGACACTTAAGTGGAAAGTAACATCTGTGCCACATATCAGCTCAAACTTGAAAGGTGACCAGGTCTTGCTGCATTTGGATACAGATTGTTTCAGTATCTGAGGTGTGGCAACAGGGTCCTCACCTTGTACAATTCTCAGCAAATATTCCCATTTCTGTCCTGATAGTGAAGGGAAGGTCACTGATGAAGCAGCTGAAGATAGTTGGGCCTAGGACACTATCCCGAGGAACTCATGCAGTGATGTCCTGTGGCTAAGGTGACTGACCTCCATTAACCACAACCATCTTCCTTTGCGCTAGGAACTTCTCTAAACACTGGAGATGTTTCACCCAGACTCGCATTAACTCTCCAGTTTTGCTAGGGCTTTTTGATGCCATACTCTTACCAAATGCTTCCTTGATGTCAAGGGCAGTCACTGTCACTACCCATTGAGTTCAGTTCTTTTTTCCACGTTTGGACCAAGACTATTATGAAGTCAGAAGCTGAGTGGGCTGCATGGGATTCAAATTGAGCAGTAAGATTATTGTTGACTAAGTGCCTCTTAATAACAGTGGCAACAATACCTTCTATTACTCTGCTGAACAAGAGCAGACTGACAGGGACGTAATTAGCTTGGTTGGATTTGTCTGGCTTTTTGCAGACAGGGCATACCTATGCGAGGTTCCACATTACTGAGTAGATGCCAGTGTTGCAAATCTACAGGAACTGCTTGGATATGGGATTTGGAGCATGAGTCTACCTAAGTATAGCTGGAATGTTGTCAGGGCCAGTGTGTCTACAGTAACCAATGCCTTCAGCCACTTCTTCATATTCCATGCTGGAAATTGAACTAGCTGAAGGCTGGCATCTACAATGCTGGGGACCTCAGGAGGAGGCAGCCAAGATGGATCATCCACTTTGCATTTCTGGCTGAAGCTGGTTGCAAATGCTTCAGCCTCAACTTTGCCACTGATGTGCTGGGATCTCCCATCAATGAAGATGTGGACATTTATGGAGCTTCCCCCTTCAATGATTTGTTTAATCATCCATGACCCTTCACGACTGGACTCCAGAGCTTAGATCCAATACATTGGTTATCAAATTGCTTAGCTTTGTTTATCGCATGCTGCTTTCGCTGCATGGCATGCTAGTAGTCCTTTGTAAGTTGACAATTCATTGTTAGTTATGTCTAGTGCAGCTCCTGGCATGCCTTCCTGCATGCTTCACTGAGTCAAGATTGATCATAGAATCATAAAGCATTGAAACAGGCCCTTCGGCCCATTCCAAACATGTTCCCAAACTAAACAAATGACACCGACTTGCGCTTGGCCCATATCCATCCAAAACGTTCCGATTTATGTATTTATCCAAATTTCTTTTAAATGCTGTAACTGTACCTGAATCCACCACTTCCTCTGGCAGTTCATTCCACACACTAATCACACAGCGTGTTAAAAAAGGTGCCCCTCATATCTTTTTCAAATCTCTCTTCTCACCTTAAAAAAATTGCCCTAGTTTTGAACTCCCCCAACTTAAGGGGAAAAAAAAAAAACCTTTGGTCATCACCTTATCGAAATTTTATAAACTTCTATAAAGTCACCCATCACCCTCCTACGCTGCAGCGCATTAAGTCCCAGACTTTCCAGCCTACTTTTATAACTTAAATGTTCCATTCCAGGCAACATCCTGGCAAATCTTTTCTGAACACTCTCCAGTTTAATACTATCCTTCATATAACATGGCAATCAGAACTGCACACAGTACTTCAGAAGAGGCCTCACCGAAGTCCTGTACAACCTCAACATGACGTCCCAACTCTTATATTCTAAGGTTTGAGTAATGAAGGCAAGCGTGCAAAACATTTCTTAACCACCCGGTCGACCTGAGACACAAATGTCAAAGAATTATGTACCTGAAACCCTAGATCTCTGTTCTACACTACCATTAACCATATAAGTCCTGCCCTTGTGTGTTTTATTAAAATGCAATATCTCGCATTTATCCAAATTGAACTCCATCTATCACTCGCCAGCTCATCGACCCAACTAATCAAGATTTCTTTGTAATCTTAGATAGCCTCTTCACCATCCACTATACCACCAATGTTGTTTCCATCCACAAAACTACGAAGCATGCATCCTATATTCACATCCAAATCATTTGAATCATTCATTGAATCATTTATTGTCACGTGTATTCAATGTAAAAATACAGTGGAAGGAATGTACCTTCATTGTACATACATGGCGCGATTCACTTTAACTTAGAATAAGAAAAAAAATAACTTGAGAGAGTCCAACTTTCCTTTCCACGTTTGCAGTTCCGCTTCGGGCTTTCCATCCCCCGTCATACCACCACCAGTGTCCCACTCCAGGCTTTCCATTCCCCGTCATACCACCGCCAGAGTCCCATTCCTGGCTGCCTCACTGGCCTGATCTGGTCACTGCAGCCTCACCAGCCCGCTCTCGCCGGCCCACTCTTGATCCGCCACTGTCGCTCCGGCCCATGCTTGATCTGCTGTCGTTGCAGGACACAACCCGCGCATTCAGCTCTTGCCACGTGGTTCTCGGCCACAATCCAGCGACAATTTATATAAATGATGAACAAAAGTGGACCTTGTATGATCCCTGTGGAATACTGCTGGTCACAGGCCTCCAGTCCAAAAAATTACCCTCCACCACCACCCTGTCTTGTACCATCAAGCCAATTTTGTATACAACTGGCAAGCTCACGCTGAATCCCACATGATCTAATTTTACTGATTAGTCTACCATGTGGAACCTTATCAAAGGCTTTACTGAAGTCCAAGTTAACAATGTCTATGGCTCTGCCTTCATCAATCTTTTTGGTTACTTCCTCAAAAATTGAAACAAATTTATGAGACACAATTTCCCTTGCACAGAACCACGCTGACTATCCTTAATCTCCCCTTATCTCTCCAAATGCACCTTCTGGCTTAGTGACAATTCTAGAGTAGAGGATATGCCAGGCCATGAAGTTAGAAGTTGAATGCAATTGTACTGCTTATGTCCCAGAAAATCTCTTGGATTCCCAGTCTGAAGTTGCAACATCTGTTCAAAATCTAGACTATTCACCTCAGTGGAAAGTCACACAATACATTGAATGGCATCTTCAATCTGAAGTAGTACTTCATCTCCACAAGTGGTCACTCCCAACAGTATTGCCTTGGACAGATGCATCTGCTGCAGGTAGACTGGTAAGAACAAAATCATGGAACATTTTTTCTTCTTGTTGGCTCGCTCACCATCTAGAACAGGTCCAGTCTAGATGCTATGTCATTTAGGACTCACCAGCTCGGTTAGTAGTGGTGCTACTGAACCAGACTTGGTGATGAAGGTTTTGCACAGTCAGTGTGTCTTCCAGGTAGCGTTCAATTTACAGGCGAACCGATTCTTCTAAAGGGGAGGAAGCGAGTTAGGTGGTAATCAGCAAGCTAACTTACTTGTGTTTGTCCTGGCTCCATTAGACTTCATGGGGTCCAGAACTGAGGGCACCCATAGCAATTCCATCTGAACTGTTCATGACTGTGCGAATACCTCTGATGGGTTGTCCTGTCAATTAACCAGGTCATACCTAGGTATGATGGTGGTGTTGTCTGGGACATTCTTTGCATGTTATGATTCTGTAAGCTTTATTACATTAGGCTGTTGCTTGCATAGTTTTGTGGGACAGCCTTCCTAACTTTAGCAAGGAAAATGCTGCAGGATCAACAAATCTTGGATGCTGCATTCAGTCCATTTCCTGTGGCCAACCAAAATTCCTTTCCTTAACTGCAGCTTACCCAACTTTCAAGCTATTACTTATCCATTCCCAGTTGGTCTCTTAAATCCCTACATGCTCAAGCTTAATATCAGATTTTTACCATATGTTTTAAAAATAGCACAAACTCTCATGAGGACAAAAAATGCATATTTACAGATGTACTAATTTTCATTGATAACTTTAATGTTCCTCAGTGGTCAGAAGAAAAATACAATCTTAAGAATTAACTTTATGTCAAAAAATTGTATAGAATAGGCCTTTGAAATGTCAAAGGAATGTCTTAATGAATCAATTAAATTTTTACCTCATTCACTTTTCTGAGTTCATTCTGTGCTTCAAAGTTTTGTGCATCCAAGTTCAGCACCATTTCAAAATCTGAAGTGTTCGAAGAAAATAAATAAACTTACAAGTAGAAAATAGAATGCAAATGTTTAAGGACTGTGCAGGTTTTTAACAAATATGATGAACTTAAAATAAAAATCTGAATGGTGGCTTTGAAGAGAAAGCAACCTCAGGTCTCAAAAGATTAAACAGTGAATAGAACAGGAACAGCTTTAAGGCACTTCCAATTTTTATCAAATTTGTTGAAACATCACGAACCTTCTTTCGCACCCTGAAAGTTTTTCAATTTCATACGAGCAGCACCTCGTCGAAGGTACGCCTTCAAGAAGCATTTATCCAATGCAATTGCCAAATTACAATCTGATTCTGCAACAGCATACCTGCAGAGAAGAAAAACAGATACATAAAAATGGGTTATCCACAATTTGTTTATTAACAAAGAAATTAAAAAACTCAAAGCAAATGAGAGCAATGTGGTGATACTGCTTGCAAACGTCACAGCACTATAATTCCCTGTGTAGCAAGTTGTTAATCGATGCAGAGCATTAAATGGAGGCCAGTACAGTACAAGAGTACTAAGTAGCAAAATAAAAGAAGCATCTCATCACATGTACAAGTAATCTGCTAGTCAACAACATTGACAGAGATCTTGAAGCTGGTTAATGGAATGGTATGATATGGGGAGGCATAAGAAATGGCGAGGAGAAACAAAAATACAAAAAATAAGCAACACGTATAAAATTAAATTAATAATTTGCAAAATGACCAAAGGGGAAACTCAATTAGCTCAAAAGAGGAAAAAGCTTACTGGTCTAATAATTAAAATTGGTTGTACTCATTTCTGCATTGCCTTTAGCATAATGCAAATATTGAAGCTGTTTCCAGAGGGGAAAGCAATACCAACCATTAATTGAAAAGAATGGTTTTAAAACCTGGGAAGAATTTTTAAATGAGTAAATCTTATATCATCTACTTTTCCAACTAAATCAATCTTTGACCCAGAAGCAGAAATAGAAATTAGTAATTTATTTAAAATGTCTGTGGGAAATGTAACTTGTTTTAAAAATGCTTGAAAAGGATTTAAGAGTTTGCATCAATTGTAAAGGGACAACTGCACCTCTCCAGGATAGTAAGAAATAATGGTCACTATGACCTGGCAACACTTGACTGGAAGCAGTACAAACGGGAAGGAAAATAATATATATAGAAGTCACATCAGCAAGGCACAAAGGGAAATTGCAAACAGAGGGACTGGAGAGTGAAAAGACAGATGCAGACAGAGCCAAAAAGTGGAATGCAGTGAATGGAGATAGAAAGTAAATCATTCTGAGGAAGAAGCCAGTTTCAAAGAGAGGCTGGATAGGCTGGGCCTTTTTTTAACTGAACCATAGGAAGTTGAGGGGTAACCTTGTAGTGATTTATAAAATCACGAAGGGCATAGATAAGATGAATAGCAAAAGTCTTTTCCCTTGGGTAGGGGAGTTCAAAACTAGAAGGCATATTTTTAAGGTGGGTGGAGAAAGATTTGAAAGGGACCAGAGGGTCAACTTTTTCCACAGAGAATGGTTTCTTTGTGCAATGACTGCCAGAAGTGGTAGATGTGAGTACAGTCACAAATTTAAAAGACGTTTGGACAGGTACATGAATAGGAAAGGTTTGGAGGAATATGGGCCAAATGCAGACAAAAGGCACTAGTTTAGTTTGGGAAACTTGATCCGCACGGCCTAGTTGGACCATTAGGTTTGTTTCCGTGCTGTATGATTCAATGACTCTATGGCAGTAAAGGAGGCAGGTGGTCTTGGAGCCATTGCGAAAGCTGGTTAAAAATGCTGAATAGCTCAGGGACATGAATGAGCTGGATGCTATTCCCAAACTGTAAACCAGATGTTTTTAGCTGGTCAGTTAAGGTGGTCTGGGAATCTGCACCATCAAGTTGGTCAGTATCCAAGAGGCTTAGGGCTTATACAAGTATACCTTACTGATGATAATCATAACTGTTAAACACAGAGGCAAATGTTGTTGTCTGACAGGATTTTTGTCTTAATTCACATTACTAAAGAAAAGGATATTGAACTGTGCCATACTTATGCAGGGGGTGGTGCAAACGCTTGCTGCTGCCCAAGAATGTATCGATTTTTAAAAGTGAAATTTACCTTTTCTTTTGAAACTTAATTTTCCTGTTAATTCATCTGTAATTACAGTGATTATATATGGATATACAAAATTAGAAACAGTCAGCCATTCAACCTCTTGAACCTGCTCTGATCTTGGATGATCCAACTGCAACCACAAATCTGCATTCCAGTTTACCCAACGACTCTTCACCCTCAAGGACTCAACTTCCATTACCTTTTCAGGTAGCATTCCAGAGACGCTTAACCCTCTGAGAAAACATGTTGCCACATCATTATTTTAAGTGGGAAATCCCTGATTTTTAAAACAAACCCTTGTTCTAGATTCTCCCATAACAGGAAACATCTTCTCTACATTCAACCTATCAACATCACTAGTATCTTACATGTTTTAATCAAGTCATTTCTTACACTTCTTAACTGCATCAGATACAAGCCTACCCTGTCGTACCATTCCTCGTAAGACAACCACCTCCATTCCGTTCCAGGTATTAGTCAAGTAAACCCCTTTTTCTGAACTCTCTCCAATGTATTTCTATCTTTTCTTAAATAAGATGATCAATACTGCACAGTATGAGAGACTTGGTCTCACTGGTGTCCTGTAAAACTGATACCAGGTTGTAATCCAACAGGTTTATTTGAAATCACAAGATTTCACCTGACAAAGGGGCAATACTACGAAAGCTTGTGATTTCAAATAAACCTGTTGAACTATAACCTGGTGTCAACTGATTTCTGACCTTGTCCAGCCCTGTCCAATACCGGCACCTTCACATCACTGTACAATTGAAACATAATATCTTGACTTCTGTATTTGATTTCCCTCTTGATAAATGATAGCATTCAAACAGCTTTCTTAATTATTTGTTCTACCTGCATATTAACCTTGCACAACCTATATGCTCGAATACCTGGATCACTCTACACCTCAGAGCCCTGCAATCTTACATCACTTTGATAATATACTTCATTTTCTTTTTACTCTTCCAGCCAGAATAGACAATTTCCTGTTCTCCCACCATTATATTGCATTTGCCATGGGGATCAGTTGGCTCGGTAGCTGGTTTGCAATGCTGCATGACACCAACAGCGTGGATTCAACTGCCACACCGACTGAGATCTCCTTCAGTCTCTCTCCTTGCCTGAGGTGTGGTGACCTGCAGATGAAACCATCACCATATTTTCTCTCTAACAAAAGCAGCTCTGTGGTCTGTTAAAATTATGGCAACTTTATCTTACCTTTACTGCATTTAGAGGCAGATTCATAGACAAATACAGCATGGAAAAAGAAGCTTCATTCCAACTCGCCCATGCCGACCAGACATCCTAAATAAATCTAATCCCATTTACCAGCATTTGGCTCATATCCTTCTTAACCCTTCTTATTCATATATCCATCCAGATGCCTTGCAATTGTTCTAGCCTCCACCACTTCCTGTGGCAAATCATTCCATTCATGCACCACCCTCTGCATGAAAAAGTTGCCCCTTAGGTCCCTTTTATATCTTTCCTCTCTCACTTCAAACCTATGCCATCTAGTTTTGGACTCCCCCACCCCAGGGAAAAGACCTATCTATGCCCCTCATGATTTTATAAACCTGTATAAGGTCACCCTTCAGCCTCTGATGCTCCAGGGAAAAATAGCCCCAGACTATTCAGCCTCTCCCTATAGCTCAAATCCTTTAATGCTGGCAACATCCTTGTAAACCTTTTCTGGACCCTTCCAAGTTTCACAGCATACTTCCTATAGCAGGGAGACCAGAATTGCATGCAGTATTCCAATAATGGTCTAACCAGTAGCCTGTACAGCTGCAACATGACCTCCCAACTCCTTTACTGAGTGCACTGACCAATAAAGGCAAGCATACTAAACACCTTATTCACTATCCTATCTACCTGCGACTCCACTTTCAAGGAACTATGAACCTACATTCCAAGGTCTCTTTGTTTAGCAACACTCCCCAGACCTTACCATTAAGTGTATAAGTCCTGCCCTGATTTGCCTTTCCAAAATGCAGCCTCACATTTATCTAAAATGAACTCAGTCTGCCACACCTCGGCAGTAGGTGACCTGCTTCACTGTCCACTATACCTCCAATTCTGGTGTCATCTGCAAAATTACTAACCATACATCCTATCTTCACATCCAAATCATTTGTATAAATGACAAAAAGCAGTGGACCCAGCACTAATTCTTGCGGCACATCACTGGTCACAGGCCTCCAGTCTGAAAAAGCAACCCTCCACCACCACCCTGTCTCCTGTTTTGAGCCAGTTCTGTGTCCAAATGGCTAGTTCTCCCTGTATTCTACGTGATCTAACCTTGCTAACCAGTCTACTGTGAGGAACCTTGTCGAATGAAGTCTATATAGATCACGTCAACCGTTCTGCCCTCATCAATCCCCTTTTTACTTCTTCAAAAAACTCAATCAAGTTAGTGAGACACAATTTCCCACACAAAAAGCCATGTTTGACTATCCCTAATCAGTTCTTGCCCTTCCAAATACATGTAAATCCTGTCCCCTCAGGATTTCCTCCAAACAACATGCCCACCACTGACGTCAGGCTCACCGGTCTATAGCTCTCTGGCTTTTCCTTAACACCTTTCTTTAATAGTGACACCACATTAGCCAACCTCCAGTCTTCTGGCACCTCGCCTGTGGCTATCGATGCTACAAATATTTCAGCAATGGGTCCAGCAATGACTTCCCACCGAGTTCTAGGATACACCTGATCAGGTCCCCAGCATTTATCCACCTTGACATGTTTTAAGACATCCAGCACCACCTCCTCTGTAATATGGTCATTTCCAAGAGGTTGCTATTTATTTCGTCACGTTCTGTATCTTCCATACCCTTCTTCACAGTAAACACGGATGCAAAATACTCATTTATTATCTCCACCATCAACTGCGGTTCCACTCATACGTGGCCTTGCTGATCTTTAAGGGGCCCTATTCTCTCCCTAGTTACCCTTTTGTCCTTAATATATGTGTAGAATCCCTTTGGATTCTCCTTAACCCTATGTGCCAACGCTATCTCATGTCCCCTTTCTGCCCTCATGATTTCCCTCTTATGTATACTCCAATTCCTTTAAACTCTTCTCGGGAACCACTCGATTTCTGCTGAGTATACCTGACAAATGCTTCCTTCTTATTCTTGACCAAAACCTCAATTTTTCTAGTCATTCGGCATTCCCTACACTTACTAGTCTTGCCCTTCACCCTAACAAGAACATATTGTTTCTGGACTCATTTTTGAAGGCTGTACATTTTCCAGCCATTCCATTACCTGCAAACATCTGTCCCCAGTCAACTTTTGAAAGTTCTTGCCTAATACCGTCAAAATTGGCCTTCCTCCAATTTAGAATTTTAACTTTTTAGATCCAATCTTTCCTTTTCCATCACAAATTTAAAACGAATAGAATTATGGTCACTGGCTCCAAAGTGCTCCCCAACTGATACCTCAGTCCCCTGTCCTGCCTTATTACCAAGAGTAGGTCAAGTTTTGCACCTTCTCTAGCAGGTACATCCACATACTGAATCAGTAAATTTTCTTAACAAATTCCTCTCCATTCAAGGCTTTAACACTATGGCAGTCCCAGACTGTTTGGAAAGTTAAAATCCCCTGCCATAACCACCATATTATTCTTACAGATAACTGAGATCTACTTACAAATTTGTTTCTCAATATCCCACTAATGACAGGGGCGGGTGGGAAAATAGCACAAACCCAATAAAGTGATCATCCCTTTCTTATTTCTCAGCTCCACCCAACTTACTTCCTTGGGCATATTCCCTGGAATATCCTCCTTAAATACAGCCGTAATGTTATCCCTGATCAAAAACACCACTTCCCCTCTTCTCTTGCACCCCCTGCCCTCACACCTTTCGATCCTTCCTATAGCATCTATACCCCGGAATATTAAGTTGCCAGTCCTGTCCAGCCCTTTTGCTACATCTTTGCCAACTCATTTAACCCACCTTTGTTTTTAATGTAGCTAAGCATCTTTTTCATAACGTATTTTCTTATCTATCGGTGTCATCAACAGATTTGGCAACCATGCCTTCTGCTCACTCATCCACGTCACCAACATGAATTATAAACTGTTGAAGTCCTGACACACATTTTTGCGCTACAATGATCATTACTCTTGCTAACCTGAAAAACAGACATTTATGCATATTCTCCGGTTTCTGTCATACAGCCAATCTTCTATCTATCAGTATACCACTCCTTACATTGTGAGCTTTCATTTTCTGCAATATCTTTTGATTACCACCTTATGAAATGCCTTCTAAAATACAGTAATTCACTAGTTCAGCTGTATTCTCAGCACATTGCCTCCTTAAATAACTCGAAGATTTGGTCAAACGTGATTGTCATTTCACAAAAGCATGTTGCCTGTGCATGATTACTGCGACCATATCCAAGTGACCTGTTATTACTTCTTTAATAGTGGTTAGCATTGTCCATGTAACAAGTGTTAAGCTAACTAGCCTGTAGTTCTGATTAGTTTTAAAGTAAAATCTGCTAAAGGTGGAATGTTGTTGGTAACTTTACTCAAAGGGTCATTCAGCAAATTTGATTATTTTGGTTTAGTTTCCCTACAGGGATGACAACAATTACTCACTTCTAAAGAAGATGAGCAAAAACATGGCAGAATGGATAAGTTTTCAACGCGTATTAAAAGATGGATAGATCAATGACAAGCCAAAAGGATTCTCAAGAGTCAGAAAGAGTATCGCCTGCCACTAATAATTGACAAAGATGGAAAGAAGGGAGGAATAAAATGCAAAAAAGGGACAATAATGGCCACAGCTGAAATCACACAATGTCATGTAGGGATACAGAAGTGAGTAGAGTAAGGTCACGGTTTTGTGAACAAGGTCAGCAACTTGAAATAGAACATATCTGGAGATATGCATCAGGGACCTCAACCAGAGCAAAGGTGATGGAAGGTGAAATTGTTCCCTGATGGATTTTGAACAATACAGTTCACATGACAGACAATGGGACAATCAGGAATGGCAAACACTAAGTAAAGGTTAGACTCAAAGACCAGGATGGGGATTTCCCCAAGTAAGTCAAGAGCAAGCAGAAAATATTCCAAGACCTCTATGCTTCAATATTCTAGCAAAATCTCTCAGAAGGCAAGGATTTCAACACTGGGATTCAATACACATAGACTTAAACAACATAGAGCATGTACATTGTAACATTTGAAAATTTTAACTGTGGTTTGCAGAGGTTTATAGAAACAATAAGTATCGAGTTCATAATGTACCTAAGTATGCACTACAGCCAAACTAATTATGAACTAGTATGAAATAAAATTCAATGAAAGTTAACACATTGCATGTTATACTTATACTTCAGTAACAACAGTTCTTATTTATGGACCAGCCATGTGAAATTTAAAACATTTCTTTAGAAATAAATTAAATGCCTTTTAAACATGAGCAGTGATAAGAGGTATATGATTTATTACAATAAAGTCTCCGTCATCCAGAATCCTCATGCCACGATCAATTGGCAAGAGGTGGTTTTCTGGCTCTGAGAACTGGTCATTTTGTTGCTCTTCTCTCTCCTATTCATCAAACTTTGCTGACAGTATTTCAGCAGTCTGGCCACAACTGGCACATTCACAAAACTGACACACCCCATTCTCTGTGTGTGCCGTATATGAGAGACTTTAATATATATTGATTTTTCAGTATTTAGATTTCAGACAAGTGGCAAATGGGTGTTGGTTTATTTTTGCAAAGCAGCTAAAATTTAATTATAAGATAGTAGGAACTGCCGATGCAGGAGTCTGAGATAATAAGGTGTGGAGCTGGAGGAACACAGCAGGCCAGGTAGCATCAGAGGAGCAGGAAAGCTGGCATTTCGGGTCTGGACCCTTCTTCAGAAAAG
>JAHRHZ010000020.1:6669996-6701035 GCA_024137785.1 Ginglymostoma cirratum
GCGCGGGGGGGGGGGGAATCCTGGAGGAAGGCGGCGCGGGGGGGGGGAATCCTGGAGAAAGGGGGCGGGGGGGGATCCTGGTGAAAGGGGGCGGGGAGAGTAGTAAAGAGGAGAGAGGGATGATGGTGATGATGGTGATGGTAGTGATGGTGTGTCCCAGGGTACCGAGGGAAGTATCTACATCACCACATCCCTCACCTCCTCCCTCCAGGCCGGGCACTACTCCCTCTCCCCACGGCGTTACCCACCGGGTCCAGGGCCGGGGCCTGGCCACTCTGCCGCCGGAGCTCGTCATCCTTCTTCTTGATGTCCTTCTCCCAGCCGTCCAGCTCCCTCATGAAGTCCCTCAGCTCCTCCGTCTGATGCCGCACCTGCAGCTGCAGTTCCACCGACTTGTTGACAGCCGACATGGCAGCGGTAGCGGCGCCTGGAACCTTCTCCCGGTTCCCGGACCAGGCCACAGCGCTGCCGGAAGCGCTTCATCTACCGGAAGGAGCGGGGTGGGGTGCCATCTTTGTAAAGGAGGGTGTTGAGCTCGCCATCTTTGTAAAGGGCAGGCGCTATGGCCAACGGAATGCAATTAATGAAACCAGCCACCAACAAAAACAGAAATCGCTGGCGAAACTCAGCAGGTCTGGGAGCGTCTGTGGACAGAAAAAAAACAGAGTTAACGTTTCGAGACCAGTCAGCCTTCTTCAGTCTTGTTTCTAAGTTCTGAAGGTCACTGGATTAGAAACGTTACCTCTGGTTTTCTCTCCATAAATGCTACCAGACCTATTGAATTTCTCCAGTGATTTCTGTTTTTGTTTGTTGTATTAAATACGAAAAGATTCATACTGAAGCCTTTCTATAGCTCTGCCCACTGAGATATCGATGACTATTTCTGGAAAGACCTACTCAGTTCTGATTGATAATTCCCATGAAGAGTCATATTTAATTGAGAATACTTTCTTTTATACACAGATGCCATCCAATCCTATGAACTTCTCCAGTAATTTTTGTTTTTATTTCTCAATGGTTATTTGTCACCTTATCTCTACTGTTAACTATTATGTCACTTATGTTAGCCTGTAATTTCTTACAAGATAGTAATGTCATAGTGACTAGTTAGGGTCTGGAATGAACTGCCTGAGATTGCGATGGAGGCATTTTCAATCATGACTGAGGGATACTGTTCAACATCTGAGAAGAAAACAAAAATGTAGGGCCACAACAATAAAACAGGCATGCCACTTATATTCTGAAGAACTCCTGCTCTGAAGAAGGGTCACTGAATGCAAAACATTAACTCCGATTTCTCTCCACAATTGCTGCCAGACCTGCTGGGTTTTTCCAGCAATTTCTGTTTTCATGCCACTGATGTAATTGCTCCTTCAGAGAACCAGCACAACACAATGGGACAAATTCCATGATTCCTTGACTCTAGCATGCTTAATCCACTTAATGGTGTACACCTTTACATAAATTCCTCTAAGAGTGCAGGTTTCTTAAAGATAAATGACTAGGCCGTCAGCAAGTTTACCTAAATGATGAATTCTTTTTTTGTTTCCATGACTATATAGAATGTTCATGTTATCTGCTTTCTGAGAGGCACAATTTAGTAATCGGCTGAAATGAGTCCTTTTACATTAAATTATCAATCAAATATCCCATTCACTCAACATGAACAGCTGTGGCCATCCTTTATAAATGATATAAAACTCTTGACAAAGGTGCACAGAGCAGGTACTTTCTCCAGTGAGGTAATGAAGACCAAGGGACAATACTCATAAATCTACCACAAGGAATGTGAACAATGTCAAATATCACAATATTCAGCTGTGTGTGAAGTATGTGCTCCAGACATTGAAAAACCCTTAGGGCAAGAAATTTAAGGTGTGTAAAATTCCAATTTTTACAAATTTGTACCGTGCAACTGCTGATTGACAGATAAATGATCATCAGCTCATAATAGCACCATGAGTGATACACTGGAATTGGAAGCAAACATCTACCTAGGCCAGATACGAAACCTCTTACAATGCGGATAGGTGGTAACGGCTTGGTTGTATATCTTTTAAGGGGGAATCAGGAGATCAGTGTTGGGGAACAAAGAATTCTTCAGGTGATTAATGGCTCAACACTGCCATTAGTGGCAAATCAGTGTTATTGCAGTTGTGCTTGAGCAGAGAATGAATGAATAAACCACGCGAGGAAAATACTGTGGATGCTGGAAACCTGATTTTTTAAAAGTATACTGGAACAGAACACTCAGCAGGTTAGATATTATTTGTCAAGAGGCACAGTGTTAAGATTTATGCTCTGAGGAACGTCATCAAGCAGGAACATATAGTTATACAGATCCACAGCACAGGAAAAGGTCAAAAACAACCAGTTAACTATTCTAAGATAACACTGTATGGAGCTGGAGAGGCACAGCAGGCCAGGCAGCATCAGAGGATCAGGAAAGTTGACATTTTTGGTCGGGACCCTTCTTCAGACACATCAACATTCCTGTTCATCTGATGCGGCCTGGCCTGCTGTGCTTCTCCAGCTCCATACTGTGTTATTTTGGACTCCAGCACTTGCTATCTCCAGCTAACAATTCTAATCCCATTTTTGAACATTTAGTCCATAGCCTTGCATGTCCTGGCGTCACAGTGCACATCTAAATATTCTTGATTGTTACAAGGGTTTCAGCTTCTACCACCCATGCAGTGAGTTCCTGATTCCCACCACCTTCTGAGCAAAAAGGTTTTTTTCTCACATCCCCTCAAAACCTTCTGCCTTTTATCTTAAATATATACCCCTGGTTATTAATCCATCCATCAAGGTAAAAAGTTTCTTCCTCTCTATCTCTCCTGCTCTGCACTATAGCCTAAGTAAGACGGGCTGAACTGCTCCTTTCTGCTGTGAGGAGGTGATGTCCTAAAGGTACTACTGCTGGACTTTCAATCCAGAGACCTGGGTAATATTCTGGGGACAAGAGTTTGAATCGGGTTATGGCAGATGGTAGATTCAATAAAAAAATTCTAGAATTCAGGATCTAATGATGACCATGAAGCCATTGTCGATTGTTGTAAAAACCCATCTGGTTCACTCAGACAGTAAAACCAGCCAATGCTGAAGTGAGAGATAACAAAGTGTGAAGCTGGAGGAAAACTGCAGACCAGGCCGCATCAGGGGAGTAGGAAAGCCGCCATTTCAGGTCAGGACCCTTCTACAGAAAATCTTTTTCTGAAGGCATCCGGACCCGAAATGTCAGCTTTCCTGCTCCCCTGCTGCTGCCTGGCCTGCTGTGTTCAACCAGCTCCACACTGTCCATCTGGTTCACTAATGTCCTTCAGGGAAGGAAAATGCCATCCTTAGCCGGTCTGGTCTACATAGGACTCCAGACCCACGGCAATGTTATTGACTCTGGACAATTAGGGATGGGCATTCATTTTGATGAATTTTAAAAAATGATTTACGGCTGCAGTGGTATCAATTGTGAGCTCTCACAAAAGCAAACAAAAAGCATATACAGTCCAGTCCGGGTCTAAGCTGGAGATTCGCTTTACAAGGTGTAGAGCTGGATGAACACTGCAGGCCAAGCAGCATCAGAGGAGCAGGACAGCTGACGTTTCGGGCCTAGGCCCTTCTTCAGAAGTGGGGGAGGGGAAGGGGATTCTGAAATAAATAGGGAGAGAGGGGAGGGGGAGCTTTCTGGAGAAGGATCTAGGCCCGAAGCGTCAGCTTTCCTGCTCCTCTGATGCTGCTTGGCCTGCTGTGTCCATCCAGCTCTACAGCTTGTTATCGCAGATTCTCCAGCATCTGCAGTTCCTACTATCTCTGGAGCATTACAAGATGTTTTCCTTACCCGGCATTCTCAGTAGATGATGTCATCCTGAAACCGCTCTATCAAGGGAACTGCGTGTGATGTCACAAGGTCACGTAACGGCCGGAATCCACACGCATGCGCATTAATGAAACGGGCTTTTCCTTAAAATATATATTTTCAAACCAAAGAAATTTTTTTCCCAAATCTACCCGTTTGGATAGGGGCGAATGTAATTAACATATAAAGCAACAATATGTTTGTTTTGGTTCAGAATTACGGTCACTTCAGAATGACCTTTCACCCTTCATTTCAATGGCGGTTGGTGGTGGAGGCTCGCGGAGAATCGGTCAGTAAAAAATAAAATTAATTCTGCGGCGATGGGTGACCGGGATCATCACCAGCAGCAACAGGAGGAGGATTACGGTTACGGCCTGTTCCCAGAGCATCGGAGCGGGAAGGCCAGGAAAGGCCTGTTGGCGGAAAGTCTCTTCACCTTCAACCACAAATGTCGGGTGATGCTACAGGTGGCTCTGGACACGAGTGAGTGAGTGGAGGGGGCGCAAGGGTTTTGGGGGTGGGAGAAGGAGAAGGCGATGGAGTTAATAAATCCTCCTTTGCCATTTCTGATTCCTGCAAATAAATCATCCTTTGTATCTGTAACGTCCTGCTTAACCCTCAGTGGCCCCTAACCACTCCATATTCTGCTATTTGTGCAGGCATGACAATAGATTTTCTCATTTTAATTGACTCACGGGATGTGGGCACCACCGCCTAGACCAGCATTTGTTGCTCATCTCATTTGCTGTGAAGTAGGTGATGGTGAGCTGTTGCCTTGGACTACTGCAATCTATATGGTGTGAATGCACATCCTATTTCTCTTAGGAAGGATGTCCCAGCAATAGCAGTGGAAAGCTAAGATGGTTCCAAGTCAGGATGGTGTGAACTTTGGAGGGAAGCTTGTAGGTGGTGGCCTTCCCAAAAATCTTTTGCACTGTCCTTCTAAATGGGAATGGTCTTGGGTTTGGAACATGCTGACTAAGGAGAGTGGATGAATTGTTGCATCTTATCAATGATACATCCTGTTGGTGCCATGCATGGTGGTGGAGGGAGTGAATATTGTAAATGGTGAATGGGGTGCCCATCAGGTGCACAGCCTTGTCCTGGAGGATGCTGAACTTTTTTTTAAACTCACTCATGAGATGTTTGCACCATTGTATTTATTGCCTGTACCTAGTTGCCTTTGAGAAGGTGGTGGTTAGCTGAATTTCACATTTCAGCTGTCGAACTCTAGTTAGGCCACATTTGGAATATTGTGTACAGCTCAAGTTGCCACACCCTGTATGGTGGAGGCTTTGGAGAAGGTACAGAAACGATTTACCAGGATGTTGCCTGGTTTGAAGAGCATTAGCAATGAAGAGAGATTGGACAGACTTGGTTTGTTTTCACTTGAACATCAAAGGATGAGGAGCAACCTGATGAAAGTTTACAAAATTATGAGAGGTATGGATAGAATGGATAGTCAGATCCTTTTTCCCAGGTTAGAAATATCAATTTCTAGGGTACATAGCTTTAAGGTAAAAGGGAGAAAAATTAAAGGGGATGTGAGAGGCAAGTTTTTTTTTTTACACAGAAGGTGGTAAGTGTCTGGAATGCACTGCCAGAGGAGGTAGTGGGAACAGATGCAATAACAACATAAGATCATAGAATCCCTACAGTGTGGAAACAGGACAATTGGCCCAACAAGTCCACACTGCCCCTCTGAAGAGCATCCCACCCAGACCCTTCTCCCTTCCCTTTCCCTGTCACTCTGCATTTCCCATGGCTAACCCACCTAACTTGCACATCCCTGGACACTACGGGCAATTTAGCATGGCCAATCCACCTAACCTGTACATCTTTGAACATCTTAACAGATATATGAATAGATATGGAATAGAGGAATATGGCTTCACAGAGACAAAAGGCTTTTATTATAGAAAAGTATTATGTGTTGGTGCAATCCTGGTGTGCTGAAGGCCCTGTTCCTGTACTGTGTTGTTCTTTGTGCTGTAAGTAGACTCACAATGCACTTAGGGAGGGAATTCTGGGACTTTGATCCAGCAACAGTGAAGGAACGGCAATATATCTTTGAGTCAGAATGGTAAGTTGCTTGGAGGGGAACTTGCATATGGTTGATTTCCCATGTATCTGCTGGCCTTGTCTTTCTCGAAGGAAGTAGTTGTGAATTTGGAAGGTGCAGTCTAAGGAACCTTAGTGAATTTCTGCCCTGCATCTTGTAGATAGTACACACTGCTGCTATTGAGTATCGGTGGTGGAGGAAGTGAATGTTTGTGGAAGTGTTGAATATGGCTGGAGTTGCACTCATCCAGACAAGTGGGGATTATTGTATCACACTGTTGACTTCAGCCTTGTAGATGCTGGATAGGCTACGGCAAGTCAGGAAGTGAGTTATTCCCTGCAGTATTCCTAGCCTTGACCTGCTCGTGTAGCCACTGTATTATGTAGTCATAGTCAATCATACAGCATGGAAACAGATGCTTCGGTCACGATGCTTCGACCAAGTTTCCCAAACTAAACTAGTACCATTTGCCTGCTTTTGCCCCTTATCCCTATAAACCTTTCCTGGTCATGTACCAGTCCAAATATCTTGTGTTGTAACTGTACCTGCATCTAGCACGTCCTCTGGCAGCTCATTTCACATATGACCTACCCTTTGTGTGAAAAGGTTGCCCTTCAGGTCCCTTTTATGTCTTTCTCATCTCACCTTAAAATTTTGCCCTCTAGTTTTGAACTCCCCAGTCCTAAGGGAAAGACCTTTGCTATTTACCTTATCTGTGCCCCTCAAGATTTCATCAACCTTTGTAAGCCTCCTCTCCCCCCGACCAAACCTCCAATGGAATAAGTTACAGCTTATCCAGCCACTCCTTAGAACTCAAACCCTCCCAATCCAGTAACATCCTTGTAAATCTTCTCTGCACCCTCTCCAAATCTAATAATACCTTTAGTGCCACAGAGTGACCAGGACTGAACACAGTATTCCAAAGTGGCCTCACCAACATCCTGTACAACTGCAACATGATGTCCCAACTCTTATACTGAATGGCATGCTTGCCTTTATTGCTTGGACCAAATGCCGCTTTTGCCACTCTGCCGGTGATGCAACTTTTAATAAACTATCAGTTCTACAACAATCAATCTCTGCCAATAGCAAAGCCCTGGATGTTGATTGTGGGAGATTCAATGATGGTACGCCATTGAATGTCAAGGGTTAGATTGTCTCTTATTGGAAATGTTCATTCCTTAGTATTTGTGTGGGACAAATACCAACTTGTCACTTTTCAATCCAAGCCTGGATATTGTTGCACTTGAATTTGGATTGCTTACATGCTTGAGTGTCGTTAGTGCTTTACGTTTACCCTTCCCACCATCTGCAACTCATCCGCCCTCTCTTAACACAGCTTGCACTAACACACCTGCACATGCTCACCCACTTACACACTCTCACAGCACACTGGCCAGCTTTACCTTGACCTTCCATCGAGGTGCTGTTTATTGGCTGCTGAAAATGGGCACCACCTTCTCGAAACTGAAATGATGTTGGTGAATAAAGGGAGAGTGTTGCTTAGCACTGGAGAACAGCATAGTTCCATTTCAGACAGCAGCAGGTTAACAGGGTCTATGAGGAATACAACAACAGCTTTATAAAGCACAAATACAAACACACAGTGCAGTGAATAAGGTCAGTGAGTTACAAGGATGAACAGCCTTTTGCGAATATAATGTAGAATAGGGTAAAACAACAATTTACTTTGACTTATTTCCATTTAGATTACCATAGTTATTTGCAAACGCTGCTGTCTTTTGTACATTAGGAAGCACAAAGACAGTTGGGTGACTGGTTTTCAGAACATTTCTATTCTTTGAGAAAGTGTGATCCAGAGCTTCAGATCATTTTTACTTTCTGTCCATTGTACTCTACTCTAACCTCTGGGGCCCTTCTGCACTTTTCCCTTGAAGCTCAGCATCAATTCCCATTTATCTTATTAATACTTCTCTCCTATGTTCATGGCCCTTAGTTTCCCGTTAACTGTATGTTACTCGCTAAGCCTAACACTGATCTAAAACCACTGAATGTTACTTTAACTTGAAGTCCAAATCACATCTGCAGTAGTAACTTCTGATCATGGCACAAGCCTGTATTTTTAATATCAATCCTACCCTCATCCACTAATTACTAAAATACAGATCATAAAGCTTACCACCAAACACACATCTATGAACGTTACAAAGAACTGTGAATGCTCGAGATCTGAGTCAAAGAAATAACATAAATTACTGGAAAAATTAAGCAGATCTGGCAGCACATATGGAGAGAAAACAGAATTAATGATTTCAGTTCCAGTGACCCTTCTACAGAATTTTGGTAGCAGCTCGATTGCATGATTAGTAGTCAGCTATTTTGTTTGAGAATGTTTTAAAGAGTATATAATTGTCCTGAGCTCAGTTCATATAATCCCATTTTATCAACTGTGGCTTGAACAGCCTAGAATGATATCAAGGGTGAAATAGATATGTGCAAGCTACTGAGTAAAAGCAGCTGAAACTGGAATAAATGCTTGTTGTTCACATGTTGAATCACTAGCTCCATTTGGGTTAATGATATTTGTAAATGGACAGTAAGGCATGACAGTGAATAGTTGTCAATCACTTGCAATTCTTAATAGTTCTAAAACTATTTTGTATGATTATTTTGAGGTGTAGTAACACTGCTATAGTCAAGTTGAGGTGAATGACCAGTTACTGTCTGTTTTTGGGTGTTGCCAAACTGAGGAATATTCTAAAGAAACCAATTTCTGAAGAAGGGTCTCGACCCGAAACGTCAGCTTTCCTGCTCCTCTGATGCTGCTTGGCCTGCTGTGTTCATCCAGCTCTACACCTTGTTATATCAGGGAAACTTCCTGCTCTCTAACTGAAGCTGAATGGGCTATTTAGTATTCTACCTGAACTACTGGAGCATGGAGAATAGGACATGAGCTTAACATTCCATCATGCTCTTCAAAAGGCCTTCAAATGAGCACTTGGCACCTCCCAAAGCCTTTGCAGTTTAGACAGCCACATTCTAGCAAAGTCATTGAGTGAACTTGACTGCTTTGAGATGCTTCCAACATTATGATCCTAAGCAATAATAAAATATTGACTATCTAGATTTCCCAAGAATCTCTACATTCCAACAATTTATTTCCCTGCACAATCAATCCAGTTTCAAAGAATCTTGGAGGAAGCTTAGTTTAGTTGGCTGAGGGGAAGGAGAGTTTTGGCAGTAGAAGCTGAATGGATGATTTGAGTATTTACTGATTCGGTGAATTTGGTATTTCCGTACAAAACTTCCTCAAAACATTTACAACTGAACTTCCTTGCCTTTACCTCTCTATTCACAATACTATTGACCCACCATGTCAAGCTTTGAATTTCCATCTTCAGTACACTTGCCCTCTAATTCTCTCCAGCTATGGTCATTCTTCTAGATACAGCTCCCACCTTCGTTTCCTTAAGCCCTCAGGTCTAAGTGATGCAGATTTCAAAGTTTACTTACATGAGTGCCTCATGTTTGTAGGAGGTGGGGAGTTTGCAGAGAGCAAATTAAGATGGTGCTCAGTTGTTGGGAACAAAGGATAGTAGCAGGTTATTCAGTCCCTTTAGACAATATTTCCATTCATGGCTGATCTGCACATTGACTCTGATTTCCTAACTTTGTTTCCTAAATAATCATGCCCCTAGTTAACAAAAAAAATCTTAGATTTAAATTTCAATTTAAATCTAGCTTCCACACCATTTTGGAGGAAATTTCCATTGCCTTTGTGTGAAGCAATTCTGTCTGACATTATTTCTAAAAGGCCTACTTCTCATGTTAAGATTATGCTTTCCTGTTCTGGAACAAGTGAATAAAAGCGTCATCCATGAAAATTGTCCTTGCAATTTAACCTTTTGTCGACTCACTGTTATTCTGGTCAAAATAAGTCAGGGTTGCCTTTGTACGATGTAAGGATGATTTACAAATTGTAGACTGTAAATATAGAAATCTGCATCACTTAGACTTGAGGTTTTCTTTCATCTTCATCCTTGGTTCTCTAAATGCCATCTAAAGTGTATTTGGGTTACACAGTTTTTTTTCTTCTGAAGTAGAACATTTTTTGCCGTTTTGTCCAACTTTTTACAAATCAATCACCAGTTTGATCAATTTTGCATAAACTTTCTAATTCCAAGTTAATGGTCAATATGAACATTGCAATCTGATTTCTGCAGGTCCATATGCAAAACTTCTAATAGATGCCATGAAAAGTTCAGGATGGTAAGTTTAATCTTTCAATTTAGTCTGTTATTATCAACCCTCCAGCTGTTGAATGCCTAATTTATCTAAACTAGCACTGAGATCTGTTTTCAACCAATAGAATGGACTTTTTAAAATTCATTCGCGGGATCTGGCCGTTACTGGCTAGACCAACATTTATTACCCATCCCTGATTGCCAAGAGGGCAGTGAGAGTCAACCACATTGCTATGGGTTTGGCGTCACATGTAGGCCAGATCAGGTAGGACAGCTGCATCCTTCTCTAAAGGACTTCAATGAACCAGGGTTTTTCCAACCAATGATTTCATGGTCATCATTAGATTCTTAATTCCAGATTTTCTTTTCATTGAGCTCAAATTTCACTACCCTCCAAATCAGGATTAGAACCCCTAGAACAGTAGCTGGGTCTCTGGATTAATAGTCTAGTGATAATACCACTAGGCCATCACCTCTCCATATTCATTAATATGTCATAAATGCAAGTATTAACAGTGTGTTTATTATGCTGGAGCACAGAATTGTGAAGAAAGAGAGGGTAGGTTAACTTTAAAATATGGATCATCAACGAACGGTACTGAAATAAGATTTGGTATGACAAAAGTAGTTTTTAGTTTCTGGATTACACTGGATGATTCCTTATTCAGTTGGAAGAGAAACTGGTGTAAATTAATTGTTTTAAAGCTATCGAGCAGCTACCAACCTCAAGAGGCACATTCAAATGGTAGCATCTTAGAAGAGCAATAGGAAGCCATTTAAAGTTTTAGCAAAGATTTGTAGCTCAGGTTGTAGGTGAGGTTGTTGACTTGCTCACCGAGCTGGCTTCTTTTCGTTCAGACGTTTTGTTACCATGCTAGGTAACATCATCAGTGAAGCCTTCGATGAAGCGATGTTGCTCTACTCTGCTTGGAATTTATACTGCCTGGTCCGTTATGGTGAGTAGTGTCATTTCTGGTTTTGGTCTGTATGGGTTTGTGTATGGGGTCCAATTCTGTACATTTGTTGATTGCATTACAGGTTGAGAACCATGCCTCTGGGAATTCCTGTGCGTGTCTGTGTATGGCTTGGGCTACTATAGTTATGTTGTCCCATTTAAACTGAAGGCCTTCATTGCTCGAATGTATTGATATTATTTGCCCGAATATACTGATATTAAGGAAAGTTCGTCATGTCGTTTAGCTGCTAGCTGATGTTCGTGTATTCTGATGGGTAGTTTCCTTCCTGTCTGTCCAGTGTAATGTTTGTGGCAGTCGTTGCATGGTATTTTGTAAACCATGTTGGTTCTGCATGTTGTGGGAATGGGGTCTTTATCCTTGTGAGTGTTTTTCGTAAAGTGGCTGTGAGCTTGTGTGTTACTGATTCCTAATGGTCTTAGGAGTCTTGTTGTCAGTTCTGATATGTTCCTGATGTATGGCAGCGTGGCCAGTGTGTTAGGGTGTACTGTGTCCTCTTGTTGTTGTCTATTTAGTAGGCACTTGTGGATGAAGTTGTGGAGATACCTGTTCATAGCAAAGATTTTGTATAGGTGCTGTTCCTCTTTCCTGCATAGTTCTGGAGTGTTGCAGTGAGTTATGTCCTATTACAGCTTTGTTTATGAATGTTGGGGTGGTTGCTGTGGACGTTGAGGATTTGGTCAGTGTGGGTTGCTTTCCTGTAATATGGAGGCACCAAAACTCACAGTACCTAAACACTGGACCAGCAGTGGACTATAACCCTAGAAAAGGCCATCACCATCAATCAATACAAGACCAAAACTAAAAAGAGACACAAGATACAGGAGAAACTCACCAAACTGATCCACAACAAGACAAGGACAACAACAAATCAGACACATGGATAAGAAACCTATCCAGTAGACAACTCACACAAACTGAAAAATCTGTCCTATTACACGGACTGAACTATAACCACAAAAATGCAAACAGAAGAGACTTCATGGCCGCCCTGGAACCGACGTTAAAAGACAACAGACTCATGGAGGAAACACAACAAGCCATCTGGCAAACTATAATCCCCACACTAAACGGAAGGAATGAATGGGACACCCTGAACACATCAGAGAGAAAAGCACTAGATAAACTCAAAAAATACAAGAACATTATAATCCTACCAGCGGACAAAGAGCGCATGACCATCATTATGAACCAACTGGACTATGTTAAAAAAGCACAGGCATTTCCCACAGATACAAACACTTACCAATAGGTGGCGATAGACCTAACACCACAGGCTCGGTAATAGGATCACCCAGACGCTGAAGAGACTAAAGGATGCAGGACAGATAACCAAGACAGACAACATGAGAATGAAACTAGAAGGCACAAACACCCCCACTTCTATGGGCTTCCTAAAGTACACAAACCAGACATCCCTCTCAGACCCATTGTCTCCCTCCCGGGGACACCTTCACACAAACTGGCCAAGAACGGACAACAGAGACTGAAACACCTTGTTAACGGATCATCCCATTCCATCCACTCAACTCAAGAATTCCTCAATACCCTCAAGAACATAAAAATCAATGATGACGAGATTGTGGCATCCTTTGACGTTACAGAGTTATTCACATCAATCAACATCCCACTAGCCAAAGAAACACTGGCCGCATTACTAGAGGAAGCAGGAACGCAGACCAGCAGCTCCATCAGCAATGGCAACGTATTCAAACTACTAGACCTATGCCTCACCACACACTTCGTCTTTAATGGTCAAGTGTACAAATAGATCAATGGCACACCTATTGGGTCATCCATCTCGGGACTTACTGCAGAGGCAGTCATGCAAAGACTAGAACACACCACCCTCCCCCGCACTCAACCTAAACTATGGATCCGGTACGTAAATGACACATTTTTTCATTGTTAAACACAACAAAAACTAGAAGAGACCCACAACCTCATCAACAACGTGTTTACGGGGATTAAATTCACAAGAGAAGAAGAAAACAACAATCGGCTTCCATTTCTGGATATCAGAATTGAACAAATGACCAATGGGGAGTTGCAAACCTCAGAAAGCAACCCACACTGACTAAATCCTCAACTTCCACAGCAACCAATCCAACATCCACAAACGAAGCTGCATTAGGACACTATTTAAATGGGCCACCGCTCACTGCAACACTCCACAACTACGCAGGAAAAAAGAAGAGCACGTATACAAATTCTTCGCAATGAACAAATATCCCCATAACTTCATCCGCAGGTGCCTACTAAATAGACAACAACAAGAGGACACAGTGCACCCTAACACACTGGCCACACTGCCCTACATCAGGAGCATATCAGAACTGACATAGAGACTCCTAAGACCACGAGGAATCATGGTAGCACACAAGCCCACAGCCACTTTACGACGAACACTCATAAGGATAAAGATCCTATTCCCACAGCATGCAGAACTAACATGGTTTACAAAATACCGTGCAATGACTACCACAAACATTACATCGGACAGACAGGAAGGATACTACCCATCAGAATACATGAACATCAGCTAGCAGCTAAATGACACAACGAACTTTCCTTAATATCAGTACACTCGGACGAGGAAGGCCAACAGCTTAAATGGGACAACATAACTATAGTAGCCCAAGCCATACACAGACATGCATGGGAATTCCCAGAGGTATGGTTCTCAACCTGTTACGCAATGCGGGGAGGCAATGGCCTAGTGGTATTATCGCTGGACTATTAATCCAGAGACCCAGATAGTGTTCTGGGGACCCGGGTTTGAATCCTGCCATGGCAGATGGTCGAATTTGAATTCAATAAAATATCTGGAATTAAGAATCTGATGATGACCGTGAATCCATTGCTGATTTTTGGAAAAACCCATCTGGTTCACTAATGCCCTTTTGGGAAGGAAACTGCCATCCTTACCTGTGACTCCAGACCCACAGCAATTGACACTCAACTGCCCTCTGGGCAGTTAGGGATGGGCAATAAATGTTGCCTAGCCAGCAATGCCCACATCTCGTGAATGAATAAAGGAAAGGAATCAACAAACATATAGAATTGGACCCCATATACAAACTCATACAGAATAAAACCGGAAATGACACTACCCACCATAACAGACCGGACAGTATAAATTCTAAGCAGGGTAGAACAACATTGCTTCATCGGAGGCTCCACTGATGATGTTACCTAACATGGTGACAAAACATCTGAATGAAAACAAGCCAGCTTGGCGAGCAAGTCAACAACCTCAATAGGAAGCCATTTTCTCAACCTGTGATTGACTGATAGCACCTTATTCTACCTTGTCACTCTCTGTATATGTTACACTGTAGTCATCATCTATACAAACAGCTGTTACTGTCTCTATCATTCAGACATGCATGTGTACACTTTCCTTTATTCTTTTTATTTAATAAAAATTCTCTTATAGGATTATACAGCATGAAAATAGACCCTTTGGTCCTACTCATCCATGCTGACCAGATATCCTAAACTGATGTCGTCCTATTTGCCAGCATTTGGCCCATATCCCACTAAACCATTCCTATTCATGTATCCATCTCAATGCCTTTTAAATGTTGTTATTGTAGCAGTCTCCTCTACTTCCTCTGATTGCTCTTTCCGTACACACACCACCCTCTGTGTGAAAAAGTAGGCCTTTAGGTCCCTATTAAATCTTTCCCCTCTCACCTTAAATCTATGCCCTCTAGTTTTGGACTCCCCTACTCTGCGGAAAGAAGATATTTACCCTATCCATGCCCCTCATGATTTTATAAACCTCTATAAGGTCACTGAGCCTTCAGTGCTCCAGGGAAAATAGCCCCAGCCTCTCCCTATAGCTCAAACCCTCCAAGCCTGGCAGCGTCCTTTACAAATCTTTTCTGAACTCTTAAAAGTTTATCAACACTTTTCTTATATTGGGAGGCCAGAATTGCACGCAGTATTCTAAAAGTGACCTAACCAATGTCTTGCTTGACAAAGAAGACGTAATCTAATAGTACAATATAATATTGACCAGGAGAATTCATTTAGATTGTAACTGTGTACAGGAATTCCTGGAGCTGAAGAAAACCTGCAGGGTATCATAAACAAATATCCCCAGAATGTTGTAATTATTTATCCCCAGGCATACAGTGGGTTAAGAGGAACTTTAAATGGTTACCTGGAATAGTCACCCCACCCCAGTGCTTAAAATTTTATTCATCTCCAACATCGTCCAGTTCCAATGAAAGGCCATTGTGCTGAGTATTGGGTCAGATATGACTCTGCAAATGGATGAGTTTTGAATAAGTTAAAAATCTCACCCATTAATTCTGTTTCTCCATCTGTGCTGCTGAGAGTGTCCAGTATTTCGGATTGTATTTGAAATTTCCAGCATCCACAGTATTTTGCTGCTGCTGCTTTAAAATAGTCATTTAAAATTATGTATAAAAGGAGTCTATGACAAGAAGAAGTAAATGATAGTTGAAATGTTTTGTGTTTCAGTGCCGTTTATAGAGATCGTCATTTTTCCTGTGAAGATTGTGATGGAACAGTCAGTGGTGGTTTTGATGCTGAAATATCACAGGTAGGTAAAGTACCTAATCCAGTTTAATCCAGCATAGCAAGTACCTTCTTGGGTCACCATATCGAAGGAGCATATTAGAAAGAACAATACAATAATGAGTTCATTCCCCTGTTCTTTGCCCCATATGCCATAAATTTATCCTCTATAAGCACTTGTCCAAATCACTCTTGATTGTTACCATTGAATCTGCTTCCACCACCCATTCAGGTATTGCATTTAGATCACAACATCTTGAGCCGATCAAGCAGTTGACACACCAGCAGCAGCTTTCCCCAGAATCTGGAGGCTGTGGCAGCTGTATTGAATGATAGCACCACCCAGGAGTTGGTGGCTGTTGCTGGTACCACAAGAGCTAAGGTTGCAGGCTAAAGGTGAATGATAGCAGGAAGCTTGGAGTCACAGGAGAGGGTGCAGGCAGCAAGGGCAGGCTATTGGTCCTCAGCAGGACCCTCCTTTCCTGGTATTATGTTCCTCGCTCAGGTGTGAACTGTCTTTGAATGATAATGCTGGTCCCCTCCTGCCAAGAAGCCAGAAGCTGGGGTTCGCTTGTCATGCTCCTGCGTGGACAGGCCCCTGCTCACTGCAGGGTTTATGTCAGTGGTGGCAGCATGTGGTCCTTAAGTGGACATTTTGTAGGATCATTAAGGGCTTTGTTAGACAGCGTGGCAGGAAGGCTGTTCATGGGCCATCCACTACAAATGTAATTGGGGTGAAGGCAAGATGGTGGTTGAGTTTCCATCTGCCTGCCTAACTAAATTTCTCCCCACCACCAAACTCACTGCAGCAGAGGGCATAGATTCCACCCGTAGTTTCCTGTGGTTGCAACATAATTAATAAGACCCGGCAGTCTATTGATATACAAACCATTAGGATAGAAATTGAGTTTGAAGTTGGGTGAGGGAAGAAGTTCAAGATTCACACTACTGTTGGGTGCAAATCAAATTGGTGGGGTATTTCAGCTAAATAGCTTCCCTCCTCCCAAAAACTGGTTCTTTCTTTTTGTGAGGACTGAGGCTACAATGGGTTTGTGGGCACTCCTCCACAATATGTCCCATTAGCCAATATAATGCTGACACATGTTAAATGAAGTTGGGTATTCTTCAGTGCACAAGCTTTAATGAACCAGTCAAAAATTTCAAGAGAAGTTCCCCAGGTACTTTAGCAGTGTCATTAACCTGTTTTCCTTAACTTGAAGCTAGGTTTAACGGCCTCAGGCACTTAAAACACTGATCCCAGATCAGTACAACTGTGAGAAAAAGTAGTATAATTTAGTTTCATTTACATAAAACTGCAAAATCAAAGTAGTAATACTTCATAACACTCTCAGGTTCAAAGAATTTTTAATGCTGCCCAGGTTTGTATTCCAAGTTTTTAATGTTTTTTTTTAAGTTTTGAACCTGGTGTGATTTAGTGAAGAGAAAATTTACCAAAAACAATGAGAGTTTGTAGCAAAGTCAATAGTTATGGGGACTTTAAACTTCATATACATTGGACAAATTGGTGATTTGTCAGTTCCTGACTGCTTTTGGTACAGTTTTCCTAAGAACAATGTGGTGGAGCTGTTTTTAGATGTAGTGTTGTCCAGGTTAAACTTGAAAACACCATATCAACAAGAATTTTAAATATGTAACTGGTTTCATTCTTGTTTATGAGGGAAGAGCTGGCTATGATTGGTTGGGAAAATTGAGTTACAGTTATGGCAGTTTATGTGAAACTCTTAAAAGACACAATCCAAAATGTTCATCAAAAATACGTTCCATTGAGAAAGAGAAACCTGATTAAGAAAGATTAAGGACGGTATTTGATTAAAGTAAGATTTGGGCAATTGGGCACCACAGCCACCTTCATAGGCATAACATTTGACCCTCTGCATGCAATAAATTGTCACCTACAATAACAGGGAAACCAACAATGTTCTTAAATTTGTGGCATTTTCTCCTGATGAACTAGGACTTAAAGGGCATGTGCTTGTAGCCACTTTGCTTAATTGATAATTAAAATATGTCTGAGGGTAACTTGATCTTCATTGTCATAAGTTCATTGCAAGTAAACTGAACTTTGTGACTTAAAGTCACCTTGTACTTGAAACTTCTATATTTTCTTGCACTTACCTCTTCACATTTTGGAAGCACAGTAACGTTGTCATGGATTACACTTTGAAAGTATGCCATGTAACAACAGGAAAGTTTATAACCAATAACAGTGAATCTTCAGATATAACAAGGTGTAGAGCTGGATGAACACAGCAGGCCAAGCAGCATCAGAGGAACAGGAAAGCTGACACTATGGGTCGAGACCCTTCTTCAGAAATGGGGGAGAGGAAGGGGATTCTGAAATAAATAGGGAGAGCGGGGGAGCCGGATAGAAGATGGATAAAGCAGAAGATAGGTGGAGAGGAGACAGACAGGTCAAAGAGGCGGGATAACAAGGTGTGGAGCTGGATGAACACAGCAGGCCAAGCAGCCTCATAGGAGCAGGAAAGCTTGACGTTTCGGGCCTAGACCCTTCATCAGAAAAGAGGCGGGGTTGGAGCCCGTAAAGGTGAATGTAGGTGGGGAGTTAGGGAGGGGATAGGTTGGTCCAGAGAGGACGGACAGGTCAAGGAAGCGGGATGAGGCTAGTGGGTAGGAGATGGGGGTGGGGCTTGAGGTGGGAGGAATGGTTATGGAGGCGGGGACGAGCTGGGCTAGTTTTGGCATGCAGTCGGGGGAGGGGAGACTTGAAGCTTGTGAAGTCCACATTGATACCCTTGGGCTGTAGGGTTCCCAAGCGAGATATGAGATGCTGTTCCTGTAGGTTTGTGGACTTTGTAGATCCACAAATCCCCTTGGTACAGGAACTCCCCACCTACACCCTCCACCACCTCCAAAACCTCCTATTCCCTGGTCTCCAACATGGCATCTTTACCGTGGACGTCCAGTCCCTGTACACTTGCAATCCCCATGCAGATGGCCTAAAGGCCTTCCGCTTCTTCCGGTCCCGCAGGCCCGACCAGTCCCCCTCCACTGACACCCTCATCTGCTTAGCTGAACTCATCCTCAACCTCAACAACTTCTCTTTCAATTTCTCCCACTTCCTACAGACAAAGTGGGTGGCCATGGGTCACACATGGGCCCAAGCTATTCCTGCCTCTTTGTAGGACACATGGAAGAATCCCTCTTCCGTAGCTACACTGGCCCTATCCCCCACCTCTTCCTTCGTTACATCGATGACAATATCAGCGCCGCCTCCTGCTCCCACGAGGAGCTCGAACATTCGTCCACTTCACTAACGCCTTCCACCCCAACCTTAAGTTCACCTGGACCATCTCTGATACCTCTCTCTCCTTCTTGGACCTCTCTGTCTCCATCTCTGGCATCCACCTGGAAACCGATATCCATTTCAAGCCTACCGACTCCCAAAGGTACCTAGAATACACCACCTCTCACCCACCTTCCTGCAAAAAGGCCATCCCCTATTCCCAATTCCTTTGCCTCCGCCACATCTGCTCCCGAGATGAGGCATTCCACTCCCGGACATCCCAGATGTCCTCATTTTTGAAGGACCGCAACTTTCCCTCCACAGTGGTCAAAAACACCCTTGGCCATGTCTCTCACATTTCCCGCAACTCATCCCTCACACCCCCTCCCCACAATAACAACCAAAACAGAATCACCCTCGTCCTCACGTACCACCCCACCAACCTCCGAATCCAACGCATCATCCTCCAACACTTCCGCCTTCTGCAATCTGACCCCACCACCAAAGACATTTTTCCTTCCCCACCCTTATCGGCTTTCCTGAGGGACCACTCTCTCCATGACTCCCTTGTATGCTCCACACTCCCCTCCAGCCCCACCACCCCTGGCACTTTTCCCTGCAACCGAAGAAAGTGCTACACCTGCCCCCACACCTCCCCCCTCACCCCCATCCCAGGCCCTAAGAAGACCTTCCACATCAAACAGATGTTTACCTGCACATCTGCTAATGTGGTATACTGTATCCGCTGTTCCCGTTATGGCCTCTTCTACATCGGGGAAACCAAGCAGAGGCTTGGGGGCTGCTTTGCAGAACACCTACGCTTGGTTCGCAACAAACAACCACACCTCCCAGTTGCGAACCATTTCACCTCCCCCTCCCACTCCTTGGACGACATGTCCATCCTGGGCCTCCTGCAATGCCACAATAATGCCACCCGAAGGCTGCAGGAACAGCATCTCATATTTCGCTTGGGAACCCTGCAGCCCAAGGGTATCAGTGTGGGCTTCACAAGCTTCAAGTCTCCCCTCCCCCGACTGCATGCCAAAACTAGCCCAGCTCGTCCCCGCCTCCATAACCATTCCTCCCACCTCAAGCCCCACCCCCATCTCCTACCCACTAGCCTCATCCCGCTTCCTTGACCTGTCCGTCCTCTCTGGACCGACCTATCCCCTCCCTAACTCCCCACCTACATTCACCTTTACTGGCTCCAACCCCACATCTTTGACCTGTCTGTCTCCTCTCCACCTACCTTCTCCTTTATCCATCTTCTATCCGTCTCCCTATTTATTTCAGAATCCCCTTCCCCTCCCTCATTTCTGAAGAAGGGTCTCAACCCGGAACGCCAGCTTTCCTGCTCCTTTGATGCTGCTTGGCCTGCTGTGTTCATCCAGCTCCACACCTTGTTATCTCAGATTCTCCAGCGTCTGCAGTCCCTACTATCTCAGTAACAGTGAATCTTCATACCATTTTGCAGTACAGCTGTGCACTCTGTATCATACACAACTTATGTCTTTGCATTCTAGATTGTTTTATGCCAGAATAACATCCATCAGCAGCAGCACATGAATCGGGTTGTGACCCATGAATTAATACACACGTTTGATCACTGCCGCGCACACGTCGATTGGTTCCATAATATCAAACATCTGGCTTGCTCGGAGGTAAGGTGTCCCTCTAGATAAATGTCTCAGGTTATGCCAGCCATTATGAATGGTATATTTGCATTTGTCATGGTGCTGAATTCTTACCTGACTGGCAGAGAGCTGGCCCATCAGAGATGTGGGATTTCCCCGAGGATGTCGGTGATGGAACCGAACTGCGTTCTGCCCAGAGGCCAGTCTGATTGACATGCTTGTCTTTGCATTGGGTATGAGGTGTGGGTGGGAGGCGTGCACAAACTGTGAAGGTCACTAAGACGCCAGAAGAGGAGGATGTTATTGGAAGAATAGTTGATGGTTCGGGTTGCGGAGGTAATGTTACACTGAAAATGGCTGTAAGAGAGGAGGCATAATGGGTCGACTGCCTTGAAGCTGGACTTGTTGGGGAGCCTCACAGTACAGGAGGAAGAAACCAGTGGGGAGGATCAAAGCTAATGGGTGCATGGGATGTGAGTGGCGATAGGTTTTTGGAGTCCCGTGGTTGCTGGTGGTTAGAGGGGTGTGGATGTGAATATAAGAGCAATCAGAGTGCAGAATGTTGTGCAATCGGAAGCTGGTCAAGTTTATTCGGAGCACATCAGTATCCCTGGAAATGTCACCTTTAATTTTTTTTTGTAGTGATACAATTTTCATTGTTATGTTCTATTAATGGTGGTCATTTCAAGAGGAACATTTTCTTTCTTCTAATTGACCAACCCATGGTTGAATCAAAATAAGACAGAAATTGGATCTAAAACAGAGCTGGTAGCAGTAGAATGGTGCTATTGTGTAAATAGGCACATTTCAGATTAATTGATCAGGAAATTTGTCCCAAGTAAAATGTGCCAAATTGAAGCCATCCTTCCTGCAGATATTGAAGAATGATTTGGTTTCCTGATGTACTCGATTAGTAGTTTCAAGGTTACCTATCTCTTGGGAAGAGAACACATTACTGTTTTTAAATTTACTCATGGGAAAAGGATGTCGCCGATTGGCCACATTTATTGCACATCCATGGTTGCTGGTGAGCTGTCTTCTTAAACTGCCACTGTCCATGTGCTGTAGGTTGACACACAATGCCTTAGGGAGAGAATTACAGGATTTTGACCCAGCAACACTGAAGGAACAGTGATATATTTCCAAGTCAGGTTGGTATGTGGCTTGGAGGGGATCTTGCAGCTGATGATGATTCCATGGATCCGCTGCCCATTCCTCCCAGATCATGGTGGTTGCAGGTTTGGAAAGTGCTATTGAAGGAGCCGTGGTGAATTTCTGCAGTACATCTTGGAGATGGCACAAGCTGCTGCTTCTGACCGTCAGTGATGGAGGGATGTTTGTGGATGTGGTGCTACTCGTGGGCTGCTTTGTCCTGGATGATGTCTAAGTTTCTTGATTGTTGGAGCTGCACTCATCCATGCAAATAGGGAGTATTCCATCACACTCCTGACTTGTGCCTTGTAGATGGTGAACAGGCTTTGGAGTCAGGAGGTGAGTTACTCATTTCAGGCTTCCTAGCTGCTGATATGCTCTCGTAGACATTGCGTTTCTCGGGCTAGTCTAGTTAATAAAAAACGTTTTATTTTTTGACAATAAACTTCTTTATCTGCTATTTTGAATAAGTGTACATTGGACATATGCAGTTGTGAAATATGCCTTGCATATGTGATAATTGTACAAGTGATGGTCATGCCAGGTGCTAGACCTCTACAGTCTGAATATTCATGAGTTGTCCTGTACATTTTCAACAGATCCGAGCTGCTAATCTCAGTGGTGAATGTACCTTTGGGAATGAATTGCTTCGATTTAACTTTGGTCTAAAGGAACACCATCAAGTGAGTGTTAAGTAATGTGTAATACTTTACAAACTAGCCAGATTTTCCTGATTGATCTTTGTTACTAAGGTGCATTCCCTCCTAAAATAATGCAAAACATTCCATTTAGTCTCCACGAAAGTGGATTAATTTCACCTTTGTATTTGTGTTTAAATTATGCTGCTATGAATTTTAACAGATTCGATTTTAGATCAAATTTCTAATATTAACCTTTTGCTTCTTCCATCCAGAAGTGTGTGCGGGAACGAGCCCTCCGTTCCATCCTAGCCGTTCGCAAAGTCAGTAAAGAGGCTGCAAAAAAGGCCGTCGATGAGGTTTTTGATACGTGTTTTAATGACCTTGAACCTTTTGGAAGAATTCCACATAATAAAAAAGATGCAAAATACGCCTATAAGGAATTTCAAAACCGGAGTCGATATTATGCAAATCTTTGAGAAAATGTTAAACCTTGAGTAATTGTGATAATTAATTTGTAATATTTTTAATGTGGCATAGATGATAAAAAAAAACAATTATTGGTGTGTTTTACGAATGAGAGATTTTCCATGAATAACTTTTTTCAGTCAACCAGTTAACAGAAAAGTGTAAATCTTTTTACGGTTTGTTTTGACCTTGTCAGATTTTTGTCAATGTGTTAGTTTTATTAATGTAGCTCCATGTTGCAGTGCTCATGGCCATTTTGCATATAGTTATTATAATTACCATGTAAAGTAATCTAAATTATACTAGATAAATTAGTGTAATTAAATTGGAAGTGACTACAGAGGACTTGCATTGTTTAAAGTGCCAATCCAACAAAGGGATATTTCTCTATTCATGTTAGTAAAAACTTAAATGGTCATTATGTTGCCCTTTTCCAAAGTCAAACCATAATGTTTAGACAGCTCAAGGAATAATAAGATGTGATATTGAGCTAGATACAAGGAAAGTCTTTGTGATATTACCCTGGGCTGGCTGCATTATCTAGATTGATTTGAAGGTGCAGTGGGCTTGCAACGAGTCCAAATTTGGCTAGGGGTTTTAGTCCAGCTTGCTTCTATACTTCTGTGTGTGCTGAGGAGGAAAAGAAATCTTCCTTGGATTTGATACTGCACAAAGTGAAATTGCCAGTCAGTAGTGTGTCCAAGAATGACTGCTCCTCAAGATACCAGCGGATTGTTGGTAAAACATGAAGAATGCTCCAGGATAACAGCTACCTTTTCGGAGAGAGGACTAAACCAAGAAAGAACAGTCTAAAACCAGTGGAACAACTTGCATTCATTTATATTTTTGTTGAAAAAGTGAATAAATATTTATAGGCCTTTTGAATAGGCACAGCTGCTTTCCCTAGTAGTGATACAGTTATTTGCCAGTTTGAATTTATTTTGTCTATATCTTGAGTTAAATTTTGACATTCTGCTATGTAATGCAGGACCAGAAGACAGTAAATAATTTAACTGTGCACATGGCAGAACAATGCAAATTATGTATCTGTGTATGTGAACAAGCAAGTTACCAAGTACTGCTGTATGAGACATTGCAAGTATGGGTAATGTTATTTATAACTGAGCAAATGTACAATTCTAAGAAATTCAACAATATTAAAATGAATTTCCCAATCAGCAAGCATTGATTGAATATCATGACAAGCAATTATGCTACCTGTATACATCCCATTCATTGTAATTCGTAGCTACCTGACATGCTAGACAAGCCAAAAGTGTAATTTTGTATACATTTAAAGACATACCAGTTATGAAGCTGCGTACATAACATGGTGGTAGAGTAGGTGTACTGAACCTGGGGCTCGTTTGATCCTGTCGGCTTTCTTTGTTTTATCTTTTTCTTTCATCCTTTATTTCTTTTTCTTTTTTCTTCATTTTCTTTTCTATTAAGTCTGGAGAGTGGCAGGTGAAGAAGGAGACTTGCAGCAGCAGCAACACCAGGATGACCCAGACAAAGCTCCACCCCAGCCTGGGGTTTCCCATCGAGCGAGGAGCAGGTCGCAGACTGACTTGCCCCAACCTAGGCTCGCTGGCTAGGCCAAGGCTTCAGGTCAGCAGCTAGGCCCGGGTACCTAGCAGAGGAGAAGTGGTAGTCTCCTGGCGTGGCCGGCATCCCCGTTTGGAGGACTTTGGCTTCCAGGTATTTCAGTGGCGTAGGGTGGTGGCCTTGGCTAGCTTGGTTGTCTTTGGTGGAGTCTTCTGACTAGTATTCCAGTGGCCCAGCATTGCGGTCTTACCCCGGGTGCTTCTTCAGGATGTTCCATCGTTCCTTAATAAGCTTTCCCTGAGCCCAGCAGCTGTTAACTGAACTGTGATGAACTTTGTCTTTATTTCACATTTTTTATTATTATGTATGACTTCTATTGTTGATGTAGTCTCTGTGTTGGGTGACTTTTAAAATTTTTCATGTACACGTGACAGTAGTTGGACAATCTGGTAATTTCACTTTACTTTTGGATGGAAATGCATTTTTAAAAATATGTAAACATGACCACAGTTTCTATCCAATTCTGTATGTCCTCTTCTATTTTATCCATTTTTGTTATGATTCTCAAGTTTTCTTTGTAGAATTTTGTGCAGAATTTTTCTTCCAAAATACCAAATCTGCATAATGAAGCCATGTAATATTAATGGTGGTATATGTGCAAAATGAACAGCTTTGCAGTTACCCATGGGACTGGGATAAGGTCATTGTTTATACGTTGAGGAATTGCTCATTTTATGAGGAAAAATCAGTGAAAAATGGTGAATTTTATACACTCCATCTTGATATGTACTAATTTCACACGGTTTTGGTGGAAAGAGAAAATTTCATCTTGCATTCATGAGGCCAAATGTAAAAAAATGCCAAATTTCAATACAATACAATGCAACAGAATACAATAACTTTTATTGTCACATGTGCCCTATTGTAGGAGTACAGTGAAAAACTTTTACAATATCTGCCTTCTTATGGTGACATCTTAGGTACAAGTACCTAGGTACAATTCTTGGATACAGCAGAGGAATAAAAGTAATTGCTTAATTACATAGTTGAAAATAAGTTTAAAGTAGAAATATATTAAGGGATTAACATTACCATGTTCTAAGGTAAGGATTGCCCCCTCAGTCTGGTCTCTGTCCAGGACACTGCCTTCCCGTGTGCTGCTGTGGGGCTTCTTCCTCATACTGCCCTAGGCTCACAGCCCAATTGCTGATCCAGGGCATTCCTGCAGACCCAGAGTACAAGGCCACACTGCTCCCTCCTTTCTTCGTGGGTTTCAACCCACTTGCTGCAGTCCTCTGCAACTCCACAGTCTGGAGGGGAGAAATGGAAAAAGAGGGAAAAGGGGCTGTAGGATCTGGCGAGCAGAGGAGCTTTGACCAGAGCATCCTACTCTGCCACCATCTAGCTCTTCAAACAGCAACTACAAACTGTACCACAGGAGGTGAAGGATGGTGACTGGTTAGGAAGTCAATTCTGATTTCCTAAGGGTTCAAGATCGTTATTGTCGTGCCCAATAACTTTTCTGGAAAATTTAAAGGTGAGTAAATAGTGAGGCCATGTTTACAGGCTTGCTAATAGTCAACAACTGCCAACACTATGCTGCACCCCACCAATCCCTGGCCACTATATGGTCACTAATCCCTTCCCTCCAACAACTAATCTTTCACCTCCATCAAAATGAGAGCATGTGCATTAGGAACAGAAGTAGACCATTTGGCTCTTCAAGACATTCCATAAGCTCATGGCTCATCTGATTTTGTTTTGAATTCCACATTCCCATCTACCAATGGAGTTCCTTGCCTAGCTAGAACAAATCACCCTCAACTTTAAAATATATTCAAAGACCCAGGTTCTGAGTTCCAAACCATTTGCAACAAAATAACCCCTAATTTTTAAATGTATTGACATAATTGGGAGGAGAAGATTCTGCTGCACGAATGCCCGTAAAAAGTTGTTAACGTCGCATGAATATTTTGAATCAAAATTGACAGTCAGTAAAATCTTATCGAGTTTTTTAAAAGCAGCAGCAATTAAGAAGATACTCCAAAAATACTGTCTTCTTGGATTCTCATTAAGAAGATACAATACTGGATATAAATTTCCAAAGAAATTTCTAAAACAATAAAACCTCAATTATATTAACAAGAGCATTATACTTAATTGTGACCATAAAGAAGCGTAATCTGTGTTCCAAATGCATTTAGTGTTTTCCAGTGGAAGCTATTTTTTTCCAGGCTTCCCAAATTCCTGATCTCTGAGAAGCTATGAATCCTCAGCTCTAGTAGATCTTTGCAACCGTAAGATACCATAACTGCAATATAAGATGGCAGGGGAATTGAGTTTAAGAGCCGCGAGGTTATGCTGCAGCTCTATAAAACTCTGGTTAGGCCACACTTGGAATATTGTGTTCAGTTCTGGTCACCTCATTATAGGATAGATGTTGAAGCTTTAGAGAGGGTGCAGAGGAGATTTACCAGGATGCTGCCTGGACTGGAGGGCAGGTCTTATGAGGAAAGGTTGAGGGAGCTAGGGCTTTTTTTATTGGAGCGAAGAAGGATGTGAGGTGACTTGATAGAGGTTTGCAAGATGATGAGAGGCATAGATAGAGTGGATAGTCAGAGATTTTTTCCCAGGGCGGAAATGGCTATCGTGAGGGGGCATAATTTTAAGGTGATTGGAGGAAGGTATAGGGGAGATGTCAAAGGTAGGTTCTTCACACAGAGAGTGGTGGGTGTTTGGAATGCGCTGCCGGCAGTGGTAGCGGAGTCAGATACTTTAGAGACTTTTAAGCGACTGTTGGATAGGTACATGGAGGATAGTAAAATGTAGGGTATGCAGGGTAGATTGATCTTAGTAGGAAAATAGGTCAGCACATGGTTGGCATCACTCTGTAATATAAACCAGCTGTCAGAGCAACTGAACAAACCCAACTCCTTATACCTTAATTCAAAGACTAGGTTGTTCAACCTGCAATATTTGAAACAAGGCTGCAGAGGGCACCTTAATGCCATTGTGCTTAGAACACGCTATGTTGCTGGTTAGCACTCCTGAGCTTCTGCATTGACTGAAACTACTTCATTTCCTATCCAAACTGGATTGCCAGTCATTTTGAAAAACTAGGAGCAAATAAAAATTTGACTGACAACACGCTTGGCACCAGATACCTTCCCTAGTAAGAACAGTATTTTGCAATAAGCTAAATGAAGTGTCCTTAATTTGTAGAAACATAGAACTGTAGAAAAGTTATGGCACAGAAAGAGGCCAGTCAGCCCATCGTGTCTGTGCTAACTGGGTGAAAAAAATGTGCAGCTCACTCTCATCCCACCTTTGAGCATTTGGTCTGCTGCAAGTTACAGCATTTAAGGCACAGATCCAGATTAATTTTAAATGAGGTGAGGATTTCTGTGTTCACCACCAAAGCAGACAGCAAATTCCACCCTGGGTGTGAAAGATTTCTTTCCAAATGACTTCTCTACTCTTCCTAAAAATCATCTTAAATCAGCTACATCATATGATTACACAGTCATAGAGATATACAGTACGGAAACAGACCCTTCGGTCCAACTTCTCCATGCCGAACAAATATCCAAAATAAATCTAGTCTTATTTGCCAGCATTTCCCATATCCCTCTATAAACCCTGAACAAAAACAAAGTTGCTCGAAAAGCTCAGCAGGTCTGGCAGCATCTGTGAAGGAGAAAACAGAGTTAACGTTTCGGGTCCGTGACCCTTCCTCAGAACTCCCTTTAAATCCTTCCTATTCATATACCCATCCAGATGCCTTTTAAATGTTGTAGTTTACCAGCCTCCATCACTTCCTCTAGCAGCTCATTCCATACATGCACCACCCTCTGCGTGAGAAAGTTGCCCCTTTGATCCCTTTTAAATCTTTCCTCTCTCGCCCTAACCTCTAGTTTTGAACTCCCCCACCCCAGGGAAAAGACCTCGTCTATTAACCCTATCCATGCACCTCATGATTTTATAAACAGCTATAAGATCACCCTCCGACGCTCCAGGGAAAATAGCCCCAGACTATTCAGCCGCTCCCTGGAGTTTAAACCCTCCAACCCTAGCAATATTTTTGTAAATCTTTTCTGGACTCTTTCAAGTTTCACAACATCCTATTGCAGAGAGACCAGAATTGCATGCAGTATTCCAATAGTGATCTAACCAAAGTCCTGTACAGCTGCAACATGACCTTCCATCTTCTATACTCAATGTCCTTACCAGTAAAGGCAAGCATACCAAACGCCTTCTTCACTATTCTATCTACCTGTGATTCTACTTTCACGGAACAATCAACCTGCACTCCATGGTCTCTTTGTACAGCCACACTCCCCAGGACATTACCGTTAAGTGTATAAGTCCTGCCCTGATTTGCCTTTGCAAAATGCAGCACCTCACATTTATCTAAATTAAACTCCATTGGCCCAGCTGATCAAGATCCCATTGTACTCTGAGCTAACCTTCTTCGCTGTCCACTGCACCTCCAATATTAGTGACATCTGCAAACCTACAATAAGCACATAGAATTGAGTAAGGCCACTCAGCCCATTCTCCTAACACCGGCTCTTTGAAAGAGCAGGCCCACATTCTATCCTTTTCATTATAATTCTGTTTAAAAGCACTTGGCCAACTCCATTTGAAAATTACTTAAGGAATCTGCTTTCACCAGCTTCTAATTTAGAGCATTCTTGACTTGGGGACGGGGGGTAGGAATAGGAGGCAGTGTCTGATGGAAAGGAATTTTCTTCATCTTCCCTCCAAAACTTACTTTTTGTGATGTCACATAATCAAGAAATGGGAGAAATCAAAGCATCTGCTGCAATTATAAGAACAGAAAATGCTGAAGAAACTCAGTACCATGTATTGTGTTGGACACTTTACTGCTATCTGCACTCCACATTGAATTCAGTAATTTCAGATTCAAACCTCTGCCCCGTTTTGTTATTTTTGCTGTGAAGAAACCATTTTACTGATGCTGGTTATTTTTTGATAATGATACTGTTTTCCTACTTGCATCTCCTCTACATCTGGATTTTGTTCTGATACTTGCTCTATACCATCTTTCCTTTGGTCATTTATTCACTCCTGTTTTCCAGCCTATCCTGCACTCTGCTTTTGTTCTTAGATTCACAGAGAGTTTACAGCACGGAAAGAGACTCGTCAGCCCATTGTGTCCATGCCAGTTATCAAACATTAGTCAATCTAATCACATTTTCCAGCACTTAGTCCATAGCCTTGTATGCTATGATATTCAAAATGTTCATCTAAGTCATTCTTAAATCTCTCAAGTTCCCACCTCTATCACCCCTTCAGGCAATGAGTTCCAAATTCCCACAATGCCCTGGATGAAAAACAAATTCCTCAAATTCTCTCTAAATCTCCCGCTCCTTACCTTAAAACCTCGTTATTGAGCCACCTACTGAGGGTAGTAGATTTTTCCGTATCTATCATACCTGTGTCCCTCCGAACTTTTTAATGCCTCAATCAGCTGCCACTCAGCGTTCTCTACTCTAAGGAAAATAACCTTGGCCTGTTTAGTTGCTCTTCAAAGCTGAATCTCTCCAGCCTTGGCAACATCCTGGTGAAGCTTTTCTGCACCCTCACTCATGCAATCGCCTCCTTTCTATACTATGACAACCAGAACAGCACACAGTATTCCAGTTTAACAGATATTACATACTGCTACATCATAACCTTACCTTTGTATTCAATGGCTTGACTGAAAAAGGCAAGTATCCCATATGCCTTTTTAACCATCTTATCTACCCGTCCTGCTGCCTTCAAAGATCTATGGACATGGACACCAAGGGCCCTCTGATCTTCTGTACTTCCTAAGGTGCCACCATTCAACATGTACTTTCTCCCCTTGCTCTGTTAGTCCTCCTAAAATGAATCACCTCACACTTTTCAGGATTAAATTCCACTTGCCACTGCTCAGCCCATCTGACAAGCCTGTTTATATTGTCCTTTAATCAAAGACTTTCTTCCTAGCTGTTTATCACACAACCAATTTTCATATCATCTGTACATTTACTGATCAGACCTCCCATATACTTCCACCACCTTACCTTTCCTTTCTTATGTACTTGCGTAAAAAATTTATCACACTTTTTTTTTTGGCTCCATGAAGGTCATTGATCTGAATTGCTAATTCTCTCTCTCTCTCTCCCCACAGATGCTTTTGTTTTATTTCGTTTACTTACCTAGCTCAAAGTAGGCCTCTACTTAAGCCTCCAAATTTATGTGTGCGTAATTCATTTGATCATTTTTCTTAACTCACCTGCTAAAGACTTGTTCCTCCTGTGAAGCAGTTTTAGTTTGCTTTAAATGGAGGTTTGTTCACGAGAAAGAATTTTTGATTTTTAGTAAAAAGTTAAATGGTGCTTCTTTTCCTTCCAGTTGAATTTGTGTTCTAAATTTCATTACGTTTGAAAATCATACTTACTTCTGTTGCATGGGAACACACATAATTTAAGTGCCTCAACATGTCTGTGTGTGTGTGCGTGTGTGTGCGTGCGTGTGTGTGTGTGTGCGTGTGTGTGTGTGTATGTGCGTGTGTGTGCGTGTGTGTGTGTGCGTGTGTGTGTGTGTATGTGCGTGTGGGTGTGTATGAGAGAGTGTCTGTGTTAGAGTGTCTACGTGGGTGTCTGTATGTGTGTGTGCGTGTGTGTGTGTGTGTG
>JAHRHZ010000020.1:6706035-6750527 GCA_024137785.1 Ginglymostoma cirratum
TTTTTTTCTGATGAAGGGTTTAGGCCCGAAACGTCAAGTTTTCCTGCTCCTATGATGCTGCTTGACCTGCTGTGTTCATCCAGCCCCAGGCTTGTTATCTCGGATTCTCCAGCATCTGCAGTACCTTTTATCTCTGACATAATATACACAGTTTTTGTTAATGGGATGTGGGCATTGCTGACAACAGCAGCAATTACAGGAGGACCTTAATCACCTTTGAGCTGGATGGGGCTCTTGTGGTGCAGTAGTAGTGACCCTATCTCTGAGTCAGGTGGTGTGGTTTTAAGTCCCACCTGCTCCAATGGTCTGTCATGACATCTCTGAACAGGTTGATTATAAAATAGCAGTGTAAAAAAAAACTGATTTGACAGCTGGGTCATTTCAAAAGTTTGTTGAAGGAGCTCTAGGTTTGGAGTCACATATTGGCCAGATCTGATATGAATGGCAGTGCACTAGCTTAGGGAGACAGTGATATTGTTGTAATGTCACTGGGCTGGTTAATCAAGCTGCTGGGGCTATGAGTTCAAACCCCGCCACAACATGTAATGGAAATCACATTTGATTTAAACAAAAATCAATGGAGGGAAAGGGTAGTTCAATAATAACGCAGTTCTGAAGAAGAGTTATACCAGATTTGAACAGTTAACTCTGTTTCTCTCTCCACAGACCTGCTGAGCTTCTCTGGTACTTTCTGTATTCGTTTCCTGCATTGCACCAATAGATATTTGTGAATGTAATTAATTAGCTGTAAAGGTCTTTAGTATATTCCTGACTTAGTGATCATTGTTATATAAATGTGACTTTTTTACTAATGACAACCCACGCAATCTTTGATACGATGTCCTTTCTCAGAGGTACTGTTTCATGGCACTGTACAATTTCACGAATAGCAAAAACCTCCGACACAGTCAAGAGCCATTCTTGAAATGTGTGCAAAGATGGAGAATGACGAATTAATTCAGATCCCGTCCTCACCTTGCATCCACACCACGATAGACATCAAGAGAAGGAACTCTGGTTTCCTGTGCTATGTAATCCATTGCCCTGCAACAAATAGCCTAATAATACTGATCACAAGGTAATCCAGACAACCACTGTCGAGGAAGGGACCTGAGGAAGGGTCACTGGACCCAAAACGTTAACTTTGAAATATTTCCACAGATGCTGCCAGACCTTCTTTTTCCAGAAACTTCTATTTTTGTTTCTCAACGAACATGAGTTCCCTTACTGGGGATGTTAATCTGGTCCGATCAGGGATCCCTGGCTGACAGATATAAACAGGAGTGTCAGAGGTTCTGTTCACTGAGAGCTGGCTATGAGGAAGCTGGATCAGCGTCAAGGACTCTCCACGTGTGAATAAAGGATGACTTGGTGACAGGATACCGGCGTGTGGAGTTATTTCAACCACCTTTATCCTAAGCAGAGGATAAAACTGCAATAGAGTCACTGAATTGTTACAACACACATGGAGGCCAATAATGTCTGCACTACACTGATCTTTTCTTTGGTTCCTACCTTATAGAAATAGAAACAAAATATTACAGTTGATAGTGTATGAAAATTGCAAGACTTTCAGCTTGAAGTGTTTCTCATCATGCTCCACCTATCATGTTACTTTGCAGATGATATTAAACTTGAACAAATTATAAAAACTGTGAGGGGGTCAGTATGGAACTCCAAGGGGAAGTTGACAACTTAGTGGAGGGGGTTAATAGGTAGCAGATGAGGGTCAATGCAAAGAAGTGTGAGTTGATGCATCTTGGTAGGAAGAACACTGGAAGTCAATATAAAATAAGGGTTACAGTTCCAAAGAGAGTGCAGGAGCAGGGGGACCTTGGTATATGCGTGCACAGAGATCATAGAAGGTGGCAGGACAGATGGAAAGAGTAATTTATACAGCGTACAGTGTTCTCAGCTTTATTAATAGGGCCAGAGAGTACAAAAGCAAGGAGGTGATGTTGAACCTGTAGAAGACATGTATTAGACTTCAGCTGGAGTATTGTGTACAGTTCTGTGTGCCACGTTATAGGAAAGATGTGAATGCATTGGAGGGCACGCAAAGGATTTTACAAGAATGGTTCCAGGAGTGAGAAGCTTCAGCTCTGAGGAGAAATTGAAGAAGTTGGGACTGTTATCCTTGGGGAGAAGAAGGTTGAAACAAGATTTGATAGTGGTTTTCAAAATCGTGAGCATGCTGGACAGAGTAGACAAGGAGAAACTATTCCCACTTACAACAGAGAAAAGAATGAGAGAGCATAGGTTTAAAGTGATGTGTAAAGGAAGCAAGGGTGAAATGAGGAAAACCTTTTCACTCAGTGGGTAGTTAGGGTCTCGAACACATTGCCTGAAAATGTAGTGGAGGTGGGTTCAACTGAAGCATTCAAGAGGGCTTTGGCTGATTATTGATTAGAAATAATGTGCAGGGATACGGGGAAAAGGCCGGAGATTGGTACTAGGCACAGACACAATGGGCCAAATGGCCTCTTCCTGCACTGTAACAATTCTGTAAGGCTTCAGATGTTTGAAGTGAAAGTCCATTACTTTTTGTGTTGGCAAGAAGGCCCCTAGCAGTCATAAAGAAAAAGTAACATATTACAGTAAGCAGAAATAAAATGTTAAATTAACCTCCAAGAAGCCTCGGGAGAAAATTATGAATGATTTACCAGTCAATTCTAATATCCTAGAATTCTTCAGAAGAAGCTTTCTTGTGGAAGTTACAGGTGACAATTTGAGATCATGTGGTGATTTAAATCTCTCCTTTTTTTAAGTTATTCCAACATGAGTTCCAGACAGAAACCGACAACTCCCTCCTGAGATCCAACCAAACTTTGTGACAACACCTGAAAGTTGATGGTATTAGTTCATAAGGGAAAAAGGAGAAACTCACTGTTCCATTTTATTTTTTCATCGAATCTGGTCCTCACTAGCCAACTCATCGTTTATTGTCCATCCCTATCTGCCCTGGAAAAGTGACAGTGAGCTGCCTTCTGTAGTCCTTGTGATGTAGGATTGCCCACAATGCTATTAAGGAAAGGCGTCCAAGATTTTGTCCCAGTGACTGGAAAGAAACCACAAGTCAGGATGGTGTGAGACCTGGACAGTGAAAATAATGCTGTTGATTGTCATAGTAGTTGTTAGGTCCTCTCTTGTTAGAGATTTCTTGTCCCTGGGATGCATGTAGCATGAACGTTACTAGCTGCTAACAGCCAAAACTGAGGTTTGTTCAGGTTTTGGCATAAATGACCTCGATAGTTGAGGAGTTGCCAATGGTCCTCAGTATTGCAAACATCAGAAAATATCCTTTCCGATCAGATATGGGTGGAAAAGTCATTGATGAAGCAGCTGAGGGTAGTTGGGTCTAGGACATTGTCCTGAAAATACAATGATGGATTGCAAAGTGCTTTGTTCTGATTATCACCCAGACAGTGGTGGGACTCTGTGCCACAGAAAATGGTTAATGCCAAAATGTTGAATGTTCTCAAGGAATTAGATATAGTAGTTAGGGCTAAAAAGATCAATAGGTATGGGATGAGCAGGATGATCAGGCATGCTCACATTGAGTGGTAGAGCAAACTTGAAGAGCTGAATGGCCTACTCCTGATCCTGTGTTCTCACTCGACAATGATGGCCACTCACACCCTTTGTCTTAAGTCATGTGATCCACAAATGCCTTTTAAGGAAGGAAATCTGGTGAGGATGTTTTGTCAGGAACAATGGATGCATTTTTAATTCTCTGTGTGTTGCGCTGCAGCATAATATCCATATGATCTTGACCATAATTCCAGCTACACTGTGTAATCTCAACTCTGCAGGCAGGAACTTCTACTTCACCGGCCATAGTAGCTGGCCTAATAGGATAGAACATTCGCTCCTGTATCAAGCTTAAAATCAGCAGCATGTTTAATGAAATTAACAAGTTCTGAGTCTTTTCCATTATCTGGATGAGTTAGTTCCCCTAGGTATACCTTGAGGAGGCAATAGCCTAGTGGTATTATTGCTGGGCTGTTAATCTGGTGATTCAGGTGACATTCTATGGGCCTGGGTCCAAATCCTGCCACGCCAGATGGTGGAATTTGAATTCAATAAAAAGCTGAAAGTAAGAATCTACTGATGACCATGAATCCATTGCTGATTGTCAGGAAAAGCCCATCTGGCTCACTAACGTCCTTTAGGGAAGGGAACTGCCATCCTTGCTGGGTCTGGTCAGACCCACAGCAATGTGAATAATTTTAACTACTCTCTGGGTAATTAGGGACGGCAATAAATGCTGGTCTACCTGGTGATGCCCTCATCCTGTGAATGAATGAGAAAAAATGTATATTCTCTATTTAAGGTATTACATTTAATGCAGGTATCTTTTGTAATGATAGTGGGAACTCTACTGTGAAGATTCCTTTGCATGTTTGATCGTCTGTAATAAGATCAGTATACCATACGAAGCAGGAACAGGAATAGGCCTTTGGTTCCTTGAGCCTGCTCTGCCATTTGATAGGATTGTGGCAGGTCTAACATTTCTCGTGTTCACTTTCCTGCCCTTTTCCCACAACCTTTGATTCCCCGACTGATGAAGAATCCATCTATCTCAGCCTTAAATATACACAAGGACGCTGCCCCACAGCTTTCTATAGCAAGGAGTTCCAAAGACTCTCAACCCTTTGAGATACAATAATCCTCCTTATCTCAGTCTTAAACTGCCATTCTTTAATTCTGAAACGGTGCTCTCTGGTTCTTGACTCTCCCATGAGGGGAAACATCCTCTCAGCATTTACCCTATCAAGCCCTTTAAGAGTCCTGTATGTTTCAATGTGATCACCTCTCATTCTTCTAAATTCCAATGAATGGAATCCCAACGCATTTAATCTTTGCTCAGAAGACAATCCCTCCACCTGGGATCATCCGGATGAACCATCTTTGTTATTTTCATTATTCTGAAATTCTGTCATACTTCTACACTTTTGGAAGTGAACTAAAGTTTTGCAAGTATAGCATTCTCTCGTGGTAAGTGGGACATTTTCTGTGCCTTGTTGGTTCACAGTGCTGACACTGGCTTTCAGCAGTGAGTGTTTGGCCTGTTCACTTTACAATGACCCGATTTAATAAAATGAATGGACTCTGTTGCTCTCGAGGTAAAGCTGATATTCAGCTTCTAGCATGATTTGAACGGCTTTCTCCAAAGTTAAATCCTCATTGGGCTGTATAAAATCTAACAAAGTTTCATCAAAAATGACAATTCTGCTTTCACACCTTTTGTTTAATCTGTAGAAGCTAGTAACGAAATTGTCCACAGATTCCCCTCAAACTTGAACTCTTCTGTAGATCTTGCTCATTCAAGGATTGTATTGATTCTCAAATGAAGGCTTTTAGAATATCATGAAAAATATCTGTGCTTTTTAAAATATTCTAGCATTAAATAACATGATCTGCAAGTGGTCTCATTGAATATAGTAGTGTATTAATTTGCTCAGCTTCTTACAGAGTGTTTAATTTGCCAGCAATATTGTGTCTTGCAACTGTTGCCTTCACAATGTCCAGTCTTGAGTTCTATATGCTAGTTCTTGGATCTTGAATTTCTGTGGAAATATATTCTTTTCCATTTCTTTAAAATGTATTTATTTATTCTTATTAATGTAAAGGCGTTTTAAATATGTATCATTTCAATACTGCTTGTAATCTGCTTTTCTTTAAGCATATATGCCTGCATTCACTGGTGCTATTTTAAATTCAGTTACTGTAGAGCCTACTACACTGTACAATACTTTCTTTGTTTGACAATGCTTCTAAACATTTTTTTTTCTGCTGGAATACTGCATTAACTTCTTCAATAAGGCTTTGTATTTTATTAACTGGCTGGTCTGTAGCAGTTTCCTTTCAAGCTTTTGAATTTATTTCCTTTTATCGCTGTACGTCTGCACTGATTAGTAGGTTTTCACACCTTTTCAGGCTTATCCTCACTCTTTACAATGATCAAAATGGCAGAACATAGAACACTACGGCACAGGAACAGGCCCTTCGGCCCACCATGTCTGTGCTCACCATGATGCCACTCTGAACTAACCCCATCTGCCTCCAAAATGTTCATATCCCTCCAGTCTCTGCCCGTTAATATGTCTGTCTAAATGCCTTTTAAACTTTGTTAACATTATCTGCTTTTATCATCTTCCTTGGCAATGTGTTCCAGGCACCTACCACCTTCTGCATAAAACTACTTGCCTCACACAATTCCTTTAAACTTTCCCCCTCTCATCGTAAACCCATTCCCCTATAATTCTACATTTCCACTTTGGGAAGAGCCAACTCCCCAACCTATCCATACTTCTCATAATTTTATATACTTCTATCAGGTCACCCCTCTGCCTCCGACTCTTTAGCATAAAACAATCCAAGTTTGTCCAACCTCCTTGTAACTACAAAGCTTCCTGGTAGGTTCCTGTCTTTTTCAGGATATTCCCATCACCTGCCGCCAAATTTCCTGCTTCTTCTCAAACAAAGAAGACTATTTTCTACTTTTCATGGTGTAAAAACTGAGCACTGTATCCTGCACAAGCTTTCAAAAGAAATTCTCTGGCTGTGGCCTTTATAAGGAAATTGTAGTTTAGTGGCTGACTACTGGTCCACTTAAATCCTTACTTTGTCCTGACTTCATCTTCAGCTGGAACCTGTCAATACTTTTCTTCAAATTTGTCCATGTTCAGCTTAAATGAATTCACAGGCAATTCTGCAGTGCCAGTGGAAATGTCTTCTCTAGTTGTTTCATTGTCCTTTCCGTATTTCGTGGGGACTATTCTCAATTATGACGATGATCACTGTGAGATGTAAGAACTAATTTTTACACTGTTTTGCTTTCCCTTTCATTTTTATGTACTGTTTTTTGTAAAGTTATCCCCTTTTTGCTAAGGACAATTGTCTCTGTCTTATTCTAAATGGATTTCTACGTTTCCCTATGTCATACTCCTGCCCTTAAACCATTTCTCGATGAAGCTTTGCCTTCAGAGTGTTGAGCTTGCCCTAGTGCTGCTGGTGTAACTGCTGCAGGCTTTCTCTGCTGGCAGCTGCATTCCAGCTGCTGACCAACTGTCCACGCCTTCTAAAATGGGTAATGCCTTCACAGTGGTAAATTCACTATTTCTCAAAAAATTCTTTCTCCTGGAATTTTCTCCTGGTGGTGGGGGTCTCTGCATGGAATTTTGTCACCACGCGGTATTTCCTCTGTTTGATGCTGCTGGAATCTTGTGGCATCTTCCACCTATGCCAGGGTGGTTCGAGGTAGCTTGCTGCCACCCATCTTCCTTTGTCTATACTGTATCTAAGAACTTCCTAATTATGAGTGGTGGAGGATGGATAACTATTCAATCCAAGTAGGAGAGGCACTTGCCTTAAAATACCAAATGTTTTATTGCAAGATCGCAATAAGTACAGTCTACATTACCGATAGGCATAATTACTAAAGACTTTCAGGAGATGTATAGAATACACCAGCTCGCTATGATCAACAGCATAGAGCTCAACTACCTCCATTCAAAGACAGTGTGATATTATTAGGTTGGGTCGAGCCAGCGCAAGTTCGATGTTAACTCTTTCTGAACCATCACATTATATATCATTCTTGTCTTTAGCTTGATGGCTCCCTTCTTCATGTGGTCATGGGTCAGTGAAGAAATGATTAAGTATGATCACTATTGTAATTTAACAGGCACAGATATGGATAGAATTCAGATTTCCAATAGCACAAACGATTCGGAGATAGCTTGATTAAAATGTATTGAAGTGGTTGATGAGCCATGATCATATTGAATGGTGGAGCAGGTTTGATGATGAATGGCCTCCTCCTGTTCCTTTCTCCTCAATAATGGTAATTAATACTAACTATCATATGCCACATAATTCCACTAGTGCCTTTTAAGGAAGGAAATCTGTCATCATTATCTGGTTTGATTTGTATGTGATCCCATTTCCAGAGTAAAGTCTGAAATGGCTAACTGCCCTCTGAAATGACCCTGGCAAGCCACATGTCAAGGGCAATTAAGGATGGGCAACATTTATGGACTTCACTGATGATTTCCACATCCTATGAAAGAATAAAATATAAGGAAATGAAAATCCTGCCCCACTCCCAAGATTCAAAATGAATCTGAGATTATTATTTCTGTCAGCATGTAATTTTTGGGGTTAACATTAAAATGTGCTAATGCAATGCTGAAATGTGTCAACTCTCCTTATTTTCAGGTGCACTAATCTGAGTCTCTCATATTCTGAATTCCATAGTGTTCAACTGGTAACAGTGGCAGCGCTGACAGCCTTTGTGCAAAGTATGCTCAAGGCTCATTAAAGACATATTTAAACCCTGGCCTTGCCTGAAGCAATCCTCCAGTCTCTCAACAGCCTTTTAAGAAAAAATGCTGACTGTAGAAAGGAAACATTTCTGACTGGTCCTGACCTTGCACTATGGCCTATCATATTCATTGTTGGACTCTTGAATAATTTTCAAAGATCAAAAAGCTGTTTTACAAACTCAGTGAACTTCAAGGATGTTGCACCATACCGCATGTTTGGACCAGCATTTTATGAATAAGTTCACCATATACAACATGTTGGCCTGTCATGTAATTCATGGCTAACAGTCCTCCATGAATTATATTCATTTTCAATGCACAGCTATGGAACACTAGCAACACATCAATGGAGCAATATAAAAGGAAGTTTTTTTTAAAAGAAATTTACCAAAAATTTTTAATTTTTAGCAAGAACAATATTGAATATTGGAAAAGAAGTGCTATGGAATTGATAGTTAAGAACCATCTGATCAGGTACTGAGGAGCCAATAAGACCATAAAACATAAGAGCAGAAGTAAGCCATTCAGCCCCACTGAGTCTGCTCCACCATTCAATGAGATTGTGCTGATCTAATAATCCTCAACTCCCCTTGCATTTCACTTGGATGGTAAAGAGCAGCTCTATGAGGACTGATGACTCAATCTTAGAATATTTCAAACAAACATGTTCGTTTGTAGAATTAATCTCCATAAAATGAAAATATCTAAACTTTTGTTTATGACAGGGATTCATAACTTATTTTTGATATTTAATAGAAAATGACAGAAATCTATGACATTTGATACCAAAAAGGGCAATGAATGTTCATAGTTTCCATATGGTCCTGTTAATTCTGGTGTTTTGTAGTGGAGAGGGCCTTTTATCCTGCCTTAGTCAGTTATGGATAAAAAAGTTTGCAAGTCTTCCAAATTCAAACTATGCTCGAAGATGTTCAGTCTGCCCAGTTACTGATGGAGATCCTGTTCCTGGAAATCAATAACATACTTCAGGCTTGATAGACATGCATATGGTCATTATTGTCTCGTCCTGTTCCACCTGTCCATTCCCAAAGATGTTCCTGGAAAATGTACAGGATCAAAACTGCAAATGCTGTTATTTCTGAGCCAGGCCAGTAGGTGGCATAGCCAACTATGGTTCGACAGATTCTCAGGATGTTTACCCAGGCTCCAACTGCCTCACCCGATCAAGCAGCACCTTCAAATCTTTTACAATGAAGGAAATTATTCAAAGAAAAAGTAGTGACTGTGTATGTTTATTAAGGCAATTATAATTTGTCTCTGAGGTTGCTAATGGCATTGTCTGGAGGATTAATTATTAATAGCTGGAGACTCCAGGGAAATTCTGGAAGATTGAGGATTTTGGAACCTTCAATCTTTCAGCCCCCATCCTCCTGTCCATCTAGAAAATTGGTTCTGTGGCATATTTGCCCATTTGCAACCACACTATTAATCCCTGTCAGGTTCCTTGTGCAATCCAAACTTGACTAATATTTAACTAGCAATTGTTAGTTTCTATTTAGCGTTTTACAAACCTTTTTTAATAATGTACGATTGATTAAAACAAGGAAGCATTAACACAAGTTATAGGGGAAGCAATGGCTAGTGGTAATGTCAGAGGACAACTAATCCTGAATCCTAGATTACTGTTCCAGGGACGTGGGCTTGAATCCCATCACAGTAGATGGTGAAATTTGAATTCAATAAAGTCTGATCTAACGGTGACGGTGTAATCATTGTTCATTGTCATAAAAACATATCTGGTTCATTCTTGCCCTTTAGAGAAGGAAATCTCCACGTGACTCCAGACCCACAGCAAAGTGGTTCACTCTTATCTGCCCTCTGGGCAATTAGAGATGAGCAATAAATATTGGTTCAGTCAGCAATGCCAACATAAATGAATAAAAAGAATAATTACTGCATTTTCCATGTGTTGGCCTCAATGATGCTTTTGATCTTCTGCCTTCATATTAATGCAACAGAGGTCGCATGACTATGGCAAGTCACAGGGTACAAGCTACAATGTAGAAATATGTTCCTCCAAGCACTGTACAAAAATAAAAAATTCTGTGACAACAGCAGCCAAGGTGAAAATGAATAATTCTTGAATTTTGTCGCTGTGTAGCCATTCTAACTGTAAATGGTGCTTCTGACATTATATGCCAACTACTTTCTCGAAATTCAATGTTTACTTGTCAGCACTTTTCCCATAATAATACATTTTCTTATATGTTAGAGAAAGGATTCCTTTTTCCCTTTATGATCAATATTAACGAGGTGTTGTTTTTGAACAGCATAAACTTGATGGGCTGAAGGGCCTTTTTCTACAATGTAACATAGAAACATAATAGAAATATAGACGATAGGATCAGAAGTAGGCCATTCAGCCCTTTGAGCCTGCTCCACCATTCATCACATTCATGGCTGATCATCCAACTCAATAGCCTAATCCTGCTTTCTCCCCATAAACTTTGATCCCATTCACCCCAAGTGCCATATCTAGCCACCTCCTGAATACATTCAATGTTTTGGCATTAACCACTTCCTGTGGTAATGAATTCCACCACCCTTTGGGTGAAGAAATGGATCCTCATCGCCGTCCTAATGAATCTATGACTTCATGTTTCTATTCGATGGCCAAACAAAAAATAGTTTTCCACTAACATGCTGCAGTTTTGGTTTTCTGTGCTGTCTTACACACTGTGCTGTCATCCTACCAGAAACTTATTCCACTGAATAAAACCTCACTTGAAACTCAAAGTGGCATTTCTCTGCCAAGGATTGTGAAAGGTTTCAGTGAACAGCCCTGCTGTAATAAGCACTGGGTAAATTTGAGCCATTACACAAGGCGCAGTGTAATTACTCACCCATCACAATATTATTGTTTCGTCTTTTTTTTACTAACTTGGTATCAGGCAGAAGCTCATTCACATAACCCACCGGCTTTTTGATTTGATTTGGTTTCTTGTTGTCACATGTACCAAGATACAGCTTTGCGTGCTATACAGGCAGATTGTACCATACAAAGTGTATCAGGATAGCAGGACAGAGTGCAGAATACAGTGGCAACAAGGTGTAGATCTGGATGAACACTGCAGGCCAGGCAGCATCATAGGAGCAGGAAAGCTGATGTTTCGGGCCTAGACCCTTCTTCATTTTCTGTTCATCCAGCTCTACACCTTGATGTCTCAGATTCTCCAGCATCTGCAGTTCCTACTATCGCAGAATACAGTGTTACAGCTGCAGAGAAATTTGCACAGTTAAATGTGTGTTAGGATTTTACATACAAGACAACTAGGGGCAGAATTTCCCCATTTTCAGTTAAAATGTTTTGGCAAGCGAGATTCATGACATAAATAAAAATTGAAAGAACTGCGGATGCTGTGAATCAGGAACAAAAATAAAGTTTCCAGTTCTGCGGAAGGGTCACTGGACCCGAAATGTTAATTCTGTTTTCTCCTTCACAGATGCTGCCAGACCTGCTGAGTTTCTCCAGCAACTTTGTTTTTGTTCCTGATTTACAGCATCCGCAGTTCTTTCGGTTTTCACAAAAACAAAGTTGCTGGAAAAGCTCAGCAGGTCTGGCAGCATCTGTAAAGAAAAGAACAGAGTTAACATTTCGGGTCCGGGTTCTGAGGACGGGTCACCGAACCTGAAACATTAACTCTGTTTTTTATCCACAGATGATGCCAGACCTGCTGAGCTTTTCCAGCAACTTCCGTTTTTGTTTGAGATTCATGACATCCCTGTTTGGGAGCATTTTTTCCAAGCAATCTTCAGTTCATCACCTTATTAGTCATGTAACCAGGCTCTTGGGGGCCTTTCTTGGGTGGCTTGCATGGCTGGAGAGGTGGAACTGCGTGTACTGCTGAAGCATTCCAACTTTGATGCCTCTGGCACCATATTTAGTGTGAAAGAGTCATACAGCACATGAGTCCCTTTATCTCTTCGAGTCTGTGCTCACCTGTCTACACTAATGCCACGTTGAGCATGGAGCATATAGCCTTGAATGTTATGACACTTCAAGTGCTCATCCAAGATCTTTTTGAAGGTTTTGAGGTCTCCTGCCTCTATTACCCTCCCAGACAGGGCATTTTACACCGTCACCACCCTCTGATTGAAAAACAATTTCCTCAAATATGCTTTCAACCTACTAGCTTTTGCCTTAACATTTTGCCCATTCATTCCTGACCCTCTGACTAAGGGGATCAGCTGCTTTCTATTCACCCTGTTCATGGCCCTCATAATCTTATACACCTCTCTCAGGTCCTGCTTCACCCTTCTCTGCTCCAAAGAAAACAACCCGAGCTTGTCCAAGATCTCAGGCAAGATCCTGGTGCATCACTTCTGTACATCCTCCAGTGTAATCACATCCTTCCTATAGTGCGGAGACTGAAACTGCACACGATACTTCAGCTCCGGTCTAACCGAAGTCCTGTTCAGCTCCAACATAACCTCCCAGCTCATATAATCTACGCAATGACTAATAAAGACAAGTGTCCCATACGTCTCATTAACTACCCTATGTATCTGACCTGCCACCTTCAGGGATCTGTGGACAAGCACCACAACATCCTTTTGTTCTTCTGAGCTTCCCAGTGGCCCGTCTAATTCATTGGGTACTCCTTTGTCTTGTTATTTCTTTAACCTGCAGTTACAAACAACCCCCAATGCTGCAAGACACTGTGATGCTTCAGCTGTTATCTCTGAGCGCAGGTCCCAGAGGAAAGGAAAGGAACTCCCAGCTTTGCAGATAAGGAGCTGGAGGTCTCTGTGAATGGGGTGGGGGAGACAAGGGCAGCCCATTTCTCTGCAGTCTGCCATTTGACATTACAATTACCAGACCCAGTCATCCTGCAACCTAGTTGTAATTCAGGTAAGTGCTGTTTCCTGTGTGAGGCCCATTATTACAGAAAGAAAGTCAATGATCCTCTGTGGTGTGCAAGGGTAAGTGGCACCAACTACCATCTGCCACCATTCACTCTGACTCTGCCACTGCACACAATCCTGCCTGCCCTTTGCAACCATAACTTACTGGGGTCACTTCTCCATCATTCCTGTGTGTGCAACACCACTAACAGAGTGTGCGGAGTATCAGAATCATTTGCTGAAAACCTTTTTTGACCTACATATTGGAACACACATTCTCTTCATCAAATATCCAATCCTCCAGGTATCCTTGTGGTCTGGCATTCATGTGTGATCCATTTCGCCACTTGACCCTCAACACAATTAAACTGAAGCAAATCTCTTAGCACCATCTTTACTTTGTGAAAATGATGTCTGTCACCACTGCTGATTTTCAACATGTGAATCCATGGGATTGAGCTTCATTCCAAACATTGACATCTGTCTGGATGAGCTTTCCCAAATGTCAAACCCCTCTGTGCTACATCAAGACAGGTCTTTTTTTCATTTTCTATCTCATTGCTCCACTGGTACACCTGCCATCTGATGATTTATTGGTATCAAGGATTTGTTTCCTGTTTGCAGATTTATTAAACTATGGTTTTGAAACCAGCACATTTTCACAAACTGAACAAGTATACAAAGTGCACATAAATTGCAGGCTGAATTCATGTGTTGCGAGTTTGTACAAGAGAGAGTTCATCAAAACGGTCTGACCTTAATAAACTTTGACTAAACTATAACATTACAGATTTTGAAATGAATACTTGATCAAAAGAAGCCTTCATTTCAATACCACTATATTTTAATCATGCATGTAGCCGCACTTATATCGAGAAAAATAAATGAAATGGTAAACCTTTGCTGAATTTACACTTTTGACTGTAAGCTATATCCCATCCCCGACTCTCAGTAGTAATAGATGCTGTGTACTTCATGGCTGAGAAATTTGTCTGCATAGCTGTATTTTCCAGGCACAGTCGCACTCCCTATATAAGGGAGAGACTGTGTGCACACATTTCTAACTTAAATTGCACTATTACTATATTTAGATGATGCAGGTGCTCTGGTTGCAGAAGTGTGCATCATGAGAATTTTAAGCGTGGGATTGTCTATTAAAATTAGGTGGCCTGGAGTCATGTTGAATTTGGGAGAACGTCAGTGTCACTAGTTAACCCATTCCTAATTGCCCTTGAGCAGATGGTCAGGAGCTGCCTATAGATTAGTGACTAGTTAGGTTATTTCAGAGGGTACTCAAGAATCTGGGTCTGTAGACCTAGACTGGAAGTTTCCTTCCCTAAGGAATTTAGTGAGAGAGTTAGATTTTTATGACAATTTATTTTTTATTTTATAGACACCAATGTATTATTTCCAGAATTGGTTGCTAAACTGAATTCAAATTCTCAAACCATGCAGCTAGGTTTCGAACTGCGTTGTATTGAATTACTAAACAAGCAGGCACAGTCACTCTACTATCATGAGCAATATCGTGATAATTGATCTATACTTCCCTCTACTCTACAAAATATTGTTGCAAGTCTATTTTATTCTAAGATGGGTGGTGGATTAGAGCAGTCCATTGTTATACTTTCATACCTGTAACACAACAATTGCTATTTAACACACATTGGTGTCTGTCAGTAACAAGAAAACTAAAGGTGTTGAATATGGAGAAAAAAAAATCATAATTGTCTTGGACTATGTTGGTCCAAGATGACATTGCAAAAGTGAGAGGGAGTAGAGTAAAATTAATGCAGTAATGTCAGTCTGTCAATAAATACCTTCTGCTATTCAAAAGGTCCCTGCAAAAAACAAAAATCGAGTTAAAATAGTTGCCCTCTCCAAATCAAAATATTCGGCCCCTTTCCTAATTGTAGTTTATTGGAATCCCCCGAAAGTCTCTGTAATTGTGATGTGGGGACAATACAATTCTTTCATTCCGTCCTGATTCAGTGTTAGGTTTATTCTCATTGTCTGCTGACAGAACCTAATTTTTCATCCCAGGTCCTCCTTCCCCCGATGTAATTTTCTTTATTTCTCCTTTATCATTTTAGCTGTACACTTTCACCCTGCTGGATCTACAAGCTGCAAAAGGCATGGCCTGCCTATAATAGTATGTGTAAAATAAACAGGCAGTTGCAAATCAACAGCAGCCAGTTTTATATCCCTCCTGATTATCCTTACGGTTGATTTAAATCAAGATAAAAATCAGGTGCGGTATATAACTGGGTAGCCAAGTCACAAACATTATTTCATGCAATGGCAAAAAGCCAAGATCCACTCCACTTTGCTGAATGTCAATTCAATGCATGAGCAAATGTCACTGGTTTCTTTAGAATTTTTATTTTTCCTGCTATGTTTCCTTCGATATAAAATTTGTGAGCTGGAACTCTGCAGTGGGTAGATCCCATTGCGACAATGGGAAGGAAGACGTAGTAAATGAGCCCAGCAGAAAAGAGGAGGTTTAAAAAGGATAGGAAAGAAAATCAACTCGAAATGTAAAACATGCACTTTTAATAACATTCAGAAGTGTAAGAGTGCAGTGGAAGCACTTTCAATCAGAATGTGTATTTCTTTGCTTTCTGAACAAAATTCTACATCCCTGCTATAAATGAGTGAAAAGCTTCACAAAGTGCCAAACAAATCTCAATTTGCACGCGTTGCCTGTACAATCTAAGAAATGGTTTTATTTATTCATAGACAGACAAGAATGAGTCAAAGAGGTCACCCAAGCATCTGCTTCAGTTAATGGAATTGCCATCAGGTAAAACCCATTGATTGTGGAGAAAGGGATGAGGCAGTTTCCTGTGTCTTTGTGGTGTGGAAATGTGCATTTAACTCAGAGGTCCATTTAGCTGTTACTTTGAGGGTTACGATTTTTATAATTTTCAATGTGACAACCAATACTACTGCTTTTAGAGTTTAAACCTTTATGCATTGCCCTATTACAATAGAGGCAAAACTAAGCCTTTATAATGCCCACATTATTTATCAGATATGTTTGAGGATTGCATGCAAAAACATGCCTTAACTCCTGTTGGAGGAAAATGTCGACCTGAAGGGTTTAAAAGTTTCATTATTCAAATGACTGCAGTAGCGCAAAGCTAGCTTATGATTTGCCTCATAAGGTGCCTTATTGTGAAATAATAAACATGTACCAGTGACAGGAACAGAGACTAGAATAAAGAATGCCACAAAACAAATATGCACAAACTGACTGATCAGGGGAACATTGGGAATAAAAATTAAACAGATCCATCTGCGAACATCTGAGATCTGATTTGATGGATTGTCAGTCTATAAACGTTTTCAAATCAGTTCATCTGGAGATGCATCAGTTGGTTAGAGAATGTATTGTGAACAAGAAAACTGAATGTGTTGAATATAGAGGGAACAAAAGCGTAATTGTCTTAGACCGTGTTGGTCCAAGATGAAATTGCAAATGTGCGCGGGAATAGAGTAAAATTAATGCAGTACAGGAAGTTACCAATATGTAAAGAATAAACAGCTACAACAAATATTGATTGATGGGGATGGATAAACCTCAATAAAATATCCCTTTCCAGCTTGCAGTCTGACACTGACCTCCAACTTTAGTGGAAATCTTAATTCAGTTCAAGTGAATGCCTCAGTGTGTCTAGACATGATACAGAGTTCTTATGGTTCTGGATTCCGTGACCATTTTTCAAACATATAAAGACAAATGCATAGAAAGCACAGCACAAAGAGGAGTTTGGCATGAACTGTCTTAAAATATACTTTTAAAACAAAACTTCACCTGATGGAGGTAGCGTCTGCAGACTGTCATATGCTCAGTTGTAAAACCAATGGCAGTGGAAATGAGAGGTGTTGATGATTTGAAACAAAAACGGAAATTGCTGGAGAAACTCACCAGGTCAGGCAGCATCCGTGGAGAGTAAGCAGTTTCTAGTCCGGTGACCTTCAAAACTCCACATTTCTCACCATAGATGCTACCAGATCTGCTGAGTTCCTGTAGCAATTTCTTTTTTTGTTTCAAATCTCCAGCATCCACAGTTCTTAGTTTTATTTTATTGTGCTGATGGTTTGTTGAGTTCTTAATCCCAGGTCTTCAGTGAATGGGGCAGCCTCTGATGTCACATTAATGCTTTCTCCCAGTATTCTTGCCAGGAGAGGGGGTTACAATAGACATTTGGCTACTTGTTTCCGGTTAGTGGTAACACTCACACTGCTGCTAACTCATAATGTTAGAGTCCCATGTCAGGGCTTGAGGAGGAATGCTCAGGAATGCAGTACCCAATCCCCAACTCAGCAATGGTATTCTGCCCAGCACTTCCTCCTAAACCACCTCTTGGATCACCACCATCGTCAAAACTGATTAATTGCCAATCAATTCCCTGCAGTTTGAGGTTTGTTATTATGCCTGAGCTAGCTGTCACTTCCCCGACACAGCAACACTGTGGATGCAAGGGCTTGTCAAAGGATTGACATTCTGAATCCCCCTCAAATCCTTTCCACTACTTACGTAACACAAATCGAGAGTATATGGGATACTCTCCACTCTCCTGATGTATGTAACTTCAACAGTGACCCAAGGAGGCCAACACTATCTTTAACAAAGCATGATGGGTTCCTCATTCACCACCTTCAGCATTTACTACCTCTGCCACTGGCACAGCCCCATTTATAGGATGCACTGCAGCAGTTCCTCAAGGTTTTCCAACAACCTTGTGTATCTTGCACCAAAGAGCAGGTCTCAGTCTAGCTTCTGTATGTCTTCTAGGCCTTAGAATAATAGAGTCATACAGCATGGAAACAGATGTTTCAGTCCAACAAGTCTATGCCGACCATAACCCCAAACTAAACTAGTCCCACCTGCCAGCACTTGGTCTATATCCCTCCAAACCTTTCCTATTGATGTACCTTCCGAATGTCTTTTGAACATTGCAATTGTGCTTCATCCACCATTTCCTAGGGAAGTTCATTCCGCATATAAACCACTCTCTGTATAAAAAAATTGCCCCTCATATCTTTTTCAAGTCTTTCTCCTCTCACCTTAAAAATATACTTCCTAGTCTGGAAAGCTCCCACCCTAGGGAAAAGAGACCTGCCATTCACCTTATCTGTAGCGCTCATGATTTTCTAAACCTCTATAAAGTCACCTGTCAACCTCTTACGCTCCAGTGAAAAAAGTCCCAGCCTATCCAGCTTCTTTTTATAACTCAAATACTTCATTCCTGGCAACATCCTGGTAAATCTCTTCTGAACCCCTTCCAGCTTGATAATACCCTTCTTATGAAGGGCAACCAGAATTGGACACAGTAGTCCAGAAAAGGCCTCACCAACGTCCCGTACAGCCATAACATATTCGGCCTTATTCAGTATTTCCTTATATCTACTCCATGCTCGTAGCTCAGGCTTCCAGCTCTTTCCATGTCTTTGTTTATTTTTCTTTCAGTCTGCAGGCAGGCTGAACAAATTAAACAAAGGGAAAGATGAAGTTGCCATAGTTGTACCAGACCATTGGGAGAGACAGCAGGTGGTAGGTTAAACTAAGGGTCACCATGCTGTAAAGAGAGGAGAGGTTGAAAAGGAGAGTCCTTCATGGTAACCTCAGTCAGTGTGGGAATTGAGCCCAAGCTGTTGGCTTTCTTTCATATTACAAATGAGCTTTCCAGCCAACTGAAATCCACTAATTAAATACAGTGGCTATTAATAGTAGTTAATTACTAGCAGCATCTCCCAAACCTGTGATGTCTGCAGCCTAGAGGGGCAAGAGGAGCAGATACGTGGGAGCACCATCAACTCCAAATTACACATCAACCTGACTTGGAAATATATCGTTATTCCTTTGTCATTTGCTGAGTGAACCCCCTGGAACTTCAAACCCAACAGCTTTGAATGACATGGGCTGCACTGCTGCAAAAAGACATCTTACCATTGCTTCCTCAAAGGCAATCAGAGATGAGCAATAGATAACAGAAGGGTCCCGAACAAAACGTCAGCTTTCCTGCTCCTCTGATGCTGCCTGGCCTGCTGTGCTTCTCCAGCTCCGCACTATGTTATCTCTGACTCCAGCATCTGCAGTTCTTGCTATCTCCGAGGAATGAGCAATTGATGCTGGTCTTGCTAATGACACTATGTCTGGTGAATGAATGCATTGTTAAAAAATTGAAATTACAATCTGAAGGTTGACTATGAAGTAGTTTTCACCATCCTGCAATCAGATACAATGTTCTATAATGACATTTAATTTGCTTCCCTGCATTTGGTCTCAGTGTAAAAAGCTTCACACTTTGACTTTCGTTACTGGGACCGTGTTAACGTGAACATTGATTTACAAGTGTACATTAATATTCTTTCTATGGAACCTCTAAAAGCTAAAGGAACAACACTTGAAGACCTTAAACTATGAATTGCACAAATAACACGTTGTCATTCTCTACTGGCTATACCTTACAGTATGAAAGCAATAAAATATACCTAAAGTGAAAAAAAACCTGTCAGCAGCATCAGACTAGTATTGGAATAGTTATTGCTATTAAACAATGAGTACAATCGTTGACATTTATCTATGGCCTGTTTCCATGTCGTTGACATTTTACTTTCTCTGACCTTTCTGTTTATGACTGACTTTATACGTAGAAAATTGTATTTCTTAATGAAGTAAAGAGAAACTTAAAACTAGATAACACTCAATCCATCAAAATCTGCATTTTCCAGCAACATTTATTTAATATTACATTCACTTAACTTTAGGATTACAAAAATGATTAGGACAATCAGTTTATTTTAATGTGCTCCTTATAAAGTACTGCATATTTACAGAATGACACTAATTTCTTTACAATTCAATAATCCTACAGAAGATTTTCCATCAATTCATTAAGCTGTAATTTTCGTTGATGTAAACATGATTAAGAACAAAGCATCCACATGCATATGATTTATTCATGTATTTTGGAAACAAATTGATAAATTCTTTCCACATGACAAAAATATTTCCAGGAAGATTTGAAGACAGACCATAGATTGTAGATTATAGTATGGCAAGTATTTACGAAGAGAAGCCTTGTGAAAGTACAAAAATATTCTGGAATTTATTGTATGCATAATAGTAATTCTAATATACTATAGCATGTGAGCACAAAGCAATGATGCTGGTGAACGCAGTAAAATGAGGCCCCCACCATTGTAACATTAATCTTAACTGCATGTTAGTTCAATAGCAGAACCCTAAAGACGCAGGTTTCAGTACTATGAGATCTAACACCACTGTGAAATGGTTCCTTCAATACATGCTTAGTAGCTATTCTTACAGTAAAGATTTAATTATCACTTTACTCCAAAGTAAACAGAGAGGAATCAATACCCTGGGGGTTACTATTGACCAGAAAAGTAACTAGACCAGCTGTATGAATCATGTGTTGACAACAGGAGACCAGAAGCTGGGAATTTTACAGTGAGTAACTCACTTCCTTTCTTTCCAATGTCTATTCACTATCTCGGTGCGAGGATATAGTCTCCACTTTCCCAAGGAGTGTGGCTCCAATAACATTCAAGGAGCTCAACACCATCCTGGGCAAAACAGCCCACTTGATTAGCATCCCATCCACCATCTTCAACATTCACTCCCTCCGCTACTACTGCTCAGTAGCTGTTGTGTATATCATCTACAAAATGCACTATATAAGCTCACCAAAGCTCCTTCGAAAGCACCTTATAAGCCTGTGGATTATACCACCTGGAAAACAAGGGCTGTAAATGCATGGAAACACCACCAACTTCAGTTTCATCTCCAAGCCACTCACCATCTTGACTTGGGAATTTATCACTATTCCTTCACTATCAAAGGGTCACTATCATGCAACACTTTTCTTAATAGCATAATTGTTGTGTAGTCCACTCACTGCTGTTCAAGAAGGTGTCTCACCACCATATTACCAAGGACAATTTGGGATGGGAAAGTAAATCTGTCCGTACCAACACTGCCCACGTCTATGAAAGAAATAAAAAGCCAAGTAATCATGAGAATGTGGATCTCGCCGCCACAGAGATCGGTTGAAGTGAAATAGTTTTAATGCATTTAAAGCGATTGTCAGCAAGCACATGAGGCAGAAGGAAATAAATGATTACAATAATAAATTTAGATGAGGAAATTTGAGAGGAGCCTCAAATTGGTGCATTAACACAGTCCTGGTCTGGTTACAAAAAACAGAAATTGCTGGAGAAACTCTGCAGGCCTGGCATTGTCTATGGAGAGAGAAACTGAATTAACATTTCAAGTCCAATGACCTGTCTTCAGAAGCCTGGTGGTCTTGGGATTCTAATGACATTGGTGCACCTGACTGATGGTACCTTTCCCAATGCTGGATATTTGATATTAATCTATGAGAAATCTGTGTAAAATTGTGGCTGAAGTTGTATCCTTCATATCCCACATTACCATATTCCAGAGGACATCTCTTAGGCAAAAGTAGGTACAAGACCTGGTTAATTTATGTGTTTTTTTTATTCACTCATGGGGTGTGGGTGTTTCTGGCTGGGCTGCATTTATTGCCCATTTTTAGTTGCCATTGAGAAGGTGGTGGTGAGCTGCCTTCTTGAACTGCTGCAGTCCACATTCTATAGGCAGACTCAATGGAGAGGGAATTGCAGGATTTTGACCCAGTGACACCGAAGGGAGGGCGATATGTTTCCAGTCAGGATGGTGAGTGGCCTGGAGGAAAACTTGCAGGTGGTGGTGTTCTCATGTATCTGCTGTCCTTGTCCCTCTAAATGGAAGTGGTTGCGGGTTTGAAAGGCACTGTCTCAGGATCTTTGTTAAATTTCTAGTGAATTGCGCAGCCAGAGCCAATTTTGGAATGCTGTTCAATGCCGGATGTTACCCACGCCTTAGTATTTGTCATTGCAGCTTGTTCCCTATGTACCTGTTTGTTCTTATGGAGCAGTGTCATAAACCAGCCCAAAGATCAAATAAATCAATCAATAATAATTGCTGAAACTGAAAAGATGACTCCTCAGATACTGAAGCAGTCCATGTCCAAATTCAGCAAGACCTGGACAATATCCAGGCTTCAGTGACATTTGGAAAGTAAGATTCATGCCACATAAATATCAGGCAAAAGACTATCTCCAATAAGAGACAGTATCACCCCTGTCTCTTGACATTCAATGGTATTAACATCATTAATTCCACCATTATCAACATCCTGCGGGCCATCATTGGCCAGAAACTGAATTGGACTAGCCATATAAACACAGTGGCTACAAGAGCATGTCATAGACAAGGAATATTGTGGCAAGTAACTCACATCCTGACTCCCCAAAGCCTGTCCACCATCAACAAGGCATGAGCCAGGAGCATGATGGAATACTCACCAATTCCCTGATGAATGCAGCTCTAACATCACTCCGGAAGCTTGACACCATCCAGGACAAAGCAGTCCATTTGATCGGCACCACATTCACAAACATTCATGCACTCCACCACCAATGCTCAGTAGCAGCAGTGTGCACCATCTACAAGATGCACTGCAGAAATTCATCAAAGATTTTTTTCGTCAAAGAGCAAAAGAACAGTACAGCACAGGAACAGGCCCGTCAGCGACACATGATGCCTTTTCTAACTAAAAACCTTTTGGATTCACGTGGTCCATATACCTCAATTCCTTGCCTATTCACATAGCTGTCAAGTTGCCTCTTAAATGTTGTTATTACATCCATCTCCACCACCTGTTCTGGCAGTGCATTCTAGGCACCTATGTGTTAAAACTTGTCTCACATCTCCCTTAAACTTCCCGCTTTTCCCTTAAATCTGTGTCCCCTAGTAACTGATATTTCTACCTTGTGGAAAAAGACTTGACTACCCATTCTATCCATGCCTGTCATAATTCTGTAACCTTATATCAGGTAACCCCTAACCCTGCAACATTCAAGTAAAAACAAGCCAGATTTGTTCAATCCTTCCTTATAGTTAATACTTTCTAAACTAGGCAAAATCCTGGTAAACATTTTCTATTCTTTCTTCAAAGCCTCCAAATTCTTTTGGCAGTGTGGTGATCGGAATTGCATGCAATATTCCAAATGTGACCTAACTAAGCTTCTATACAATTGCGACATGATTTGCCAATTTTTATACTCTATGCCCTAACCACTGAAGGCAAACATGCTATACACCTTCTTGATCATATTATCCACTGTATTGCCACTTTCAGGCAACAGTGGGCCTGTACATCTAGATCCCTCTGTATATCAATACCAGATGAACTGCAGCATTCAACAAGATAGCTCAACATCACCTTCTTGAAGACTCTTCAGGATAGGCAGTAAATGCTCGTATAGCCAGTGACTCCCACATTCCATGAATGAATAAAAAGAAGTTGATCATGCTGCCTTTAAACTGAATGCACCAAGGAAGTTTGCTCATGGAGGCTGGTCACTTCCGATATGGAGCTGCATCAAGTACTCAAGAAGCCAAGTCAGCCAGCTCCAATAAATAAAAGAACTGCAGATACTGGAGATTTGAAACAAACAAAGACAGAAATTGCTTGAGAAACTCAGCAAGTCTGACAGCATCTGTGGAGAGTGAAACAGTTAACTTTTCAAGCCCAGTGACTCCTCTTCAGAAGCATCCTGAACTCAAAATGTTAACTCTGTTTTGTCTTCACAGATGCTACCAGATCTGTCGAATCCAACCAGCTTCATTTGGGTCATGCGGACAGCGTTGGAGGGGAGATGGGAAGAGCTTTCTGTAGGTGACTTACACCACAGAAATAATGTTTCATTTACTTTTTTGGGAGCTTCTTTCTTTTCCTTGCCTGTGGCAACTGGATATTGCAGCACATGCCTCACCAAAGTGCACCTGAAATTTTCAATTGGGAGCTTCCAATTGGCCTGGGATAGCAGTTTACATACTTAAGCAGCCTTAGCCCTGCTTCAAGTGCGAGTTACTTGTTTGAACATCGTATTTGTTGACATTTGAGCATCATTGGAGCTGCCATGGTCTCCCAGCTCTCTGCATTCCTTCACCCCTTTCTATTCTTAACTGGTGGCCATTGTACAGGTGAAATATAGCAACTGCAAATGAAGTTCTATCCCATATGTTCTGTGTGGGAGAAAATATGAGATAAAAGAGCTTGCAGAAGTGAAACAAATTAAATTACATCTGTAGAATTTCAAATGAAAATTTTTCAGATATCACAATTTAATATCTGTAGGTCACACTTTACAAAAGATTTTTTTAACCAGGCTGATGGATGTGAGTTATGTAAGTAATAATATGCAGCTTGCAACATAAGCAGCTAATATTTTATGTAGAAGTGCTGACAGCTCATTTGCCAAAATCAGTAGATATATTGGATTCTGACTTCCATTATTCTCAATAAATATTGCAAAAAGAATCAACTTGAGAATTATAGAAACATCAGTGATTCTATTATTGAAATCTGCTCTCTCCTGTCTCACCTACTCCAACCCAACTGGAGTAATCAATGTCAATAATTTATGCTGCAATGAGAAATTTAAAAACACAGTTGGTTTGGAATATAAAATCGAAATAAGAGGTTGGCCAGTGCAACTGAAAATATTTCAGCATCTATTAAAGATATGAAATTTGCAGAAGATAGATATATGACAATGTTAGGATTGTCACTTATCTTTCCTTCAGTGATTGGAACATAAATCATGTGCTGATACAAACTGGTAAACTGGCTACTGTTGTATAGCCTGTATAAAATACAAATCAGACCTCAGCTGGAGTATTGTGTTATCATCATTGGCACTCCCTCTTGGATGACTCTCTTCCACTCTCAGGGTGAGTGTGCAGGTAGCTGTACAGACTGATACAGTTTCCACACACTCTGCCAATCTCGGGTCAGACGGTGGTTGCAGGAAGGGGTGGTGGAGCATTGGTGTGGTGGCACGCTCCTTTTGCTGTTTTCCCCTGGCTTCTGATTCCTCCCGATGGCCAAGTCTCGAGATACTCAATGCTTTGTCGGATGCTCCCCTTCAATTCTGTGCAGTCTTGGGCCAGTGATTCCCAGGTGTCTGTGAGAATGTTGTGCTTCGCCAGTGAGGCCTTGAGGGTATCATTGAAAATCTCCCTCTGTCCACCTGGGGCTCCCCTGCCTTTTCAAATGTGGGAGTGGAGCACCCGCATGGTGACAACATGCCCAGCTCATCGTAGCTGATCAAGGGTGGTCATTGCCTTGATGCTGGGGATGTTGGCCCAGTCAAGGACACTGGAGTTGGTGCATCTGTCTTCCCAGCGGATTTGCAGGATCTTGCACAGGTGGCATTGGTGGTTTGGAAAAGGTGTGAACAAATCAGAGAGAAACTTCAGTAATGAGAATGGATTAAAGAGGTTAGGACTGTTTTCCTTGGAAAGAAGATGGCTGAGAAGTGATTTCATAAACGTTTTCAAGATAATGAGTGGCGGGAGAGAGTAAATAGGGAGTATCTGTTCTCACTTGGAAAAGTTAAAAAAACAATGAGAGGGCATAGATTTAAAAGAATAAGGATGATGTGAGAAAAAGACAACTTTTCATACCCTGTGTAGGTGCAAAGTATGGAATGCCCTGCCTGTTACAGAGATGGAGGTAGGGTAAATTGAGGCATTCAACAGAGTAGTGGATGGTCATTTGGATAGAAATTGTGTATAGGAAGATGGGGATAAGGGCAGGAGTTGGCACTAGGTAAAGAGGCTTATTTAAAGAGCAGGTATATGCACAATGGGACAAATGGCCTCCTTTTGAACCATTAACTATTCTGTGATGCTGTGATATTGAACATCCTGGGCGCGAAGTTCGGTTAAGAGGCATGGTGCTATCTTTCAGCGTTGTGCTGCTTCTGATGTGGCCCTCACAGTGCGTTCTCTTGAGAAGGCCGCCGTGTTTGCATTTTAGGAATACGCTAGATGGTTGTAAAAAAAAATATTGCTGATGTTAAACAGCCCAATCTCTTTTTGGACAAATCAGAAACAGGCCACAAACAACAAACCTTTAGCTGCAAGAGGGGCCCAGCATCAATATTACTTACAGGACCTTGGGCTGACAAGCGTTAAGTCAGATTCGACCCACACAAATGTCAGATGATGACATTTTAAAGAAGAGAGAATCTAACCATTGTCTCTTGACATTCTAAGGCATCACCATCACTGAAGCCCCCACTTCAACATCCTGGGGGTTATCATTGACCAGAAACTCAACAGGACTAAACTTATAGGTACCATAGTTAAAACAGCAGAACTGAGGCTAGGACTCTTCTAGCAAATAACTCACCTCCTCAATCCCTGCCCACCATCTACAAGGCGCAAGTAAGGAGTGTGAGGGAATACTGCCCACTTGCCTGGATGGGTGCAGCTTCAACACCACTCAAAAAGCTTGACACCATTCAGGGCAAAACAGCCCACTTGATGGGCACCACATTCACACACATACACTCCTTCCACCACCAGTGCTCAGTACTATCCACAAGATGCAGTACAGAAATTCACCAGGGCTCCTTAGACAGCACCTTCCAAACACACGACCGCTTCCACCCAGAGCGACAAGAACATCAGATATATGGGGACACCACTCCCTGAAAATTCCCGTCCAAGCCACTCACTAACCTGAATGGGAAATATATTGCCATTCTTTCACTGTCACTGGGTTGCAATCCTAGAATTTCCCTCTAACTGCACTTTTGAGTCGTCCTACACCAAAAAAGCTGCTGTAATTCAGGAAGGTTGCTCGCTTTCTCAAGGGTTATTAAAGATGGACGATAAATGCTGGTCTACTCACCGATGCCTTACATCCTGTGAGTGAGACAGATGTCCAACTTGCACAGAAGGTAATATTGAACGACATCTGCTGTTGCAAAGCATCTGAATACACTCTGCTGTGCTTTGGGAGATGTTGTGTGATTTGTCAGACTGGATTGTGACTTCCTGAACAGGGCAGCAACGGAAGTGTCTCTAGATATGCAGGATGACAGGGGGACAGGCACAATGTTGTGCTTGAGCAGTTTGTGTGCATCTGTAAACAGGGAATCAGAAGAGAAAGGTTAGTTTGAAGGAAATGAGTTTTGCTGTAACAAGCGATCCACATTCACACCATCTACAGCTTGTACACCATGCTAAGGGGAAGCAATGGCCTAGTAGCATTATTACTAGAATGTCAATCCAGAGTTCCAGATGACGACTCAGGCTCGAATCCCACCATAGTGGAATTTTTATTTAATAAAAAAACTGCAATTAAGAATCCAACGATGACCATAAAACTATTGCCGATCGTCAGGAACAAAAAAAAATCCAGCTCACTAACGTCCTTTAGGGAAGGAAACTGCCATCCTTACCTGGTCTGGCCTACATGTGACTCCAGACCCACAGCAATGTGGTTGACTTTTAGCAGTAAGATGGGCAATAAATGCTGGCCTAGCCAGTGATGCCCTCATCCTTTGAATGAATAAAAGAAATGCAAGAGGGCAGGATGAATGTGAGATGGGAGATGAGAAGGAGTGTAAAGCAGAAACGTACTATCACTCTGTATGTACTGAACAACAATTCCATTGCAGCCAGTCCCATAATGCAGGGAACCGTCTCCTCCACAGGGGTCAAGAGAGGCCAGCATCCTAATCTGCCACAAACTCTGTTCCGTTATGTTCTCAGCACTTCAGGGTGACCTTACTCTCTAAGAGAGAGAGAATGGGAAGAAGGTCAGTGATACAGCCGCATTTGCCTGCCATAGCTGAACAGCTAAAGGCGGGTGGAAGCAGTGGGAACTGGATGTGAGGTCATTAAAAAATGCATGAGAGTACAGAGAAAATAGAACAATACAGCACAGAAACAGGCCCTTCAGCCCACTATATCTGTGCCGACCATGATGCCATTCTAAACTCATCCCACCGGTCTGTTTCCCTCTATTCCCTGCCTCTTCATGTGTCTGTCTGAATGGTGGTTAAACATTGTTAGTGTATCTGCTTCTGCCAGCTCCATGGCAGCATGTTCCAGGTACCTACCACGCTCTGTGTAAAAGGATGCTCTGTCCTTGCACATCTCCTTTAAACATGTACCCACTCACCTTCAAAGTATGATCCTTAGGATTTGACATTTACACCCTGGGAAAGAGAACCTGCCTATCCACACTATCCACGCCTCTCATAATTTTAGTTACTTCTATCACGTTGCCTCTCAACCTCCAATATTCTAATGAAAACAACCCAAGTTTGTCCTACCTCTCCTTCCTGCTGAGACACTCTGCTTCAGGCAACATCCTGGTAAACCTCTTTGGCACCCCCTTTCAAAGCCTCCACATCCTTCCTACTGTGTGGCACCCAGAACTTCATATAACGCTTTGAACATTGCCTGAGTAATGTTGTACAATGTTGCGACATGACTTGCTAACTTTTATATCTAAGACCTAAAGCTAAGTCCTCAGTGTACAGGACTTCTGATGAGTGAGTGATATGGATGTGGTGCCTTGAACAGCATGAGATGTTATTGGACTCAAAGAATCACAGAGATCTACAGCACGGAACAGAACCTTCATTCCACTTGTCCATGCTGACCAGATATCCTAAATAAACCTACTCCTGTTTGCCAGCATTTGGACCTTTTCCTTCTAAACCCTTTCAATTCATATCCCATCCAGGTGCCTTTAAAATGCTGTAATTGTACCAGCCTCCACCACTTCCGCTGGCACCTCTTTCTATACAAGCACCACCCTATGCATGAAAATGTTGCCCCTGAGGTTCCTTTTAAATATTTCCTCTCTCACTTTAAACCTATGTCCTCCAGTTTTGGACTACCCCACTCTGAGAAAATGACCTTGTCTATTGATCCTATCCATGCCCCTCATGATTTTATAAACCTCTATAAGGTCACCCCTCAGCCTCCAATGCTGCAGGGAAAATAGCCCCAGCCTATTCAGCCTCTCCCTTTATCTCAAACCCTCCAACCCTGGCAACATCCTTGTAAACCTTTCAAGTTTTGCAACCTTCCTATGGCAAGGAGACCAGAACTGCATGCAGTATTCCAACAGTGGCCGAACTAATGTCCTGTACAGCCACAACATGACCTTCTAACTCCTATACTCAATGCTGTAGTGGGTAAGAGTTTTGCGTGCAGATGCATTCACTGACCTTCTCTTCCTTTGTGAGGACATTGAACTTCTTGTCGCGTTTCTGCCAGGTCCTCACACCCAGAGCAAAAACAAAGTACTGGAGAAATTCAGCAGGTCTGGCAGCGTCTGTGGCAAGAGAAACAGAGTTAATGTTTGAGTCCAGTGACCCCTTGTCAGAACTGGACTGAAAAAGTTACACAGACACTGCCGGTTTCTATTGAGTTTCGAATGAAACCAATTAGTTTCCCCAGCACTTTCTGTTTTTGTTTTGGATCTTCAGCATCCACAGCTCTTTGTTCACTCTGAGGACCAGATATTGGGATTGCTCTCTCAACCACCTGCTCCCATTGCCTTCCGAGGGTGATTTCCCCAGCGTGGAACCATGACATCAATCCTGCTGGTTCACGTCCCATTCAGACCCCTTGCCTCTCATTAATTGCCTCCGCTGGAGTTTCATTGGCCATATTTTAAACTTCAGCCACACTATCCAGTGTGCTTTCCCTTTAAGAGGGACAGACTGTCTTTAAGCAGAGCAAATTGTGTTATGTGCAATCAGCCTTGCCGAATGCAGAGGGACGCCGGCAGTGAGGAACATCCTTGGCCTCATGCTGCAATCATGGCACTGAGATGGCATCATTACATTTGATTTATTGACAGTTTTGACTTGCTTGCTGGTCACTGTTAGCAGAATAGGGAGGCAATGACCTAATGGTATTATTGCTAGATTATCAGTACAGAAACTCAGCAAATAATCTGGGGTCTCTGGGTTTGAATCCCCTCGGACAGACGGTGGAATTTGAATTTAATTTTAAAGTATCAGTAATTAAGGATCTACTAATGACTATGAAACCATTGCCGATTGTCAGAAAGGCTCATCTGGTTCACTCATGTCCTTCAGTGTTGGAAATCTACCATCCTCACCTGGTCTGGCCTATGTGTGACTCCAGACCCACAGTGATGTGATTGACTCCCAAACATCATCTGAAATGGCCTGAGTAAGCCATTTAGTTGTATCAGTTGCTACCAAGTGTCAATAAAGAAATGGAACTGGACAAACCACCTGGAATCAATCTAGGCACTGGAAAAGACAATGACAGAAGCAGCCCTGTTGACTTTGCAAATTCCTCCTTAGTAACATCTGCGAGCTGGCACACGGACTAGTCAAGCAACAGCCTGACATAATCATTCTCACCGAATCAAACCTTACAGACAATGTCCTACACACCACCATCACCATCCCTATCCCAATGGCAGGACAGACCCGGCAGCTATGGCGGCACAGTGGTATACAGTCAGGAGGGACCAGCCCTGGGAGTCCTCAGCAATGACCCTAGACTGCATGAAGTCTCATGGCTTCAGGTTAAACGGGGGCAAGGAAACCTCCTGTTAATTATCACGTACTGCCCTCCCTTGGCTGATGAGTCAGCACTCCTCCATTTTGCACAACACCTGAAGGAAGCACTGCGGATGGCAAGGGTGCAAAATATACACAGGATAGGGTATTTCAATGTCCACGACCAAGAGTGGCTTGGCAGCAGTACTACTGATCGAGCTGGTCAAGTCCTAAAAGACAAATCTGTTACACTCGATCTGTCATAGATGGTGAGGGAACCAACAAGAGGGAAAAATATATTTGACTTCATCCTTACCAGTCAGCCAGCTGCATATGTATCTGTCCATTACAGTGTCAATAAGATTGACAACAGTACAGTCCTTGTGGAGACAAACTATCGGCTTCACATTGAGAATACCCTCCATCATGTTGTGTGGCAATATCACCATGTTAAATGGGGCAGACTTTGAACAGATCCAGCTCCTCAACTGGACCTCCATCAGGTGTTCTGGGCCATCAACAGCAGCAGAACCATACTCAAGCAAAATCTGTAACCTCATGGTCTCCACTCAAGTATTACCATCAAGTCAGGGAGGCAACCCCAGTTAATTGGAGGGAGCAGTAGGGCATGCCAGGAGCTGCACCAAGTATACCTGAAAATGAAGTGCCACCCTGGTGAAGTTACCAAACAAGATTGCTTACACGCCAAACAGCATAAGGAGTTACTGATCGACAGAGCTAAGCAAGCCCACAAACAACAGATCAGATCTAAGCTCTGCAGTCCTGCCAAATCCAGCCATGAATGGTGGTGGACAATTAAACAACTCAATGGAGGAGGAGGATCTACAAATATCCCCATCCTCAATGATGGAAGAGCCCAGCACATCAGTGCAAAAATAAGTCTGTAGCATTTGCAACAATTTTCAGCCAGAAGTACCGAGTGAATGATCCATCACAGCCTCCTCTAGTGGTCCTCAGCATTACAGATATTAGTCTCCAGCCCATCCGATTCACTCCACGCTATGACAAGAAAAGGTTGGATGCACTGGATAGCACAAAGACTCTGGGTCCTGACAACATTCCAGCAATAGCACTGAAGACTTGTGTTCCAGAACTTGCTGTTCTGATAGCCAACCCGCTCCAGTCCAGTTACAACACTGGTATCTACCTGACAATGTAAAAAAATGCCTGGGAATGTCATGTGCACAATAAGCTGGACAAATCCAACCTGACCAATTACCGCCCTATCAGTCTATTCTCTATCATCAGGAGAGTGATGGAAGGTGGCATTAACAGTGTTATCAAGCAACACCTGCTCAGCAATGACCTGCTCAGTGACCCCCAGTTTTGGTTCTGCCAGGACCACTCAACTCCTGACCTCATTACAGCCTTGGTTCAAGTATGGACAAAAGAGTTGAATTCCAGAGATGAGGTGAGAGTGACAGCCCTTGGCATCAAGGCTACATTCAATCGAGTGTGGCATCAAGGAGCCCTGGAAAAACTGGAATGAATGTGAATCAGGGGACAAACGCTCCGGTTGGGGTCATGCCTGACACATAGGAAGATGGTCGTGGCTGTGGGAGGTCAATCATCTCAGCTCCAGGATATCTCTGCAGGAGTTCCTCAGAGTAGTGTCCTCGGCCCAACCATCTTCAGCTGCTTCATTAATGACGTTTCCTCCATCATAAGGTCAGAAATGGGGATGTTCACCCAGATTGTTCAACGCTCAGCAGCATTTGCAACACCTCAGACTCTGAAGCGATCGATATTCAAATACAACAAGATCTGGACAATGTCCAGGCTTGGGCTGACAAGTGGCAAGTGCCATTCATGCTACACAAATGCCAGGCTATGATGATCTCCGATAACACAACCTAACCACTGTCCCTTGACATTCAGTGTTGTTACCAATACTAAATTCCCCGCTCTCAACATCCTGGAGGTTGCCAATGACCAGAAACTCAGCTGGACTTGCCACATAAACACAGTGGCTACAAGAGCAGATCAACGGCTAGGAACACTGCAGTGTGTTACTCACCATCTGAAACCCTAAAGTCTGTCCACCATCTACAAGGCAAAAAGTTAGGAGTGCGATGGAATTTTCTCCACTTGCCTGGATGGGTGCAGCCCCAACAACACTCCAGAAGCTTGACACTATCCAATACAAAGCAGCCCGCTTGATTGGTGCCACATCCACAATAATCCACTCCCTCCACCACAGAAACTCAGTAACAGTAGTGTCTACTGTCTACAAGATGTACTGCAGAAATTCACTGAAGCTCCTTAGGCAGCACCGTCAAAGCCCACAACCACTTCCATCGAGAAGGACAATGACGGCAGATCCATGGGAACACTAGCCCCTGCAAGTTCCCCTCTGAGCCATTCACCATCATGACTTGGAAATATATTGCCATTCTTTCACTGTTGCTGGGTCAAAATCCTGGAGTTGCCTCCCGAATGACATTGTGGGTCTGTCTGTATCAAGTGGATTGCAGTAGTTCAAGAAGGCAGCTCACTACCACCTTTGCAAGGGTCACTAGGGACAGGCAATAAATGCCAGCCCAGCCAGCAACACCTATATCTCACGAATTAATGAGAAAGGGCTAATACGGTCAGGTCATGAGTCACAACCTCTACATATCGCATACAAAAAGCAAAGCAGACGACTTTTTTAGATCACTGCCTTAAATCATAATGCATTTGAAAAACAGTCTGCGCATGTTCTTTATTTTTCAATCTCAATGTTCTATTTGAACTGGAAAAGCTCTGCTACAGTTTATTTTAGAGATGCAGCACAGTATGCAACCATCAGGCCCTAGTGCGTCATGAGAGAGGGATCCAATTAATGTCACTTCTCTGCTCTTTCTCCTTCAACAAATTCTTCTTCTGTTTCTCTTCATGTGTCTATCTAATTCTCCTTTTTATGTTACTAAAGCCAGCATTCTCTTAGGCAATGCATGCAATCCAATTAAAGTCTTATGAAATTTTTTTGGTCCTGGGGAGTGTTGCTGAACAAAGAGACCTCAGGGTGCAGGTTCATTGCTACTTAAAAGTGAAGTTGCAGATATACAGGATAGTGAAGAAGGCATTTAGCACACTTGCCTTTATTGATCAATGCGTTGAGTATAGGAGTTGGGAGATCTTGTTGCAGTTGTACAGGACATCGATTAGGCTTCTTTTGGAATACGGCATTCAATTCTGGTCTCCCTGCTATGAGAAGGCTCTTGTTAAACTTGAAAGGGTGCTGAAAATATATACAAGGATATTGCTAGGGTTGGAGGGTTTGAGCTGTAGGAAGAAGTTCAATAGTCTGGGGCTATTTTCCCTGGGGCATCGGAGGCTGAGGGGTGACCTTAAAGTGAATTATACAAACATGAGGGGCACGGATCGGGTGAATAGCCCAGGTCTTTTTCCTAGGGTAGGTAGTCAAAAGCTAGAGGGCACAGGTTTAAGGTGAGAGGGGAAAGATTTAAAAGGGACTTAAGGGACATTTTCTTCCACACAGAGGGTGGTGCATGTATGGAATGAGCTGCCAGAGGAAGTGGTGGGGGCTGGTACAATTACAGCATTTAAAAGGCATCTGGATGGCTATATGAATAGGAAGGGTTTAAAGGGATATGGGCCAAATGCTGGCAAAAGGGACTAGATTAATTCAGGATATCTGGTCAACATGGATGAGTTGGACCAAAGGGTCTGTTTCTGTATTGTATAACTCTAAGGCTCTATAGGATGCTTAAAAGTTATTGGCATAATTGTCTACAAGCATTTCACATTTTCTTTCCTTTTTCCTTCCCCTTGATGGGCCATTAATGGAACAGTCTCAGGATTCTCTCAACCCTTGTGTTCCTGCAACCCAAGGCACTAATTTTCATGTGAAAACCCAGATTCAGGTTGAGTCTTGGAGTCCAGTACAGCGATGAGTAAAATCTAGTGAGTAGTTACATAGAATAATCAGAAAGGTGAAAGGAATTCTGACCTTGATTTTACTGTAATAGAATACAAGGGAGATGAAGCCATGTTTCATCTGTACAGAGCCCCAGATAGACTACACCTGGAGTACTGTCAATAATTTTGGGTATCATATTTTAGGAAGGATCTGTTGATCTTCGAGAGAGTGCAGCATAAATTTACCAGAACATCATCTGAGCGTGAAGAGTTAATTTACAAGCGGAGATTAAACAAATCGGATTGAGCTTCAATCATATACCACCCTGAGTTGGAACCATATCACTGTTCCTTCTCTGTCACTGAGTCAAAATTCCTCAGCTCCCTTCTGAACAGTGCTGTCAATTCCCTCCACCCCAAAGACTATAGTGGTTCAAGAAGACAGCTCATCACAACCTTCTTCAGGGTAATTAGGGATAGGCAATTAATATTGACCCAGCCAGTGGTGCCAACATCACATGAATGAATGAATTTTTTTTAAAAAATCCATGCAATTTAGATACTTCAAGAGTGATCCAATATAAGTTTCCAAGCTATTTGAGGATCAGATTAAATGAAACTATGCCCTCTAGTCAGGGAATCCAGGCCTAAAGACAATAAATAAAAGATTAGAGTCAGATATTGCCACAGTAAAATTAAGAAACATTTCTTCAACCAAAGCTGAGAAAAGCTTGAAACTCTCTACTGCAAATGACAATTGTTGATTTTACAGTTGGGGCTGGCATGGTGGCTCAGTGGTTAGCACTGTTGACTCACATTGTTGTGTTGGCCCAGGTTCAATTCTAGCCTTTGGTTACTGCCTTTGGTTACCCAGAACAGGCCGGAGATCTTTTCCAGTCTGAATGGATCAATACTCACTAAATGTGGCGTCTTAAACAAATCAACCATCCGGAAGGCCCTGCTGTATTACAGGTCGGACAGGAACGTTACAAAAAACATATTGTATGAGAATTCAATAGATCGTCAGAAGTCAGCTTCCAAATTTAACAGGATTCCTAGTAAGGCTTGTTAATAACTTGATTGGTTTTGTTTTCCTTCGTATCAATGGCTGCTTGCACGATATTTCAATAATGAGGCAGAAAGGAAAAATCTAGTGAAATATGATGAATCTGCGGGAAACTCTGCATATTCTAACAAGCCCCCACCACTAGCAACCCCCCACCCCCACCCCAAACCTGGTTCCATGCTGCTTTCACAGATCTGCCTAAAATATTCTAGCCTAAAATGTGACAGAGATCAAAACTCATCAGTAATCCTTGTAAGTCAAACGACTTTGCCCTGACTGACATCAGAAATGAGGTTTTCTGATCTCTGACCAACCACCTGTCAGTATCACCCTTTTAGATGCAAAATAGTCAAGGGACTCTGTATGCCCTGTAGTCACCATCAAGGTATGGATACATCGCAAATGTTCTTCATGGCATCACCCCTGGGCTATTGTTAATGGAAGGGATGGAGATGAGATTTCTACGATTCAAAATATATTCATTAGCAGGGGTGGCAGGGTGAAAAAATTCTGGAAGAGATGTCATGTGCACACACAATAAATTGAATGAAAATCTCATTATTTTTCTCCCCTAATAAAAGGTATCAGAGTAATGCATACAGAACAAAATATAATTTCACTCAGGGAAACAGAGCTGAAGGCTAAAAGGAAAGTTTTTTTATTACTACAAAGCATTTTGGCTATTTCCATAACAAATATGTGATTGAAAACAGATGATTATAATTAGGGCTGATAGCCTATAGGAATAGAAAGCTTGAAGCGTTGAAATAGTGCCTTTCACAACCTCAGAAGATTGCGAAGTGCTTTATCACCGAATGTTGAAGATTGTCACTGTGCTACAGTGGAAAATGTGGCAGACAACCAGCACATAGCAAGATCCCACAAGCTGCATCGTGATGGTGATCAGATAATCATTCTTTGTAATTTTAGTGGAGGAATAAGTGTGGGCCCAGAGACCAGGGGAGACCATTGAGCACTGAGGGTGTATCATCACAGAGTTTGGTGTGTTATAGATCATTGATTGGTTGAATGATTTTTGAAGGAACATCTGGGAACAATAATGGAATTCCAATGTGTGTGTACTGCAGATTGTTTCGACTGAAAAGCAAGTACTTTCCTGAAGGACAAAATGTCACGATGTCTACAAAGCACCTGATAAACTGCACTGCATGCTTACTTGAATTGTTGATTGATCAGGGTTTCATTACAAGTTGCCCATTTTGAATGGATGCTTTGAAGTAAGGCGGGGATCTTTGTAAGTTACTGGCAGCTAAGCAAATCATAGATGCAAAGTGGAGGAGTTTCATCTGAGGCCTGGAGATGGATAGAAAAGTGGAGAAAATTTTAAATAGAATTTTGTCAGGAGAGTTTGCACCCTACCCAGCAGCAGCAGGAAGCCATTCATGGTCATTTAGGGAGTAATTTTGAGTAATTTTACCGTCACGGTGTAATTATCCCAGTGACAGTGTGGTTTTATCCTTCATGGGTGTCACTGGCAAGTCTGATATTATTGCCCATCCCTAAGTACCCTTGAACTGATTGGTTTACTCGGGCTATTTCAGAGGGCTGTTAAGAGTCAACCACATTGCTATGGGTCTGGAGTCATATGCAGGCCAGATTAATTCAAGATGGCAAATTTCCATCCCATTAATGAAGGTAGGTTGCAGTTACATTTTGAAAATTTACTAATTGAATTTGTATTCTAGCTGTTGTCTGGTGGGATTTAAACCTATATCCCCAGAACATTAGAGATAAAAGGTACTGCAGATGCTGGAGGATCCGAGATAACAAGCATGGGGCTGGATGAACACAGCAGGTCAAGCAGCATCATAGGAGCAGGAAAACTTGATGTTTCGGGCCTAAACCCTTCATCAGAAATGGGGGAGGGGAAGAGGGTTCTGAAATAAATAGGGAGAGAGGGGGAGGTGGATAGAGGATGGATAGAGGAGAGGATAGGTGGAGAGGAGGCAGACAAGTCGAAGAGGCGGGGATGGAGCCAGTAAAGGTGAGTGTAGGTAAGGGGGTAGGGAGGAGATAGGTCAGTCCAGGGAGGACGGACAGGTCAAGGGGGCGGGATGATGTTAGTAGATAGGAGATGGGGGTGTGGCTTGAGGTGAGAGGAAAAACAGGTTAGGGAGGTGTAGGTTACGTGGAACAATCCCTCTTCCGTACCTACACTGGCCCTAAACCCCACCTCTTCCTCCGTTACATTGATGACTGCATCGGCGCCGCCTCGTGCTCCCACGAGGAGCTCGAGCAGTTCATCCACTTCACCAACACATTCCACCCCAACCTAAAGTTCACCTGGACCATCTCCAACACTTCTCTCTCCTTCCTGGACCCCTCTGTCTCTGTCTCCATCTCGGGCAACCACCCAGAAACAGATGTCCATTTCAAGCCCACTGACTCCCACAGCTACCTGGAATACACCTCCTCCCACCCACCCTCCTGCAAAAATGCCATCCCCTATTCCCAATTCCTTCGCCTCCGCCGCATCTGCTCCGAGGATGAGACATTCCACTCCCGTACATCTCAAACGTCCTCATTCTTCAAGGACCGCAACGTCCCCCCGACAGTGGTCGAGAACGCGTTCGACCGTGTCTCCCGCATTTCCCGGAACACATCCCTCACGCCCCGTCCCCGCAACAATAACCAAAAAAGAATCCCCCTCGTCCTCACATACCACCCCACCAACCTCCGGATCCAACGCATCATCCTCCGACACTTCCGCCATCTGCAGTCAGACCCCACCACCAAAGACATCTTTCCCTCCCCACCCTTATCTGCCTTCCGGAGGGACCACTCCCTCCGTGACTCCCTTGTCCGCTCCACACTCCCCTCCAGCCCCACCACACCCGGCACTTTTCCTTGTAACTGCAGGAAGTGCTACACCTGCCCCCACACCTCCTCCCTCACCCCAATCCCAGGCCCCAAGAAGACTTTCCACATCAACCAGATGTTCACCTGCACATCTGCCAATGTGGTATACTGCATCCGCTGTACCCGTTGTGACTTCCTCGACTTCGGGGAAACCAAGCGGAGGCTTGGGGACCGCTTTACAGAACACCTGCGCTCAGTTCGCAACAAACAACTGCACCTCCCAGTCGCGAACCATTTCAACTCCCCCTCCCATTCCTCAGATGACATGTCCATCCTTGGCCTCCTGCAATGCCACAGTGATGCCACCCGAAGGCTGCAGGAACAGCAAATCATATTCAGCCTGGGAACCCTGCAGCCCAATGGCATCAATGTGGATTTCACAAGCTTCAAAATCTCCCCTCCCCCAACCGCATCCCAAAACCAGCCCAGCTCATCTCCACCTCCCTAACCTGTTTTTCCTCTCACCCCAAGCCACACCCCCATCTCCTATCTACTAACATCATCCCGCCCCCTTGACCTGTCCGTCCTCCCTGGACTGACCTATCTCCTCCCTACCCCCTCTACCTACACTCACCTTTACTGGCTCCATCCCTGCCTCTTTGACTTGTCTGCCTCCTCTCCACCTATCCTCTCCTCTATCCATCCTCTATCCGCCTTCCCCTCTCTCCCTATTTATTTCAGAACCCTCTTCCCCTCCCCCAATTCTGATGAAGGGTTTAGGCCCGAAACGTCAAGTTTTCCTGCTCCTATGATGCTGCTTTACCTGCTGTGTTCATCCAGCCCCATGCTTGTTATCCCCAGAACATTAACCTGGGTCTCGGAATACCAGTGACTGATTTAAAGCAATGATGAAATGATGCAACTTTAGAATACCTTTACAGGAATAAGGTTAATCACCACAAAGAAAAGAAATAGGAAAGGTCGTGGTATTTCTTAATACATTCAAAGTCAGAAAAGGAGAATGCAGACATATCATTGGATTTTGTGGAGGTGACAGTGCTTAAGATACAACATTGCCTCAAAATTATCAAGCTCCCATAGAAGTTGCATATCATCTCCAAAGCAGGCACCTTATCAAATAGAGCTAGCTTTTCTCATGGTGATGAGTGCTCCACTGCATTCAGCTCTTCATATGTAGGACTACCAGTATTTCCATTCTTCTGAATTCTGCACATCTTCCATGAGTAACCTACAGTTTTGCAAATGTAGTATTCCTTTGTGATGGCTGGTCATTCTCCACCTGTCTGAGGCCTTGTTTTCATACACTAAAGCTGTTGCTGAGCCATTTATTATTGTATTATGTCAGTGAATCCAATTGCAGATGATGTTAGTTCGAAGCAAAACATCAAAGAGTGTACAGATACTTTTGCTGATGTTCTGGAAGCTTTCAATGGTTGCTTCAATTTAAGAACAAGTCAAATTATTGAACCAGGAATATTTTAAGAGAAGAGTTCAGCTTCCAGGAGAATAAGTTGTTGGAATTTGCAATGAAACTTTGTCAGATTTCTGAGAGTCAAGGGAAGATTTAACTTTTGAGAAAACTATCTAAATTGTGATGGAAGCAGAAATCAGGAAGATTCACGGTTAGATGCTGGGAGGAGAAGACAAACCCAAACTTTTTATAAGGTATGGAGACTCTAAAGAGGCACATGACAAGCCAATGCATAGATGAAGCCAACCACTTAATGCTGAGAACGAATTTCAGAGCTATGTGAAAACAAGGCCTCAGACAAATGGAGAATGACCAGCCATCACAAAGGAATACTACAGTTGCAGAACTGTAGGTTACTCATGGAAGATGTGCAGAATTCAGAAGAATGGAAATACTGGTAGTCCTACATATGAAGAGGTGAATGCAGTGGAGCACTCATCACCATGAGAAAAGCTAGCTTTATTTGATAAGGTGCCTGCTTTGGAGATGATATGTAACTTCTATGGGAGCTTGATAATCCAGATATGGCAGAAAAGACAAATGTTGCCCACAACACCGGACCTCCCTTTAATTCAGTGCATGAGTTAGTATCTTACCAAACCAGGTACCATGGGCGAACAAGCAGATGTTACAACCCAAAATGATATGGCTAGAAGACGCAGGTGGAATAACTGTTAAAAGCACAGGAATGCAATAAGTTACAATACAACATAGTACACATTGGTGAGTTAAAATGTTTATGTTGTTGAGGGCATGTCAAGAAGAAGACCTAAATGCCCAGGATACTGTGGGAGAGGTGTTTTGGTCTGGTGGTACTGTCACTGGACTGCAAGCTAATGCTCTAGGGATATGAAGTTGAATGATTTTGAAAGCTAGCTTAATGGTGTCTCTGTGATCACTGTCAGAAGTCATAAACACCCATCTGGTTCCCTAGAGAAGGAAATCTGCCACCCTACCTGGTCTGGCCTTCATCTTACTCCAGACCTATTGCAATATGTCGGATGCTTAAATGCATTCTGAGCAATTAGGGATGGGTAACAGATACTGTCTTAGCCAGTGGCATCCCATGAATGAATTTTAAAAAATGTAGAGGCTTTCTCTTCCAATTAGAGAATAATTCCTTGATCATAAATCCAGAATATTATAAGGAAGAAAATATATAGTTCAACAGAGCAGCTGTCTTCCAAGAAGAAAATGTAAAGAATTAAGGGTCCTCCAGATAATGTAATGGACCATCATCAAAGTTCACAATGATGGCCTCCATGAAGCATATCTGAGAGATAAAAGATTCTGCAGTGTAGACATGATCCACAGATCAGAACCAGAATCTGTCCTCAAACAAGCAACCCACCATTCTTTAAAATCTGAAAAGTGTCTATTCTGAGGAAAGAATGAAATCCTTGTGAAGTCAAAGACTTGGGAAGGATGTGGTAATGGTAAATGTAATGTAATTATGTATATGATTGTACATTGTGTTAAATATGGGGGAAAAGCTTGTGGTGAGATATTGTATAAAGTAATATTCTTTTGGTGGAGTCAAGGATTTCTGCTCTAGCTTTTGAAGTTATTCTTCAGTTCTGAAGATTCACACAGGACTCAAAACATTAACTCTGTTTCCTTATCCACAGCTGTTGCCAGACCCAATGAATTTCTCCAGTATTCTCTCTACTTGTTTCAGATTCCCAGCATCTGCATCTTTTCACCTTTTGTTCTCTCCTGTAGATATGCTACAGTGATGTATCTTCTATCAGCAATTATTGGATAGGCCCAAGAGAAAGCAAAGACAGAAGAGGATTTTTAGCAGTGTAACAACTCTTAAGCAGTAACACATACTGGTAGAGGTGGCAAATACCACAAGGGTTCAAGCGTGATCAACTGGGAAAATACCACATAAGGTAGAATCTTGTGCTGAGCAGACATAAGGTGAGCAAAGAGCCTGGAGATACAGCCTGGTCCAGTGCATGAGCTGGGAGTGTGTCCCTGAGCACACAGTGTCCTTGCTGCAGCATTACAATGAGAGTTACAGGTAAAACCTAAGGTGCAACATTGAAGTGCAGACTTGTCCTATAGGTGAATTGGAAATGTGCGGCGAAGGTTCTTGGAGGCTGGCATTTGGCAAGCGCCCAATGCCTATGAATGTGCAGTGCATGTGGCCAGTGCCCAGGGGCTGTGTCCTGAGATATTTCTGCCTGATGTCCAACAAATGGACACCCTTTGGAGCAAGCAGCAAGCTAGAGTTGTCAAGTACCCGCTCTGATTTACATACAGAGAATTCTGAGCATCCCGATGGCTCGGGTAGATGTTATGATGGGAAACCGCATATATTAGTAAGGTGAGATGTACAGTTAAGAAGGTTGTTAATAAGCAATAACCCCTCTTAATAAGCAACCCACTGCTGCCTAGTGAGAGCCTCATTTTGTTGGCTGGGACCTAGCTAAAATCGGCAAGTTGTTCCCAATTTTGAGATTGGCATTACTGCCCTTCTCACACGATTCTGCCAGATTTGTCACTGTAACCCACATTGTTCAGGGCCCTTTAAGATTCTGCACATACTTGTAAACACCTTCTGTACACTCTCAAGTGTGACCATGTCCTTCCTGTAAATATGTTGAATTTCATTTACGTCTTTCCTAGCTATGTGATCCATGTCTATTGATATCTTCCTGTAGACTAGATTTCTTCCTCATTATCGAGCGCACAGTCAATTTTTGTTTCGTCTGCCTAACTTCTTAATCATACCCATACATTTATTTCTAATGACTTAGTATAATTAACTAAAGCATGTTTAAAGGTCTTGAAAGATGATAATAGAGGAAATAAATCAACCTGCCGTCCGCTCAGTAGTGCAGTTGGACAGGGCTAGATAGGGTAAAAACAGGAAGGTTGTTTCCAATGAGGGAGGAAGTCCAGATCCAGGTGCCATAGCCTAAAGATACAGGTAGGCAGTGTAGGACTGAGATGAGGAGAAATATCTTCACCCAGAGAGTGCTGAGTCTGTGGAATTCTCTTCCACAATAAATGGCTGAGGCCAAAACTTGTTTTCAAGAAGGAATTAGAAATAGTTCTTAGCGCTAAAGGGATCAAAGGGTATGGGGCAAAAGCAGGGGCAGTTTATTTAGTTGGATTGTCAGCCACGATTATATTATATGGTACAGCAGGCTCGGAGGACCAAATGGCCCCCTTATCCTCCTACTTTCTGTGCTTCGATGTTTCTATGTCTAAATGGCAGTCGTGTGAAAGCTGACTTAATCGAGGAGAATCATACTTGCAGACAATTCCAATGGGATTGGAGTTGTAATCACCTTAAATATCCTGTCAGTGAGAGTAATGGTGAAATAGCAGTGCGAAACCTTCCTAGCCTCACAGGGAATTACAAGCATGGAGTAAGCATTGGTGCAATTTGTGCGACATAATGCGGTGGGACTATTTTACAGCAGATAGTGGATGGACCTTTGGAATGCACAAACCTGCAGAAAAATCGATGCCACAAGATGGCAGTGTCAGAGTTCATTCTGGTGTGGCGCACACAACTCGGAGTCTGATTTTCACATTGTCTATAGCAATACCTTCCCGTAACACAGTATTTGCATTAGAAGCTCTGACCTGGATGATATATTATTAGCCTGTAGTCTTTCTTATTTTCTTCCCTGTTCTGTAATTTCAGTATAATGTATATGCCATTGAAGGGAATTTTTTTTACAATCTATTAGATGATTAAGGGAGATTTTGAATTGGATGAAAGATCTGTGAACGCTGCACTGAATGCTTCTGGTTAGCTGTGAATCAGCGAAAGCTGTATAACTCTAATCGCTGGATGCTGTCTGTCAGAAGTGACATTGTTGACTCAGGATCACAGTTGGCAATTCTTTTTGTAAATGGAACCAGGGAACTTGTGCACACAAACTGATAGAAACAAAAAGGTGAAGGGAGAGTTCTAGAAACTCATCATTCCATTTGTAATGGCCTTTGTTGGCTAAGAGTAAAGAAAATTATGAATGTGTACCTTTCCTGTCCAAACAAAAGAGGGAAAAAAAATTACAATGAATGTATTCTGTGCAACGCAGAGAGAGAGAAGAAAAAATATATATCATCCAAACCTTAAGGTCAGAAAATACCAAATGGTTGCTTAAATAATGAATGGAGCGCAACATTGCTCATGTTATTGCTGGATTGTGTCTAATAAATTAGATGAGATGGGAGAATGCCTTTTATCAAAAATATATCTGAATACTTAGTATTCTTTACTCAAAGGTGATGACTTATCTCCCTGTAATTAAAGGTTTACAGTGATATTTCACTTCGTTTACTAATTATATGCATGATATTAATTAAACGATTAGCATAATAGTCATATCAAGTTTACCTATAGATGGAGTCCGGCAGGAATACAATGCTCCACATCTCTTTGGTGCACTCTCATTATTGTGTCCCTAGTCTCCAATTATCCTCAACCTTCAATAACCTTGAATTACTTTGTCTAAATACCAACAGCATATTTAAAACTGTAATTAAATTACAACTATCATTTTGGGCTCTCTTAGAACCTTTTGTTACTGCATTCAATTCACATACTTAATGC
>JAHRHZ010000020.1:6750927-6785464 GCA_024137785.1 Ginglymostoma cirratum
CCTAAACCCTTCATCAGAAAAAGGGTGATGAAGGGTTTTCTGATGAAGGGTTTAGGCCCGAAACGTCAAGTTTTCCTGCTCCTATGATGCTGCTTGACCTGCTGTGTTCATCCAGCCCCACGCTTGTCATCTCGGATTCTCCAGCATCTGCAGTACCTTTTATCTCAGGCCAAGCAGCATCATTGGAGCAGGAAAGCTTGATGTTTTGGGCCTAGACCCTTCATCAGAAAATCTGATCATTTTCTGATGAAGGGTCTAGGCCCGAAATGTCAAGCTTTCCTGCTCCTGTGATGCTGCTTGGCCTGCTGTGTTCATCCAGCCCCACACCGTGTTATCTCGGATTCTCCAGCATCTGCAGTACCTTTTATCTCTGCTCACTGGTTAATTGGTTTGGGTAAACTGGTCAAACTGGTTAATTTGGATTCTGCCTGAGCCACTTGGCTCTTGACCTCATTACACACATGTCCAAACATCTACCAAAGATCTGAATTCTAGAGAAGTGAGATTGACTGCTTTTTACATTGAGATGTTACTTGCCTGACTGGTGCCAAGGACCCCTGGTAAAACTGAAGCCAACGGGAATCAGGGGAAAGCTCTCTGCTGGTTGGAGTTGTACTTAGCACAACCAATGATTGCGGTTTTTGAAAGCTAATAATCTTACCTGCAGGGGATTACAACAGAAATTCCTCAAGGTATGTATTTTTAATCAAATGCAGGTCACCTGCCTCAGAGGTGGGGACACTAACACTGTATCACAAGGATCCACCCCATTCCCCAGTGTAGTGCCTTCAGCTGAACCATCTTCAGATACTTTATTAATAATGAGCCCTCCGTTATAATGGAAGAAGTAGGGATGTTTGCTAATGATTGCATAATATTCAATATCACTTATAATACTTCAGATACTGAAACAGTTTCTTTCATTTGGAGCAAGACGTAGACAAAATTTAGACTTGGGTTAACAAGTGGAACATAACATTCATGCCACATAAAGGCCAGACAACAACCATCTCCACAAAGAAAGAATTACCTCTTAATGTTAAGACTCTTTAAAGATGAGATGAGGAGGATTTTTTTCTCTCAACCGAGTGTGAATCTTTGGAACTCCTTGCCACCAGAGAGCTGTGGGGGCAGAATCTTTGGCGTATATTTAAAGCAGAGATAGATTCTTGATCAGTTGGGGAATCAAGGGTTATGGGAAAAGGGCAGGAAAGTGATTGTGAGGAGTGTGTGGGATCGACTATGATCCTATTGAATGGTGGAGCAGGCTCAAGGGACAAATGACCTATTCCTGTTCCTATTTCTTATGGTCTAATGTTCAATAGCGCTATTGTCATTGATTCCCTCACTATCTTGCAGGTAACCATTGATGAGAAACTGGATCAGCCATTTACATACTGTGACTACAAGAGCAGGCCAAAGGGTAGGAATTCAACAGGGAGTAGTGCACTTCCTGATTTCTTAAACCTGCTCACCATCCAGAGGAGACTACTCAGGAGTGTGATGGAATATTCCCCACTTGCCTGGATGAGTGCAGCTCCAACAACACTCAAGATGGTCCACGCCATTCAGGAGAAAGTAAACCACTTTATCAACAAATTCCCTCTAACTACTTTTAATTCCATTGACGGATTCCAATGACGGGATTTTCAGTTTATGAAAAGAGCCAGTTTAAAATGGCTGCAGAAGTCACCTGACCTGTGGGCATGACAAACCAAGTTTTTACAAGCCAGCAGCAACCACCATCTTCTCAATGGTGCTGCCATCCAATCGAGCACTCAGCCGGTGGAATTTCCTGGGGTCCTTTTTTCTACTGAAACCTACGACTGACCGGCACTTAAAATGGTGGGCTTTCCCTCCAAAAGGAGACATGGGGCTCTCTAGTTGGCAGCCAAGATCCCTGTGGCACCATTACCTCCATCTCAAGGAGTGTGTGTGTGTGTGTGTGTGTGTTCAGAAGCAGTGACAGAATCTCACAACTCATGTAAGTTTCCTGTATTTGCTTTAACCCACTTGCAGGAAATGATTGATCAACTTGGACTATCTTTTCACTTTATCCTCTGAGTGATCTGCTTGTGGTTCTCTGACTAATCTCAGTTGCTCATACGTGAATTCTGAACCTTCTAATTCCTCCCCTGGTTTTGATTTGTGAGATTGAGAACTCTTTTCCATTTTTTCTTCCCCACAGTGTTCCTTTGTTTTTTACTCAGTCAGAAACAATTTATTTCATTTTGTGGGTATTTACAGGTTGACTATTACACTAAGAATTTTCAAATATACATTGATATTGTGAGATTCTAATTTGGGTAATTTCTGTGAGGAGAGAAAGCTCCACTAGCAATCCCAATAAATTTCTTTGAGAAACAGATGCATTTCTACATTAGGTATAATATTTTTACCTCATTTTCAGTGACGATGCAGAAATTGTTTTTTTTGTAAATTCAACTTCAATATTTTTCGCTCTAGCTGTCCCAGATTTATGATTCTAACATTCTTTAAATGTTGTGATCATGTATAGTGTGCTGTAAAAACAAAATTAACAACAGCGTCACTTCAAGCACCTTATGAATATTCAAGTGCTCCAGATTTTTAATGATCTTTTTCATGATTGAACCTTGTTGCCTTGACCAAACTGAATGTCACGCACCCAGCCAGCAATGTTTGACTGGAGAAAAATCCACTGACTGATTACAGACAAATTTCTGTCTTACATTTTGTAAGTTCTTCCCAAGTCCAGACACTCACCTCCTTCATGAACTCAACTAGTTCCGTCGGAATTTCAGAATGTTTATTGCAAACCAAAGCGCATAACCTCTCAATTTTTAATTTCATCTACAGTTCATTGTAATCTCATTTTAAATTTTATTTGCAGTGTGTCAGCTTTTTTTTTGAATTGCTTCATTTTTTTTCAAGAGACTATCTTAAAATTCAGACAGTGATTTTAGAATTTTTAATCTTTTAACCAAAGCTTTCTCATTATTTTCTCCACGTGTCTGAATGGGATACATTTTTTACAATTTCAAAAGAACTCTGCTTTTGTTAGTAGGACTGTTTATCCTTCCTGCTTAAAGGTTCACGACTCATAGACACACTTTCAGCATATCGTCATTCTCTGATCCCTGATTTCCTTCCAATGCTGTGATGAAGAGATAATAATCTTTTGTTTCAGAATGCAAAACTTAGGACCTGGGCTAATGATGAGAGTGATTTTTTTTAAAAAAAGAATTCATTTGCAGGATGAGGACGTTGCTGGCCAGCCCAGCATTAGTTGCCCGGAGGGCAGTTTAATAGTCAACCGCATTGTTGTGGGTCAGCAGTCACATGTAGGCCAGACCAAGTAAGGATGGCAGATTTTCTTCCCTAAAGGACATTAGTGAAACGGATGGGTTTTTCACAAAAATCGACAATAGATTCACGGTCATCATTAAACTCTTAATTCCAGACTTTTTAAAATTGACTTCAAATTCTACCATTTGCAGGATTCAAACCCTGGATTAATAGTTTAGTAATAATTCCACGAGGTCAATGTCTCTCCATGATTATGTCAATTATACCAATCTCCTCTGTTCACTGGATTTAGATGTGCACTTGAGATGCCAAGGCATACATGACCAAGTGCTAGGAAATGAGATTAGAAAAGTTAGGTGCTTGCTTTTGACTGGCGTAGAATTAAAGGACTGAAGGGTCTTGTTTTGCGCTGTAGACCTCATTGACTCTACAGCTGATTGTAACTGTAAAATAACTTGAAGCTTGTGCAAATAATATAACAACTCATTGCTCAAGGTTAAATTGGATCCCCAAGTATTTCATTCTATTGTTTGGTTTTGTTTACATATATATCCTTTTTTTGTGGTGAGCTATTGTTTTTAGCAACTTTTTAATATCTCCCTTCATGCATTGTCATATACTATGTCCAATAAATATGCTGAGAGGTTGACCTGCTCCAAGTTCTCTGCCCATCGCCCTCATTAAACTCAATATGGGTGGTTCCCACCCACTTGCACTTACAAACCAATGACTGCAGTGGTTCAAGAGGGCAGCTCACCACTACCTTGTCAAGGAGCAACCAGGGATGGGCAATAACTGCTGGCCCAGCCTGTGATGCCCACGTCCCATGAATTAATGATAAAAATAATGAGGGCAGAAAGAGATGAGGCGTGTGATGCAGTGCCTGACATTCATTTCCTCACCCCCTACAATCAAATGATTCTTGCCCTGTTTGTTTAAAATCCTGAACAGTTTTACCTTCACTGGAGCATGATGATTGAAATAAATATAACTTTTTCTCTTTTCCTTGCAGTTGAGGTTTGATTTAAGATTGTTGTCTGTATTCGCCTTTTCTCTTCCAATCTTTATGTATACCTTGAAATACCTACTCCTTCTTCATTTCATGGTTTAGTAGTATGAGAGTTTAACATAGAACATAGAACAGTACAGCACAGTACAGGCCCTTCGGCCCACAATGTTGTGCCGACCTATCATCCTACTAAGATCAAATTACCCTGCATACTCTACATTTTACTATCCTCCATGTGCCTATCCAAGAGTCGCTTAAAAGTTTCTAAAGTATCTGATTTCTGTCTGGTTTCTAGCCTTTCCTCAGTACACAGTTCCCTTGAAAACCATACAGGGGAACCCTACATTATCTCCAGGACTTTGATGTTGACTACAATATTCAACGTAGGTGAAATATTAATATGGCAGACACAGATTGTTCTGGCAATAAATCTCAATGCCCAGTTTACTTTACTAATTGCTCACTACAGTGAAAATACGTTTGCCTCTCTCCAAGAACTTCAGGGTCTCTTTCAGGTTAGTCAACACCATCGACTTTAATTTCTTTTATCCATGTTTAATTTAATTTGCGTGAGTTCCCCCTTGAAAAGATGATTAATACCCTTCTGCAGTTATTTGGAGCCCTCACTTGTCTTAAGTTGCCCCTCCTCCCGGGGTTATGGTCATCTTCGTTATTTTCATCTTCATCCTGATAATGTTGCATTGAACTTTGAAGCGATTCCTCCGTGGTATGTGTATCAGCCTCAGTGCAGCAGTACCAGCCTAACTGAGTCAAAAGGACATATGTACGTATCTGACTTGAGACATTTGAGCCCATGTTGGCAGTGGAGTGTATACTGAGGGAGCATAGCACTGTCAGAGTTTTGATGAAGTGTCAGGCTGCCTTCTCTCAGGTGGATGTAAATAACTCTAACATCATTAAAGTACAGTGAACCATAACTGTTCTTGGCTAAAGATTCCATATTTGGATAAATGTACAAATGAGGCAGCCAGTTCAGTGTATCAGTCAAAGTAACATTACACAAAGATGATAGCCAGCACAAATAATGTCAATTGTGCCTGCTGTCATTATATGATATACTCCAGGTGCAAAATATCAATGATTCCAGTGAAAAACAATTTATTAGACATTTTTAGTGAGTTTAGAAGTTCAATCAGCAAAGCTCCACATTATAGAATTATTACATGCAGATGATATTCGTATTTTTTGGCAGCATTTGTGGAGGGAAAACAGAGTTAATGTTTCAGATTGTTAACTCGCAATATTAACTCCGCTTTCTTCCCAAAGATGCTGCCAGACCAGCTGAGTTTTTCCACCAATTTCTGTTTTTGTTTCTGACTTCCAGCGTCCGCTGTTCTTTGGCTTTTTTTTTAAATAAGTCTTAGAGCTTTTAATTAAACGTTTCCAAATGTCCATGGACTCTGTTTGGAAAACAGATATTTAGATTTACTTAAACATGTGAAAATTTATTAAGGCACGGTCAGTGTGGACTCGATGGGCCAAATGACCTGCTTCCATACTGTAGGGATTTTATGGTTCTATGACTCAAACTCATGCTTTTGTTAATTTTGGGATTTAATAGAATTTTATATTTTACAAAGCCAAACTTAATCGAGATATTTCTTTTAAAGAGTAAAGCTTCTGGCATTAAGAAAATCAATGGATTTCTCCCTCAGTCCTAGCCAATATTTATTCCTCAGCCAACATCACTGAAGACAAATTATCTGGTCATTTATCTCTTGTTTGAAGTGCCTTTCTCTAGGCAAACTGTTGCCTCTCCAAACAAATAACATACTCGTTGATTGCAAAGTACTTTGAGATGACATTAAAGCATGCTATTTAAATGCTGTTTGCTTTCTGCAATCTACTTCACCTCTAGTTTGACTTCATCCTTTTCACAATTACCTGTTGCTGTTTTGATTTCATCCAGTTATGAATCCAACTTTTGACTTGTCACAGATACACTTGGCATTTAAAGTGTTTGCAGAAATTTATAAAAATTTTAACAAAAATTGCTTTGTGCATCTGGGTTCATTACTCACAAGCCTTGGAATGTTATTTCTTTAAAAAGAGTTTGCTAGGGAGGATTTTGAGTTTTTCCTTTGCGTGCTATTCATTTGAGATTCTTTTTTAGCAACTCGCGATGATTAATTCTGTTTGTTTTCTAGACATTTAACCTGATTCTGCAGCTGAGAACAAACTGGGCAGTTTGCCTTCTGAATCTCTGAGTCTATGTGAGCAGTAGCTGGTATCAGCTCCACATCTCTCTCAGCACCATGCCTGGGATTGGAATGACACATAGGAAATTATAGACATTTACATTGGTTAGAACAGTGCGCAGTTTTGGAATCCACAGTACAGCAGGGATGTGATTGTAGTGGAGATCTACTAGGATGTTGCCTGGGCTGGACAGATTTAGTTATGAAGAGAAATTGGAAAGCCTGAGGTCGTTTACCTTACAGAGGGGACATGATTGAGATCTATAAAATTATGACAGAAATGGACAGAATAGACAGGAAAATACATTTTCCCTAGATGAAGGGGAGGCGATGGCCTCGTGGTATTATCGCTGGACTGCTAATCCGGAGACCCAGATAATGTTCTGGGGACACAGGTTTGAATCCTGCCATGGCAGATGGTGGAATTTGAATTCAATAACTATCTGGAATTAAGAATCTAATGATGCCTGTGAATCCATTGTTGAAAATAAACCCAACTGGTTCACTAATGTCCTTTAGGGAAGGAAACTGCCATCCTTACCTGGCCTGGCCTATTTGTGACTCCAGACCCACAGCAATGTGGTTAACTCTGAGCTGCCCTCTGGGCAATTAGGGATGGGCAATAAATGCTGCCTGGCCAGCAATGCCCTCATCCCATGAATGAATAAAGGAAGAAAAAAGGGGATCAATGACCAGGGAGCATAGATTCAAGGTAAGGTGTAGGAGGTTTAGATTTAGGAAATTATTTTCACCTGGAGGGTGGTGGGAATCTGGAACTCACTACTTGTAAGGGTTGTAGAGGCAGAAACCCTCATCATATAGAGTCATAAAGTATTACAGCACAGAAACAGACTCTTTGGTCCAACTAGTCCTTGCTGACCATAACCCCAAGCTAAACTAGTCCACCTTCCTGCGCTTGGCCCATATCCCTCCAAACATTTCTTATCATGCACTTATTCAAATGTCTTTTAAACAATGTAACTGTACCAAGATACACTGCTTTCTCAGGAAGTTCATTTCATACATGAACCACTCTGTGTTTAAAAAAAAATCCCCTTGTGCCTTTTTAAAATCTTTCTCCTCTCACCTTAAAAAATGCATCTAGCCTTGAAACCCCAAGCCTAGAGAAAAGAAACCTGTCATTCACTTTACCTATACCCCTCATGATTTTATAAACCTCTATAGGCCACCCTTCACCTTTCTACGTGCGGGAAAAGAAAATCCCAGCCTATCCAGACTCTCCCTTATAGATCAAGCCCTCCATTCCTGGCAACATCCTGGTAAATCTTTCTGAACCCTCTCCAGCTTAATACTATCCTTCCTATAGCAAGGTGACCAGAACTGGACATGGTATTCCAGGAGAGGCCTCACCAACATCCTGTACAACCTCAATGTGACGTCCCAACTCCTATACTTTAAAGGTCTGAGCTATGAAGGCAAGAGTGCGAAATTCTTTCTTAACCATCTTGTCTAACACATTGAGGAAGTGTTTAGATGTGCACCTGTGATATCAAGGCATACAAGGTTATGGGCCAAGTGCTGGAAATGGGAATAGAATAATAAGGTGGTTATTTTGACTAGCACTAACCTGATGGGCTGAAGGGCCTTTTCTAGGTTATCTCTGTGACTCCATGACTGAGATTCCACATTGATCAATGGCAGCACTTATTTGTGAATGACATATGATGAGAATTCCTCTTCACCCAAATTACTATTAAATCACTGACTAATTCAACAATTCTCCAACTGCTCCTTGAATGTTTTTTCCGCCAAAAACTGCAGTTCAAAGCTGTTTTTAAGTCAGCCCTGCAGGATGAAACACAGAAATGCTTGCAAGAAACGGATTAAAGCTGATTAAATGTGAAAATGTCCTTCCGCAGAGACGTGAACTGTCAGAAAAAACAGAAAAAACATGAGGTGTTCTCCCTGATTTTAAAATCGAAACTTCTGCACTCAGGCAATGTTAAATCCTCATTTAAATGAAAAAAAGAGTCAATTATGGTAAATTTCACTCTGTAGATAAATACTGCCATGAATTATTTTAATCAATTTCTTAGAGGGAAATAAATAAGAATGTGTTTCTTTCACTTTTTCATTGTTAACTTCCTGAAATTCCTTGAACAATTTTGTCAGTCTTTCATGAAAGTAGCAAAACATGAAACAGCAAAAGCCTCAGGTCTGACTCCATGCCCCGTGGCTAAAGTATAGTGAACCATAACTGTTACAGGCTAATAATTCTATATTTGACTAAAAGTTTATATGGAGCAACGAGCTTGGTGAATTGGTCAAGGTAACATCACACAGAGACAATAATCAGTGCAAACAATGTCAATCATGCCTGCTATATTTATCTGATATGTTCCAGATGCAAAATATTATTGATCCGAATGAAGAGCAAATTCTTAGATGGTTTTACTAAGTCTAAAGGCCAGTTCCATTTGAAAAGTGACTTTGTAGAATTGCATGTGGGGTGGTGGGGTGGTGGTGGGGTGGTGGGGTGGTTGCCACTGCCTCTCAGTTCTAGGGACCCAGGTTCAATTCCACCCTCAGGCAACCATCAGTGTGGATTTTGCTCGTTCTTCCCGTGTTTGCATGGGTTCCTCCCAAAGTCCAAAGATGTGCAGGCTAGGTGGATTGGCCATGCTAAGTTGCCCGTAGTGTTCAGGGATGTGTAGCATAGGTGGGTTATAAGGGGATGGGTCTGGGTGAGATGCTCCAAGGGTCAGTGTGAACTTGTTAGGCCAAAGGGCCTGTTTCCACACTGCAGGGAGTCTGTGTTCTATGGTTATTTATTTGTTATTCATTATTTTCAGACTTCACAGAATCACAGAATTGTTACGGTGCAGAAAGAGGCCATTCAGCCCATCATGTCTGCATTGGTTCTATGACCTTGTGCCAGTCTCCTGCCTCTCCCCTGTACCTCTGCGTGCCATTTCTATCCAAAAAAAAATCCAATGCTGTCTTGGATGCCTCAATGTGTAAGTCTTTTATTAAACATTTCTGAATGTCCATGAACTCTGTTTAGAAAAAAATGTTTAAATTTACTTGAAAGTTTATAAAGGTATGTTTGGACCATGCTTATATTAACTTTAGATTTCCTTACTGAGTGATTTGTGTTCTGTACAGCCAGACTGCATCTAGATATTTCTCTAAGAGTAAAGCTTGTGAATAAATAAGATAGTGAGGCAGGCTGTTTAATTAGCTCAAATCTAAATTTCAACTTGAATTGGTTTTTTTACATCTCTGACTTCCATATTCAACCATTTTCTAAACTAGCTCTTTCACATGCTTTCCCATAGCACATGAGGTAAATTGTTTGCATCAGAGGAAGCTAAACTCTACAAGATTTATGTATTGTAACGGGTGATGTGGTTTGATACAGAGATTCAGAAGGACAAGTATTGAAGTTTTTGTTGCTTCAGTTACATTTGTTTAAATGCTCAGTTGGAAGTAAAATAGATAAAACCATAAATAGATTAAAATTAAGGTGAATTATCATATCTTTCTGTAAAATTAAATTCTAAGGATTATATCATTATAGACAATTTATGAGGAAGCAGTCACTCAGAATACAAGTCAAAAAGTTACAGATTGGTCATGCGTATCATTCATAAATAATACACGTTTTGCCCCATCCACGTTGTGACTTTGATCAACATTCAGAGAAGTTACAAAAAATTGGCAGATACAAAGTTCACATTGCAAAACACTTTTTTTTTTAACATTTAATGGTTTTATATATAGATCAGTTAAAAATAAACTATCTCCAGTAGTTAGGACTAGGGGAAATTACAGCCAAATAGATCAGGAGTGAAATTAGGAAGTATTTCTACACACGAAAGCAAAGGTAGAAATTTGGATCACTCTTCGGCCTATGGCAGTTGATTTCAGATCAATGATCAATTTGAATTGTGAGACTGATAGATTGTTGATGGCCAAAAGTATTAAGTAATATATAAAGTGAACTATATACAGTAAGGTCATAGATCAGTGAGCCTGGGACCAGCAGCAAACTCCAGTGACAGCCTCCACATAACAATGTTGGAGATGAAGAACCACACATAGGATGTGGAGGAGAGACAGGAAGCCCAAGAGTCTATCGTCCTCAATGCTGTTGCCTCCAGTTACATGAGGCCACTGTAGATTGAGGATGTCCTGGGACACTGTCAAGAACTCTATCACCTGCTAGAACAGGCGCTGCAGCCTGAAGGTGTGAGTGACCATCCTATCTCACTGGCCATCAAGGTGATTGTGGCACTTCCTCAACCCACAAATGATCGAGGCTGTCCCTGTTACAGTTGTGTCCAATCATACTGTTTCATCTCATTTCTGTGTGTCGCGGTCACTGCTGCAGGCCAGGCAGCAGGTTTTGCCAACATTAGCTGGTGTAGGTCACTGTAGACATTGTGTTGCGAGCACCATATCATAATGTGGCTAATTCCAGCAATAGAAAAGGCTTCCATTCGGTCAATATACAAGTCATCTGTGATGATTAGTACAGCATCATAGAGACCTGTGCTGGGTATCCTGGAAGCTACCATGATGCCTGTATACTTGAGTACTTTCTGGTCCTGTTTCATTTCAACAGCCTGGTGTCTTGTAAGAATAGTTACTAGGAGACAAGAGCCACCGTCCACAGCTATGGCTGATGATTCAGTTACACAAACTCCTGCTGAGGCCAAACGTATAAATAGACAGGCCATTCTTTCACCAACGCTGTTGTAGAGCAGTCAATAGACCCCTTGAAAATGGGTTTCGGATGCATATATCATACTGGGAGCGGGAGTGAGGGGTCCTTGCAATCCAGAACGTGTGTGCCTCAGAATTATAGCATGCTGTGCCTTGCACATGTGCAGTGAGCAAAGAGGGGATATGATGGACACTGAAGAGCCAGGAGCAGACCTCTGAGGAGGAAGGTGAGGGCATTGAGCAGGTAGTGCATCACCTTCGTTATGATAGACAGATGTAACAAGCCTGACACAATTTAAGTGGCACCTGTTTCCAATAGATGGCAACTAGCATCGTGCTCCCACTCCCTGGATAGTTTTTTTTTGCTTGAAAGGCAAACAGTTCCTGTTTACTTCCAGAAGCGGATACAACTTTTTTCTGGTTTGTTTTTTTCTTTGCTTTTCCTGTTGTTCAATAAAAATTAATGGTTTAAACTGTTTGAAGGCTTTCCAGCTTACAATGCTGCCACAGTGAACAATAACAAGACATTGTGTTGTACTGGGGTAACAAGGTGTAGAGCTGGATGAACACAGCAGGCCAAGCAGCATCAGAGGAGCAGGAAGGCTGACGTTTCAGGCCTAGACCCTTCTTCAGAAATGGGGGAGGGGAAGACGGTTCTGAAATAAATAGGGAGAGAGGGGGAGGCGGATAGAGGATGGATAGAGGAGAGGATAGGTGGTGAGGAGGCAGACAAGTCAAAGATACGGGGATGGAGCCAGTAAAGGTGAGTGTAGGTAGGGAGGAGATAGGTCAGTCCAGGGAGGACGGACAGGTCAAGGAGGCAGGATGATGTTAGTAGATAGGAGATGGGGGTGTGGCTTGAGGTGGGAGGAGGGGATAGGTGAGAGGAAAAACAGGTTAGGGAGGTGGAGATGAGCTGGGCTGGTTTTGGGATGCGGTAGTGGGAGGGGAGATTTTGAAGCTGGTGAAGTCCACATTGATACCATTGGGCTGCAGGGTTCCCCAGCGGAATATGAGTTGCTGTTCCTGCAACCTTCAGGTAGCATCGTTGTGGTACTGGGTTTTAGGGAATGAGTAACAATTCCTCGGACTAGGTTCCAAGAGGACATAGTGTGAAGAACAGATAACCTGTGTGTCTTCATTCTTATAACCCTAACCCAAAGCCTAATCTTAAGTCTAACCCTAAGATTAAGCTTAGTCCTAGCCCTAACCTTAACCCTAACCCTACCCCTACCCCTACCCCTAACCATAAACCTAACCCTAGCCCTCATCCTAACCTTAACTCTAACCCTAACTGTATCCTAACCCTAGACCTAACCCTTCACCCTAACCCTAACCTTAATCCTAATACTAAATCTAGGCCGCAGCTCTATCACAGAAACAATGACAGTCGATCAGATAGGTGATGATGTAAAGTAACAATGTAGTTATGATTGCGAGCTTCTATTTTCAATGAAATTTCACCATGCCACCTTTGTGTCCTCAAAAGCTTTTCTTTATTCTTTTCTTCCTGATTGTTATACAGTGAAGGGCTATTTGTAGCTGCCTGTGATTGACCTGGTGCACAGCTGGGCTTTAAATGTGTCTCTGGCAGTGGAAATCCTACAAGGCAGCGGTGACTACTCTCATCACTGGTGAGTGAACACTATCGTGAGCACTGTATCAAAGTGATGTGGTGCATACATAACAAGGAAGCAGCAGAGAATTGAGATAATTCTCTCCAGTTCAAGGGCAGATACCTTCCATGAACTCCCTGATATTGCCATTTTCCAACAAACAAACCAGCCTTCTATCCATTGACTCCATCTATACCTTCTGCTGCCTCAGGAAAGCAACTGACGTAATCAAAGACCCCTCCCACTCGGTTATACGCTCTTCCATCAGGCAGAGGATATAAAAGTTTGAGTACACATATGAACAGGTTCAAGAACAGCTATTGCTATTATCAGAGTTTTGAACGGACCTGTCAAATGTTCATTCTGATCTCTCTCTCTCTGTCTCCCTTTGCACCTTCTCTGCAGCTGTAACACTGTTACGCTACCCTGATGCACACTGTACGGTATGATTTGCCTGTAAAGCACACAAAACTGTATCTTGGTACATATGACAGCAATAAATCAACCAATTTAATAGATTTTTTAGGGCAAGTTCAGCCCATTATACTTGTAGGTTTAAGTAGCATCAGAGAATTGTTATGGTGCAGGTAGAGGCACTGAAATGAGCATTCAGTGTTGGCATCATTCTCCTACCTTTTCCCATAAACCCCTTTTCGTTGTGACTCACTGGGCTGGTGTGCCGGACAGATATATCATTCCTGCTTTCATTTTTGGTAATAGCCCTACGAATGCTTGACTGAATGGTCCTTCAAAAACTGGTGTGTGTAATAAAGGTACCAGTTTGAAAAATGGTTTCCCCACTAACTGATGTGAATAGCACATTTTTCAGAACTTCATTACATTCTGATGGAGCCTTGGCACCTATCCAGAGAAGTGCGGAGTATTCCATCATACTCCTAACTTGTGCCTTATAGATGGTGGACAGGCTTTGGGGAGTCAAGAGGCGAGTTACTTGCTTCAGTATTCCTAACCTCTGACCTGCTTTTGTAGCCATTGTGTTTATATGGTGAGTCCAGCTGAGTTTCTACTTAAAGCTACAAATTGATCTGGGGTAATTTCCTTTTGAGTTTTTTTTTGGATTCATTCTTACAAACTCCACTGTGTCATAGGAGCGCAGAATCCCTACAGTGTGGAAGCAGGCCATTTGGCCCATCGAGTCCACACTGACCCTGCAAAGAGTATCCCACCTCGACCCACACCCTTACTTTCCCCCAGTAACCCTGCATATTCAATGGCTAACCCACCTAATTTACACATTCCTGGACACTGCAGACATTTTAGCTTGGCCAATCCAACTGATCTGCACATCTGTGGGTAGGAAGCCAGAGCACCTGGGGGAAACCCATGCAGACACAGGAAATATGTGCAAACTCCACACAGCCAGTCACTTGAGGCTAGAATCAAGCCTGTCTCCCTGGCACTGTGAGGTAGCAGCGCTAACCACTGAGCCACTGTGCCGTCCCATGGGCTTTCTCTCACAACTACTTGCATTCTGAATAACAGAATTCCCCTTCTTTACAATAGAAACACTTACGCATTTGATTTTTCACCTCCACCCTCAGCACCTTTCTTTCTGAAATACGGAAGAGAACTGGGGTATTCCTTCACCTTAGCCACTTTCCTTCTTTTTCTTCTCCAATTCTTTTATCTTTATTGAGGCTAATGGAAGAAAAAAGTTCAGTCTTGTGGGCTGTCTCAAAATTGTCAGGCATTCTTGCTCCTATCTAACAGTTGCAAATCTTTGGCCTTCAGCTGTGATCTCCCTGAGAGCTTTATACATGATATCACACCCGTCAAAAATACTCCACTTAATCCTTTTAGATTCAATCTAGGATTGTCCAAGCTATTTATTTAAATTTCTAAACTTTTACCTGCACGCTTCGGAAATAACTCAGATGGACACAGAATAGCCTGCTTGTAATGACATAAATATCCTCTGACAGTGAAATATAGATTTCCTGTGCCTTTTCTGTCAACTCTCTTTTCATGGGCATGGTGCAGTTTATCTTCAGCCACTTTGTCTGGTTTGCTATTTTCTCAAAATGATATAAAGAATGTCTCCCCATGTTTTCATCAAATTTTGGTAGGGCTTCTACAAATGTAAGCGTTTCCTGACTGAATTTTAAATTATGACTAGAAATTTCCCCATTGGAGTCTTCATCAGCATCTGAAGGCTCTTTGGCAAATTGCATCATTTCAAAGTTATATTTGTGCTCTTTCTCGCATCTCCCTTCTCTTTCCCTCCGCAATACCAAACCTAATTTCCTAACATTTCTTTCTCTGACTTTCTCTTTTCTCTGAAGTTCAGGTTTTTGAAACTCTGCTTGCTTTTGTGTCTCAGACTGCTTCATGCCCCTTTCATGTTTGAGCTGCTTTAACTAGAACTTGATATGAATGAATTCCAATGTCCCACTGCTTGGAGTACCTGGTTTCTCCTGTATATCTGATGAAGGGTCTAGGCCTGAAACGTCAAGCTTTCCTGCTCCTATGATGCTGCTTGGCCTGCTGCGTTCATCCAGCCCCACACATTGTTACCTTGGATTCTCCAGCATCTGCAGTACCTTTTATCTCTCCTGTATATCTATTCAGCCCGAATGCTGTGCTTTTGATTCAATTAGATCTGCCTAATTAGAAGCGGGATTACCTGTCAGGGCTAATGTACTTGTCAATTCAATCAACATGGCCTTTGTGATCAGTTTTAAGTGTGTCTACTTTTCTACTTACAGGAAGATACTAGCAGCATCTAGTGCGATCATCATGATCCGAAGAAGGGTCTAGGCCCGAAACGTCAGCCTTCCTGCTCCTCTGATGCTGCTTGGCCTGCTGTGTTCATCCAGCTCCACACCTTGTTATCTCAGATTCTCCAGCACCTGCAGTTCCTATTATCTCTGGTGCCATCATTTTTTGTTGTGCAAAACCTGGTGTTTATCCTTTCAACCTCTATCACTTAGTGAAACTCTACACGCACTGGGTCAAAATCCTGGAACTCACTGTAGAGTACAGAGAAGATTCACCAGGATGTTGCCCGGTCTCCCGGGCATTGACTATGAGGAAAGGTTAAAAAGACTAGGATTGTTTTCACTGGAAAGATGGTGGCTGAGAGGAGACCTGCTAGAGGTCTACAAAATTGTCAGAAGCAAAGACAGGGTGGATAGTCAGAGGCTTTTTCCCCAGGGTTGTAGTTTCAATTACGAGGTCAGAGGAGGAAAGTTTAAGGGAGATGTGCGAGGGAAGTTTTTCATGCAGAAAGTGGTAGCAGCCTGGTATGTACTACCAGAAGAGGAGGTGGAAGCGGGCACATTGAAGGCATTTAAGAGGCACCGAGGTGGGTACATGAATAGGCAGGGAATAGAGGGATGCAGATTGAAAAATGGAAAGTTTGTTTTTGGATTAATTAGGGCATGATGGTCGGCACAGGCTTGAAGAGCCGAAGGGCCTGTTCTTGCGCTATATGTTTTCATTTGCTCATTTGTTCAATCCCTAATGGTTTTATAGGTATACTACAGTGCACAAAATGTAGTCATTCAAGGAAGCAGATCTGCACCACCTTCTCCAGGGCAATCGGGGATGGCCAATAAATGTTGGCCCAGCCATTGAAGGCCACATCCTTTAATAAATATGAAAATAAAACTACTGGTCTCCCTCTCATCTTGCTCATCTGTGCTGCCACGTGCTTGGCTCTTGCTGCATTTCTCAGAAGAACTATGGACTTTATCGGTGTCCAGAATGGAAATCCAGTTAGTGAGTGGGATGACCGGGGACTCCTGTTCTACGCAACTGGCTCTTTTAGTCAGATGGTCACCCATTCCCTATCAGCCTGCATTCCTCTAAACTACAATGCGACCTCCTTTCTGAACATGACCTCCCTACTCCATATAGTTCTCTGCTTTGCGGAAACACCACTGTAACTCCAGACACCACTCAGCTCTGAAATCCTAAGTCAAGTTTGTGGAGCCGGGGACATTTATTGTACATGTCCTTGTCTAAATTGTGGGAATTATGTACGATGGCCCATATGCTACAGGCTGAATATTCTACTTGGCTCCAGTGCCCTGCCATGTTGTCTTACTTTTGCACTATTTGTTAAAAATTGATTTTTTTTTCCCCCTTGAGCTACATTGTTTTAAAGCATTTATGTTTTTCAACATTTCCTGATTTTGAGACACAGTTCATAAAACTGTTGCTTATGAAGCACACAATTTTCAACATACACAGGCAGTATCTACACTTCTTTAGACATTATCTAGCTGATGCCTCATGCTGTGTAAATGATGTAACCTCCAAAAATAGATATAAAGTGTGCTCTATGAATTGAATCTTTCCAAAACTCTTCAATCACCATTCTACTGAAAACAGCAATCTAGGCATTACAGACTGTTTTCTCCCTGGAACGAGGAAGCAGGTGACAATGACAGCAGCATCAGTATAAAATGCAATTTGGACCTGATTTGACAAAACACATTTGCCAAGCATTAACTCCAGCAAAGCATCAGTACTTTTCTGTCAATTTCAAGGGATGATCAGCACTGGAAATAGCAAAAAGGGTGAAAGAAGAAACATCTCTGTTGTTTATGAGACATTTCTGCATTGACAGCTCCACTGAAGAATGCAGCAATTACCTGCTTATATTCTAAGGTGCTCGACTTGAGGCGCCATCCACAATTGCCATAGTCTTGACTTCACTCTCCTCCAGCTCATCCCTTCAGGCTGTTGTTTATTGATGTTCTTCTTCTGGAAGCTCATTTGGTTGTGATGTAAATACATCATCACCGACATCACTGTTTTGCACAAACTCTCTGAATTACCATTCAACATTGTTTTTTATTCAGTTGTGGGACATGGGTATCACTGGCTGGCCAGCACTTATTGCCCGTGATAATAGGAACTGCAGATGCTGGAGAATCCGAGATAACAAGGTGTAGACCTGGATGAACACAGCAGGCCAAGCAGCATCATAGGAGCAGGAAAGCTTGATGTTTCAGGCCTAGACTCCGTCTCTAGTTGCCCCTGGAAAAGGTGATGATGAGTTGCCTTCTTGAACCGCTGCAGCCCACCTGCTGTAGGTTGACCCACAATGCCCTTAGGGAGGGAATTCCAGGATTTTGACCCAGCGAAAGTGAAAGAAGTACCTCGCTGTTCCAAGACAGGATGGTCAGTGGCTCGGAAGGGAACTTGCAGTTGGTGGTATTCCCAACGTATCTACTGCCCTTATCCTTCTAGATGGGAGTAGTCGTGGGTTTGAAAGATGCAGTCCAAGGAATTTTGGTGAATTTCTGCAATGCAACTTGTGTATGGTACAGAGATAACAAGGTGCGGAGCTGGATGAACACAGCAGGCCAAGCAGCATCAGAGGAGCAGGAAAGCTTGATATTTCGGGCCTAGACCCTTCTTCAGAAATGGGGGAGAGGAAGAGGGTTCTGAAATAAATAGGGAGAGAAGGGGAGGCAAATAGAAGATGGATAGAGGAGAGGATAGGTGGAGAGAAGACAGGCAAGTCAAAGAGGTGGGGATGGAGCCAGTAAAGGTGAGTGTAGGTGGGGAGGGAGGAGAAAGGTCAGTCCAGGGAGGACGGACAGGTCAAGGGGGCGGGATGAGGTTAGTAGATAGGAGATGGAGATGCAGCTTGAGTTGGGAGGAGGGTGTAGGTGAGAGGAAGAACAGGTTAGTGAGGAGGGGACGAGATGGGCTGGTTTTGGGATGTGGTTGGGGGAGGGGAGATTTTGAAGCTTGTGAAATCCACATTGATACCATTGGGCTGCAGGGTTCCCAAGCTAAATACAAGTTGCTGTTCCTGCAGCCTTCGGGTGGCATCATTGTGGCACTGCAGGAGGCCCAGGATGGACATGTCGTCTGAGGAATGGGAGGGGGAGTTGAAATGGTTCATGACCGGGAGGTTCAATTGTTTGTTGCAAACCGAGCACAGGTGTTCTGCAAAGCGATCCCCAAGCCTCCACTTGGTTTCCCCGATGTAGAGGAGGCCACAACGTACAGAGAATGCAGTATACCACATTAGTAGATGTTCAGGTGAACATCTGCTTGATGTGGAAAGTCTTCTTGGGGCCTGGGATGGAGTTGAGGGGAGGAGGTGTGGGGGCAGGTGTAGCACTTCCTGCGGTTGCAGGGAAAAGTGCCGGGTGTGGTGGGGCTGGAGGGAAGTGTGGAGCGGACAAGGGAGTCACAGAGAGTGTGGTCCCTCCTGAAAGCAGACAAGGGTGGGGAGGGAAAAATGTCTTTGGTGGTGGGGTCGGATTGCAGATGGCAGAAGTGTCGGAGGACGATGCGTTGGATCCGGAGGTTGGTGGGGTGGTAGATGAGGACAATTACAGATTTCCACTACTGCTCCATAGTAATACCAGGAGGAGCCTTTAATCTCATGCATTTTCTTCACAGATGACAGTTGTTTAATCCTGGATCTCTGAGCCAGGTAGTTTCTTCTTGACAGTATATTGAATCTGTTGACATTTGTAATCACATCGGAGTGATGGTTTCCGTGGATTTGTATGTATCATATCTTTAAAGTATGCCAGCAGATTTTTATCTTCAATCCTCAATGCCACTCAGCCTGTTATAAAGGGCATTGATTGTTTAGTTCAAATTGTTCATTAAGTTGGAAGTTTTTATTTGTCAACAGAAATTGCATTAAAGGCAAATCCATCATGTTCACTTCTTCATTCGGAGAATTTGAGGATTGCTGCTTGCTTGGCACGGTCTCTGTTACCAAAACTGATGATTCTCGTGGGAAGATGACAAATAATGTTTGAATTATTTGAGTGTTTGAATGAAACTTGTGTCTTCTCGTCGTCTGACACCTGGTTCAAACCTGTCATCACTGTCTGTTCACCAACTTGCATTGCAGCCTGAATTCTATCAGTGGAGGATCCATCAATGAGCTCGAATGGGGAACATTACACATTTGCTATCTCATCATTTGCATATGACCAGAATCCCTGCTGATTCTTGCAGTCTGAACTGTCCTCAGAGTTGATAGGATTGAAAAATATTTCTGCCAGCTCTGTATATTCACAGTATTGCATCTTGCTAACAGGTTCAAACAAATTTCTTGGGCTGTTGTGGGATGCTGGTAATGTCCTTACCTTTGGACCAGAAGGCTTGGTTTCAATTTATACCTGCTACGTGTTATAACATCGCTGAACAGGTTGATTAAAATGACTAAATGACAGGTTAACTCCAAAATATCTGAAGAAGATTTCTTTTGCCAACACAACTAAACTCAATGGAGTTTACCTTCTATTTTATTTCTGCCATCAGTCTAAAAAGTCTGAAGAAAGCTCCCAGTTCTCCTTGACCAGTTGTTCAGTGACTGAGATATATTTAACCTGTTATTACCCCACAGCCTGTTCTTTGGCCAGATGGTTTCTTGGCTTTGAATCATTTGACTCCTTCCACTATTTGAAGAAAGTACTGGTCAAAACATGCATTCATATTCAAGAGAAAAAAAAAGTGCACATTTTCTCCTTTTGACACCCCTTGAATCGCAGAGTTTTTCATAGTGCTCAAGTACTATACTCCCTGGACCATGTAGTTGTACAGCTGCAGCCTGTAAACAGCATTTCTTCAACCAGGGGATACTATCTGACAAGACAGTGACATTCACCCCATTAGTGAGATGTCCATTGACACGAATGTTTTCTTGCCAAAAACTTAGATCTGGATCACCTATTTCCCCTAGGAATACCTTTTGCTTTTCTTCTATTTCAGGCTGTTCTATCTCAATACCTTCTTTGTGTGACTAACTGTTTATCTTCTTGCAACTGTGTCCTACTTTGGGATATTTTCTGAAAGTGACCTTTTTGTTTACAGATAAAGCATTTGTTTTTGAAAAGCTAGGAACTGCCCGTGTCTGCGAGGTTTCCTTGCTCCACAGCACGCACATAGACTATTAGCATTTGATGGCCATCTTACTCTCTGTATTAGCTTTTCATGTGTGTCTTTAGGAGTTTTGTACAGAAATAACTGAATGTATTTTGCTAGTTTACTTCAATAAAGTTGATCCTCTCCTTTTAGGCTTGATCTGTGTTGTTTCTGAACTTCTGCCTTTCTCAGCATCTGTATGTCTTGTCTAGAATCAAATTTACTTTTAACTTTAATATACCTGACAAAGACTCATCAGCAATTTCAACAACAACTGATGAATTCTGAGTTTAAACCTTATAAAGACTACATTTTTTTTTGGATTGTAAGCTGGGAAAATGGATGTGTAGTCACTGCTGTGTTACAGAAAACATACCAAGTGTTTTTTTTTTTGCAACTTGAAGGTCACACAGGGACTGTGTGGTATTCATTTCTGAGTTATACGATGTTCATGATACTTTTGGAGAAGCTGGATTTGATATTTTTGAGAGAGATGCTGGTGCCTTTAGGAGGATAAGCTGCATAGCAACACCTTTGCTGTCTCTATGACTCTATAATGAGGAAAGTTTTACTAATGAAACTGGTGGAGCTGGGGGCTGACAAGACTATAGGTTCAGATAGGCTTCCTCCTAGGGTCTTAAGGGAGATTGCAAATGTAATAGTAGATAGAGGGTTTTCCAAAAGTCTTTGGAATCAGGAAAGGGTTCTATCAGATTGGAAAGTTGCAAATGTCACCCTTCTATTCAAGAAAAAGAGAGAGGCAGGAGACAGAGAGCTTTTGGCAAGTTGACTTGTCATTTGCTGTGAGGATGGTGTGAGGTTATGCACTTTTGGTGGGAAGAATAGAGGTGCAGACTATTTTCTAAATGGGGAAAGGCTTCAGAAATCTGAAGTACAAAGGGACTTGGGAGTTCTAGTTCAGGACTTTAAGGTTATTATGTAGGTTCAGTTGGCTGTTAGGAAGGCAAATGCAATGTTAGCATTCATTTCAAGGGGGCTAGAATACAAGACCAGAGGTGTACTGCTGAAGCTGTATAGGGCTCTGGCCAGACCACATTTGGAATATTGTGAGCAGTTTTGGGCCTTGATTCTAAGGAAGGACGTGTTGGTGTTGGAGGGGGTTGAGAAAAGGTTCACTAGAATGATCCTAGGGAAGAAGAGCTTGTCATAAGAGGAGCAGTTGAGGGCTTTAGGTCTGAACTTGATGAATTTAGAAGGATGAGGTTGGGATCTGATTGAAATTTACAGAATACTGAGAGGCCTGGATACTGTGGATGTGGAGAAGATATTTTCATGAGGAGGAGAGAGTAGGACCTGAGGCAACAGCCTCAGAATGAAGGGACGACCCTTTGGAACTGAGATGAAGAGGTATTTCTTTAGCCAGAGGGGGTGGAATCTGTGGAACTCATTGCCTCAGAAGCCTGTGGAGATTAAGTTATTGATTGTCTTTAAGACAGAGATAAATAGGTTCTTGAATAGTAAGGGGATCAAGGGTAACAGGGAGAATGGGGTGAAAAACATATCAGCCATGACTGAACGGTGGAGCAGTTTGATGGCCTGAATGGCCTAATTTCGTTCTTATGTCTTATGGTCTTATGGCACAGAACTTCCTGCCTGTCCCCTTTAAAATATGATGTTTTACCCACATGAAAATATGAAGAGCTTAAAAGAATATAATTGGGTGATAAATCCTGAATGGTAGCAATTTATGACTTTTGGTTCACCTCTGCACTTCTGAAAATAAAAGGATAACTTCTACACAATATTTAAGCTCAAAAACTCTTTGCTGTATGACAGAAAAAGGAATTTCAAATGAACGTTTTAACACATTAGTGTGCAGCACAACTTCGTCCCATTCTACCTTTAGCTGGTTTTCCAGCTGGGTATTTGTAGGTAAATATTTGATTTTTGTGCTTTAAGTTGACTTTGTGGAGTTAACTGGGTGACTTCTTTAGGGAGGGAGCCAACCTAGATAGAATCCCTACAGTCTGGAGGCTGGCCATTCAGCCCTTCAAGCCCACACCAAGCCTCCAACCCAGACTAGTCCTATCCCTCTGCCCCTGCATTTCCCCATGGTTCATCCACCCAGCCTGCCATCTTCGACTTGGGGAGGAAACCCAAGTGCAGACACAAAGAGAACATGCAAACTCCATGTAGACAGTCACCCAAGGCTGGAATTGAATCAAGATCCCTAGTGCTGTGAGGCAGCAGCGCTGATCACTCAACCAGCATGCCACACCAATCTAGGTGGTCACCCAGCTGGTAAACCCATAGCTCCACCCCCTCGCCATTATAGTTCAGGACTAGACGCAGAATGAAGAGAGCATGCAAAGTATGGAAAACAATACATTGATGGAATATGAAGCATAGCATCAAAAAGATATGATGGGAAAGGAAAATAGATAACTGATTCAGAAAGAAAGAGACAAAAAAAGTCCTTTCAGCAAAATGATTGATGATGGTGTTTAGTTCATTAGAAACGCCTGTACCAATGGAGATTGGAAAAACAATAGTTTTAAATGTTTTGGGAATACAATTATACTTTTCTCCTTCTCAGAATATGTCATATTGTATATAACTCTCTGGAAACCATCTCAAACGCATGCCGTCTATAAGGTTTTAATGCAGTATCTCCGGACAGTAACGGGGACACTAACATGATAATAATCTTATCTTCATATTTCTCTTTTTTAAATTCTTTTTCTATATCCAGAAGTTCTCTTCCACACAATTGAACCTTTTTGTTTTCCCTATCACAAAATCACCAGTGGTATTTTTTCGCCTATTAGCCACCACGAGTAAATCACCCTCGTTTTCCAAATTGTTTAATTTACCTGTAACGCCCATTAGGAACAATGCAGACCACCAAAGGTGAGGGAGAAGTAAGGAGCGAGGGAGGGAGTGACAGATCATCAGACCATAAGATAAGACCATAAGACCATAAGACATAGGAGTGGAAGTAAGGCCTTTCGGCCCATTGAGTCCACTCGGCCACTTAATCATGGCTGATGGGCATTTCAACTCCACTTACCCGCACTCTCCCCGTAGCCCTTGATTCCTTGCGAGATCAAGAATTTATCAATCTCTGCCTTGAAGACATTTAACGTCCCGGCCTCCACTGCGCTCCGTGGCAATGAATTCCACAGGCCCACCACTCTCTGGCTGAAGAAATGTCTCCTCATTTCCGTTCTAAATTGACCCCCTCTAATTCTAATGCTGTGCCCACGGGTCCTAGTCTCCCCACCGAACAGAAACAACTTCCCAGCGTCCACCCTTTCTAAGCCATGCAGTCTTATATCCTCCCAAGGACAACATAACTCCACCACTTGATCGAAGTAGCAGTTCTAAAGCGATGTAATAATTAATCTGCAGGCTTCTTTCAAGATCCAATCAAGATGATCTTACGACAATTTCACTGTAATATATAAATTCCATTAACATTCAAAAATGCTGAGCTGATCAATGCCATATGTTGAAATCGTAATGATTTCTGTACACACCATGGTACAAAATATACAAGTCTAGACTTGGTGGTTTAGAGGATGGAACAACTGTCCCCATTGAATGTAAAGTGGGAGAAGGTATAAGAAAGCGAAAATCAACATGATTTAAAGGCTGTATCACTGCCTTGGTCTCTTTACGCCTATTGGTGGTTTCTAATATCTGACCAGTAGATGGCAGTCAATAACTGCGACAAAACTGCTGAAATCCTTTCAAAAAACTTATGTGTGACCTCTGTGAAAGTGGAAATCAGCTATGATGAAAAATAAAAAGCACCCTGCATCCGTTGCTAATGCAATGTCTACGTTGCACCTCAAAGGAAATGGAAAATATTCTCAAAGATTCTTAATGTACTTATTGAGTACCACATGAATGACCTCCAATCTTGACATAATTATAAAATGACACTGCACAGAAATAGACTGACTCTGAGTCATTAATAATGTTACAATAGATGTGGAGAAGGAGTAAGCGGTAAAATGCATTCACAAGCTCCAAAACAAGGGGGCAACATTTTAAAGGTAGGAGGTTTAGAGGGCAATTGAGGATTTGTTTTCCGTCCAGAGTGTGATGGGCATCTGGAATGCACTGCCTGGGAGTCTTGTTAAGGAGAGATACCTCACCAGCTTTAAAAGGTACTAACATGATCACTTGAACTGTCGTAACATTCAAGGGTACGGGTCCAGTGCTGGAAAGTGGGACTTGAAAGGGTTCTGAACAGATTTACAAGGATGTTGCCAGGGTTGGAGGGTTTGAGCTACAGGGAGAGGTTGAATAGGCTGGAGCTATTTTCCCTGGAGCGTCGGAGGCTGAGGAATGACCTTATAGATGTTTATAAAATCATGAGGTGCATGGATAGAGTGAATAGTTTTCCCCTGGGTAGGGGAGTCCAAAACTAGAGGGCAAGGGTTTAAGGTGAGAGGGGAAAGATTTAAAAGGGACCACCTTTTCACGCAGAGGGTGGTACATGCATGGAATGAGGAAGTGGTGGAGACTGGTACGATTACAAAATTTAAAAGGCATCTGGATGGATATGTGAATAGGAAGGTTTAGAGGGATACGGGCCAAATGCTGGCAAATGGGACCAGATTTATTCGGGATATCTGGTAGGCATAGATGAATTGGACTGAAGGGTCTGGTTCCATGCCGTACAACTCTGCGACTCTATGACTTTGGCGTCGTGGTTTTTTTTGGTAGTACAGACTCGATGGGCCAAAGGGCCCCTTCTGTACTGCATGATGTTATGATTCTATGAATAGAGATAACTGAATAAGAGGTAGTTGGCTGGGGTGCGGGAGGGGTGTACACTTTCCTAGAGAAGTGAAGTTTAAGTGGTTCTGGATGTTGAGAGGGATAAGCAACTGAAACAGAGATGAAAGAAGTGGTGGAATTGAATAAAGAAGTCCTTATAGAAAAGATGAAAACTGGGAGGAAAGACTTAAGTCTAACAGCTGAAGAGAAAAAAGAGTGCATGACATCTCCAGGATGTTGGGCTTCCTGGTTTTTTTGGAGCCCACACCAAGTAGATTTCATTTCTTTCTCTCCTAGTTCATTCATTTCAGCTTTCCCTGCCAACCAATGTTATTCCAACAAAACGGAAAAGCATGTCGAGTCAATGGAGAGATCAAGCTCAGAACCTGACAACAAGGGACTGATATCCTTAAAACCTGTCAGAGGAAAGCTCATCGAATGAGAACCTGTTGCAACATCTCAATCACAGGTTGTCATTTTGTCATCTCTTTAAACTCAGTGAATTAATTCAGTTGTAAACCTCCATTTCATAGAGCTGAAAGGACCTGATGTTCTGCACAAAACTACAGCAGTGACATTCAATCTAGCATGATAGGATTTGTCAGTCTTCCTAATTAAACCAGTGTCTTGTGTCAAGCTGCAATTGAAAAGATAGCTTCCTCTGAAGGGGCAGGTAAAATTCCTTCAGACAGAGAAGGCTGATGGCAGGCCTAATTGAGGCATACAAAATTATGAGAGGTATAGATAAGGTAGAAATGTTCCCCCTTAGTTGTAGGGTCCACAACCAGGACATGGATTTAAGTTGAGAAGCAGGTGGTACAGGAAGGATTTAAGAATCTTTACACACTGAAGGTGGAAAGTATCTTGACCTCGCTGCTTGAAAGCGTGGCAAAGGTAGAAACCATCAGTGTTAAGAAGTGTTCAATGAAAACTTGAAGTGCCATAACATACAGGCTATAGAAGGGCCCTTGTAAATGCAGTGGCAGTGTCCCAACCTCTGGGCTAGGAGGCACGTGTTCAAATCCCAACCACTCCAGAGGTGGATAATAACATCACTGAGTAGGTTCATCAGAAACTATCTGCAAGCTACAGGACAATGCCAGAAAATGGGAATTGCTGGAGAAAAATCAGCAGGTCTGGCAGCATATATGGAGAGACATCAATGTTAATGTTTCGGTTCTCGTGACCCTTCTTCAGAACTGACGGTGGCTAGGAAAAGGTTGGTATTTATTGCAGAAGGTAGGGTGGGGGTAGGGAGTAAAATAAATGGTGGGTGGAGATAGAGCCCAAAGAGAGAGAAAATCAATGGGACAGACATAAGAGGATCTGGGGGAATGAATAGTTGCTAAATCGGTGCTGTTGGTAGCTGACAACGGGTTGTGTGTGGTAACAGCCCATGTCATTGTCAAGGCCTGGCATGTGGGCTTGGGGGAAGGACATCGCCTCAAGTCTTAAAATGGTCATAGAGTCAATAGGTGCTTGAGGACCATAAAGACACAATGAGCCAAAGGGCCTCTTTCTGAGCTATAAAATTCTATTCTGGAATAAGTATTGATTTATTTCCATCTTTGTAGATGCTTGTTCATCCACAAACCACCACGTAAAACCACCATTTTCTTGCTGATTATCATCAAGGACTTGGCCAAAGACATCAGCAGTGACATATCTTCTCATGTTAGAGTGCTCTGCGGCGTGGATATTTCCTATATTAAGAAGGAGTGTGATAACTAAATTGAGATACAGGTCTGAATTTTACCAGAGATTGGCTGGATGTCAATTTTGGCGAGTTTCATGCAGGGTTTCTCTCCATGAGGCCCAGTGAGATTTATTCCCCTGTCTTCACAAACTCTCCTCATTACAAATGCTTCATGTTACCATAACATTCCACTGCTTCCAGGTGGAAATATATGCACTGCCAGAAACCCAGGATTCCCAGCACTGGCGCCATCTTTAAAGCCCAGCCATCTACTTCAACAAGTGCTGTCCATCCAACATTGTCCTTCACGGTTTGTGTGAATTGAATATAAGATATAGGTGTAGACGTAGGCTATTCAGCCCGTCAAATCTGCTCTGCCATTCAATGAAGTCATGGCTGATTGAATAATCGTCAACTCTACTTTCATGTCTTTTCCCATAACCTTTCATTCCCTTTCTGGTTAAAAATCTGTCTACCTCAGTCTTGAGTATACTTAATGATTCAGCCTGGACAGACCTCTGCGTTAAAGAATTCAACAGGTTCATTACCCATTGAGTGAAGAAATTCATTCTTATCTCTGTCTTAAATGTGTAACCTCTTATTCCGAGATTATGCCCTCTGGGCCTAGACTTTCTCCAACAAGGGGAAACATCCTCTCCACATCTACCTTGTCAAGTCCTCTAATAATCTTGCATATTTCAATAGGGTTGCCTTTCATTCCTCTAAACGCCAATGAGTACAGTCCCAAACTACTCAACCTCCTTCCTAAGACAGTCCCTCCATACTATGTCCCAACCTAGCGAACTATCTCTGGGTTGCTTCCAATGCTAACAGATCTTTCCTTGAATAAGGGGCCAAAACTGTTCACAGGATTCCAGCTGTGGTCTAAATAGTGCCTTGTGGGTTCAGATATGTCCAATAGGGGGATGTTGGCACCCCTATTTGCTCACAGGCAAATAGTGCATGGTGCCATTCACCAACATGCCCACCCTCTTGACTGATCCCTGGTGCCAACCATGACAAGCTGTCTCTCTTTGTGTCTGTGCTAACAGGCAAATCGAGGCCTAAGTAGTGTGAGCCTTTCTGCTCTGGCTGAGGGGGTGCGATGCAAAATAAACAAGGCAGAGACACTATGAGCATCTAAGTAGGTGCAAATTGATGATCATATAGAGAGTAAGTGAGTATGTCTGCGATGCAGCCTGGCTGAAACCATGGGTGCCTGATCCTGTGCACATAGCAGTCTTATAATGAAGATGAAAGTGCACACCAGTTCAGCAAGAAAGTGCACAACTGTTTTGTAACGGGATTAGAGATGTGTCCACGAGGGTGCCCTAAAGCTTTTATTGCAATGACCGTGGGTGGTGACACACCACGGACCATTCCCTGAGATGTTGGTGCTGGGGAGGGCCAGGTTACCCTCACCCAGGTAACTGCTGTAACTTTCATGTTGGGAATTGTCGTCATCTTGTTTCTCTCTGGCCCGTGGGAGAATGGGGAACTGCATATCAGAATACAAATTAATAAACCTCTTGCAACTGTCTAGCGAGCATCTAACCTGCTGTTCAACACTTGTTTGGAAAATGGGCCATTTCGCTCTGGACGTTGAAATTCTTCAATGACTATTACCTGCAAATTTCCCAAATTTCTTGCCAATGTCTACATCATTTAGTGCTTGGGAAGATTCCACCCATAGATTTAAAATAGAATGCTGTGCAAAACAATAGGAGTGACAAGTTGATTAATTTCAATGCATAACGACACTGAAGTTAACTTATGAAGAATTTCTCTCAGATATCTAGCATAGTTGTACATATTCATTTTAAATTAAAGAATGTGTGCCTTTCCCAATTCTCATTCCGGTTCGAAACTCCTCTAATGTAAATTCTGAAAACTCGTACCAACCAATTAAAAGCAGCTTCTTCCCCACTGTTATCAGACTTCTGAACACACCTCTCTTATATTTCTCTGCAGCTGAAACTCTATATTCTGCATTTGGTTCTACTAGAAAATTGAATCATTTATCGCCGCGTGTATTCAATGCAAAAATACAGTGAAAAGTATGTACCTTTGTTGTACACACACACTGCCATTCACATTAACTTAGAATAAGAAAAGAAAATAAGACTTGAGAGTCCAATTTTCCTTTTCACCAATGCAATTCTGTTCAGGGTTTTCCAACCCATTCCATACCTCTGCCAGAGGTCCTCTCCAGACTTTTCAGCCCATTCCATCCCTCCGCCAGAGTTCTGCTCCAGACTTTCTATCCCTCACCATGCCCTCTGCCAGAGTCCTGCTCCAGGCTTCCCAGTCCATGCCATGACGCTGCCAGCGTCCCACTCTTGGCTACCTCACCAACTTGCTCTCACCGCCGTTGCCTCACTGGCTCGATCTCATCACCGCTATCTCACCGGCCCTCTCTTGCCAGCCCAGTCTTGACTCGCCATCGCTGCAGGACACAACCCGTATGTACAGCTCCTGCCACATGGTTCCCAGTCACAATTCCAGCTCCTTCACAACTCCCTTAGGTAAGTAGTTAAAAGGGGTGCGAGGGGGAATAGAATTACTACAGAGAGAGAGATAGAAGAAGAGGGGAAGAAAAAGGAAGAACAAAGAAAGAAAGAGAAAGAGAACAGACGAGCAGAATGGAGCTCTGAATGGAGTGGCTTACCTGATATACTTATATAAGGCGTGATTAGTCTGGATAGCACACAAAACAATACTTTTCACTGTATCTCGATACATGTGACAGTAATAAATCAAATTAAATCAAAACATTCTTCAAAAAACTCTCAAGTGTACTTTGAGGTAGATTGCACAGAAAAAAGTTCCATACATTTTACCAAGCTGCAATCAAATAAGGTTCATGCTTTTTGAATTTCAAAAGGAGAGTCACTGGACTCAACTTTAATTCTGTTTCTCTCTCCACAGATACCACCAGACCTGCTGAGTTTCTCCAGCAATTGCTGCTTTTGTTTGTTTCAGATCTCCAGCATCAGCAGTTCATTGTTTTATCATACAGCGTTCCTGGCCTTTCAATAGTTCTGCTGCAGGGACCACGTTGCTGCTTTGACCAGGCTCAGACAACACTGGAACAAAAACAGAAGTTGCTGGAGAAGCTCAGCAGGTCTGGCAGCATCTGTGAAGGGAAAAAACAGAGTTAACGTTTCAGGTCCAGTGACCCTTCCTCAGAACTGATGGTGGCTGGGAAAACGTCAGTTTATATGCAGAAAAAAGGGTGGGGGATGGGGTGGGGAGTAAACGATAGGATAGAACCTAAAGAGAGAGAAGAGCAGATGGACAGACAAAGAATTGATAACGATCAGGCTGGGAGGGTGAATATTTGTTAATGGGGACCATTAGTGACTAACAACAGATAGTGTGTAATGGTAACAAGGGAACAAGCTATGTGGTAACAAGGCCTGGTGTGTTGGGTAGGGGGCTGGGACATGGGAGAATTTAGGCCCTAAAATTATTGAACTTAACATCATGGTCGATCATTCAATTCAATTCCCGCTTTCTCTTCATATCTTTTGATCCCTTTGGCCCTCAGAACTATATCTAACTCCTTCTTGAAAACATTCAATGTTTTGTGCTCAAACATTTTCTGTGGCAGAGAATTTCACAGGCAGGGCTGGGTTTGTGGGGAGAGTGTTAATTGCAGGAGTAAAAATGGAGGCTGGATCTCAGCCAGCAGCCCACCTCCCCAGTGATGGGTCCCTCAATTAGGCCTTTGACTGTGAGATAACTTCTCTCTCCATCCCCTTACCAGGAGCACACTCCTTCCCACCGTTTGATTAGTACCAACAGTGGTAAGTTCAGTTACTATGAGCGTTACGTAGTGCTTAAGGGCCTTAATTGACAATGGCCATTCATCAGCATTCCTGCTGAGGAATTAAACGTGTGGGAGGTGGGAAGATCATTATGTCACCCTTGTTACCCTTCTACCTAATTGGCTCTTGTAACAAAACCTGCCGTATGAGAGGACATTTAGTACCTCTGTATCACTTCATAACACAAGAACTGGTGCAGCTGTAGATTCAAAGATATATACAGAACATTAAAAATGCAAACATCTCAACTGAAATGTTTACTCTAGAAAATATTTTACCTGATGTTTCATCCTTTGCATGTGGAAGCCAAAATTAAAAGTCAACAGCTATTGAACAGAGATAAAAGGTACTGCAGATGCTGGAGAATCCGAGATAACAAGCATGGGGCTGGATGAACACAGCAGGTCAAGCAGCATCATAGGAGCCGGAAAACTTGACGTTTCGGGCCTAAACCCTTCATCAGAGCTTTTTTGATCAGACAGAGATTGTGAAATGGATGCTTTTTACCCCAATAGCTGTTCCTCCAACTTTTCTTCAGGAAATATCAGGGTCACAGACATCTCTCATTTCTTCAGGTGTCTCAGCTGCTGTCTTCAACGTACAAGATAAAATAATCTTGCTGAATTTGACAGCAGCATCTGCTGAGAGAAATAGAGTTAACTTTTTGAGTCAACAAACTTGATGTTCTTCAATTGAGGTCTGAGAGACAAGGGGCATAGTGATGCTATTAATCCAGAGACCCAGGTAATCATTGAACCCCTACAGTGTGGAAGCAGGCCATTTGGCCCATTGAGTCCAAACCAACCTTCCAATGAGCATCCCACCCTGTTCCTGCAATTTTTATGGCTAATCCCCTATCCCAGGCATCCCTGGACACTTTGGGCAATTTAGCATGGCCAATCCACCTAACCTGCACATCTTTAGACTGTGGGAGGAAGCCATAGCACCTAGAAGAAATCCCCACAGACACGGGGGGAATGTGCAATGTCCACACAGACAGTCATCCAAGACTGGAACTGAACCCAGGCCCCTGGTATTGTGAGGCAGAAATACTAACTATTGAGCCAATGTGCTACCCCAAGTGTTCTGGGAACCTGGGTTCAAATCCTGCTGTGACAGACGGTGGTATTTAAATGCAATAAAAATCTGAAATTAAAAATCAAATAATGACCAGGAAATCATTGTTGATTGTCAGGAAAACTCATCTGGTTCACTAATGGCCTTTAGGAAAGGAAATCTGCCACCCTTACCTGGTCTGACATCCACGTGACTCCAAACCTACAGCAGATTGGGTGACTATTAATTGCCTTCTGGGCAAAATGTGCTGGTCCAGCCAATGTTGCCTGCATCCCATGAATAACAAAAAGAAGTTTCTCCAGCATTGGAGATAATAGGTACTGCAGATGCTGGACAATCCGAGAAAACAAGGTGTGGAGCTGGATGAACACAGCAGGCCAAGCAGCATCATTGGAGCAGGGAAGCTTGACGTTTCGGGCCTAGACCCTTCATCAGAAATGGGGGAGGGGAAGAGGGCTCTGAAATAAATAGGGAGAGAGGGGGAGGCATGTGTGTGTTTGTTTCAGATTTCCAGCATCAGGAGTATTTTGCCACTGAATTTGATTTATCATTAACTTTATGAAGATAAGTGTTTTGAAGTGACAGCATGACAAATATTTTCAACTAGGGCAAAATGAACAGCGAGGCCAAAGTGTTGCTTAAATTGAGAAGCACTGCTGTTCTGTTAAGTTCTTATCTAACTTTTAACACAGGTGAGTGTTTCTCAAAAGTAACAACCTCAATACCAGAGCAAATTTTGGATCTTGCTGTGCTTTGGGTTGAGCATGTAGACTGTTGCAGGGACTTTGTCGGGCAGCATTGCAAAGGGCAGTTTTGAAAATAAATAGAGGCGGTGCTGCAAGCTAAGCCAGAAAATTCTTTGGAGCTGCTTCAGGTCTATCAGTATTACTTTGTTGGAATAGAGTCATATATCTTGTCTGTGCTTATAAATGAGGTTCCCACGAGACTTCTGCGAAATACTAGTGGTGGAGGAGGAGCAGCTCTTAGTGGGTGGCATGGTGGCTTAGCAGTTAGCACTCCTACCTCACAGGGGAAGGGAGCTGGGTTCACTTCCACCCTCAGGCAGCTGTCTGTATGGAGTTTGCATGCTCTCCCCCTTTCTGCCTTGGTTTCCTTCCACAGCCAAAGATGCACAGGTAAAGTGGTTTGGCTGTGCTAAATTGCCCCAGGGTGTGGAGACAAGGTGGGTTAGCCATGGGATGTAGCAGTGTTATAGGTAGGGGGTGGGATGCTTCCCCAGAAGGATGGTGTGGATTTGATGGGCTGAATGGCCTGCTTTCCCCCACTTCTATGAGTTTCTTGCCCTAAGCTCAAGCAAAACGTCATTGTAGACGTAGATTTAGCTTCAAAACTATAGCCAGTTTTTGGATAACCAGATTCAAAACTTTTTTTTTCTATGCAACAAAAAAATGCAAAATTTAACTCAGAAATGAATCTAGTGTTTGAAGTGTCTCAAAAAGAGACATGTTAATCATGAATGGTCCTTGTCCCCTCGAAAAATATAGATCGCAGATAACTCCATCACAGTCTGGTCCACATTTAATATCACTGGAGTTCAGACAATATGTCACCTATAGCTCAGCTTATCTAATTGTGGTTGCAAGTTTTCTTGATTTACCTGCTGATTCCAGTTAATTTTTGGATTCTGAAACCTAAACAAATTTCCTTTTAATTCCACATTGTTTTAATGAGATCAGGTTAAAAAAACCATAACCAAGGAATATGAGATAACAAGGTGTAGAGCTGGATGAACACAACAGGCCAAGCAGCATCAGAGGAGCAGGAAAGCTGACGTTTTGGGTCTGGACCCTTCTTTATAACCAAGGAATATGATTGTTTGTAACATTTACACTGAAAGTGATCATTTTGCAGATTTGGAAAGCTCCAAAATTTCATGTAACATTGCTTCATTGCATATAGAATAATTTACACAAATGGACACCTGTAGTGACTCCATATTGTGCTTTTCCATTCAAATGAATTGCAAAGCCAGAGGTGAAAAAAGATTATTCAGACTATCACCCTTCTAAAATTGACAGGGGACAGCATTACAATTTGTGTGAGATATACAGAATCATGTTTGTTATTCTTTTAAATTGCTGTTACATCTGAAGGATACCATACTTTAGCTGTGAGGAAGGATTTGATGGGATGGCTTATTTTCTTTGGAAAGGAATAGGCAGATCAAAGACTTAATTGACGTTATCTGAGGAAAGATAGACTGACATTGGAAACAACCCTGAGAAGGTTCTATAGGCCAATATCAGGTATGGACGCACTGTCTTCTGAGGAGAGGTTGTCTAGATTGGGCCTGTACTCATTGGAATTTCTCAGAATGAAAGGTAACCTTACTGAAACATACAAGATTCTTAGAGGACCTTTTTTTTATTGAATCCCTACAGTGTGGAAACAGGCCCTTCAGCCCAACAAGTCCACACTGAACCTCAGAGCATCCCACCCAGACCCATCCCCCTATAACCCATCTAATC
>JAHRHZ010000020.1:6785864-6796911 GCA_024137785.1 Ginglymostoma cirratum
GTCCAACTCATCCATGCCGGCCAAGTTTCCCAAACAAAACTAGTCCCATTCACCTAAATTTAGCCCATATTCCTCCAAACATTTCCTATTCATGTACCTGTCCAAATGTCTTTCAAATATCATAACTGTACCTGTACCTACCACTTCTTCTGGCAGCTCATTCCACATACCAACCACCCTTTGAGTGAAAAGCTATCGGGGCCCACAGCTTTTCAATATTCAGCGCTTCCAACCATTTCTCGATATCATATGGAGTGAATGGAATTGGCTGAAGACCGGCGTGTGTGATATTTGAACCTGTAGAGGAGACTGAGATGGTTCATACGATGAGTGCTTCTGATTGAAGATTGTTGCGGAAATTGCATATGGGCTGGACAGAGAGAGGATGGTGAATTTTCTTCCTTAAGAGGACATGAACGGGATGGGTCTGCACAATTATTACTGATTGTTTGTTTCCTGGTTACCACCATTGACTAGCTTTCAATTCGCGATCTTGTAATCGAATTAAAATGTCACCAGGTGCCATGGTGGGGTTTGGACTCAAGTTTTCAGACCATTAGCTTGTGCTGTTCACCACTGTGCCTTTCTAATGGGAATTGTTGAAACTTATATGCATGTATGATAATTCTTCAATGGGCACGTCAAAAGTAAAAGTTCAAGGACTGTAATCCCTTTCGGTTGGTGAACACCTTGTGTACAACCAATCTCTCGCTGCATATCCAAAACCACAAATCTCCCATTTCCTACAAGCCAAAGGGTGGCTATAGGCACCCATATGGGTCTGAGCTGTGGCTGCCTCCTTGTAGGATACATGGAACAGTCCGTCTTCCGCAGCTACACCGGCACCATCCCCCACCTCTTCCTCCGCTGCATTGATGACTGTATCGGTGCTGCCTCATGCTCCCATGAGGAGCTCGAACTGTTCATCCACTTAACCAACACCTCTCGCCCCAACATCAAATTCACCAGGACCATCTCTGATACCTCCCTGCCCTTCCTGGACCTCTCCATCTCCATCTCTGGCAATCGATTTAGCACCGACATCCATTTCAAACCCGCAGATACCCACAGCTACCTTGACTACACCTCCTCTCACCAGCGCTCCTGCAAAATTGCAATCCCATGCTCCCAACTCCTTTGCCTCCATCACATTTGTTCCCAGGGTGAAAAGTTCCACTCCCAGACATCTCAGATATCCTCCTACTTCAAGGACCATAATTTCCCCTCTCCCATGATCCATAATGCCCTCAAACCCCTTTCCCCCCAACAACAGTAAGGATACACCCCCTGAAAGAAATGTAACATTACATGTACGCATAAACGCAGGTAATAAGCTGGGAAAGAAGTGGAGAAGATGTGTCTAGAGCAGGGAGGACGGCAAGGGAAATTGTTTAAAATTCTTAGAGTCATTGACTTGTGAGAATGACCTATGTCTGAGCTGTTTAGCTGTTGTTTAGCAGTGACAGAACTTGTTGATCTTGAGTTGTCAATAAGCCATCATTGTTGCATCAGTGATGTTTAGGGATGATAGAGAGAAAGGGAGGGAGAGAGAGAGAGAGAGAGACAGATAGAAAGAATACTCTCCAGTTCTTGCTTACAAATCAGTTTTACTGGCCTCAGCTCTGCTGCTCAGAAGCAGTGGTTGAGAAAGGTCAGTTTGCTCATTGTTTTTACAAAGCAGAATACTCTGCAGAGAACCTTTCGTCTCAATGTCTAGTTTCCAGAATTGTGTGAATCAGTTAAGAGACATAGACAAAAGTTTAATTGCTATTTTATGATGATGTTAAGTTCAGGTCATGCTGAAATTTGTTTGTTGGTGACTTCATGGACTGGATTCAGCCTTAACAGGTGAGTCCACGTTTGCCATTAAAGAACACATTGAGTCACCATAGTCTTATCTGGCCACAGGGCTGCTCTCACATTACAGAGAAGTGACTGATGGTGGTTTAACCTGAGGGTCATCACACCTCAGGTAAAGGGAGACATTGAGAAGGAGAGTCCTTTGTGGTAACTGTAGCTGGTGCAGGAATTGAACCCACAATGTTGGCACCATTCTGCGTTACAAAGCAGCTATCCCGCCAACTGAGCTAACCAACTGAAATCAACCAAAGAACTGTGGATGCTGTAAATCAGAAACAATACCAGAAATTGCTGGAAAAATGCAGCAGGTCTGGCAGCACCTATGGATAGAAAGCAGAGTTAATATTTCAGGTCCAGTGACCCTTCTTTAAAACTGTCCTTTAATTGTACTCCATTCACTTCCATAAAGTAATCTGAGATATTTAATTCTTTCAGGGCACTATATCAGTGTAAGTTGTTATTGTTAGAGCGTTGTAGTTTAAATTACATTCTCTTTAGAGGGTTTGACACAGTGAATGAGTACAGCAGGGAGTTATGTACATCCAAGGGATTAGATACCAGTTCATGTGCTCTTCAGACTTATTAAAAACGCAGTGTGACAGGTATTCCTTCAACTAAGGGAAACTTGGTTCATTTTTTAATCATTAAAGCAAAGCGAGAGATTCATAATCTGGTCTCCCGTGACCTAATTTGCTGTAGCCTTTGACTGTCCCTCATTTGAAAATTCTCACCCCGATCTATCCAACATTCCTCCAAATCTCCAAGTTTCATGCTGACAGTCAGCATTCTCATTGCTACATGTGTCACACTGAATTTCCCTCAGTCCCAGAAGATAACATAAAAGGATTGTGACTAAAAAAAAAGGTCACAGCGTGTGCAGTAGGTATTTCCTTTTCTCCTAAACCAAGTCAGTTTTATAGAATTCTTTGGCACATCTACATTCCTGGCATTTGACAACATTGAATTATCTGTCACTGTACCAAATTAAAAACACACCATAAAAAGGATGTGTGTTTCCAATGGGGTACATCTTTTATTGAAAATCTATATTTAAACCTGTCCAAATTATGATTTTTCTTCTGAAGATTTTAATCTCTGAAAAAAGACATGTAATGAACGCAGAGCAATCAAAGGTAACAAAATGTAGAGCTGGATGAACACAGCAGGCTAAGCAGCATCAGAAGAACAGAAAAGCTGACATTTCAGGTCTGGACCCTTCTTCAGAAATGCTGCTGTGATCTAGGAACAGAAGAGCAAGAATAGGCCATTCAGTCATTTGAGCCTGCTTCCCCATTCAATATGATCACAATTGATTTGGTAGTTGCCTCAACTCCACTTTTCTGTGGGACCCACACCCCACAGCCCTTGACCGCATCCCAGCATCAGCCCCCACCACCATGCAATAATCCTTAACTTCTTTGTTTATCAAAATTGTATCAAACACAGTTTTCAATAAACTTAATGACACAGACTGCATCGTTTTCTCAGGAATCAAATTCCACGGCTATTGGGTCTCTCTTTGAGAAGAAAGGTCTTCTTAGAACATAAGAACATAAGAACTAGGCACAGCAGTAGGCAGTCCGGCCCTTCGAGCCTGCTCCGCCATTCAATAAGATCATGGCTGATCTTTTCGTGGACTCAGATCCACTTACCCGTGCTCTCACCGTATCCCTTAATTTCTTTATTGTTCAAAAAAAATCTACCTTAGCTTTAAAAACGTTTACTGAAGTAGCGTCAACTACTTCACTGGGCAAGGAATTCCATAGATTAACAACCCTCTGGGTGAAGAAGTTCCTTCTCAATTCAGTCCTAAATCTGCTCCCTCTAATCTTGAGGCTATGTCCTCTTGTCCTAGCTTCACCTGCCAGTGGAAACATCCTCTCTACTTCTATCTTATCTATTCCCTTCATAATTTTATATGGTTCTATAAGATCCCACCTCAATCTTCTGAATTCCAGTGAATATAATCCCAATCTACTCAGCCTCTCCTCATAAGCCAACACCCCTCAACTCCAGAATCAACCTAGTGAACCTCCTCTGCACCTCCTCCAGTGCCAGTATATCCTTTTTCAAGTAAGGAGACCAAAACTGCACACTGTACTCCAGGTGTGGCCTCACCAGCACCTTGTACAGCTGCAACATAACCTCTCTGCTTTTAAACTCAATCCTTTTAGCAATGAAGGACAAAATTCCATTTGCCTTCCTAATTACTTGTTGTACCTGCAGACCAACCTTCTGTGATTCATGCACAAGGACACCCAGGTCCCTCTGCATAGCAGCATGCTGCAACTTTTTACCTTTCAAGTAATAATCCTTTTTACTATTACTCCTACCAAAATGTGTGACTTCACATTTATTTACATTGGGCAAAGGTCTGGCAGATGGAATACACTCACTCAATGTATCTATGTTCCTCTGTAAGGTTTCACAGTCCTCTGCACACTTTGCTCTGCCACTCATCTTAGTGTTATCTGCAAACTTTGACACCCTACACGGGGTCCCCAACTCCAAATCATCTATGTAAGTTGTAAATAATTGCGTTCCCAACACCAATCCCTGAGGCACACCACTAGTCACTGATTGCCAGCCAGAATAGCACTCATTTATCCCACTCTTTGCTTTCTGTTAGTCAACCAATCCTCTATCCATGCTAATACTTTACCCTTAACACCATGCATCCTTATCTTATGCAGCAGCCTCTTGTGCGGCACCTTGTCAAAGGCCTTTTGGAAATCCAGGTACACCACATCCACTAGATCCCCATTGTCCACCTCCATCTTCATTCCACCTCCATTCTCTCCATCTTAAAATGGAAACCGCATTCTTAAACTGTGTCCCATTTGAAATAACTCCATAAAGGCCGGTATCCCATCAACAATTCACCCTTTATTTACATGTGGATGGTACATGACACTGACCCTGCTAGCAGAGAGCTGGTGTCTGGAGTGAGCAGAACCCCTGACACTCCTGTTTATATCTGTCAGCCAGAGCTCCCTGTTTGAACCAGATTAGGAGCCCCAATAAGGGAACTCATTTTCTGTGAGGTCTGCCTGGCTGACCTTGTTTCAATCACTATACTAGTTCTAGTCTCTCCTAAAGAGGGAAGTACCCTCTCAGAACCCATCTTTTCAAGACCTCTGAAGATCTGATATGTTTCAATAAGATCACCTCTCATTCTTCTAACTCCAGTGGTAAAGGTTCAACCTGTTCAACTTCTTTTCACAAAATAAGACCTTTATCTCTTCACTAAGGCAGACAGAGAGCTGGGATAACAACAACATTTTTAGAATGTCAGCCTGAAGGGATGCCACAGAGATCAGTGCTGAGGTTACATTTATTTACAATATATACTAATGACTTGGATGAGGAAAGTGAAGGCACTATAGTCAAATTTGTGGATGGCACAAAAATCGATGGAAAGTAAAATGGTAAGGATGACACAAAGAGTCTGCAGAGGGATATAAACAGATTAAACAGACAAACAAAAACCTACCAGGTGGAACATAATGTGGGGAAATGTGAGGAAATGCAGTTTGTCATGTCAAATAAGGAATTGAATAATATTTATTAGAGAAAGACTGCAGAAAGCTACAACACAGAGGGATTTGGGAGCCCCTGAGCATAAATCACAAAAAGACAGCATTAGATTAGCTGGTGATAGGGAAAGCAAATGGAACATTGGCTTTATTTTAGATGGGATACAGTGTAAAAACAAGGAATTCTTGCTAAAACTACATGAGGCATTAGTTGGACCACACTCGGGCTTTTGTGATCAGTTTTCCTCCCTTTATTCGAGGAAAGATGCACTGATGTTGACGGCAGTCCTAAGAAGATTCATTATGTTAATCCTGAGTATGGAGGGACTGTTTTATATTCAGTAGATTGGGCTTGTAGTCATTGGAATATTGAAGAATGAGAGGCAACCTTGTTGAAATACATAAGATTCTTAGAGGACTTGTCAGGGTAGATGTGGAAAGGTTGTTTCCCCTGTGGGAAGAGTCTAGGGCCAGAGAGCAGAATCTCAGAATAAGGCGCCATCCAGTTAGGATAGAGATGAAGAGGAACTTCTTGCCTCCGAGGATTATGATTCCATAGAACTGTTCACTGCAGAAGGCTGTCAGAGATGTGTCATTAAGTATATTCAAGGCTGAGATAGACAGATTTTAAACAGGAAGAGAATCAAAAGTTATGGAGAGAAGGCAGGAAGGTGGAGTTGAAGATTATCAGATCATTGAATAGTAGAGCAGCCTTGATGGGCTGAATAGCCTACCTTTGTTCATATATCTTATGGTCTTAACTACTGTTAAAAATTATTTCATTTTAATGTTGAGTGAACTCTGAATAGTGCTGATATAACTGTTTTTTCATCAAATTTTTAACTATGGTCCTAATTCTGTTGATTTAGATAAGCTATTCATTTATAATTAAAGACAGGTACCTGTGGTGTTATCACCATCAATATGAAAGTGATTTTAAAATAATTTTGATCAAACCTTAGTGTCTGACTCATCTCCACAACATCCTTACAAATCTATGTTGGCTTTTTGTCTACGAAGCTGACAATTTATAGTCACACCCTCCTGCTTAAATCCCTTCATGGCCTCAATTCTCTCTGGGTTTGATTTTTAGGTCCTGTAAGGGCTGAGATTTGAGGGGGGCAGGATTAAAATCCGGTCCCAGTACCAGCTCGCAATGGAGCCACTTTTGGCAGAGTAGGTGGGTAGCCAATGCAGCTCTTACAGAATGCTCAGAGGCTGACCTGTCTGCATTCCCCAACCATGTCTACCGTCCCACCATGTTCCCCCTTGCCTGGGTGGTCTGGCCGTAAATCCTATTTTTCTTTTGAATTCAAAAGCTCAGAGCAGGAGAGCCTCTGTTTTGAATCACCTTCTACCTTACTGATGGTTTATTGCCCCTTGCTAGTTCTTTAGCAAGTTGGTCTTTGAGCTTACAGAGCCTGCTACACTCCTTCATAGGGTGCTGCAGACTTAAGAGTTAATTATACGCTTACTTTAAGAGTAGGTAGTGAAGGCTGTTATAGAGATGTCAAATTGTGCAGAACTGGAACCTGAGTCTCTGGGGGTGCAGAATCATGTCTTCTGTTTGCTTAAGTACAATAGATTATAACTGTTTATTCACAAGAGTGTAGATGCACCATTTCTACAAGACCCCTCAGCCACTGAAACACTGATGCTCAGTAGCAGCAGTGTGTACCTCTACAATTTCACTGCAGAAACTTAGCAAAGATCCTCAGACACCACCTTCCAAACCCACAACCACTTCTGTCTTCGGAGAAGGCCAGCAGACACATGGGAACACCACCTTCTGCAAGTTCCCTTTCAAATATCCACTCACCGTCCTGACTTGGAAATATATCGTCATTCCTTCACCGTCCCTGGGTCAAATTCCTGGAATTCCCTCTCTAATGGCATTGTGGGTCTACCTACAACATGTAGACTGCAGCAGTTCACGAAGACAGCTCACTGCCACCTTTACTAGGGACAGGTAATAAATGCTGGCCCAGCCGGTGATGCTCACATCCCATATGAAAAAATGAAAATTCAGAGAATTTCCTAATGAAGGTCTGTTTCCCACAGGGTGGAGGGCTCTGACTAACAGTTCAGGGTCGAGCACAAAAAGTCTCCAGGGGATTTCCTGAACTTTATCTCTGGAAATCTTTCCAGATTTACAAACTCTACAAACACATTGTTACTTCAAATCTGGCAATTTGTGCATCTCTCCCCACATCAACCCATCCACAGGCAGCCATACCTTAAGCTGTCAAGGTTCCATTCTCTGGAATTCTCATCCTAAGCCTTTATTATCCCTCCCTTTCACTCACACACACATTCAGTCTATCTCTGTCTCACACACACACACACACACACACACACACACAATCTCTCTGTATCTCTCTCTCTCACACACACACAACACACACACACAGACACTCCACTCCATACACATAATCTCTCTGTCACTCACACACACACACACTCTCTCACACACATACTGTCTCTCACATAACCCAAACACACATGCGCACACACTCATACACACTCACACATACACACACATATACACAACACCACACACACATTCTCTCTCTCTCTCTCTCACACAACACACACACACAGACACACATTCTCTCTTTCTCACACCTACACATACATACTCTCTCTTTCTTTCTCTCTCTCTCTCTTTTCCTTATTAGCCCAACTTCCCCGACTAGGTACTAAAGTTTTGCTCTGGTCTCAGGCTATCTTTGATTTCAACATGCATTTTTTGGTCTGTTGTTGCTTCTGTGAAATACCTTGGGCTTTTCATTCTCCATTAAAAGGTGCTGTGCAAATGCAGGCTGTCACTGCCTTGCTACACTGAGCTTGACACATTGATACTCTAATCTTTTAGATTTATTCTTTCTTGGCTGCTGCTTATAATGTTAGTTTTTAAATTGCGTACCTGCCCTCGACTTCTATGTGTTTCCAAGAGGTAATGATTTATAGCAGTGCAGAAAAGGAACAAAACCAATTAGAATGAATATGTATAAGCACTTGGAAGATTAAGGACTGAATTTCATGACAATTTTCCACAATGAATCACCCTGTTTAAGACTGAACATACCTGAAACTTGTAGGTAATGTCAGAGGATTAGCCCTTCAGCTGAAGGACAGCACAGGACTAACCATTTCAGTCTTCATCACCAGCACACCACACTGACTTCTTTTCAATCACTTTGACTTTAAAAGTCTACTTGAAATCTTAAATAGCCATTGTTGGTGCATGGGGGAGGGGCACACCTCAGCTTTCAATTCGAGACGTGATCAATGGAGCTTTGCAGCACTTTGTGAATTCAATCTGCATCTAACTGCAAGAATGTGCAAAATAAGTCCCACTTGTGGCAAAGACTGAGCAGGTTGATTACAAAATAAGTTTAAATAAACACTCTGCACACAAAGGCTCCTGTGGCACAGGGATAGTGTATCTTACTCATGATGTAGGGGATATAGGTTCAAGTCCTACCTTACTCCAATGATGTAGAATAACATCCCTAAACAGGTTGATAAGGGAAAAATATCAATAAAGCAAACCCAGTCCCTTTCTGCTTTCCCCCCATGTACAACCCCTTTCACTGTGAATGTAGCAGTGCTGGTGTTGGACTGGGGCAGACAAAGCTGAAAGCCACATGACACCAGGCTATAATCCAACAGGTTTATTTGAAATCACAAGCTTTCATGTGATGAATACTTGTGATTCAAGTGATGAATACTTCACCTGCTGAAGGAGGAGCACTCCAAAAGCTTGTGATTTCAAATTCCCTTTTGCTGGGCTTTGCATAGACGTATCTAATTGGCTATATGGGTGATTCACAGATGGTGGTTAGTGTACAAAAAGGAAAACAAGACGGAAAAATAATAAAAAAATGTCACAGTGATCTTGGTGGTGGGAACGTTGCACAATTTTGTGTGATGACATCACTGGGTAAAGAGAAAATATAAACATGCCTCCAAAGTGCTCTTGTGTGCCATGGTATTGTTCCTATCTCTGGCCCCAGAAACCAGAGGTCAAGTCCCACCTACTCCAGTAGTATGTAATAGCATCTCTGAGCAGGTCATTTAGAAACTATCTATGAGGCAGACAAAGCTCCTTACCCTCCTCCCTTCACTTTTTCTGGTTTGCATTGTCCATAATGGGCTTTTGCTTGTAAATATTTAATTAGCAATAATGGTTAACAGTTAAAGAGAAACAAATCAAAAGTGATGGTGATTTGGTGTGGAGAAAGCCATTCAGTTGTCTGTGATAATGCCTCCGGATATATATTTATATATCACAGCCTTAGAATTACAGGGGGTCGATTTAGAACGGAAATGAGGAGACATTTCTTCAGCCAGAGAGTGGTGGGCCTGTGGAATTCATTGCCACGGAGCTCAGTGGAGGCCGGGACGTTGAACGTCTTCAAGGCAGAGATTGATAAATTCTTGATCTCGCAAGGAATCAAGGGCTACGGGGAGAGTGCAGGTAAGTGAAGTTGAAATGCCCATCAGCCATGATTAAATGGCGGAGTGGACTCGATGGGCTGAATGGCCTTACTTCCACTCCTATGTCTTATGGTCTTATGGTCTTATATAAAAGAAAAGAATGTGCAAACTAAAGCTCTTGTGGCATGGGGTTCGTGTCCCTACCTCTGAGGCAGGAGGCCTGGGTTAAAGGTCCCCCTGCTCCAGAGGTGAATACTAACATCTCTGAACAGGTTGAATGGAAATAACTTCCAGTCGTCAGTGCTGAGATCTTGACAACTTAAAGTGACTCTGCCCAGGCTTGCATATGAATTTCTTGCGATTAATTGACACAAACTGGAGGTAAAAGTTTTCTTTTTAAATGTGCAAGCTAGCAAGTGCTCTTGTGGAACAATGGTAGTGCCCTTGCCTCTGAACTAGACCGAGGTTTAAGTCCCACCTGCTCCCAATGTTTATAATAACATCTCTGAAGAGGTTGATTCGGAAAATACCTGCTCTAAAATTACATGCCTGCCCCTACGTAAATGTGAATCCTGTGATCCTGGCAGGATGAAGAAATATGCGCAAAATTGTTGAATTTAATTACAGAAGCCAACATACAATTGAGCCGGGGTTCATGAAATTGTCAAAGAGTCTGAAGAATGTTTACTTGCAACTCTAAACTCTGAAAGTAACATAGTTTTGTAAGGGCTTGCTGAATTTGAGTGGGAAGAGGTGAAGATAGGGGAATTATTTTAAGAATTTTTGGCTTGAGATGAAGATATGAGGTTGTGGGCATTAGAATAGTGTTATATATGTTTGAGTTAACCTGTTTTGAATAATGCATGAATGATATTGGTCATTTGTGATAACTGACTGTAGGTTTTCCTACTATTTTTTCACACGTGCGCTGTGCTGTTTATCCAACAAAGACACTAAAGAGCTCACATCTCTGTCATAACAAGCATGGGGCTGGATGAACACAGCAGGTCAAGCAGCATCATAGGAGCAGGAAAACTTGACGTTTCGGGCCTAAACCCTTCATCAGAAATGGGGGAGGGGAAGAGGGTTCTGAAATAAATAGGGAGAGAGGGGGAGGCGGATAGAAGATGGATAGAGGAGAGGATAGGTGGAGAGGAGGCAGACAAGTCGAAGAGGCAGGGATGGAGCCAGTAAAGGTGAGTGTAGGT
>JAHRHZ010000020.1:6803059-6848810 GCA_024137785.1 Ginglymostoma cirratum
CAGGTACTGACTCCAGCTCAGGTACTGACACCAGCTCAGATACTGACACCAGCTCAGATACTGACTCCAGCTCAGTTACTGACTCCAGCTCAGGTACTGACAGCCTGATGGGAATGTTGGAAAGTTTGCGAGCAGAAGCTGGTGAGCCCCTCACTGTGACAGCTCATGTGGCAGCTGACCGAGGGTGAAATGGCCCAGGCCATTGGCACTCGGAGGACAGTCAGAGACCGGGCACTTTGAAAGTTTGAAGCTTTTTCGTGAGTGCCTGCTCACGGTGAGCCTGCGAAGACGGCTCCAATTCATTACAGTTTTACACAACAACAAGTATTAATACAGTGTCTCTGACAGAGAAAAATACCCTAATGTGCTTCACAGGAGTGTAATCAGATAAAAATTGACCTGACATTTTTCCAACAGTGATCTATCAGGTAGAGTTTCACTGATGAAGGCAAAGATTGCAGCGTCAGTTGGAATCTGGGAAAAGCAGCAGTCAAAGGCATTCCAATGTTTATTTTATTTTTCTGAGAACATTAAAATACCTAAGTAGCAGTGTGGCTCATTTTGCCTGTCCTCTGGGAGTTTTAAATGATTTGAGTTTGAAGATGTCCCCTGTGAGCGACAAAATGGGCCACAATTTCACAGACATGTCCATTGAAGTTAGAAAACCCTATGTGCACACATTGTGAGGCTTGAAGCCAAACATCTTGCCAGAACTGAAATTTTAATCAAAGACCAAAACAATTGCCTCCTCAAGGACCTGCCAAACTTCATAGGAGATATAGAGTCATGTACCAGCACATATTATAAAATGCATTCACAAGATATGGACATCACTGACTAGGCCAGCATTTATTGCTCATCCCTAACTGCCCAGAGTCACCCACATGTAGGCCAGGCTGGGTTAGGACAGCAGGTTCCTTCCCCTAAGGATATTCATGAAGCAGACAGTTTTTTTTTTCTGAAAACAAAGAACTGCAGATGCTGGGAGTCAGAAACAAAATCAGAAATTGCTATGGAAACTCAGCAGGTCTGGCAGCATCAATGGACAGAAAGGTCCAGTGACCCTTCTTCAGGACTGATTGTAGCTATGAATAGGTAGGTAGGTACGTACGCAGAAGACCTGGGGCGAGGGGAAAAAAGTAAAAGGTGGAAATGAAGCCCAAAAAGCAACAACAGCAGTTGGGCTGACAAAGGAATCAATATTGGTAAGTCAGGGAGAAAGAAAAGCTGCCAATGGGAACCATGAATGGGTGAAAATGGATTGGCTATGATGAAAGCAGCTTGTGTGGTGACAAGGCCTGGGAAGTATGACTGGGTACAGGGCATGGGAGAAGGTGTCTGAGACTAAAATTATTGAACTCGATTTTGAGTGCTGAAGGCTACAGGGCCCCCTAGCAGGAAGGGAGATGCTGTTCTTCCACCTTGCACTGAGCTTCACTGGAGCATTGTAGCAAGCCTGAGACAGAGATGTTGGCCAGAGAACGCGGTGCTGTGTTGAAATGGCAGGCATTTGGAAGCACAGGGTCATTTTTGTGGACAGAATATAGGTGTCCTGCAAAGCAGTCACCAAAATGCATTACGTCTCCCCAACATAGAGAAGGCCACATTGTGAGAAGTGAATACTGTAGACTAGATTGAGTGAAGTGCAGATAAGTCGTTGCTTCACCTGGAAGGTGTGCCTGGGGCCTTGGATAGTGAACAGGGAGGAAGTAAACAGGCAGGTGTTGCAGTTATAGGGGAAGATGTCATGGGGTCTCAGGCAGGAGAGGCAGGGCGGGTGGGGTTAGGAGTCAGGGAGGAGTGGATCAGAGTGTCCAGGAGGGAACAGTCCCTGCGGAAGGCTGACAATGAAGGGGAGGGGAATTTGTACATGGTGGTGACATCCCACTGAAAGTGGAGGAAATGGTGGTTTATGATCCTGACAATGGTTTCATGGTTATCATTAGACTCTTAATTCTAGACTTTTGCTAAATTCAAATTCTGCCATTTATCATGGGGGGATTTCAACCCAGCTCCCCAGAACATTGCTTGGGTATCTGGATTATTAGTCTAGCAATGATACTGTTAGGCCAGCTCTTAAGACCATGTTGCGGCCTTTCTGTTTGTTTTGGAGCTTGAAATATTTCTGTTAAAACAGTGAATACTGATCGCAAGATCGAGGACTTGTTAATCCCCATCAGTTCACAGGAGCTGAATTTACATTGGTAAATATAGTGATTAGCTTACAACGCATCAATGATTCTGCCATTTTGACTCTAATGTTGGCTTAGCTCATGCTGTTGCAATCAATAGCTCCTTCAGTTCCTCTAATTGCCACTCCCTGCTTAAACCATAACAACATATAAATTATTACAATTATGTTTTCAATGTATCTTAAGTTCTTTTCAGTCTTTTGACTTCAATATTTTTACTATTATATAGGTACTAAAAAAAACCTGTAATTTCTTTATTTGATCAGTGATTTTCGATAATTTTGGTACCTCTCTGCGCCCAATGAGCCGTGAAAAACACCTTGTACAACATACACCTCCTTTACCCTAATGTCTTCAAGTGCTCTTGGATGCATCTGTTATGGGTGTTTTCACTGTAAATATTCAAATTCATCAGTTTAATAATATCTCATCATTGACTTCCATGGAAGGAATTCATTACAGCGAAGGTGTCAGGTTAGGAATATAACCCAATACTTTACAAACGCTTGCTTGAAAGCTTTCAAGCTTGAAGAAAACTTTCCCTAAACAAGAAAATACCTTCAGTGCTACATTTTAAAACAATGGTCCGGATGCAAATGTATCATCATGCAGCGGGAGGTCCAGAAGGTACAGCAGGAGGTGCACTGTTAGCATTCTGGGCAGACGCTCTGGTTGTTAATACTATGCCAGGACCTACTGATCATAGAAGATGCAATCATAACATGGCCAAACAGGTTAACCTCCAGCCCATAATCCTTCCAATACACTTGATAGTCCACGATAAAGATCAGCCATAATCTTATTGAATGGCAGAGCAGGTTCGAGGAGCCAGATGACCTATTCCTGCTCCTATTTCTTATGTTTTTAGGATAGCAGGCAATGAGAATGGTGTTATTTCCGGGTTAGGCATCCTACAGAAGGAAATGTTTAGCCACTTGTCCATAAGCATGGGTCCCAATGGACGTCCGTGGCCCAACCTTTTGAAGTAAGTACGCGAGGAAGGACTTACTGTTGTACAGAATGTTAGCAAGCAAGTGTTGAGCTTCTAATCTCATCCATGATGTTATGGAAGATGTTCTACGTACAGTCACTGTAAATTCACACCATACTTGTAGAGGGATGGGATTGTGCAGTGGGAACTGAAGCATTCAAGCAAATAAATTTGTTGGCATTTTGTTGACACGTAAAGCTTCTGGGTGGAGCAAGATGATGTGCCAGAAAATTGTATATTACCAGTTATAATGACCCACACAGAAAGACTGCATCTTCACAACTTTATGATTAAAGGTGCAGAGATTTGATGTACGCAGTGAAACAATTGCTGGGGAGTGGGTCATGTGGCTGTGCTTCTGCAGATTATCTTTCATAGAAGTCATATCATACCATTTCAGCCCATCGAGTCTGTACTGCCAAAAATACACTATCACCTACACTAGTCCCATTTGCCTGCACTAAGCCCATAGCCTTGAATGTTATGACAGTTCAAGTGCTCATCCAAGTACTTTTTAAATGTTGTGAGGTTTCCTGTCACAACTACCCTCCCAGGCAGCGTATTCCAGATCTCCCACCATATACTGAGTGAAAAGATTTTTCCTCAAATTCTCTCTAAATCCCCCGCCTTTCAATTTGAAATGATTCCTCTTGTTATTGACCCTTTGACTAAAGGGAAACAGTTCCTTTCTATTCACCCTGTTCAACTCCTCACAATCTTATACACCTCTATTAGGCCACCCTTCATCCTTCTCTGCTCCATTGAAAACAGCCTGGGCTTATCCAGAGATAGTAGGAACTGCAGATGTTGGAGAATCTGAGATAACAAGGTGTAGAGCTGGATGAACACAGCAGGCCAAGCAGCATCAAAGGAGCAGGAAAGCTGACTTTTCGGTACTAGACCCTTCTTCAGAATTTTTCTGAAGAAGGGTCTAGGCCCGAAACATCAGTTTTCCTGCTCCTCTGATGCTGCTTGGCCTGCTGTGTTCATCCAGCTCTACACCTTGTTATCTGAGCTTATCCAGCCTCTCTTCATAGCTAAAATGCTCCATCCCAGGCAACATCCTGGTGAATCTCCTCTGCTCCTCCCACAGTGCAATCACATCCTTCCTATAGTGTGGTGACCAGAACTGCAGACAGTGCTCCAACTGTAGCTGAAGCAAAGTTCTGTAAAACTCCAACATAATCTCCCTGCTTTTATAATCTATGCCTCAACTGGTGCAGGCAAAAGTAAGCATCTAATATTTCCTATATTTACAGTTTTTTGGTTTCTATTTGTGATGGTGGCTAGCAATGCTAATTCTGTTGGCCTGCTGTCTACAGTGGCCACTCTCAGTCACTCCCATACATGCTACAGAGTAACCTTAGCTACTCGCACTCCTCCATTCTTTTGAAAGCAATGTCAATCGATAGTTCCATGATCAATAATGCATGAGCAAAACACAGTCCTAAATATTCCATGTGTGTACCATGACGGGTGCATAGGAGCGAAACATGAAACACTGCATTAGTCCTACTGTTTCTTTCTCATCAGCTAGTGTGATGACACATGTTGCTATCTTACTTCCCCACTGAGTATCATTCTGGACAAACACCAGACAAACGCTGACATTCTTATTTGCTGAGCCAAGTAAAAGCTATAATGGCAAGATATAATCTAGCTATGGTCATGACACCTGACTCAATGCAAGATGTGAAGGTCAAAAAATGGTGTTCATTTTGGGTTTAGCTGTACCAAATGCAGGAGTTTGATGTGACCACTTGCTGCCAAAATGATGTGCTTTTCAAATGTTATCCCCACTCTCCAGATGAAGAAATTTCTCCTCTTCTCAGTCCAAAATGGTCTACCTGGACCTTTAGACTGAGACATAGTTCCGGACTGCCCACTCATCAAGAACATCGTTTCCTGCATTTATCCAGTTTGCCTGGTGAGAATTTTCCATAAAATCCCCACAGTATGGAAACAAGCCCTTCGGCCCAACAAGTCCATACTAACCCTTAGAGCATCCCAACCAGACCCATACCCTCATACACACCCCTGAACACTATGGGCAATGTAGCATAGTCAATCCACCTAACCTGCACATCTTTGGACTGTGGGAGGAAAACGGAGGACCCGGAGGAAACCCACGCAGACACAGAGAGAACATGAAAACTCCACACAGTCAGTCACCCGAAGGTGGAATTGAATCCAGCTTCCTGGCACTGTGAGGCACCAGTGCTAACCACTGAGCCACCATGAGATCCCCTCCCATGCTTCTAAAATCCAGTGATTATAGTCCGAATCGATCCCATCTGTATTCGTATGTCAGTCCTGCCATCCCAGGAATCAGTCTGGTAAACTTCTGTTGCACTCCCTCCAAAGCCAAAGCATCCTTCCTTAGATAAAGGGACCAGAACTGCACACAATATTCCAGATGTCGTTCTAGCAAGCCCCTGTAAAAATGCAACAAGATATTCCTGCTCCTTTATGTAGGCCCACTGGCTATAAAGACCAACATAATTTTTGACTTTTTCATTATCTCTTGCACCTACATGCTTACTTTCAGCCACTAGTGTGTAAAGACACCAGGACCTGCTGCACCTCCCCTTTTCCCAAGCTATCACCATTCAGATCATAATCTACTTTATAGATTTTGCTACAAAATTGGATAACCTCATATTTATTCACACTGTAGATCATCCGCCATTTACTCGCTCTCATACTCCAGTGTTACATGTTATGGTAGCAACTACAGAAGTAACATGACACAAAGTTATAGTCCAACAGGTTGATTTGAAATTACAAGCTTTCACAACGCTGCTCCTTCATCTGGTAAAGGGGCTTCAGCTGACGAAGGGGGCAGAGCTCCAAAAGCTTGAGATCTCAGATAAACCTGTTGGGCTATAACCCGGTATAACAAGATGTGGGACTGGATGAACACAGCAGGCCGAGCAGCATCATGGGAGCAGGGAAGCTTGTCATTTTGGGCCTAGACCCTTCATCAGATATGGGGGAGGGGAAGAGGGTTCTGAAATAAATAGGGAGAGAGGGGTAGGCAAATAGAAGATGGATAGAGGAGAGGATAGGTGGAGAGGAGGCAGACAAGTCAAAGAGGCGGGGATGGAGCCAGTAAAGGTGAGTGTAGGTGGGGAGGTAGGGAGGAGATAGGTCAGTCCAGGGAGGACGGACAGGTCAAGGGGGCGGGATAAGGTTAGTAGATAGGAGATGGGGGTGGGGCTTGAGGTGGGAAGAGGGGATAGGTGAGAGGAAGGACAGGTTAGGGAGGCGGGGACGAGCTGGGCTAGTTTTGGGATGCGGTTGGGGGAGGGGAGATTTTGAAGCTTGTGAAATCCACATTGACGCCATTGGGCTGCAGGGTTCCCAGGCTGAATATGATTTGCTGTTCCTGCAGCCTTCGGGTGGCATCACTGTGGCATTGGAGGAGGCCAAGGATGGACATGTCATCTGAGGAATGGGAGGGGGAGTTGAAATGGTTCGCGACTGGGGGGTGCAGTTGTTTGTTGCGAACTGAGCGTAGGTGTTCTGCAAAGCGGTCCCCAAGCCTCCACTTGGTTTCCCAAATGTGGAGGAAGCCACAACAGGTATAGCAGATGCAGTATACCACATTGGCAGATGTGCAGGTGAACATCTGCCTGATGTGGAAAGTCTTCTTGGGGCTTGGGATTGGGGTGAGGGAGGAGGTGTGGGGCAGGTGTAGCACTTCCTGTGGTTGCAGGGAAAAGTGCCGGGTGTGGTGGGGCTGGAGGGGAGTGTGGAGCGGACAAGGGAGTCGCGGAGGGAGTGGTCCCTCCGGAAAGCAGATAAGAGTGGGAAGGGAAAAATGTCTTTGGTGGTGGGGTCAGACTGCAGATGGCGGAAGTGTCGGAGGATGATGCGTTGGATCCGAAGGTTGGTGGGGTGTTACGTGAGGACGAGGGGGATTCTTTTTTGGTTTCTATTGCGCGGACGGGGTGTGAGGAATGAGTTATGGGAAATGCGGGAGACACGGTCGAGGGCGTTCTCGACCACTGTGGGGGGGAAGTTGCGGTCCTTGAAGAATGAGGACATCTGAGATGTACAGGAGTGGAATGTCTCTTCCTGGGAGCAGATGCGGCGGAGGCGAAGGAATTGGGAATAGGGGATGGCATTTTTGCAGGAAGGTGGGTGGGAGGAGGTGTATTCTAGGTAGCTGTGGGAGTCAGTGGGCTTGAAATGGACATCGGTTTCTAGGTGGTTACCCGAGATGGAGACAGAGAGGTCCAGGAAGGAGAGAGAAGTGTTGGAGATGGTCCAGGTGAACTTCAGGTTGGGGTGGAAGGTGTTGGTGAAGTGGATGAACTGTTCGAGCTCCTCGTGGGAGCACGAAGCGGCGCCGATACAGTCATCAATGTAACGGAGGAAGAGGTGGGGTTTAGGGCCAGTGTAGGTAAGGAAGAGGGATTGTTCCACGTAACCTACAAAGAGGCAGGCATAGCTTGGGCCCCTTTGTCTGTGGAAGTGGGAGGAATTGAAAGAGAAGTTGTTGAGGGTGAGTACGAGTTCGGCTAAGCGGATGAGGGTGTCAGTGGAGGGGGATTGGTCAGTTCTGCAGGACAGGAAGAAGCGGAGGGCCTTTAGGCCATCTGCATGGGGAATACAGGTGTATAGGGACTGGATGTCCATGGTAAAAATGAGGTGTTGGGGACCAGGGAATTGGAAGTTCTGGAGGAGGTGGAGGGCGTGGGTGGTGTCACGGACGTAGGTAGGGAGTTCCTGGACCAAGGGGGTGAAAATGGAGTCTAGGTAGGTGGAGATGAGTTCGGTGGGGCAGGAACAGGCGGAGACAATGGGTCGACCAGGGCATTCAGGTTTGTGGATTTTTGGAAGGAGATAGAAGCGGGCGGTGCGGGGTTGGGGAACGATGAGGTTGGAGGCGGTGGGTGGGAGGTCACCTGAGGTGATGAGGTTGTGGATGGTTTGGGAGATGCTGGTTTGGTGCTCGGGGGTGGGATCATGATCCAGGGGGCGGTAGGAGGAGGTGTCGGAGAGTTGGCGCCTGGCCTCAGCAATGTAGAGGTCAGTGAGCCATACTACGACTGCCCCTCCCTTGTCCGCGGGTTTTATGCTGAGGTTGGGATTGGAGCGGAGGGAGCGGAGGGCTGCACGTTCTGCGGTGGAGAAGTTGGAGTGTTTGAGAGGGGTAGAGAGGTTGAGGCGATTGATGTCAGTTGGAGATGAAGAGGTCGAGGGAGGGTAGGAGGCCTTGGGGTGGTGTCCAGGAGGAGGGCTTGTGTTGGAGGCAGGAGAACTGTGTGACTTCTGACTTTGTCCACCCCAGTCCACCGGCACCTCCGCATTTTGGTGGCGACTGGCCATTGTAAAGGCAAGATGCCTTTCTGAGATCTGTGCAAAATTACAATAGAGGATTCTCTTTAACAATATGTCACACAGATGTAACCTACTCGTGAGTGGAATTCATATTTTAAAAAGTGACACTCGATGGTAAGGGTGGTGTTCTGGGGTGTGCGGTGGTTTCACCTCCATTGAAGCACATTTGGAGTGCAGTCACTGTTGTAATGCAGGAAACATGGCAACCAAGCGTGCACAGCAAGACCCCATAAAGTACAACATGTTAAATAACCAGATATTCCGATTTAGTTATGATCTATATGCGCAGTATCGACACACACAGAAAAAGAAGCGCTTTTCCACTAAACCTGTGTCACCTTGTTCAAAACCCATTGTCTTTGGGGCTGCACGGGGGCTCAGTGGTTAGCACTGCTGCCTCACAGCACCAGGGACCCAGGTTCGATTCCACCTCAGGCAACTGCCTGTGTGGAGTTTGTACATTCTCCCCATGTCTGCAAGGGTTTCCTCCAGGAGCTCCAGTTTCCTCCCACAGTCCAAAGATGTGCAGGTTAGGTGGATTGGCCATGCTAAATTGTCCATAATGTTCAGGGATGTGTAACTAAGGGGGGATGGGTCTGGGTGGGATCCTTGAAGGGTTAGCATGGACTTGTTGGGCTAAAAGGCCTATTTCCACCCCATAGGGGTTCTATTTGCTTTCTTTAACACACTTAGTCTATGATGGAATGACAGTGCTGACTAGTGTGACTGAATGGATCCAACTACAGTCAGTCATACTTGTGTATTTTTTGTGTTAATGTCCCTGGTAATCCAATTCTTCAACATCCAGCCCTGGACCCTTTTATTCATCCTTAAAAATGTTCAACCCCACTTTTTGCAGTATTGAACAAATTCCCTTCAGTGATGCAGTTAATATTTAAAGTTACTTATTGAAGCTTTCTAATGCTCCTGGAATCAATACTTTATCATCTGGAAGCAGACCATTCGGCCCATCAAGTCCGCACCAACCCTCCGATGAGCATTCCACTCAGATCCATCCCCCTATCCTATCCCTGTAAAGTTGCATTTCCCATGGCTAATCCACCTAGTCTACATATCCCTGGACACCATGGGCAATTTCACACGGACAATCCACCCAACCTGCACACCTTTGGACTGTGGGGGGAAGCCAGAGCACCCGGAGGAAACCCACGTAGACACAGGGACAATGTGCAACTCTACACAGTCGCCCAAGGGTGGTATCAAAGGGGGTTCCTAGTGGTCTGAGACAGCAGTGCTAACCACTGAGCCAATGTGCCGTGTTGGGCTCAGTTTTACACTTAATTTTTGGTGGTGTTTACAGATTTAATGCATTTATAAAATTGAGGAATTCTGTGCATTTTTTCTTGTCATGTATTTCTCAAAGAAGCTACTGGAAAATATATATTTATGTGAGAAACTCTGTGCAGAATCAGATTAAGAGCCTTTCATCACATAGCGTGTGCTTTTCTAGAGAGACAAGGAAGTGACAGGCAGCAGATAGAGATGAGGACATTTTTAACAAACTAGAACAGTTGTTTGAAGTTCATTCTGAGAGTGAATTGTCAACTACAAAGCAAATTGCCATGATTACACAGACGTCTATCATAAAAATAGATTTTCTACAGGAGCATTAAGACTGAGACACAATGATCATCATTGAAAGCTAATTGACAGCATAAATCGTGACAAATAAGTTCTGATCTAAAAGCCTTTGACAGGCAAGTGTGGCCTCAAAACAATAATTTCATAACTCTTAGTGCACAGGAAATATGTGCAAGTTTATTTTAAAAATCTCTTCAGGCTTTAGCAAATTTACAGTTTTTTAAAATATACTTGTGCATTTTCATCTTGCACTGATCAAGACATTTCACAAGTATACAAATTCAAAGGGCCAAAGCAAAATGTACACTGCGTGTGAAGAGTCTGCTGATTTATTTGTAAGTGGACTCTAATTGGTAGAGGGTGCATCTGAATGTTGGTTTCAATAAGGTCACCTCTCAGCCTTCTATATTCCAATGTATAGGCCTGAACTACTCAATCTCTTCTCAGTGTGGAGGTGCCAGTGGGGTGGACAAGGTCAGAAGTCACAGGACACCAGGTTATAGTCAAACAGAGAGAGTAAGAACTGCCGATGCTGGAGTCAGAGATAACACAGTGTGGAGCTGGAGGAACACAGCAGGCCAGGCAGCACCAGAGGAGCAGGAAAGTTGACAGGTTTATTTGAAGTCACAAGCTTTTGGAAGGCTGTTCCATGGTCAGGTGGCTCTGTGGTCAGCACTGCTGCCTCACAGTGCTGAGTTCCTGGATTCAATACCACCCTTGGGTGACTGAGTGTGTGGAGTTTGCATGTTCTTCTTCTGTCTGTGTGGGTTTGCTCCAGTTCTCTCCCACAGTCCAAAGATGTGTAGGCTAGATGGATTGGCCATGGGGAATGCAGGGTTACAGAGATAAGCTAGGGGTTGGGTTTGGGTGGGCTACTCTTTGGAGGGTTGGTCTGAGCTTGATGGGCCAAATGGCCTGTGTCCACACTGTAGGAATTCTGTGAATGATGTCCTCCAGCCTGCCTCATTGAATATAACCTCCACCATGTTTCCAGGCAGAGCATTCCAGACCCTAACAACTCATTTTGTGGAAAAGTTGTTTTCTTTCATATTACCCTTGCTTCCTTTGCACATTACTTTAAACCCATGTCCTCTCATTCTGTCGTCTCTTACAAGTGGAAACAGCTTCACCCTATCTACTATTTCTACATGAACTGCAGTCCTTCTGTACAATGGCAATGTGAAAATGTCTCGTTCATTGAAAAGACATTCGCAGAGATCATATGAAGACTTACCCAGGATTTTGAAGTACAGAGCTTACATCCTTCAACACAGATGTATTAGCAGACCAGGAGTAAACATTTTCTTGAACAAATTGGAGATGCGCTGCATGTGACTCCAAGGATGCCAGACCAATGCCATTAGGATGTACTGGCACTGGAGGGGGTGCAGAGGAGGTTCACTAGGTTGATTCCGGAGTTGAGGTGGTTGGTTTATGAGGAGAGACTGAGTAGATTGGGATTATATTCACTGGAATTCAGAAGATTGAGGGGGGATCTTATAGAAACATATAAAATTATGAAGGAAGTAGATAAGATAGAAGTAGAGAGGATGTTCCCACTGGCAGGTGAAGCTAGGACAAGAGGGCATAGCCTCAAGATTAGAGGGAGCAGATTTAGGGCTGAATTGAGGAGGAACGTCTTCTCCCAGACGGTTTTTAATCTATGGAATTCCTTGCCCAGTGAAGTAGTTGACGTTACTTCAGTAAGCATTTTTAAAGCTAAGGTAGATATCTTTTTGAACAATAAAGGAATTAAGGGATATGGTGAGAGCGCGGGTAAGTGGATCTGAGTCCACGAAAAGATCAGCCATGGTCTTATTGAATGGCGGAGCAGGCTCGAAGGGCCGGACTGCCTACTCCTGCTCCGAGTTCTTATGTTCTTATGTTCTATGTTCTTTCGATTTGGGACTCAGTCAAAAAGAAGTGCTTTCCTGGTCTAAAGATCCAACATACTCCAAAGAAGCAATTTGCCTTGTTTGAAAATCCAGAATGCTGTGAGGAAGAATATTCTTGCTTGAACAGATCAGCATCTTCCATTGGATGTTCATGAGAATCATCATCCTTCAGATGAGGTTAGAATCAACTACCTGAGTTCACAGAGAAGGGATCCTCTGTTAAAGAAGGTCAGAGTTTATCAAGATAAAATGATGGGCCAACTTTTGGGTTTAGTAGGAATGGCATCTTTTTGCAAAGGATATGCCAGAGTTTGTGGGGGAATTTCCCCAATTTGACTGACTGCATTTCAAACTAGGCATATTTGAAGAGACAGTGTTAACAGAAAGGGTGAATTCTAAAGGTGAGATCAGGCGCAAGTCAGATTTTGTCAGTGAATGCCGAATCTCCATGATTCCAGTGCAAATATGACTCACTCAAACTTTTTATTTATTTTTCATTCACAGGATGAGTGCATTCTTTTCCCCTTCTTTATTCATTAACAGGATGTGGACATCACTCACTAGGCAGCATTTATGGCCCATCCCTAATTGCCCAGAGAGCAGTAAGACTCACATTACGGTGCGTCTGGAGTCAGAAGTCGGTCAGACCAAGTAAGGATGGCAGTTAGATTCCCTAAAGGACATTAGTGAACCAGATGGGTTTTTCCCGACTGTCGATAAAGCATTCATAGTTATCATTAGATTCTTAATTCCAGATTTTTTTTTAATTGAAATCAAATTCCACCATCTGCCTTGGCGGGATTTGTACCCACTTCCCCAGAGCATTATCTGGGTCTCTGGATTAACAGTCCAGCGATAATAGGTGATTGCCTCCCCCTCCCCATCACCAGCTATTGCAAACTCCTAATTACCCAGAAGGCAATTAAGAGTTAAGAGTTTGGAGTCACATGTAGGCCAGATAAGGATGGCATTTTTCTTCCCTAAAGGACCTCAGCAAACCAGATGAGTGCTTCCCTTATTGATGGTTTCATTGTCATCATTAGACTCTTAATTCCAGATTTTTATTAAATTCAAATTCCACCATCTGCCACGGTGGGATTTAAACCTGGGTCCCTGGAATATCACCGGGGTCTCTGGATTAACAGTCCAGCAATAATGTCAATAGACCATCGCCTCCCGCATTGCACCTTCAAGTTGCAATAAGCCTCACAGAAAGTTGCCAGAAGCTGTATGCTGATGGATTAAGCTCTTTGGGTTTCCACAGCACCAACACAGATGGTCCCACAGAGCTGAAATTTGCAACCCTGAACTGAACTTTCATTAACATCTCCCAGCCCCTCTGTCTTTGATTGTTTCCATTGCGTATTTCATTCTACAGGAACATTTTTACAAGGGAATCTCGAATGGCACCATAAAGGAAAAATCTTTTTCACTCACCACTGGCCAGGATTTGGCATGCACTGTCTGAAAATGTTCTATTTCAACTGAAGCATTCAGGAAGGCATTGGGTGATTACCTAAGAGGAAAAGGACAACAGTTTGGTACAAAGTCAAAATTCTCAAAGTGCCAGTGCAGGCATGATAGGCCAAATGGCCACCTTCTCCTTTGTAGCAATTCTGTGATTCTGTTAAATCTCCAAAAAAATGTGACACACACTTCCCTTCCAACATTTCAGCAAGTGTAATCGAGTTTTGGAAAAGTCTGGATTGAACCATTAGTTATTTCACCTCTCAGCAATCTTGACACCAGCAAATTCTGTTTAGGATAGGTTTGCTCCACGTACAGGTTTTACTTTTATGTTTCAAAGCCTGTTAGATTCCCAATGGTGGTGAAGTGTTCCTTTTCTGGGGATCTTTGTTTTTTATTCGAATATAAAGCCGCCCGATTATGGGAGCTTACTGTCCAATGGATTTTTTTCTGTAATTTCTAGAAAGTTGCAAAGCCTTCCTTTATATGTATATACTTTTTTTTCTGCATGAATCCTCCAGCTTAAAAGAACTTGATCCCTAGATATCAATTGTGGGATCAATTACTAACAGTAAAGAGAAAGGTAAATCCATTATAAATATGCCTTAATAAAAAAAAGCCTTTCTTCACAGTTAAACCTTGTTCAAATATTTATTGGTTCAACCACTGCAGAATCAGAATCTTGTAGCACACAAAAACGCCATTGAACCCGTCCTGTCTGTGTTGGCTCTGTCAAAGTTCTATACAATTACACTACTGTTCATTCCCGCTAGTACTACATTTTCTTCCCTTTTTAAAGTACCTATCTAATTCTCTTTTGACAACTAATATTTGAAATTTACAAAGCATCTGTGGTGATTGGAACCCGGTGAGATCCTTGAATGGAGTTGTTAACATTAGACAACCAGGGAGTCGTGGCTGACAGATATACATAGAGGATTTAAAGAGTCTCTTAACTTCAGGGACTGACTCCAAGCTGGCTGGACAGAGCTAGTGTACGGTGCATTTGTAAATAAAGGGTAATTTGGTGACGGGATACCAGCCTCTGTGCAGTTACTTCAGCATCCCAGCTCATAATAATTTGCTGTGTAAGTGCATTCCCTCCTTTGCTAATTACCTGAAACCTGTCTTAATTGTTGCTGGTCCTCCTGCATGTCAAAACAGTATCATTCTACTCATAGGAATTAGAGAAAGGCCATTTATCTTCTCAGGCCTGCTCTAAAATTCAAAAAGATCATGGCTGATCTCTTTGTCCACTTGCCTGTCTGCATCCCATATCTCCATTGACTCCCTCCTTAATCAAACCCATGCTAATAGTTCTCATGATTCAGCCTTCTCCAGTTCTGAAGAAGGCATGCCATATTTAAACCATTGACTTTCTTTGTCTCTCCATAGATGCTGTCAGACCTGCTAAGTTTCTCCAGCACTCTGTGTTTGTGTCTGATGAAACATGCTTTAGCTCGAACAATATGACCAGAACCTTCTGAACATTGACCAGGTCCTGATCCTGCTTATATTAAACAAAAATGAAAATTGTGGTGAGTTTCTCGGGAGTACAGTTTGAAGCTTCCACCCCGTTATATCACTCGCCCTGTTCCCACTGTGCAGAAAGGGTTAAAATCTGGCCTCGCACCTTAAATGGTTAATTCTCCATCTTGAAGTTTATTATCTAACCTTGAACTTACCATGAGGTGAAACCTGGCATAGATTCATACTAGACAGATAGTTTGTCATTTTTTTAAAAAAAAGTTCCTTAGAAATCAGAAAACAATCAATATGGAACCATCTTTCATGCAGCATTAAGAAATATGAAAAGCCTGCTGAGATCAAACATAAGCTCCTGATATCACTCGATTCTAAATCTATGAAAAAATATTGAGCAGCATTATTTGATTTTATCTTGAAGCAAAATGAGCCAGAAATGTATTTTTCTGTCCAAAACAGTGAACACCTTGTAACAGTTTCCCTTGTGTACCTAGATGTGACTAAAATATCTCAAGCCGTAAATATTAGGACAACAAGCAATTTTAGACTTTGAAGATCATAAATCAACTGAAGAATCTTTAAATGGTTTTAAATTTTAAGATGCGGTTTAAGCTTTGGTGAGATAAGTCGCTTCACAACACTTACTATTGAACTAAGACACAGGCGATCAGATAAAATCTCCCATTGCTACACTGACTCACTTCATTATGAAGCAAGACCTGTCACTGTTATCCATTATACTGGAATAGTTAATTAGCAGTAGTTAATATATCTATTATTTTGTTTAGCATTTTGATAGAGTTACAATTAAACAAATTCTTTTCTTTTCTTTTTATTTTGCCTGTATTTCAACTGAAGTATAGAAATAAAATCTGTCTTGATTAACATTGAGTAGTTTGACCAATCGAATTGCATCTGGAATGCAATGCCTTACACTTACCTTTAAAATAAGAAAAAAAATTAGGGTCCAGGCTATCTTCTTAATTTATTTTGAGGGGGCTTGATCTGGTCCATAACTGGTTGTCCTGCTCATTCGTGTTCTCAATATTTGCTTCTTCTACAAAGTTTGCAGTTTTTTTTCATTTGAAAGTTCCTCTTTGACAATGCGAGTGGAAAACATTTTCACCATTCCTGTATAGGCACAGAGTTCCTACCTTCTATTGGCATGAAAGATTTCTCTCATGCAAACATAGATAATGTCATTTGTTTCTTCTTTTTAGGTTCTACCATGAATCTAAGATGCCCAGTGAAATCTTCTACTGGTTAGTTGACTATAATTTGTTTCTAGAACAGTTGTTCCCTTGGAACTAGTTGAACTCTTTCTGTCACTGCAAGGATGTCACGTTTAAGACATGCTTGCAGTCCCAAAAGTCAGAAGTATCAGCTATGAATTATGTATACATTTTGAACTGCTTTGGACATTCACTGTTGAGGTCTGTTCTACCTGCACTTTGTAGTTTTATCTCTGTAGGCAGTAATACTGTTCCATCAGCCATGCTTTTTGATCTCTGAAGGCATGGCATTTACCCCTGTATCAAGCTTAAATGTAAAGATTCCTCGTTTGAAGTGAAATATCAGTTATTTGCATTACACATTTTGCCCTAGGAATCTCAGCACTTTTTTTCTAGTGATGAAGGTTCTGCAGCATTAAAATCTTTGATGAAATAAGCATTTAGCTTTTTGCTGCTATGAGACTATGTCCTACATCTGCACATCTTTTGGAAAGGACTTATAGCCTTACAGATGTAACATTTTTATGGCATAACTGGGCATTGTGTGTGCCTGTGAGGTTTCTTTTGTTCCTCAGCATGGAACCCTGACTGTAATGTCATTTTGCCTACCTTTTGTGTTAGTTTCCCACAGGTATCTTTGGGATAGGTTCTTTTGTTTTCCTAAGATAAGGTATTTCTCAGGATTTTCTGTAATTTTTTTCTAGTTTCTGCTTCCAGTAAAATTTGAATAGCTTCCTCCAAAGCCAGCTCTTTTTTGAACTGGAATTGACAAAGACCCATCAGCAATTCCAAATTACAATTCTGTCTCCTATGAACTCTGATTTTGAAGTTCCAAAGTCACAATTTTTCAAGATAGAAACAGAAGAAAAGGGGCAGGTGTCGGCTATTTGGGCCTTCGAGCCTGCTGCACTATTCAAAATGATCTATACATAAAGGATGGGAAGTGTTCGGAACTCTCTTTCATATCGGGCATGTGATGCTAGTTCACTTGTTAGTGTGAAACAGAAGTATTATTCATTGATTGATGATGATTGATTTGATTGATTCATTCATTGCCATGAAAAACCTTGTTTACAAGTGGTACAGGTAGATAGAACATAGAACATAGAACAGTACAGCACAGTACAGGCCCCTCGGCTATCCTAGATCATAGGAAGCAAAGGATGTGCAGAAGTCTGAGAGGCATGCAGATTACATTGCACAGGGCATGCGCTAGGCAAGATCAACGTTAGCAAGCTCAGTCACTATTTGAGGCTAAAGAGTCCATTCATCAGTCTGATAACGGCTGGGAAGAAGCTGTTTCTGAACCTGCTTGTGAGTGTGTTCAGGCTTCTGTATCTTCTGCCTGATGGAAGAGGTTGTAAGAGGTCATTACCGGGGTGTGATGGGTCTTTGATGGTGTTGGCTGCCTTTCCGCAGCAGCGAGCCGTGTAAATGGAGCCCATGGATGGAAGGTTGGCTTCCATGATGGTCTGGGCTGTGCACACCACCTTCTGTAGTTTCTTACGGTCCTGGGCAGAGCAGTTGCCGTACCAGGCCGTTATGCACCCAGGCAGTATGCTTTCAATGGTGCATCTGTAGAAGATGGTGAGAGATCTTACGGACATGCTGAATGTCCTGAGCTGCCTAAGGAAGAAGTGGCGTCGTGGTGTTCTTTTGACTGTCACATCTACATGGGGAGTCCAGGACAGGTTGTCAGTTATTGTCACCCGAGGTACTTGATGCTCTTCACCCTCTTAACCTCAGTTTTGTTGATGTCAATGGGGGCATGTTCTCCTGCTTTCCTTCTGAAGTCAATGATCAGTTCTTTAGTTTAAGGGATATGGGCCAAGGCAGGTATATGGCTTTCTGCCACAAATCAGCCTTGACACTATTGAATGGTCGAGTCAGCTGAAGAAGCGGAATGGCCTACTTCTGTACCAATGTTTGGTTGCCTGACTCAGCAGCCTGTTCCTGCTTTTCCTCTGTAGTCTTTGATCCGTTTAGTCCCATGTGCAATATCCAACTCCTTCCTGAAATCGTATTTTGGCTTCAACTGCTTTGTTAGCAGGTTCACAATTCCCTGAGTAAAGAAATTTCTCCTCATCTCAGTCTGAGAGATCCCTCTGGGTTTAAAGACTTTCCGGCAGAGCAGATGTTTTTTTGCTGGCCTCTGTACTTTAATTGCAGATGCCACAGAAGTTCATCAGCCAAACTTCTGCCTCCAAGAGCTGGGAAGTTGTCTGGATATTGCTTTTGCCTGTTGTAGGAGAGCCTGGGAACCTGACTTGTACAGGAAACAAAAGTGCTGGTGAATCCCCCACTTATTTTACTGTGAAGGACGGGTCACTGGAAAACTTCCCCTACTTCCTTAATTGACGCAAATGCAAAAATTGGAGAATGTTTTTGATCCACATGTTGGAAACAATTCTGTGAGAGGAAATAATTAAAGGTAAAACCATTCTAATTGATTCCATCTGAGTCACTTTGGTGTTGCTCCAATCGATCCAAACCATTACGGAGCTTTTCCAAGACTTTTTCTCATCACTTTGTATTCACCTTTGTATCTAAAAGTCTTATAGTGTGCATTGGGACATTACACTTGGGAAACCAGTTGAGTGACATTACAATGGGTGGCCTTCTGAATTGGCCACCTGGGGCCTTGTCTATCCATTTAAGGAAGGCAGGGCATCTCTCAGTGTGGCTGGAGTCAATCAGAGGTCCAGTGGCTCTGAAGCCTCAGCAGCCCCACTGACAGAGGCTGACACTGCCCTCAAATTCAAGGCATTGTCTGAATGAATTTAAACTTGAAAGGGCTCAGGGCCATAAACATCATGAGAGAGGCTTTCTTAAGGCTGCAGCATTTCCTTTCCCTGGCTCTCTCTTGGGATGATGGGGGGCCCGCTGTGACATTCCTCCACTCAAGGTTATGACAGGACGCTGCCTTCTCAAAGCTGGTGACCTCTCCACACATTGGGGTTCTATTCCATGCCTATCAACAAAATGCCATCATGTGGACCTTAATGAACCCTTTCATTATGGACATCAGCTTTCTGCCTTGACACAGTGGGAGGACAATCTGCCTGTTGCTGGGGAACATCCCTAGTCGTAGCACAGGGACATCAAGCTATCCTGCCATGGGGAGGTGATGGTGTAATGGTATTATCACTGGACTGTTAATCCAGAGGCCCAGATAACAGTCTGGGGACCAGGGTTTGAATCCTGCCATAGCAGATGGAGTAATTTGAATTCAATAAATATCTGGAATTAGGAATCTAATGATGACTATGAATCTATTGTCGGGAAAAACTCATCTGGTTCAATAATGTCCTTTAGGGAAGGAAACTGCCATCCTTACCTGGTCTGGCCTCCATGTGACTCCAGACCCATAGCAATATTTTTGACTCTTAACTGCTCTCTGAGCACTTAGGGATGGGCAATAAATGCTGCCTAGCCAGCGATACCCGCATCCTGTGAATGAATAAAGAATTTACTAACTGTCCCATTTCAGTTTAAATCTTACCACCTAGCAGCTAGTAAGATTCAGACTGTTGCTTCTGTATTCACTCTCTGTTGTCTATATTCATTATAAATGACTATTTCTGCAGTTATAATGGGATTTCCCAGGGTGTCGCATTCTCACCACATCCCTTGATCAGTAGAAGCACTGCAGCACCATCAATGGCGGGAGGGTGTAACTATATTATGACAAGTTTTTATTGGTGACTCCCTATAATTTGAACATAATAATTCATAAAGGAAATGCAAAAATAACTGATTTTATGGCTTTACATTTGGGACTGAATCTGTGACAATCATTTCCCTAGCCCCTTACTCTACTGCACTTCCCCCAAAGACAACCTTTGATCTTGACTCGTCATTTGTACTTCTGAATATACAACATGTAACCTAACCAGTACGCAGAATGCTGGAGAAACTCAGCAGGTCCAGCAACATCTGTGCAGAGAGAAACAGAGTTAACATTTCAAGTTCAGTATGACTCTTTTTCAGATCTTCTTTCAACTAAATATTTGGCTGGGATAGACTGTAGCAGTGTTTATGCTCCACATAAACACCCTGCCATTCTGCTTTGTCTAATGCTGTCAGCATATCCTTCTATTTCTTTCTCCCTCATATGTTTATACAACCTCTACTTAAACGTATCTAAGTCATGCTCAATCACTCCTTGAGGTACAAAAATCTTCATTCTACTCTCAATGGGTAACGAGGTTTCTCCTGAAATTCTTGTCAGAGCTATTACTGACTACCATACATTTGTGACCGTGATGATGGATTCTCACAAGTGGATGCAATTATTTTCTGCCTTTACTCTACCAAACCCTTTAGTAATTTTAAACATCTTAATTGGTTTTTGTGATATGGGGAACAGAACTATGTACAACACATCAGATAAGTCTACATAGAAGTTAATATAATTTTCCAGTTTTTTTTAGTTCTATTCCTTGAGAAATGAACTTGTGATTTGTTTGCATCATAAGGCTTGTTAACTTGTTTTGTTACGTTTAATGACTTCTGAATGTGAATCCTTAGACCACTTTTTGTCTCTGGTTGATTTAGATGAACTTTATATAAAATGGTCTGCTCCCCTAACAAATGTAAATTCGGTGCACACTGTTGGTTTAGAAGCACTTCAAACATTAAACGTACAATAGTAACGTCAACTTTCTTCAAAAAGAACTTTAAACCAAATCATTGGCTAAAGAAAAAAAAATGAATTGTAAAGTAAGTATAAAAGAAGTTTAGAGATTGGATAGATTAGGGTTGTCTTCCTTGGAGCAGAGCAGGGAGGGCATCACTGAGATGCATTAAATCATGGCAGGCATAGACAGGGTAGACAGGAAGGAATTTTCCCACTTAACTTGAAGGATCAATGACCGGGGCATAGATTTAAGGCAAAGGGCAAAAGGTTTAGAGCAGATGTGAGGAAAATATTAGGTTGGTGGGGGAATCTGGAACTTTTAAAATGTTATGAGAGATTTTCCCCCTAACATCCTTACAGTAAGAGTAGTAGAGGGAGAAGACCTCATAACATTTTAGATGTATTTAGATTTACCCTTGTGATACTAAGTCACAGAGGGCTATGGGCCAAGTTTTGCAAAATGGGATTAAAATAATTAAGGGCTTGTTTTTTACTTGTGCAGATCCGATGGGCTGAAGGGCCATTTTCTGTGCTGTAGATCTCAATGACTTTAAGATAGCCAGACTGGTTAATATTGCACATTGCTTTCATGAGAGAAAACTTTAAATCTCAGTTTGTTGAGGTGTCTTGAAAGTTTGATGCATTTATAGGACTTTAAAAATTGTGCTGTGTTGCCACAAGGTTGTACTCGCACATCTTCCTTTCCCTTCAAAGATAATACTATCTCTGTGTTTAGGTAAAAATCTCCAGTTCCCTCCTTTGTCTATCACCATTATAATGATCATAGATAATGATTTCAGATTAGACATCGTAAGGTGCAGGAAGAGCAATCTGAAGTTCAGGAATGAGTTCAGAGTAAATCAATTCACTTTCATCGAAGATGAGGGCCACAAATGAGGGTTTGAAGCAACATCAAATAAAAAAGCTTTGGTTGACCCACTGCCAATAAAAAGGAACTGAAACAATTTCTTGCGGATTTAAATTAGCCAGGAAGTTCCTTTCTAAATCTATACATCAGACCAGCAGCTCTCATTAAAACAGACCAGTCTGTAGCCATGGTTACAGAAACAGGAAAAAATAAAGGCAAGTTTTGAAAGGTATGTTGTCTAAAAAAATGCTTATGTTTCACATCCAAAAAACAAACTGACACAGGTCAGTGCAGGTAACAGCCAGTAAGGCCTATGTATTGCATTGCTGTATGAATCTGATGGTCAGAGAGCAGTATTTCACATTCAATGACATTTACTGATGCCCAACATTTATCTGGGATAGTATTTGTACTATGTTGAAAATGAACATGTTAGTAATGCTAAATATGATTGGAAATAGAAAGTGCTGGAGAAGCTCAGCAGGTCTGGCAGCATCTGTGGAGAGAGAAACAGAGTTAACATTTCAAGCCCAGTATCCCTTAATGATGAAAGTTTGACATCAATAGGAGCATGCTATGCAGACTTTGAGAAGAGAGACACGGCAGAACTGCACTGGAGAGCTATAGTTAGTTTTCTGCAGATTAGTACATAAACAAGAGTGTTATTGGAACTCCTGAGAGTCAGGTACTGGTAGAGAAGGGAAAGGAAGCGTTGCAGCAGACTCAGAGTAGGAATAATCAAAATAAAAGCAAGGTACTGCAAATGCTGGAGATCTGAAATTAAAAAAAAGGTGCTAGAGAAACTCAGAAAGTCTTCTTCGCATCATATTCAAAATGTCTTTTTATCATTTTGAGAATGAGAATTTCTGCCTCTCCCTCCACAGGTACTGCCAGACCTCCTGAGTTTCTCCAGCATGTTTTTATTTCATCTGGGGACAGTCCAGCTAAATATAGCAGCCTTAGGAGTGCAGCACAGACACGCAATGCTCAAAACTCACAGACTACAGCTGTCCAACAAGGCAGCTCGGTCGCAACTTCTCAAGTGGACCTAGGGACGGGCAATAAATGCAGTCTTAGCCAGTGACACTCATGTCCCACTAGAGAATAAAAAACGGGCAAAATTCATCAGGGAAGAATGACATAGGTTCAATTCCATAGGAACAATACAATTGTTGGAAGCAGCTCAAACTAATATTTTCCATGAAGGGCAAATGAAATGAAGAAGCGTCGAACCAGACTTGAAATGTTAAATCTGTTCCTCCCTTCATAGATGCTTCCGGACTTGATGAGTTTCTCTACATTTGTTGTGTTTTTTCCACGTTTCCAGCATTTTCCTTTTATTCGAGGATAAATGGCAGGTGCGGTTATTAGGGCAGATTCTGTTTCTTCTCTGCCTTTGTTCTAATTATGACATTAACAAATTCTTTCCACCCCCTTGAATGCTTGGAGTGACAAACCATAACAGCATTCTGGTCAGTTATCTGACAGAAACAGGCTCATTGGGGCTTCTCGGGTCAGGGTCAAGGATTTCCTGGAAAATTTCTGCAATAAAGCTTTAAATTCTTCTCTCGTAAAAATACCACCTTCCTAATCATTTTCCATATAGTCCTATAAGCTTGTAAGGAATGTGGCACTGCCATTGCTATATATTTTGCTGCTAATCCAACAGGATACACCCATACTGACTCAAGGACCCACTTATTTTTTGCTTATGAGCTGATCTCACAAGGTCTGGTGTGGTCATTGACTGAATCTAATTCCTGAGCCACCACGATCACTGTAATAGAGCAGGGCCATAGAGCTCACATGTTTCAGACTGAAGAAGGAGATGATATCAGTGGCACTTGCTGATATCAAGAGAGAACTCCTTCTGGAATTAGCTTGAACTCATTAAGCATGACACTCCTGAGGCACATTCACATAAAGTCTGTTGGATGTGACCTTAACCCTACGTGAAGTTCGGGAGATGCATAAAATTGAAAGAGAGGACCTGAAACTGCCCTCCACCAGTGGTTTTTGACATTGGAGGCATATGTGGAAACCCTTAAGTAAGTTTGGGTCTCAGTTACATTTACTGAATGGCAACAGTACGATAATAAAGACCAAATACTACGGTTTCTGGAAATCTGAAAAAAACAACAGAGAATGCTGGAGAATCTCAGCACATCTGGCAGCATCTATGGAGAAACAGAGTTCACGCTTCGAGTCTGGTATGGCTCTTCAGAAATTTTATTTTTATATTTTTGACAGAGGCAGAGGAGGAGGAAGGAGACAGATGGTGTTGAGGTCCAATGCAAAAGAAAAAAGGGTTGTTAGTGTTAGTGAAAGAGAAAAAGAAATGTAAAACGGATGTAAATTAAGGTATGATTCCTGATTTTTTTTCTCTGATACAGTCAGCGGTGTACAGTGAACACCAAATTCTTTTTACTCTTCTGCTAAAGGAAGTGATATGAGATGGCCGGTAATAATTACACGCAATATGTCTAACTTACTGTTGACAATTAATGTAGTCTACAAGCAAGGACCAACTTAAGGAAGCTTCCATTTGTAGGTTCTAATCACTTGTTACACTCTGCTTTTGAACAATGCTTTGTTAAACTTCTTCAAACGTATTATCTAATTTCTTAACCACAGCCCTCAAAGTCATTTCCATCCCAATACCTGTTTTATGAACAGAAATGGCACCATGAAAGTAATTGCAATCAAATGAACAAAAATGCTACATCCATGATTTGAAAACTTGAGTTCAGAATTTTATAATGCCTATGATGGGACATTTTTCACACAAATAATGGAGTAACCGAAACTGTAACAAACACATACATTTACAAAATGGTACAAACAGGTAACTGTAGTGACTGATTCCCGTCCTTCACCGTGAAGATCAGCACTTTTAAAGACCTAAGGCAATATAGGATTAGTACGGTAAAGGATTTATTTAAAGCTGGAAGATTATACTTTCTGAAACTCTTCAGGCTAAAAATTCGCAATAAATGGGTGAACATATACAAAACTCAAAGCCTCAAAAAATAAGTGGATCGGTAAAGGAGAAGTAGTTATTGAACTCAACATAACGGGTGCCTTTATACTAGATATTTCTGCAAGGTCTAAAATTCATGTTAAATTGCTAGAAGATGGAATTCAGATGAAAAGTACTGAATTTGTGACCATAGACCTTAAAATTGCAAACACCCAAAAGAAGAAAATTTCAAAACGGAGCTTATTTGGGGGAAAAAATGATGATGGAACTCAGCTAATTTAATATTGGATCTTGTAACATGAACATTGAATACTAATCTGGATGATCAGCGCTCATCTTCATTTAAAGAAGAAAAATATTGACACAGCCAATTTCCTTTTCTGTTAGATTGAAACGGAATGATTTTGTTTGCATGTACACATTGACGCTGTAGTTTTCAGGACCAGTGTCGCTGCTTGAATGTGATTTATCCTTTTGAGCTACTTGGTTCTTGTGTGAGTCTGTTCTATACGATGATATTGCAAAGCACAATGGCCCCAGGTTTTTGTACAAATTGGGTGCTGTGATGAATACATAGTAGAAAGCCAGCTGTAAATGCCCCCAGCAGCGTAAACGTAAACCTCTCTCAGCACGAATGCACCAATAGGTTACTTTTTGAAGTGCTCAAACAAGAAGTCATTCAAATATTTGAATTGAACATTTTGTTTCTCATGATAATATTAACATTAAAATAATATCGATTCTGAAGTGGCCCTTAACTGAAAATATCCCACTGAATAAAATGTCATGTTTTATGATTGATTTGATAGAAGAAGTAAGATGTTATTCTAAGATTGATTCGTATTAATACGAAGGTAAGGTTAAGGTGTAACTAGCAAGATTCATCAGCCTCTTTCATTAATCAGATGGATTTATAATAAGTACTAGAGTTCATCATTCCTTGTCCGGCATACATAACAGCTTCGACCCATTCACTATCTTTCTGCTGACAAACTGTCCAGTCTTACAGGAGCTCCAATTTCCTCCCATAACCATTTGAAAGCTTGAAGCCATTGTCTTTGGCTCGAGAGCATAAGAACTAGGAGCAGGAATACACAATTCAGCTCCTTCAAGTCTGTTCCACCATTTAATACAATCATGGCCGACGTTAGCTTCAACTTGACTTTCCTGCCTGCATCCCCAAACCATTTAATTGTAATCAAGTGGAAATCTGTCTATCTCCTCCTTAAACTTATTCAGCGTCCCAATGTCCACCGCACTCTGAAGGAGGTGAATGCCACAGATTCATGACCCTTTGAGAGAGGTAATTCCTCCTCATCTCACTTTTAAAGCTGCCCTTCTTTATGCCTAAAACTATGATCCCTTGTTCTATATTGCCCTAATTTTTTTTTACTATTCACTTGTGAGATGTAGACATTGCTGGCTGGCCAGTATTTATTGCCTGTCCCTAGTTGCCCTTGAGAAGGTGGTGGTGAGCTGCCTTCTTGAACTATTGCAGTCCACCTGCTGTAGGTTGACCCAAACTGCTATTAGGGAGGGAATTCTATGATTTTGACCCAGTGACGGTGAAGAGGCAGTGATATATTCCCAAGTCAGGATGGTGCGTGGCTTGGAGGGGAACTTGCAGCTGGTGATGTTCCCATGTATCTGCTGCCTTTGTCCTTCTAGGTGGCCATGGGTTTGGAAGATGACACATGAGGAAACATCCTCTCAATGTCTATTTTGTCAATCCCCTTGAGCATCTTATATACTCCAATAAGATCTTCAAAAGTTCCATTGTTCATTCAGTGATTCAAACCCTTTCCTGTTGCATTAGGCTGTTCCCAACCATGGACACTGAACAGAGATTCTGAATCCAAATATTCTGAATCTCAACAGCTGCCATTTTTTGCTTCCAGGATATATGCTGCATCAGCCCCTTTCCCAAAACATCTGCTTTTGGAAACCTCCTGCAAAAAAGGAATGATTTTGTCACTGGAGGTCGCCAAGCAGTGAGAGACAGGAGGATGAACAAATCTGTTGGGGAATCAGAGACATCCCAAGTTGTAAATTGGGGTTGTAGAGAAACTTGACCTAAACATTGTTAAGGATAATGTGAGTAGAAAGGGTAAAGGATGAGCAGGAATTTCTGAAATGTGCCCAGGAAATATTTCTCAACCGGTAAGTTCTCGATACAAATCCGCTTCACTAGATCTGGTGCTGTGAAATGGGGAGGACCAAGTGGATCAAGTACTTGTGGGTGAACACATGGCTAAGAATGATCATTATATCATCGAGTCTGGGTCAGTAATGCAGAAGAGCAAGGAATAATCTACTAACAGTGCTGTCCAAGCCCAGCTCTGCTGCTTCAGTTCCATTGTGGAATGTGATGCTACACACTCATGCTTTCTTCAGTCAAGTCTGGACCTGGCTGATGTTGAACAGGAATGTTTTCTCTCAAGTTTAGTTGGGTAAAGATTTGCATTTACAGTCATTGCCCTCCTCCTCCCTCTGTGAACAACATCCCCTCTCTCTCATATAACACAGTGTGGAGCTGGAGGAACACAGCAGGCCAGGCAGCATCAGAGGAGCAGGAAAGTTGACGTTTCGGCTCGGGACCCTTCTTCAGAAATGGGGGAGGGTGAAGGGAGCTCTGAAATAAATAGAGAGAGGAGGGGTGGAGCTGAGGAAGGCTGGTGGGTTGGTGATAGGTGAGTGCAGGTAGGCAGTGGTGGGGATTGGTCAGTGAAGTGGGGGCGGATAGGTGAGGAGAGAAGATGGGCAGGTTGTGTCAGGTCAAGGAGGCGGGGATAAAAGGGAGGGTTGGTCATGGGATGAGGCCGGGAGTGGGGAGATTTTGAAACGGGTAAAGTCCACATTGAGACCGTTGGGTTCCTCCAACTCCACACTGTGTTATCTCTGACTCCAGCATCGGCAGTTCTTACTGTCTTTGAGTGAGTTAGATCCCCTCTCTCTGGGCAATCTCCTCGACACACTCCTCAAGGTGATTGGTGATGGCTTCAAGGCTTCTGGGGAGGGAGGTGTCCCTTCTACAGCGAGGTTGCATCAAGATCTGAGGCACAGTCACACCATCAGCCATCCGAATGTGGCAATCAGCAGGTAGCCCGATGGGAAGCTGTCGGGAGCAGGTTGCATTTTTGCCAGCGACCTTGGCTATCTAGAGGCAGGAGTAGACCAATGGTTCCTCAAGCCAGCTCTATAATTCAATGAGAGCTTCCCAAATTGTAAACCCTGATCACGTAGAACACATGTCTTATTCAATGCCTTCAGGAAATGTCCTCCTTAGCGATCCAGTCAGTTGAACACATTAGAACCAAAAAAAAAGACTTTCTTTCCTTTAAGCTGCTGCTGCTAATCATAAGGGATTAACTGAAGGCTCCTCCAACAGGACTCTATCACCTAGAATTACATGAACAGCATATATACGGGAGCACCACCACCTACAACCCCTCCGAGACATGTGCACCCAGAAAGAGAGATAGACAGACACACACACACACACATACACAGACACACACACGTACACACACACATGCAAACATACACGCACATAGTGCGCACACACTCCCAACACACATGTACACACACACACATACACATGGACACATATACACATGCACACGCACACATTCTCTCATACACAAGCACGGTTGCAGATCTATCTTCTTTGACACAATAGAGTCATGATCTAAAAACACATCTCTTTGATCTGAGATAAAAGGTACTGCAGATGCTGGAGAATCCGAGATAACAAGGCGTGGGGCTGGATGAACACAGCAGGACAAGCAGCATCAGAGGAGCAGGAAAACTTGACGTTTCGGGCCTAAACCCTTCATCAGAAATGGGGGAGGGGAAGAGGGTTCTGAAATAAATAGGGAGAGAGGGGGAGGCGGATAGATGATGGATAGAGGAGAGGATAGGTGGAGAGGAGGCAGACAAGTCGAAGAGGCGGGGATGGAGCCAGTAAAGGTGAGTGCAGGTAGGGAGGAGATAGGTCAGTCCAGGGAGAATGGACAGGTCAAGGGGGCGGGATGATGTTAGTAGATAAGAGATGGGGGTGTGGCTTGGGGTGAGAGGAAAAACAGGTTAGGGAGGTGGAGATGAGCTGGGCTGGTTTTGGGATGCGGTTGGGGGAGGGGAGATTTTGAAGCTTGTGAAATCCACATTGATGCCATTGGGCTGCAGGGCTCCCAGGCTGAATATGATTTGCTTTTCCTGCAGCCTTCGGGTGGCATCACTGTGGCATTGCAGGAGGCCCAGGATGGACATGTCATATGAGGAATGGGAGGTGGAGTTGAAATGGTTCGCGACTGGGAGGTGCAGTTGTTTGTTGCGAACTGAGCGCAGGTGTTCTGCAAAGCGGTCCCCAAGCCTCCGCTTGGTTTCCCCGATGTAGAGGAAGCCACAACGGGTACAGCGGATGCAGTATACCACATTGGCAGATGTGCAGGTGAACATCTGCCTGATGTGGAAAGTCTTCTTGGGGCCTGGGATTGGGGTGAGGGAGGAGGTGTGGGGGCAGGTGTAGCACTTCCTGCGGTTACAGGGAAAAGTGCCGGGTGTGGTGGGGCTGGAGGGGAGTGTGGAGCGGACAAGGGAGTCGCGGAGGGAGTGGGCCCTCCGGAAGGCAGATAAGGGTGGGGAGGGAAAAATGTCTTTGGTGGTGGTGTCTGATTGCAGATGGCGGAAGTGTCGGAGGATGATGCGTTGGATCCGGAGGTTGGTGGGGTGGTATGTGAGGACGAGGGGGATTCTTTTTTGGTTATTGTTGCGGGGACGGGGCGTGAGGGATGTGTTCCGGGAAATGCGGGAGACACGGTCGAGGGCGTTCTCGACCACTGTGGGGGGGAAGTTGCGGTCCTTGAAGAATGAGGACGTTTGAGATGTACGGGAGTGGAATGTCTCATCCTGGGAGCAGATGCGGCGGAGGCGAAGGAATTGGGAATAGGGGATGGCATTTTTTGCTTTGATCTGATTTGATTCAGTTTATTTATTGTAACATGTATCTTGTTTCATAATATAATGAAAAGTGCTGTATAGTGTCACCACTCTCCTGAGCCATTTTAAAACACAGAAAAATAAACCAAAGCGTAGAATATAAAGGCAAAAAATGAAGAAACAAAGGAAGTGTCAAACTTTAGAGTCCTTCTTGTTAAGTGCTCTGCCATGGGCCATGAGTCTGGAGTCCCCTTGGCTGCACTGCCATTGGAGCAAAAGTTGCCGCTGTTCAGTGCCATCCTGCCTCCACTGACGTAACCAGTGCCACCTTGGTTACACACTTGATTACAAAACTGGAATAAAAAAAACAGAAGGAATAAAGGGAACAAATCCAAAAGGAATGAGCCAAATGGAATGAGGAACACCTATCTGTTAATCTGAAGCAAGACAAAATGCTGATTTATTCTGTGATTGTGTTTATTATCTTATCATATCGTTTGTTTGAATTTCCTGTCTATGTTTTATGTGGATTTGAATACATTGTACACTTTTAAGTAGATTTGTACTTCATGGTTTCTCGTTGGCAGATTTATTAGTCCAACACATATTTCTGAGGAACCGGCTGTTTTAATAGTTCTACATTTTATAAGACTGTAACCATTACCATAATGTAATCCAGGATTAATTCCTATAATAAAATATTATCACATCTTCATTATAAAAGTTGTAAACTCATTATTAATGCTGCAAATCCGACAAAAACCTCTCTATAACTCTTAATAAGGATTCTGAGATTGGTAGCTAGATTTGTACTGACGTAAATTAATTTCCTTGCTATAATTAACATTCTGTGCTTGATCTTACTTTCTATTTGCTTATTCCGAATTGCAATGAGTCTTTTTGGAGTCTTTTACTGAGAGGCCCACCGTATCCTCTTGATGTATCTTACCAAAGGTGCCACATTAATTACCCACTCTGGATCTGCAAAATCTCACATCTGATTCTGACCCCTGCCTACTGTGCACCGTTCCCAAAATAACTCACTAGTCTGCAGATACCCACTGAAAGACTGGCATCCTTTGCTCTGGTGCCATTCAAAAAGGCCACTGATGAGCTCTGGCATTCTGAAGCTGCTCTGCTCAGTCAAGGACTGAGCTTGAAGGTTGGTCATCATCCCCTGCAAGTTCCCCTCCTAGCCACTCATCATCCTGACTTGGAAATATATTATCATTCCTTCACTTTCACTGGGTCAAAAATATTGGAATTCCCTCCTTATGGGCATTGTGGGTCAGGTGGACTGCAGCAGTTCAATAAGGCAGCTCACCACCATCTTCTCAGGGGCAACTAGGGACGGGCAATAAATGCTGACCAACCAGTGACGCTCAAATCCCACAAATGATGTTAAAAAAAAATGGAGGAGAAGGGGGAAGATGGTACCATGATTCTCCAAAGGGGAACAAGAGGACCTGGTGGGTGAGGTGGTGTAAAGGAGAGGAGTTGTCTTCCTGGAGGACTGGCAGAGGGAGAAGCCACCAGCTTGGTCTGCCATCCCCACCTGGGTCAGTGCCATACCTGCGGTACGGAGGATTAGCCAGCAATGGTGCAAGAAGCCCAATTGTCTTGCACAGTCACACTTTTCTCTCAGCTATCTCAACACTCACTCCATCTCTGCTACTGCAGCCACCTCCTACCGAGGCTCAGGTACTACCACTCTCCCTATTGCCTGTGACTGTTTCCTTCACTGCCCTCGCACACACCCTTCCCACCACCACCATGAACCCAGTGTGGCCTCTGTGCTTTCTCTTCACTCCCTCAGAACACCTCACCATCACTTCCATTTCTCTCATTCCTTCACCTTCTGCCATCGTCGGAGTGGATAGTCCATAGGAGGGCAGAGTGAAGCCAGATAGGTGAGTGAGGGTTGAAGGGCGAATTGCCTGATGTTTAGCTCCTCACTGGCTATGAGATAAAATGCTGGCCCTCACAGGAGTAGACAGGGACCGCTCTTGCAGGGATACTGAGACATCCATGTCTCATCAACCGAGCAAGTCACACTCCTCAATTCGCTACAACTTTCCCAGTAACCCCACTGTTGGTGTCAATCATTACACACTTCTTCCAGCTGGTGGCCATGACTCCTTCCCTCCACTCTTTTTTTGCAGCTTTAAATGGGGTATGCATGGTATCTGTAGAGGAATGGCCTGCTCATGAGCAGACACCATCTTGACCTTTGAGGGCAAGAGTACCAACTCCTCAGAGGAAACATCAGCAAGACTGCGTCCCGCACACCCCCCCACCCCCAGCAAGCCAGATCCTGGCACCTCATTGTGAATGTTGAGACAGTGGGTACATACGCTGGTGAGCCCCTCAATATGACAGTCCACAGATGCCCAAGGAAGGAACGGACCAGGCACTGGCACTTGGAGGACTGTCAGAGACCGGGCACCTGCTCAGCCCTCCGGCAGTCGGGTGCTTCACCCCTGTGCACAGGGAGGGACGGGAGCAGCAGACAGGGATGTGGGAGGAAAATGGCCTGCATTGGCCAGAGGCTGTGAGTCATATGATCACCTGTCTGTCACCATGACAGGTTGACGGCTGCCTTGTAGACCCAGGTGTAGCACTCTCAGGGTCTGCTGGGGAGACTCACTCACGCTAGCACACTGCTGCACAGCAAGAGATACAACTGGGGACTGACGATGAGTGAGGCAAGCTCCCTGCTTGTGTGGTTCAGCCAATATGCAAGGCATGAATGGTGCGAGCATCCAGGTAGGCAAGTAAGCAAGCGCTAAGAGGACAAGCCAGCAGCCCTGAGATGCAGGTAGGTCCAATCCATGAGCTGGGTGCATGCCCATGTACCCCTTCTGCAGCCTTTCGACACTAGTTGTCAGTGCTCCATGCAATGCAAGTCTGTATTTCCAAACTGTACTGCCGGTGTTTTGGAGAGATGCTACGATGATGGCGATGGTTGGCAGGACATGGACAGATGTTATAAAATGAAGGATACTATTCTAAAAGGTGTGCCAAACAGAGAGATTTAGGTGCATATATCATTAAAGGTAGAGATTGCTGTTGATAAAGCATATAGTATGCTAGGCTTTATTAATAGGGGCATAGAGCACAAGAGCTGGAAAGTTTTGGTGAACTTATATAGGACACTGGTTAGATATCAGCTGGAGAAATGAGTGCAGTTCTAGGTGCCACACTGTAGGAAGGATTTGAATGCATTTGGGAGAGTGCAGAAGATGTTTCTGAGAATAGTTACAGGTTTGTGACACTTTATTTGTGAGGAAAGATTGGACGAATTGGAACTGTTTTCCTTGGAGAAGGGATGTGGTAGAAGTTTTCAAAGTCAAGAGGGTACCTGCTCAGTGTAGATACAGTGAAACTATCCCCGCTTGTAAATTAATCAAGTCCATAGCACATAGTTTTCAAAAATGTTTTGCAAAACAAACAAATGCAAAGTTAGAGAAAACTTTTTCACACAAGTAGCTAGGGCCTGGAATGCACTACCTCGATGTGTTGGAATCATTCACAAGGTGCTTATTTAAATATGGGCAAAAGGTGGGAGACTGGCACTAAGTTAAATGCTCAGAGAGCTGGTAAACACACAATGGGCCGGGTGGCTTCCTCCTCCACTGTAACAATTCTGTAATTGTGTTTAAAGTTACTAACACTGACTAAATTTGTATAATGGTCTAAAAATCATTCCTAATGGAGGATTGAAACTAATAATAAGCTTGATGGAATAAATGTATCTTTGTGTGGGTGAAGCTAGTTGAACCGTAACATTAAAAGTCCTGTATCCATGTTCCTAATAATGGATTTTCCATACAATACCAATGTCAGGTTGACTGGGTGAGATTTTCTACTGTTTCAGTGGTAGAGCTCCCTATCATTGTCCTGCAGATAGATTCAAGGAATGTGTCTGTCTGCCATTTTCCTGTAAGGTATAAATTCCACAAACAGTGACTGTGACAATGACTTACCAGGAAATGAAGCCAAGAGAATAATTGCTATGGTGCAGAGAAAGCTTTAGCATGTGTTGGATCATGCTGTAACAGATTTGGGAGGACCTGATATTTAGGCTGGGCTGAGGGAAAAAAAGCACAACTATTTATTCCTCGGCTGTTCTATCTGTAGTTCTGATAAGCACATTGAATCGTTCTTAAAAATGTAACCAGAAAGGGTATAGATGGTGTCTTTAAATTACTCATACTTCTATCTGACATCACTTAATCCTTTATCATGTACCATTCCAGCTCTCTCTTACGTCTATGCATTTTGGAAGACATTTTATAAGCCAGCTGTAATTGCTTTTAGTCTTGGACACCATTCGTATTATACCTACAGCTTGTTTCCATTATAAATGGTTGCAGTGAAAGCCTGTCAGGGAAATAGACCCTCCCCTCCATATCACTTTTCTCCATTCCTCATTCGTATTTTTTTGTGTGGGATGAGAGCATTGCCAATAATGTCAACAGATATTGCCCATCCCAACTAAAGTCACGATAGTCCTAACAGATCGTAGGCTGCTCTGTCATTACAGAGGGATGACCAGTGATTAATTTAACCTAAGGGTTATCATGGTTCAGGTGAGGGGAAAGGTCTTCATGGTAACCACAGCCAGCGTGGGCCGTGAACCCATACTGTTGACATCACTCTGCATTGCAAGCCAGCTGTCCAACTGACTGAGCTAACTGATACTCTTCCCATCCTTAATAGCCCTTGATGAAGTGGTAATGGGCTACCTTCTTGAATTGCTGTAGTCCCTATAACGTTTCTCCACAATGCCATACCACTTGCAGCATTTTGTCCCCACAATATTAGAGGAATAGTGATATCACTCCATATCATGATGGTGTATATTTTAGAAGGGAATTTGTAGGCAGTGGTGCTCCTGTGTCTCTGCTGCCCTTGTCATTTTAAGTGGTAGAGGTTATGGGTTTGGAAAGTGCAGTTGAAGGAGTAAGTCACTGCAGGGCATCTTGCGAGCTGGTGCATACTGCTGCAGTTGTTGGTGGAGGAAACAAATGTTTAAGGTGATAAATGGAGTGTTCAATAAGCAGATTGCTTTGTCCAGAGTGATATTGAGCAATCTGAGTGTTGTTGGAGCTGCACTCACTCCGACAAGTGGCGTGTATTCCATCACACTGCCGACTATGCTGGACATTTGTTATTGCAATATATAACAACATTGGAACAGGAGGAGAGATAACAAGGTGTGGAGCTGGATGAACACAGCAGGCCAAGCAGCATCATAGGAGCAGGAAAGCTTGATGTTTCGGGATTACTTACCACTTTAAGCTAGCTCCACCATTAAACTAGACCATAGCTAATGTGTACCTTGCTTCCATTTATCTGCCTTAGTTCTCTAAACTTTTATTCCCACACCAAACAAAAATTGTGGTTCAATGGACACCATTTCAATAGACAAAAATTCCCATATTTTAGGCTAAACTGTATGCTTAACTTGTTGAGAGAAACATCTACAGTGCAAAAACCTGAAACTTGGTCAAATTCCACTCGATGCTCGGTGGTTTCTTTACCAAATCTATTTATCCACTGCATTTTTCATTTTCTACAATACATAATGAATAAGATCAATGATGGGCCAGGAGTCCTCAGGTTTGGTTTCACTCCAATGCTGCTATTTCACCAGAAAACTGCGAGAGACCCATTTGTGCAGATTCCCTTTTGTACTAGTTGCTGTATAATATCAGTGAAACAGAGGCAGTTTCGATGAGTTTCTTAGCCGTATCCTAACTTAGGCTGAGATTGGTCATTAAGAGCTTTGAGAGAAGCAGGCATCCAAAGTCTGAGAAAGTTGTGAAATGTGATTCTGGAGAAGATTGGAGAGAAAACGTGATGAATGAAGAAGCTGTCAGAACAAAGGAGGAGGTGGAAAGCTCATTAGTGAAGAATATTAAGACAACAAATGAGAACTTGCTGAAGGATACGTTTGCAAGAAGGTTAGAAGAATTAGAACTAGAATTAGGTTTTATTGTCATGTGTACTCAAGCTACAAAAAAACAAACAAAAGTGTACAACGTCACCAATACATCGCACCATCTTATGTACAAAAAATAGAGAAAACAAAGAAAAAAATTATACTATGTTACGGATATACAAAGCATAAGTTAAGAAAATCACAAATAAAGCTAAAAAGATAGACATTGCAGTCTTTCTATAAGGACATCCACATAGTCTGACCAGGCACCACCCAGAAGCCATCTTCGCTCCAGGCCACTGGCCATCCCTGCTCTGCCCCTGGCCATTTGAAAAGCAAGGTGCTGAAAGACAATGATGATGGTTGGTAACTTGAAATTGAAAGTGGGAGGCTCTTATGTGTGAACACAGAGAAAAAGGAATGTGCAAGTGTGGTGAAACAAACAGGGGAGCTCCCATTAGAGAAATCACTTTATACCTTTCACACACCAGCCTCATGCCCATAACCTACATTGGTCTGTCGTCTGACAATGCCTGAATTTTTAAAATCTTGTCCTTGTTTACAAAATTCGCCATCTGTCCCTCTCTTTGCCGTTCAATTACCCTCTGAAATGTCATGTGCTCCTCCAATTCTGTTGTTGCTTGCTTCAGTGTTCACTGCCATGCATTCAGCTAAATTAAACTTTGAAATTCCCTCCTTTAGTCATTCCACCCTTCTACAACTCCCTTCTTTAAAAGGTTCTTTAAAACCAGGTTCTTTAAAACCAACTTTCTTGATCATGCTTTTATTATATGGCCAAATAGTTCCTCATATGACTGTGTAAAACTTCCCCCGTGTAGTGCCTTACGTCATTTTACTCTATTAAAGAGGCTATATAAATGCTTGTGTTGTTGTTTGATCTCCATTTTTAACATCAAAAGAAACTCAGTTTTATCATCATGGTAGAACAGAATAGCATAGAATGGAATAGAATACTTCTTCATCTCAGGCAGTCCCTCAGAACTGAGGAAGAATTCCTTCCACTCTGTTTCAATTTGTCCTGAGACATTGACAAGTCCAATGCCCTACCTGGAAGCTCTACGACCTGCGGGGAAGATGGTATTTGAAGAGTGGGTATCAGCTTTCTCTGTCACTTTGATTTTACCTCTATATGTTCCCAACAGGATCACTCAATATCTTCAGTGCCTTCCATAATAAACCTTCTCTGTTTCATTCAGTTGCAGACCAGGGATTCCCATGAGTGGGTGGAAATATTAACCTCTTCAAGAATGCTTTGAGGAAATATCTAATGCATTTTCGCTGTCTCTCAGAAGGCCTCCTGCTGTGACATATTTTCCATTGGAGCAGTTGCTTTGGAAACCTGGTGTCAGGCATACGAACGACATGATCCATTATATTTCGGTGCTGGGGACATTATTGTGGGGTGGAATGGTGTACACCCCTTCTTACCATCCGACCTGTTTTTGCACAGAATAGAATGACTATTTTAGAGGGAAAACAAGTTATTTTTGTTCAGTCAGCCGAAACATGTGAAATGATCTAACTGAAGAAAACTGATATTTGTCCATCACAGCTAGGATATCCATGAGGTCCAACAAGGCACTAATCAAAATGAAATTGCTTGCAATTTTGCAGAGTGCTACATTTACCTGCAAATTTTAGTGAGCACTGATCAACTGGTTCCTTAGCATACTGTAATAACTATCATTGTACGATGAAACATTTTATTATCTTAGTGTTGGTCTCTTACTCTATCAGCAAAAGGTTATGCACCTCAAATATTATCCTTCCACAAACACTAAGCTTCACACGGCTTTGAACAAAATGCTGAGAATGCATTAAATAAGATATTTGATTAACATGCCATATCACTGATCCCAAACAATTACTTTCAACAAAACGGATGCATTTCAATAAGATTTCAGAAATGATGCTAGCACCTAACAGTCTAAAGCAACAATGACTTATAACTTCATATAACTGTGCCTTACTGCCATTCTGGAGGTATCCTCATGATGTAAACTGATGATGAAGTGTTAACATAAAATGTTAAAACTTGGAGATTATCCAGAGGTGATTCAATGATAACTATTTATGTGGCTTTGCGAGTGTTCAGTAATCTCCCGGCGTTGACCTTTTAAACAGCTGCAGGATTTGTAAATATTTCACATTCCTATCGGATGATCTGACTTTCCTCTGAAGTGGTGTGGGATGGGGGCGGAGTTCCGATGATGAAAAGCCCATATTGATGCTGATGCTTATCTCTTACAGAGAACCTCAAACAAGCATCTTAAATGATACCTCTAGCCAACATTGAGGAGTTCAAGAAAACAAAATACACCAAAACACTAATAAATGCATATAAAATCTGATGCGATTAAGCACAGCAAAATAAATTGCATGTAATCTGCAAAGGAAATTTAATCCAGTTTCAGCATTCTCTCTTTAGCTCAGGAATGATGATGTGCCTGAAGCAATTGCAACATCAATGCAGTGCATTATTCATTGAGGTTTGCAGTTCAAATGTGAAAATCAAACCATTTGTCAAGTTCTGACCTGAGCAGATCAGGAGAATAAGCTTGTTCGTTTTTTAATGAGGATGTAATTTGTAGATATTAGTGTGGATGACTTTCAAACATTCAACTAAGATATTAACTTAACTTCAGAAGAATGGTAACTCGCAAAGTGCTAATCATCTGGAAGTGAGCTCCTACAGCCACTGCATGTTTAAAGTTATATTTGTTAATAGCTATGAAATTACTCTCTCGTTAAATACTGAGCAGAGTTCAACACAAGCAGATCAAGCTGCAGATTGCATGGTTTGGTGAAAGGTTAGGTTGCTCTCTGTTGGGAACGTCTGCATTTTATTTAAGTTTATGCTTTTTCTTTTTAGCCAGCAGGCAGTGAAACAGACATATTGTTACTGGAGTAGTTTGGGGGCAGATTTTCACTTTGTGCAATGGAATGGAACAGGTAAAATTGAGTTGGCAGACTGCTTTATATCTCTTTCCATGTGCAGTGCCATTGATGTCAAAAGAGGAAGAGATGTAAAATGGGCTATTGGTTCCTTATTATGGATATTGCACCAAGTGGTGTGTACCCAAGGGAGCTGAAGATCTGTGATTTGAAATCTATCTGATAGAATGTCATTAGAATTCTTTTTATTCATTGACTGGACATGGCCATCACTGGGTAGACCAGCATTTATTGCCCTTCCTTCTCTGTACAGAGGGCAGTTAAGAGTAATTCATATTGCTATGGGCCTGGGTTCACATGGATTCATGGCTTTCCTTAGCCATTCTTGTGTTACCATCACCACAGAAATGGTTCTGATCTCCCCCAGCCAACCCTGTGGCCCTTTCTCCAAAGGCTGCAAGTTTATTTGTGCTCAGCACTACCCCACTTGTTCTGACTCACTCAGTGTAGCCTGTGAGTCAGCATTTCCTTGAGATGAAGGGAAAGCTTGAGTTTCTTGGAAATGGATGGAGCAGAACTATGCAAATTGGTGAGTTACTCCTGATAAGTGAGTGGTATGTTCAGTGCCCAGGAAGGGTTAGTAAAGTCACTATAGTCTCATGAGACCATAGGGCACTCTCCCATTCCATTGTAACAACTGGTAGTGGTTTAACCTGAGGTCACCACATCTCAGACAAGGAAAAGGTTGATGGAGAATCCTGCACAGTAAACCCAGCCAGTATAGGAGTTGGAATCATACTGTTAGTATCACTGTATATTGCAACCATCCACCTAGAGAACTGAACTGAATTACTATAGTGTGAAAACATAATGAAGGCTTGAGCATTTGAGTGAACATCATGCTTGATATTCAGAGGCCTGCAGGTATCTGAGATAAAAGGTACTGCAGATGCTGGAGAATCCGAGATAACAAGCATGGGGCTGGATGAACACAGCAGGTCAAGCAGCATCATAGGAGCAGGAAAACTTGACATTTCGGTCTCGCCTGCAGGTATCTGTTCAGTGGCAGATCTGATTGGACCATGCCCTGTGAGTATGTTTTAGTGGAGAGAAGATGGCACTATGTAATTTTGTGGAAAGCAGGAGCTCATCCATTTCCTTGTGGCACTGCAGCCAGGTGCATTTGTGAGTTGGCACTGACCACCAGTGCTGTCATTGGTCCCCAGCTGAACAGGTTTGAGGACCTGCTTTTAACTCAGTGGCATATTTGCCTTTGTAATGTCAGTGAACACTTTATTAACTGCACTTTATTGATACAAATTGGTTTTGTTGTTGAGATTGTTCTGTGTAGAACTTGTGGAAAACAACCACTTACACTAATGTCACAACTTGAACGTAAAGTATGGACCAAATGTTTTCAACCAAAAGTTGACAGTGAATCACATTAGGAGATCTTGGGACAGGTTTGTGAAAGAGGCCAGTTTTGAGGAGCACCTTGAAGTGGGGGAAAGGGGAGAGTCAGAGACAGGTTGGGTGAGGGGGTGCGTAGAGCAATTTCAGAGTTTATGAAGCTGAAGTATTGGCTGTTAATGGCAGAGTGTTGAAAATTTGAGAGGCTAGAGTAGGAGCAGCATTAAGACTTCAGAGGATTGTGCAGCCAGAGGAGGTTGCAACAATAGAGGGGATCAGAGATGTAGAGGGGGTAGAAGCATGGAGGGATTTGAAAATAATTGTGCAAACTTTGAAATGAAGTGTTGCCAATATTTTTGCATGAAATTGTCCTGCCTGTAAATGAATAAACACATTTGCACTGAATAGGTTAACGTTGCTGACAAAAAAAGGTTATATCTAATTGTGCAAGTTATTGAAAAATACTGTAATTAAGTAGTTCCTGCTTTGCATTGAGAGATTAGTCACATTAATTACCTTGAGCTTTACAAACACAAGAAAATATATTTAATTGCACAATTTAATCAGTAAATAAACTTGTGCATTTTGATGCAAGTTATATCAGTGTTTGGCAAATGACCAGATAAGATTTGCCAGCAGCTTTTCAATGAATACTGTGCCCATTTAAGCACTGTGTTAATTATTAATTTACTACATATTTTATCCTTCATCCTGAGTCTCCTTTGGTGTTCTCTCTCTAACAAGGTATAAAGAGAGGGCTTCTCACAAGTCCAAACTCCCCGAAGGGATCTTCTGATCTTCTGGAGAATGCTGGCAATAAAAGATGCAACAATTCTCTGTTCTTCCAAGAGGTTCTTGTATTTATTACTTAAAATTTTCACAGGGTACAAATTCTGTTTGACTTCTACTTCTTCAAGGTTAAGAACAAATTCTTCTGTGGAAAGAATCCTCAAACAGACTCTGGAGATAAGTGGTGTTAAAGCACCACATTTTTAAGAAACAACTTTTGTTCTGGAAATAGAAATTTCAATATATTGTTTACAGACCAGATTGTATGTATGGCCTTATGAAGGATGTGGTGATATATTGTGATAATGGCAAACTTTGTCTTTTATTAGCAAGGGATGTCATTACATCTTGCACCCACAGCACACCCCAGCACCAGGAGTCACTTGTAATTCTTAGCTACTTTAGAAATTATATAGTTATTTCTCGTGATGAAGAATTTTCAAATGGCTTACCTATGTTTATAATCTCATTGTCATGGGTCACAGTCTAAGGATACTGTGCAAGTCATTTAGGCCTAAGATGAGACATTTCTTCATCCAGAAGTTAGTGAGCCTGTGGAATTCTCTGCCACAGAAAGCAGTTGAGGCCAAAACATTGAATATCTTCAAGAAGGAGTTAGATGGAGGGCTAAAGGGGATCAAAGAACATGGGGAGAAAATGGGAACAGGATACTAACTTTGGCCACATTCATTTTGAATGGCAGAGCAGGTTCAATTAGCTAAATGGTCTTCTTCTGGTCCTATGTTACTTCATCTTCACCACTGTCTAATCAGCTGTCTCTTTAATTCCCAAGCAAAATTAAACCAAAAACAGTCTTTCACAAGTCTTCTTCAGTCTCACAATGAATATATAAGTCAATCCTAATTAGTAATGCTTCGTTATCTGAACAGTGATAGACAGATCATTCACCAGGTAGAGGAATTGAATTATATTGTCGCCAGACATGGCTTCAGACCATATTTCTTTGGGGTTTTTTTAAGTCCTTTTAGCTCTGTTTAATTTTCCAGGATATTACAGACATTCTGTGTGAAAATATAATGTTTTGTTCTGTATTTCCCTGACTGCCATAGATATACATGCTTAAAGATAAATTGGTAAATACATTTTCATGTGTACTGTCACAGTAATACTGTTTCTGCACAAAATAAATGGAGCATTTTACAAGCTATAACCAGCAACTTTGAAATTGCTGTCAATCATATGCTTTAAGATGATAATACAGAAGGGCATAAGAATGACAGAAATCAAGGCAACAGGTTGCAGCGAAGTGGATTTTGAGAAATTGAGAATACAACTTAGAAAAATAAATTAGACAACAAAATTAGCAAACGATGTGGAATGACATTTGAAACAGTGTTTAACAGAGTGCAGGAAAAATATACTCCATCAGATGGAAAAAACAAACTGAACACAAATGTGACTCTGTGGGTGAATAAGGACAAAGGGAACAATTAAAGGCTTAGGAAGCAACACATGTTAGTACATTGGACACAGAGAAGCCCATGATTGGAGTGAATTTTTTTTTCCTTTATTCATTAACAGGGTGAGGGCATTGCTGGCCAGGCAGCATTTATTGCCCATCCCTAATTGCCCAGAGGGTAGTTTAGAGTTAACCACATTGCTGTGGGTCTGGAGTCACATGTAGACCAGGCCAGGAAAAGCTGGCAGTTTCCTTCCCTAAAGGACATTAGTGAACCAGATGGGTTTTCCTGACAATTGGCAATAGATTAATGGACATATAAGATTCTTAGTTATTTTTATTCCATTCTAATTCCACCATCTGCCGGTAGTGGGATTTGAACCAGGTCCCCAGAATATCATCTGGGTTTCTGGAGTAACAGGCCAGCAATAATACTACTGGGCTGTTACCTCCCCCTACAAAAAGAGAGTAGGTGAGAAATCAATTAAACTATTAGGAAGGAAGAAAGGACTTATGAAATGAAATGATCAAAGCACATGATTCAGAAACTACACTACAGGTACATCAATTTAGAAAATGAAGGTCAGGAGAGGTATAGGACTATGTTTTTATAATTTATTCATTTATGGGATGTGGGCATCACTGCCTGGCCAACATTTATTGCCCGTCCCGAGTTGTCCTTGATGGTGAGCTGAACTGCTGTCATTCACCTGCTGTAGATTGACCCACAACGCCACTAGTGAGGAAAGCCCAGGATTTTGACCCTGCTACAGTGAAGGAATGGTTATATATTTCCAAGTCAGGATGGCAAATTGGAGGGAATCTTGAAGGTTGTGGTGTCCTCATATATCTGCTCCCCTTGGTCCCTCTAGATGGAAGTGCTCATGTGTTTTGAAGGTACTGTCTGAGGATCTTTGGTGAATTAAATGATAGAACAAATAATACTGCAGTAATGATAGAGAAATGGCAGAAATGTTAAATAGATATCTTAGTTAGCTTTTACAAACATAATTAAAAATGGCGATATGACATTGAATGATGAAATTATTAATGAGATAAGTACATTTAAAATAAACCAATGGATGTTGTGTACTTATATTTCCAGAAGACATTTGATAAGGTGCCAGATTAATGGTTATTGTGAAAAAAATCTAAAGCCCATGATGCATATTGACACGAATTTTCTAGTTAACAGAAAGGAGAGAGTAAGCATAAATATGTCTTCAATTTTAATAAATTTTCTGAGTAGTTAACAGAGAGTAGATGATGGTCGTGCAGTAGAGATAATGCATTTGAATTTTCAAAAGGTCTTTAGTAAAATGCCCCAGACTGACTGATGAATAAGGTACGAGAACATCGAGGCAGAGGACAGGTAGCTGAATAACATGCTAGCTGGCTCTTAGACAGTAAACAGAGAGTAGTTGTATAAATGGTATCTATTAAGTAATATTTCACAAGGACTGGTGCTGGGAGCACCGCGTTCGTCATTCACTTCAACAATTTGGCCTTTGAAATTAAAAGCACAAGTTCTAAATTTGTGGATCACAACAAATTTGGGGTGGAGACAAGTAGGTGATAAAGCAGAAATACAGGACAGCAGTTTTGATAACAATATATCAAGTGAAACAGGAAGAGACTGAGTGTACAAACATAGAAAAACAACAGCAATTAGTACTAAAGGAGGCAAACAAACTATAAAGTATTCTTCATTTAAACATATTTTACTTGAAACAAAATAAATGAATTAACAGTACAAATGGAGGTTAATAAGCACAATATTGTAGCTCTTATGGAGAAGTAGTTACAAGGAGATCTAAACTAGGAACTAAATATTCATTGGTATGTTACTTCTTGAGAGGATAGGCAAAGGGTGGGGTGTAGGTTTGTTAGTGGAATAAGTGCACTAGCGACAAATGATCTTGGATCAGAAGATGTAGAATCCATATGGGTTCAGGTAAGAAATAATGTACAAACTGACAGGAATACTGTATAGGTGCCCTAACTGTGGAACAGAGAATAAATCAAAAGATAATGAGGGCACATGAAAAAAGCTGTACACTAATCATGGGTGACTAAGCATGCCAATTAGGAAAGTCAAGTTAACAGAGGTGGTCACAAGGGAGAGTGTATTCAGACAATTTCCTAGAATATTATGTTGTCCGTCCAACTATTTTTTGATCTTGTAATGTGTAATGCCAGGTTTAATAAATGAGAAACAAAGGTCAGAAACAGTTGTGCTAAACGTAAGGGTAAGTGGTAAGGAATGAGGGCAGAGTTGGCTAGATTAGACTGGGGGAAGGAGTTGAGCAGGAAAGGTGGTTGATGAACAATGGCAGCGTTCAAGAAAATAGTCATGAGTTGTAAGCAAGATATATCCTCTTGAGGACGAAAGATTCTAGTAAGGGGTTAAACCAGCCATGGCTAACCAAGCAAGTTACCGATAGTAACACAATGAAAAAAAAATTGTGGTAAAGACGGATTTAGAAAGTTAATAAAAATAAAAGGGAAAGATGGCAAAATTTAATAAGGAGTGAGGAAATAAACTTTGAGGGTGAACTAGCAAGTATATCAAAATGGGCAAAGAACAAAGAACAATACAGCATAGGAACAGGCCTACAAGCCTGCGCTGACACATTTTACCCTTCCATACTAAAAGAAGACAGGATCGTATCCCTCTATTCCCTTCCGATTCATGTATTCGTCCAAACGCTTCTTGAATGCTGCTATTGTGTCTGCTTCCACCCCCTCCTCTGGCAGCATGTTCCAGGTACTCACTGTCATTTGTATGAAAAACGTGCCTCACACATCTCTTTTAAACAGCCCCACCCAGCCTTTAACCTGTGTCCCCTACTAATTGCTGCCCCCACCCTGGGAAAAAGCTTCATACTTTTCACTCTATCCATGCCGTACACATCTTATCAAAGACACATCCCTCCCTGACACTCTCAATGCTTTCTATGCGCAGTTTGAGCAGAATGCCAGTAGCACAGTGATGTTTGCCCCGACAGCCCCGGACACACCTGTTCCATCTGTCACCGCTCCAGAAGTCAGACCGGTCTTGCTGGGAGTCAATCCAAGGAAAGCAATGATCCCAGACAGTGTTTCTGGCCGAGCACTCAGCTCCTGTGCGGACCAACTGACAAAGGCATTCATTAACATCTTCAACCACTCCCTCCCCCAAGCTGAAGCCCCCACCTGTTTCAAGAAGACCACCACCATCCCCATATCTAAGAAAGCGCATGCAATGTGCCTTAATGACTACTGCCCAGTGGCTCTGACCTCCATAATCATGAAGTGCTTTGAGATACTGGTCATGGCCCACATCAACTCCAGTCTCCCAACCTGCCTCGATCCCCTACAATTTGCCTACTGGTGTAACAGGTCCACAGAGGATGTCATATCCCTAGCCCTGCACTCATCCCTGGAACATCAAAGACACCTACGTCAGACTCCTGCTCATTGACCACAGCTCCGCCTTCAGCATCATTATCCCCTCCAGACTGATCTCGAAACTGCGTGACCTTGGTCTCGGCTCAGCCCTCTGCAACAGGATCCTCAGCTTTTTGACCCACAGACCGCAATCAGTGCGGATAGGTAACTGCACCTCCTCCACAATAACCCTCAACACTGG
>JAHRHZ010000020.1:6848910-6871041 GCA_024137785.1 Ginglymostoma cirratum
CGCCCCCCCCCCCACCCCTGCAAGGATGAATACTCCGCCTCCTACTGTACTCCCTGTACACCTACCACTGTGTTTCCAAATTCTGAATGAATGCCATCTACGACTTCACTGATGACACGGCCGTAATGAGACAGATATCTAACAACGACAAGTCAAACTACAGAAGGGAAATACAGGGCTTGGTAACATAGTGCAATGAAAACAATCCGTCTCTCAACATTGGCAAAGTTAAAGAACTAAGCTTGACTTCAGAAAGAAAGGAGAACACACCCCCATCGACATCAACAGAATTGACGTTGAGAGGGTGAAGAGCATCAAGTCCATGGGAGAGACAATAATTTGTCCTGGACTTACAACGTAGATGTGACAGTCAAGAAGACACAACAATGCCTCACAACAATGGAAGTGGCGGAGAATGATACTTTGGATGCGAAGGTTGGTGGGATGATATGTGAGGACAAGGGGGATTCTGTCTTTTCTTTTGTTGGTGGGAGGGGTGTGAGGGCAGAGGTGCGGGAAAAGCAAGAGATGTGGTTTCAGGGCATTTTCGACCACCGAAGGGGGTAAGCTGTGGTCCTTGAAATAGGAGGACATCTTGGATGCTTGGAAGTGGAGTGCCCCATCTTGGGAGCAGACTCGACGGAGACGAAGGAATTGGGAGTAGGGAATCACATTGTTGTAGGAAGGTTGGTGAGATGACTAGATTAACCCCACCAACATCCGTACCAATGTATCATTCTCTGCCACTTCCAGCATCTACAATCCGACCTCACAACCAAAGACACATTTCCCTCCCCACCCCTACCTGCCTTCCAGAGGGACCACTCTCTCCATGACTCCCTCATCTGCTCCACACTCCCAAATAGCCTCACTACCCCCAGTACTTTTCCCTGAAACCGCAGGAAGTGCTACACTTGCCCCTACTCCAACCCCTCATCTCCATTCAAGGCACAAAACAAACCTTTGACATTAGACAGGGGTTCACCTGCACATCCATCAACATGGTTGATTGTATCTACTGCTCCCGATGTGGCCTCCTCTACATCAGTGAGTCCAAGCGGAGGCTCAGAAGCCATTTTGTGGAGCACCTGCCCTCTGTACGTGACAAACTGCAACACCTTTCAGTCATGAACCTTTTCAATTCCCCGTCCAAATCCTTGGGTGACATGTCCATCCTGGGCCTCCTCCAGTGTCACAATTATGCCACCCGGAAACTGGAGGAGCAGCACCTCGTATTCTGCCTTGGGAGCCTACAGCCCAATGGCATAAACGTGGATTTTACCAGTTTTACAATCTCCCCAACATTGGCCTCACCCCATGACCAACCAACCCTCTCATCCCCACCTCTTTGACCTGACACAACCTGTCCATCTTGCCTCCCAACTACCCATCCCTCCCACCTCACTGACCAATCCCTACCACTCCCTACTTGCACTCACCTATCACCATCCCATCTACCATCCCCAGCCCCACCCCTCCTCTCTATTTATTTCTGAGCTCCCTTCCCCCTCCCCATTTCTGAAGAAGTGTCCTGACCCAAAACCTTCCTGCTCCTCTGAAATTGCCTGGCCTGCTGTGTTCCTCTAGCTCCACACTGTGTTATCTCTGACTGCAGCATCTGCACTTCTTATTATCTCTTACTAAATAGACCTGCCATGTTTTCCTCCAAATCATTTATGTTGACCACGATCAGCAGAGGTCCCAGCAATGATTGCTGTAGAACACCACAGTCTTCCATTCCAAAAAACATCCTTCCACCGCTACCCTCTATCACCTATGACTAAGCCAGTTCTATATTCACCTTGCCAGCTCACCCCTGAAACCATGTGACTTCACCTTTTGCGTCAGTCTGTCATGAGGGACCTTGTCAAAAGCTTCACTGAAGTCCATGTAGCCAACACCAACTGCTTTTCCCTCATCAATCATCATCATCACCTCTCCAAAAAAAACTCAACCAAGTTAGTGATCCAAGATCATGCTATTGCTAATCAGTCCATTAACTTCTAAATGCGTATAAATCTTGTCCCTGAGAATCTTTTTCAATATTTCCCTACCACTGACATGAGGTTCACAGACCTATAATTTCCTGCACTATCCCTGCTACTCCTGGAACAATATTGGCTACTCTCCTGTCCTCTGGGACCTTTCTGTGGCCAAAGAAGAAGCAAAGTTGTCTGTCAATTATCCAGCAATTTGCCCTGTTGCCTCCCTCAATATTCTGGGATAGATCCCATCAGGACCTGGGGACCTATCTATCTTAATGCTTTTTAAGACACGTTACCGGATAGAAGATCAAATGATCAAGCAGTCTGGGACCAGCTTTCTCACCATAAAACAGAAAGCCTTATCAAATTATGAAGATCTAGAAAAATGTAGCTGAAAATCCTCACATGTGCCTGACTTTAGTGGTAGCCATGGCTGGTTTGCTGGTTTTAAGAACACCATGATTTTCATAATGTAAAGTTATGTGGCAAAGCTGCCTCTGCAGACGAGGAATGTGCAAGGGCATTTCCTCCCATAGTAAAAAAATTAAATGAGCAAGAAGGCTACAACTTAGATCAAATTTTCAGTTTGGATGGGACAGGTTTATTCTGGAAGTGAATGCCATCAAGAACCTACATTTCTATGAACGAAATACATGCTCCAGGCTTTAAGGTGGCAAAGGGTCATTTGACTGTGTTGCTGGGTGCCAATGCCAGCGGAGACTTAAAGCTTAAGTCTATGGTGGTGTACCACTCTGCCAACCCACAAGCCTTGATAGATTACCTTAAGTCTACACAAGGCATCTACTTTAGGTCAAGCAAGAGGTTGGATGATGGGACAATTTTTTCTGACCTTATTGTTCATGTTTTGGAAGATGTTTTTAGGGAGTACTGCAGGAAAAAAAAATTGGATTTCAAGATAGTCCTCATCCTGGATAATGCACCAAACCATCCTCTCACCATTGGTGAGCTTTCTGAAAACATCAAAGTGCTATTTCTACTCCCAAACACAACCTTTCCCCATCAACCCATGGACCGCGGTGCAATAGAAGCTTTTAAAGCTTATTATTTAAGGTGCACATTTAAGAGGCTGATTGCAGCTGTTGAAGGGGATAAGGGCAGTGCTCTTCAATTTTGGAAGAGCTTCAACATCAAGAATGCAGTTTATATTATCGTGGAGGCCTGGGGTGATGTCAGTAAGGACTGCTCGCTGCAGTTTAGTGGAAGATTCTCCCCGAATTTTTTCAAGATTTTAAAACCTTTGATTTGTCAGAGGATCTCCAGAGGATCAAAGAACATTGTGTCGATCTTGCAAAGCAACTTGGATTTGTAGAAGTGGAGAGTGAGGTGGTCGAAGAGCTGCTTGAGTCCAACTGTGAAGACCTCTCTACAGCTGATCTACAATAACTTGTCACTGAGGGGGAAGCTGGAGATGAAGAAGATGAAGTCCAGAATGCAGCATCACTACAGCTTTCCACTTCTGTTTTGTCTTCTATCTGAGGGAAATTGAGGAGCAATTGCAGCTCTTAGAGGACAACGATTACAATGCAAAATGCAGCAGGTTAGCAGTTCATGGAATAAAATCTTATTTGGCACGCTATGAACAGCTTCTTCATGGAAGAAGAAAAAGGGCAAAGCATCAAGAACTGGATGTCTTTTTAAACCAACCCCCAAGAAACAGTCAGAAGACAATGAACCACAGCCACTCACTTCTGGAAGAACCATTTTTCGCCCTGACCCTGCAACCACAACTGTACCTGAAGTTGAAGATGATGATGATAATGATGATGACGACCCTCAGTCTCTGGATTAATAACAGGGCAACCTCAAAACCTCCTCCCCCATCAAGCCATCTTGATTTTTTTTCAAGATAAGGTGTTAAATTTACTTTTATTTCATTATTAGATGTGAATAAAACATTTATTCAAATGGTGCTATCCTTTGTGTTCGGCTTTTGAGTGATTTTTGATGATTTTGAGTGATACTCTTTGGTGGTCCGCCCCAGCCCCATTTTTCCATAGACCCTGTTATTTCTATAGTGCAATTTTCTACAACGCGATGTTGCACAGAAATGCAACTATCGCGTTATAGCAGAAGCCCCTGTAGGTATAAAAAGCCAATGAGACCTTTTTTGAAATACTCAAAAATTAAGAGATAGACCAAAGTGAAAACAGATCCCTTAGAGAATGAAGCTGCAAGATAATAACGGGGAGCCAGCAAAAGGCAGAGGAGTTGAAAAATGCCTTGCATCAGCCTTTGTGGAAGCAGATTCTAACTGCATTTCAAAAATGCTAAATAATCAACGTGAAAAGGGGAAAGAAATACAATAACAATGACTACAGAAAAAAAGTACTTGACAAACCAATGAGGCTAAAGACCAATAAGGCCCCTTGACCTGGACATAAAAGGATATTAAAGGAAGTATCTACAGAGATAATAGATGCGTTGATGGTAATCTTCTAGATTCTGGAAAGTTCACAAAGGATTTGAAAGTAGCCAAAGTAGCACACACATGCAAAAGGAACGGAGACAAAAACAGACAACCATCGGTCATAATAAAACCAGAGAGCTGCAGATGCTAGAAATTGGAGACACAAACAGAAAGTGCTGAAAATACTCTGCAAGTCTGGCAGCATCTCTGGAGAGAAGAGCAGAGTTAATACTTTGAATCCAGCGACCCTTGAGGTATACAGCATGATAGGGAGGTCTAGACAGGACTTAATGGATAGGCATTTCAGTCAGTTTGAGTTTGGCCATGTCATCAGTCATTGACTGTAAATTTGTTGTGTTTTAAAGGCAAGTAAACCCTGCTTACTCCGAAAACAAACTGTGACTTCTTATGTTTTTTTTAGTTTTCCTCATTGTTTGATAAAAGTTAACACTAATATCAGTTTGAAGGCTTTATAGCATGTGATTTTCTTTCATCATTCAAATGTGGGTCATGGGTGTCACCGGCTGAGTCAGCATTTATTGCCCATCCCTAGTTGCCCTTGAGAAGGTGGTGGTGAGCTGCCTTCTTGAACCACTGCTTTCCACCTGTTGTTGGTTAACCCCCAATTCCTTTAGGAAGGGAATTCCAGGATTTTTATCCACCGTGAGTGAAGGAGTGGTGACATATTTCCAAGTCAGGATGGTGATTGGCTTCGAGGGGGACTTGCAATTGGTGGTACTCCCAATGTATCTGCTGCCCTTGTCCTTCTAGATGGACGTGGTCGTGGGTTTGAAGATGCTGTCTGAGGACCTTTGGTGAATTCCTGCAGTGCATCTTGTCGATAGTACACACTGCTGCTACTGAGTGTCGGTGGTGGAGAGAGTGGATGCTTGTGGATGTGGTGCCAATCAAGTGGGCTGCTTTGTCCTGGATGGTGTCAATCCTCCTGAGTGTTGTTGGAGCTGCACCCATCCAGACAAGTAGGGAGTATTCCATCACACTCCTGACTTGTGTCCTGTAGATGGTGGACAGGCTTTGGGGACTCATGATGTTAGTTACTCACTGCAGTATTCCAAATCGCTAACTTGCTCATGTTGCTATTGTATTTATATGGGGAGTCCAGTTGAGTTTCTTGGCAATAGTAACTGCAAGGATGTTGATAGTGGAGGATTTAGTAATGATAGCACATAAAAAGTCAAGAGACAGCGGTTAGATTGTCTCATATTGGCGATAGTCATTGCCTGGCATTTGTGTGGTGCGAATGTTACTCTCACATTGTACAATGACAAGATAGTATTCAACTCTGGGCATGAGGGAAAACGTAGCACCCCTCCAGGCAGTGATTGACCATGGTATGGGGCTAAGGGCAGGTAGCCTTTGGAGATTCATTCTTGCAATTGCAATTAATACGATAGTCAATCGGCCGGGGGATATAAAGTGGAAATGCATCCAAAATTTTGCGATTCTATTTCCAATGAAGTGTCACCTTTGCACCCTCTTTTTCATTCCCTTCCCGCTTCATCTACAGGTAAGGCCTATACCTGGCTGGCGGCATTGGATCTGGTGCATAGCTCAGTTTTTAAACATATTGCCAGCAGCAGGCACTCAGAACGTCTTGAAAATACGAACAAGGAACAAGACTAGGCCACTAAATAAAAACCTAAAGAAGTGCGGATGCTGTTCTAATGAATGGTCACTCGACCCGAAAGGTTAACCCTGATTTCTCTCCACAGATGCTGTCAGACCTGCTCAGCATTTCCAGCAACTTCTGGTTTTGTACAAGAGGAACCGCTTGGCCCTTTGAGCCTGCTCTGCCATTCAACAAGATCATGGCTAATCTGATTCATGGCTAACCTCGACACTCCTGCATTTCCCTGAAAATCTTTCACCCCCTTGGTCATCCATTATCTATCTGGTTCTGCCTTCAAAATATTGAAAGATTCTGCATCCACTGCCTGGTGAGGAAAGGAAATCCAAAGTTTCACAACCCTTTGAGAGATTTTTTTTTCTCGCCTCTGCCTTAAATGGGTCAACCCTTATTTTTAAACTATGATCCCTAGTTCTAGATTCACCCACTAAGAAACATTCTTAGCATATCCACCCAGTCAGGTCCCCTCAGGATCTTATATGTTTCGGTTAAGTCATCTCTGACCTTTCCAAACTCCAGAGGATACAAGCCCAGCCTGTCCAACTTGTCTTCATAAGGCACTCTATTTATTCCAGGTATTAGTCCAGTTAACCTTCTCTGAACTGCTTCCATTGCATTAAAATCCTTCCGTCATTGCAGAGATAAGTACTGTACACAGGACTACAGATGCATTCTCACCGGTACCCTGTACAACGAAACCATACCCAACCTAGCCTTGGGTTCAATTCCACTCACGATAAAACATTGCATTATATTAGCTTTCCTGATTACTTGCTGAAGCAGCTAACATTTCTGCTGCTGATGAGCATGCAAGAGAGTGAGCGCAGTGCTGTTGGGACGCGGTGCAAACATAAGGAGGTGAGCAGAAGAGAAATTTGTGAGATAACTTGCTCGAGCTCAGGGAGAGAAAACCTACATAAAACTCCGCCAAATTGATACTTACCAGATATTTAGTCAAATTCAGCCCAGTGACACTAGGTCAATTTTAAAGCTGAGAGTGACAGATTTTTGTGAGGCAGGAGTGTACAGATTTAGGGAATTAAGATGCATAGGTGGTATTTATATACAGATCCACAATGATCTTGCAGGTCAAGCCCAATGATCTGAATACCCTATTCTGTATTGCTGGTTAAAGAATAAATGCTTTTTGCTATCTGTGGTAAGTTCTGAACTCAGTTGCTTTGAAGATATGGATTGTTGTTTCCTGTGGGAATGAGTACGCAGAAAAGGAGAGATAAATCTACTCTTAACATATTACAATGTTAGAAACCTAGGAACACCTGGAAGGGTACTGACCTAAATGGAGAGTGTGAGAAAATAAATTAATACAAGCATTATCATATATAGTGTTTTCTTTTAGTGTCACAATCAGAGTATGTTTTTCTTTATCGGAGCCTATATTATATCATTCAGAGAAAGAAAATCAATAAAGGGATTTGAGCTACTGGAATTGAAATGGTCTTGAAAGGAAACTTCTTTACATTTTTATCGAGTGTTTTAAATTTTAAATTTAAACTGATACCCAGATAAGTTGGCAGGAATTGCAGCTTACAATTAAAATGCTTGACAATAATGGCTTAATAAAATAATATGAATCAACTCATTCCAAATCTGTAGCAGCTTTTGCAATGCAGTGGGTAAAGTAAAATACTGTCATCTTAATCAGATTGGAACTGATTGATGAATGATTTCAAAGTATTTTAATAGAAATTCTGGAAAAGTTTTCCACTAAAAATTGGGACAAATGTGTCACAAAACTATTTGATTTTGTGTTTTATTCTGGTCTATTTTTGGCAGTTATGAAGCAAATGGGATGTGCAGAGAGTAGAGGATATGAATTAAATCAATAAAGGTCTGCATTGTATAGAGCACCATCATATTCTCAGAATGTCCCAATATGATTCACTGTCAGTGAAGTGTTTCTGAAATGTAGATAGGGCAATAACAAATTAAAGCACAGAAAAATCCCACAAGCAGCGATGTGATCATGAGCGACCTGTTTTAGTGATGTTGAAATTGAGATTACTATTAACCAGGGGATAGGGAGAACATCTTTTGTCGTCTCCAAAATAGATCTTAAATATAAGAGAGTCAGTTGAGGCAGTTGGAAGAGATGTGGTTTCAGACACAGGTACCTGTCCTCTGCAGACAAGTTCAAGCCTTGCATCTTCTTGAATTACCCAGGAGCTTGGGGAGTCTACGGTTCCTTGGTCCATTCCCCACAACAAATGTTCAGCCAATGGACTTGCCTTTTCTCTTGTTACATAACATAAAGTCATACAGCGTGGAAACGGACCCTTCAGTCCAACCTGTCCATGTCAAACATAATCCTACACTAAACTTGTCCCACCTGCCAGCTTCTGGCCCATATCCCTCCAAACCTTTCCTATTCATGTATCAATCTAAATGTCTTTTAAACATTGCAATTGTACCCACATCCACTACTTCCTCAGGGAATTCACTCTACATATGAAGCATTTTATGTGTATAATATTTTCCCCTCGTTTCCTTTAAAAATGTCTCTCCTCTCACCTTAAAAATGTGCCCCTTAGTCTTGAAATCCCCCAGCCTAGGGAAAAGACATCTGTCATTAACCCTATTTATACCCATCATTTTATATAACATGTTTTGACAATTTAAAATTTGGCATTCTTGCATTATCCTGATGAGTGCAGGTCAAAACCTTGCAGAGGTATCTCTCTTTTCTGTAATATTCAAGTGAATTTAACTAGAGATTTCCCAATCATTGATATCTGCTGCTTGAAAGATGGACTCCTCAAAACTAATCCGTTTTAGTTGCCCATTTTACCCCATTGGAAAGCTGCCTATTTTATGCCCATCCAAAGGGGAAGAAACATGATGATGGCTGGTATTGTTTCAAACTCTTTGGGTGCTATGTTGTGGCATTAAATTGAATCACCTCAGTAACTTATTTTAGTGGTCTGTCTTTAAAGTAAGAATATTATTTACAAGTGCAAAAAAAAATTGTGCTGTATATTGGCATTAATTGTTTAAAAAAACACAATGGAAGATATGTGCAAGGTAGTATCAAAATTAGATGGTTATTACAACAAGGAATACGCTGACTCAATGTAATGTAAATAATTAAACTGAAAAAGGCATTAAAATTTATGTAGCAGAATATTTCATTCAATTAGCTGAGAAAATAACTCAGATTATCAAGCTATAAGATGTAAAATAAAGGTTAATTTTAATAGCTTATTTTTCAGAAGGCAAACCATATCGATAACAAAATCTGCAGCAACTGTGTTAGCTTAATTTGGAAATTCAAGGCATTTGAATTAATCTTGATGCAGTGTGTACTTTGCAAATTAACAACCATCAATTCATACACCAATCCCTCTATATATTCAGGCTGAATATAGAATATGTAATTGCTTTTCAACAAAAGGTTATGATGTCTTAAAGAGACTATCATTATGTAGCTTTCATTTTTGAAGTTGCAGAAATGACAAAACCAAAAGAAGCAAATGCTATTTTTATTTAGTACCTCTTATTGAAATCCTTGTAATGTTAAGTTGACTATGGAACTGTAATGTCACTTTGTTTGGCTTTTGATTTGTAGCCAGACCGTGAAATTGTTGAAAGCAATTAAAATTATCAGGAACTTGACAAGTGATGTTTCATCAAGACAGAGAAGCTTAAATGGCATTTCAAATAAATTAGTGTAGCCAATACCTTAAAGCTCTGCATTTTCAGCCTGGTTATGATAGACCAGTGTATATTCCTGCTCCTCTGATGCTGCTTGGCTTGCTGTGTTCATCCAGCTCTACACCTTGTTATCTTATATTCAAAAGGGACTTGGCGTCAAATGCATTATATCGAGGCTATTTTTTTAAATTTTATGAATCGTAGCAATCAAAATGCTTCATTCTTTTTTAGCATTTTCACATTTACTGGGAATGTGAAGTTGAGAATACAACAGAAATGAGGGTTTTTTTTGCATCCCATTTAAACATAATACAATTACAGACGATCACAGTTAGCTTTACCATTCTTTCCCTCTCTTTCTTCTGTTGAGGGTGTGACAGTGGTTTGTATTTAGAAGAGTGAGTGCAATGAAGTCATTTGAATAAAAACCGAAAGAACTGCGGATGCTGTAAATCAGGAACAAAAACAAAGTTGCTGGAAAAGCTCAGCAGGTCTGGCAGCAACTGTGAAGGAAAAAACAGAGTTAACGTTTTGGGTCCGGTGACCCTTCCTCAGAATGTCCAAATGTTCCAAGAATGAGTGTAGGGCTTAGGGAGATAGTGTTTACTGTGGACCTATTGTGATCGTAGGCAAGTTGCAAGGGATCAAGGCAATTTAATAGGCGGGAGTTAATGTGAACCATGACTAACCTCTTGAAGCATTTCATAATTATGGAAGTCAGAGCCACAGGGCAATAATCACTGAGGCATACTGCAAGAGTTTTCTTTGGCAATGGGATGATAGTGGTCTTAAGATGGGGACGTCAGATCATAGTGATGAGAGGTTAAAGATGCCTGCAAATATTTCTGGCAGCTGATCGACACAGGCTGTGCGCATGGCCAGGGACCCCATCCAGACCAGCCACTACACATCCACTCTCAAGAAGGCCGATCTAATGTCTGTGGCAGTGACTGAGGGAAACAGGTGCACCTGAGGCTGATGGGATAGGTGACAATTTTTCGCTGACCTTCTGTTCAAAGTGAGCATAAAGTGCGTTGAGCTCATTGGCCAGGTATGTGCTGTTGCCCGTAATTCTGTTCAACTTCACTTTGGAGCCCATTGTGTTGTGTAGGCCTTACCACAAACAATGGGTGTCCATGTGGTTGGTCTAGGTCTTAAGCTTAGTTTGGTATTGCCTCTTGGCATCTCTGATGGCCTTACAAAGGTTGTACCTGGATTTACTGTTTCGGTCATGGTCACCCAAGTTGAAAACCTCAGACCTGGGCTTCAGTAGGGAGCGGATCTCCTGGTTCATCCATGGTTTCCGGTTAGGAAACATTCAGAATAATGTCTTTGGTACATAGTCTTCTACACACTTGCTAATAAAGTCTGTACTGATAGTGGCACACTCATTTAGGATGGCCACTGAGTTCTTGAGTATGGACCAGTCCACCGTCTCCAAGTAGGCCAGTAGGAGGCCTTCCATTGCCTCAGATCCACACAGCACTACTTTCTGTACTGTATCCTCATGCTTCAATTTCTGCTGTAAGGCCAGGAGAAGGAACACAGCGCTGTGATCTGATTTGCCAAAATGCTGATGGGCAAAGGAGCGGTAGCTTGTTTGATGGTTGTACAGCAATCGTCAAGGATGTTCTGACCTCTGATGGGACAGAAGACATATTGACGGTATTTCTGCAGCACGTTCTTGAGGTTGGCCTGGTTGAAGTCACCGGCTGTAATGATCAAGGCCTCAAAGTATTGTATTGTTGTATACTACATCAAGTGCACTCTTCACTTCGACATTGGGTGGGATGTAAGCCACTGTCAGGATAGTGGAGGTGAACTCACATGACAAGTAATGGGGATGGCCCTTTACTATAAGATATTTCTAGATCCAGGGAGCAATGACTCGCCAAGGTGGCCATGTCTGAGCACCAGGAGGTGTTGATTGGGAGGAAGACCCCACCATTCCATTGCCTTGCCTGAGGATGCCAAGTGGTCTATTCACTAAACGGAGAACCTATCAGGTTGTAAGGCACCGTCAGGTGTAGCAGGAGTGAGCGATGCCTCTGTCAGACCTTGTCCCGTGCTGGCTGGGCCTTGGTTCCACAAGGAGGTCAGGCTTGCAGGATGCAGGTAGGCTCTTGATTCCTCCGGGCTTGCAGTTCCAGAGTTGGTAGCTGGGCCTCATCAGTCGTAGAATCTTTAAACCTGATGATGGGAGTTTGAAAAAGAGGCCAATGAGGCATAGGGGATTTTAGATTTTGTTAAGTGAAGGAATATGCAAAGGGAAATTATGGCAAGCCTAATGTAGTACTGTTTCAGTCCAAATGGACTTCAATGCCCACATATAGAATCCCTACAAGGCGAAAACAGGCCCAACACATCCACACTACCCCTCCGAAGAGCTTCCCACCCATGCCCATCTCTCTACCCTTTCCCTGTAACCCTTCATTTTCCATGGCTAATCCACCAAACGTAGACACCCCAGGAGACTATGGCCAATTTAGCACGGCCAATCCACCTAACCAGCACAACTTTGGACTGGTATGGGCAACACATTTTAGGAAGCATGTGAAGGCATTAGAGAGGGCGCTGAAAATATTTGAGACTGGCTCTAGGGATTGGGGAGTTTTGGCAGATGGATATATCAAAGAAGCTGAGGCTGGTTTCATTAGAAAAGAGAAGTTTGAGAGATTTGATAGAGATATTTAAAACCAATGCAGACCAGATAGGAAGAAACTGTCTCTCTTGACGGAAGGGTCAAGAGCCAAGAGTCACTAATATCAAATGAATGGCCAAAGAACCAAAGGTGACATGAGGAAATACATTTTCATGTGGTGTGTGGTTGGGATCTTACATGCACTTAGAGTCACAGAGTCATAGAGGTATATAGCATGGAAACAGACCCTTCAGTCCAAATCGTTCATGCCAATTAACCTGGTCCCATATCCCTCTAAACCCTTCTTATTCATCTACCCATCAGATGCCTCTTAAATGTTGTAATTGTACCAGTCTCCTCCACCACTTTCTCTGGCAGCTCGTTCCATACACGCACCACCCTCTACATGAAAAAAGTTGCCCCTTATGTCCCTTTTAAATCTTTCCCTTCTCACCTTAAACCTATGCCCTCTAGTTTCGGACTCCCCCACACTGGGGAAAAATCCTTGCCTATTTACCCTATCCATGACCCTCATAATTTTATAAATCTCTATAAGGTCACCCCTCAGCCTCTGAAGCTCCAGGGAAAATAGCCCCAACCTATTCAGCCTTTCCCTAAAGCTCAAACCTTCCAAATGAGGCAACATCCTTGTAAATCTTTTCCTGAACCCTTTCAACTTTCACAGCATTGTTCTGATAGCAGGGAGATCAGAATTGCACGCAGTATTCCAAAAGTGGTTTAACCGATGTCCTGTGCATTGCAACATGAAATCCTAACTCCTATACTCAATGCATTGACCATAAAGGCAAGCATACCAAATGCCTTCTTCATTATCTTGTCTACCTGCATCTCTACTTTCAAGAAGCTATGAACCTGGACTCCAAGGTCTCTTTGTTCAGTAACACTCCCCAGGACCTTCCCAGTAAGTGTATAAGTCTTGCCCTGATGTGCCTTTCCAAAATGCAGCACCTCACATTTATCTACATTTAACTCCATCTGCCACTGCTCAGTCCATTGGCCCTTCTGATCAAGGTCCCGTTGTATGCTGAGGTACCCTTCTTCACTGTCCACTACACATCCAATTTTGGTGTCATCTGCAAACTTACTAACCATACCTCCTTTGTTCACATCCAAATCATTTATATAAATGATGAAAAGTAATGGACCCACCATCAATTCTTGTGGTACACTACTGGTTACAGGACTCCAGTCTGAAAAGCAACCCTTCACCACCACATTCTGTCTTCTACCTTCGAGACAGTTCTGTATCCAAATGCCATGCAAACTATAAACAGGCAGACTCAATCATTACTTTTAAGCGAGAAGTGAATCATTATGTGAGAGAAGCATAGGAACATAAGAACAGGAGTTGGCCATTCAGGTCTACGATTGCAGGGCAACAGGGAAATGACGGTGGTACAAGTTTATGAGAGTAGCTGTAGCAGAGGCCCCCACAGATACAATGAGTGGATGAGTTTTTTTTATGCTGTAACCATTCAATGATCTAGAAAAGGGCTATTCCATGGAATCACAGAAGTATTACAATGCATATGGAGGCCATTTCGCCCATCATACCTGCACTGACTCATTAAATGAACATCATTACCTAGTGCCAACCTCCTGACATATCCCCATACCCTTGCACATTATTTCTATACAAATAACCATCCAGTGCCCTCTTGAATGCCTCAACCAAACCTGCTTCCACAACATTTTCTGGCAGTGTGTTCCATACACTAACTATTTACTGAGTGAAAAACATTTTTTTCACTTCACTGTTGCTTTTTTTTTTGAAGATCATTTAAAAATGTTAATTTTTAAACTTTAAAGTTTAATGATAGTGTGTGTAGTGATTGTAACGAGGTCAGTCAGTTGGACATCATAGAATATGAGTTCCATGATTGGGCCTGTTAACCTGGTCCAATCAGGGAGCCCTGGCTGGCAGAAAAAAAAAGTCAGACATTTTGTCAATCTCTTCAAGTGCAGCTACAAAACTGGCATTTACCTAACAATGTGGAAAATTACCCAGGTATGCCCTGCAGTTAAAAAAGCAAGAAAATGCAACCCTGCCAAAGACAGCCCCATCAGTAATTGTGGGCAGGCCATAATGTCACATCGAGAGCTCTCTGTGAAACCCCTACAGGCACAGTCAAGGAGGGAGATGACCCTGAAGAGACTGATGATCATCCTCCTGTTACCCCCTCGATCATCAGTAAGGTGATGGAAGGTACCATCGACAGCGCGTCAAGCAGCTCCTGCTCACTAATAACCTGCTCAGTGATGCCCAGTTTGGGTTCTGCCAGGGCCACTCAGCTCCTGACCTCATTACAGCCTTGGTTCAAATGGAGCAAAATTCCAGAGGCGAGGTGAGCGTGACAGCCCTTGACATCAAGGCTACCTTCGACTGTGTGTGGCATCAGGAGCTCGAGCAAAACTGGGACTAATCGGTATCAGGGGGCAAACTCTCTGTTGGTTGGAGTCATACCTGGCATATAGGAAGAAGGCTGTGGTTGTTGGAGATCAGTCATCTCAACTCCAGGAAATCGCTGCAGTTGTTACTTAGGGTAGTGTCCTTGGCCCAACCATCTTCAGGTTCTTATCATTGACCTTCCCTCCATCATAAGGTCAGAAGTGGAAATGTTCACTGATGATTGCACAACTTTCAGCATGATCCGTGACCCCTCAGATACTGAAGCTGTCCATGTACAAATGCAACAAGATCTGGACAATAGCCAGGCCTGAGCTGACAACTGGCATGTAGCATTTACATCACACAAATACTAGGAATGACAACCTCCAATAACAAACGTTTAACACAACTCCTTGACATTCAGTGGCATCACCATCACTGAATCCCCCACTACCAGCCTCCCGGGGGAATCCATTGACCAGAAACTGAACTGGACTAGCCATATAAATGTAATGGCTATAAGAACAGTTGGAAAACTCCCCACTTGCCTGGATGAGTGCAATTTCAAAGAACTCAAGAAACTTGACACCATCCAGGACAAAGCAGCCTGCTTGATTGGCACCACATCAACAAATGTTCACTGCCTCTACCACCAACGTTAAGTAACAGTACAAGATACACTGCAGAAATTTACCAAGACCCTTTAGACAGCGCCTTCCAAACTCAACCACTTACACCTGGAAGAACAAGGGCAACCGATACATGGGAACACCACCTGCAAGTTCCCCTCAAATCCACTCACCATCCTGACTTGGAAATATATCACAGTTCCTTCACTGTTGCTGGTCAAAATCGTGCAACAGCCTCCCATCATGCTTCTCCTTGCACCCTGACGGAAAAATCCAAATAACCCCATTCTCCATAAACTTACTTTATTTGTATAATTTATATCCTTCTGATCTTTGAGGTACAGTAATTTACTTTTCCACCTTCTTCCACCCTTTCTATTTCAATTCCAGTTTTTGAAAGTATTTCAGACTTCACATGTGGGAAATTTTCCAATGCTATCTGTTTCACTAAGGTGCCAGGGACAAAAGTTAAAAGAGGCTGTTCATCTTATCTAACGCATGCTGCAGCTCATTAAGGTCAGACTTCCATGAAGGTCTAATGTGCCCATATTCACCACTACAGCAGAGAAACACTTCTTGAATCTTTACAGAGATGTGCCTCCTGCCCTGAGGCTTCCTCTTATCCCAGACATTCTGTCAGATATTAAAAATGCAACTTCCATCATATTGACTTCAGCCTTTTCAAGCTGAATGCAATTTGACTGAAACTGTACAATGTGGAAGGCAGACAGCAGGCACTGCAAACTGATTGAAAGAACAACAAACCTCATCAAAAAAATGGATGGATCCCTAGAATCAAGAAGCTACTCAAAAAAATAATGATCCGTGTACAACGTTATAAGACCAATAAAATGTTAAGTGGAGACATCCCAGCTGTACATTTTGAACACATGAGCCTGAAGTGCACTGGCTAGACTCAATTGTGTTCTGATGCACGTGGAATGATAAACAGCTTTCAGGCACTGTCAATAATACCAGATGCTTCTGGCAGAATTCCTATGCCTTCTCCATTCGCACGCAACCTCAGTCCATGAGAAGGAGACATTAGAACAGAGGACGTAAGCTGATACCATTTCAACAGTTTGGAGGCTCATTTTTGCTTTGCTTTTTGTAATTAATAATTCCTGTTGCTTATTTCTGCCAAGTATCTGGTCTCCAAGGGCTTTATTAGAGATAAGGTACCCACCCAAATTATCCAGATTCAGCATATTGCTACCAATACCACATAAAGGAGGCTTTGACCTTGATGTTGGTGATATATTGTCCCATTAACCACAACAGAGGGTGGATAATCAGTGAGTAATTGATGTTCGGGTCCATTGAAACTGATACAATAGCAAATATTTGCTTTGCCTTCAGCTAATGGCACTTGTGCACCGGCAGAATTACAGATGAATTCATCATTCATCTGTAAGTGATTTAATTAGTGGCAAAAAATATACTAAAGTCAAAAACCTCAAAAGCTGGAGATCCAAGTTAAAACGTACACTGTGGGTTCATTATTATCTGCATAAAACCATTGTCAGAACCATTAAATTGTTTTCCTTTAATCAGACAAAAGCTAAAATAATAAATTAATTAATATGGTCAGATGTTTCTCAAGATATATTATGAATAATACTGTTCTCCACCACAACATCTGTTTAATTACATTAAGAAAGTAACTTGGAGGCAGACAGATCATTTTAAAACAAACAGGTCCACTGGGAAACTAATAGAGATAGAGGCAGTCTGCTTTCTCTTGAAGCCTGTGAGGTATAACATCAGGAACAAAAACAAAGTTGCTGGAAAATCTCAGCAGGTCTGACAGCATCTGTGAAGGGAAAAACAGAGTTAACGTTTCGGGTCCAGTGACCCTCCCTCAGAACTCATGATAAAATCAGGACGAACGTAAACTGGTGGCCAAGTTAACTATTTCAGTTTCCCACTGGATGTGCTGATTAAGTAAACAGAGGTTTTCAAAATTATGAGCAGGCCAGACAAACTAGATGGGGAGAAGCTCATAGAATGTAAAAGAATGAGAAAGCATAGATTTAAAGAGATGTGCAAAAGAAGCAAATTCATTGAACACATATGTTGTTAAGCCATAAAACAATGGGGAGTTTGGAGAAGTAATCTATACAAAGGATGTGGTCTTCACTTTGCATTGTGCACAAAATCTGGTGCTACTTCCATCAAAGGGGTTCATGGAGCACCGTATGGACTGACAGGCTGGGGTTGATATGTTTGCCACGTCATGTATGCATTTGCAAATGTTCAAATATCCTGATACATCCCTGGCCAGATTGAAAATGCCTTCAACCGTATCTGTTGCACTTTCCACACTTCTGCCCTCTCATCCCCTCCAACCAACAAAAATAAAGAGAGAATCCCCCTTGTCCTCACATATCACCCCACCAACCTCTGCATCCAGCATAATTTTCTCCGCCATTTCTGCCACCTACAATCCGACCCCACAACCAAAGAGATATTTCCCTCCCCACTCCTGTCTGCCTTTCGTAGGGACCGCTCTGTCTGCAGCTCTCTCATCCGCTCCACACTCCCCACCAACCCCATCACCCCGGCACCTTTCCCTGCAACCACAGGAAGTGCTACACCTGCCACTACACCTTCCCCTGCCCAACTCAGCTCCACTCAAAGTGCAAAACAAACCTTTCACATCAGACAGAGGTTCACCCGCACATCCGTCAACTTGGCCTACTGTATCTGCTGCTCCCAGTTTGGCATCCTGTACATTGCTGAAGCCAAGCAGAGGCTCGGAGATCATTTTGTAGAGCACCTGCACTCTGTACGCGACAAACGACAACACCTTTCAGTTGCAAACCATTTCAAACCCCCCTCCCATTCCCTGGGTGACATGTCCATCCTGGGCCTTCTCCAGTGTCACAATGACACCACCCGGAAACCGGAGGAACAACATCTTATATTCCACCTCGGGAGCCTACAGCCCAATGGCCTAAACATAGAATTCACCAGTTTTACAATCTCCCCACTCCTGACCTCATCCCATGTCCAAATCTCCCTCTCATCCCTGCCTCCTTGACCTGACACAACCTGCCTATCTTCTCTCCCTACTGCCTACCTGCACTCACCTATCACCACCCCACCTACATTCCCCAGCCCCACCCCTCCTCTCTATTTATTTCTGAGCTCCCTTCCCACTCCCCCATTTCTGAAGAATGGTCCTGACCCGAAAAGTCAACTTTCCTACTCTTCTGACGCTGCCTGGCCTGCTGTGTTCCTCCAGCTCCGCACAGTGTAGTCACAGATTCACACGTGAGCTGTCAAGTGCATTCAATACCCATTTGTCCCTGTTGGAACATGGATGTGATATCTTGACATGTCACTTGCATTGTTAGCTCTTGTCAGCCCTTGAAAACGACTCGTTGTGGTATACCATGTTTGTTACCAAAGTGATCAAATATTCTCAGCGACATCTTCATTAAAGTCAGTCCACTCCTGGGTAATGGCTTTTTGCACCTCTCATAACTTTTCGTCTTCATCAATCAACAATTGTAACTGTTCACACTGATCTTGGCCAAATTGTGACAGTTTGTCATGAAAACGTCTTCATTGATTTGTTTGCTTCTTAGGTGGTCTGTTCCACCACAGTGAGCGTGGATTGAATCTCATGGTTTGGGACTACACCGCAATCTCTGCACACACATGACCCTGCCACTGCTGGATCATGAGAATCTGCTTAGTAGGAGATTTAGGAGAACCAAGATAAGCTTATGTATTGACATAGAATAAAACAAAGGACTAAGGAGGCTGGAAATCCAAAACAAGAACAGAAGTGACTGAAGAAACTCAACATCTGTGGACAGAAAACAGAGTTAACGTTTTTGGTCCAGTGACCCTTCATCAGAACAGGATCTGTTCATTGACTGCAAATATTATCTCTGTTTTCTATCTAGCGATGTTCTCAGACCTGCTGAGTTTCTCCAGCAATTTCTGTTTTTGTGTACTGGCATTGTAGTTTCCTTCTGCCAGTGCCAGAAATGTTATGCTCTGGGGGAGCATGGCTACCACTTCCTGAGGTACATGGCTTCCAGATTACGTAGTGATAATATGTTGACATCAGCTCCTGTGTTGAATTTAGCTTTTAGTGTGTGTCGGTCGACCTGCTTTTTCAGGATGTAATTTAATGGTTGTAAAAATTTCTGATCATTGACATGACATGTGAGGTTAACAATATGGAAAAGTTGATTACCTTGTGAAATTTGTCTTCCACTTGGTTTACTCTGAATCTCATTGACGTGATTGCAATTGTGTACTTTCTTACACTTTCTTTGTTGCCAGAGTTATAATATTTTGTGGTCTGGCTTGGAGTTTGAAATCAGATTCCCTGCATCTGTGAGCCCAGAGTCTCTTGGTACCACATGCTTTGCAGATGTTGGGCAGCATTTAGATATGTCTGACAAACCAAACCTGTTGCAGATCTCATTGGTTTGAGGCACTTTCCTGATTGTAACAATACTGTTGGCTATTCCTAAAGTATGTGGGGAGGTCATGGCCTGGTGGTATCATTGCTGGGCTATTATTCCAGAAACTCAGCTAATATTCTTGGGAAATGGGTTTGAATCCCGCCAAGGCAGATGGTGGAATTTGAGTTCAACAAAAAAAGATAAGAATCAACTGATGAACATGAAAGCATTGCTGATTAGTTTCCTGATTTATTCTTTTGTCAGGAAAAACCCACCTGGCATGTTAATGTCCTTCAGGGAAACAAATCTACCATCCTTAACTGGTCTGCCTTACATATGACTCCAGACACACAGCAAAGTGGTTGACTCTCAATTGCCCTCTGAAGTGGCCTAGCAAGCCAATAAGTTCAAGACCAGCTAGAGATGGGCAAAATGCTGGTCAGTTAGTGACATCCATGTCCCACAAGTGAATAAAAAATTATTGCTGTCAGCCAGTAACTATGGCTTCATTCCTGCTTGCGTCCTCGTACAACGTGTAAACGGTGCAGGAGTGGGGAGATTCTTTTGCCATAAAGATACTTCCTGAAGGCTTTATTTGGTGTAGAGGAGATTGTTAATTTGATGAGTCTTTGGGAATTCTCCCTCAGAAAAGTCACACTCATTCTCTTCACTACAGCATCATCCGAGAAACTGGTCAATAGACACAAGAGCCTGTACGATGTGAGTTGAAGTTTGTTAATCCTGAATTCAACTCTTGTCAAGGGCTGAGACTAGCTGTCTTAATTCTGTGAAGCCATTCCCTGACAATGGCAAACAAGTTTTTCAGCATTCTCTTCTCAGGATCATTTATCACTTGATCTTTTACTAAAACAGCATACACTGTTTGAAAAGCTGTAATTCAGTGTCATTCGCTGACCAGTCCCTAATTGATTGTTTGCCTTCAGTGTCTCATTGAAGGTTTTTGCTTTTTATTTGAAAGTAGCAAGCATCATTTTTAACTCCTTCTAATGGCTTTGTTTTCTTCTTCTTTTATGTTTCAATCTTTTGTTTCCGTTTCCCTTTGATTTTCAATATTAATGCTCCTTCCCTGGTCTTAATCCCTTTAAGAATGTTTAGTTAAGATGTACAGCCCTGTAGCTAAAGAAAGTGCTGATTTTTAGTAGCAGGTTCAGTCATCAAATGGAATTTTCAACAAATAGGGAACGATCATATCTCCCTCGATTCTCTCTACATTTGCATTGAACTGAAGAGACAAAATAGTGCAAACAATCAACCTCTGGACACAGGTAAGGCATTGTACAAAATGGCTTTGAAGCGTTTTTAACTATTTTCTTTCATAGATGCTTTGTAAAGGTACTGTGAGCAGTTGTAACAGAACAGTGAGCTGGTAGTTTACTGTATTTTACAGGGAGGAACAAAGAAATAGAACATTTGCTGCCTCCACATAATTTTGTATCTTCAACCTTTTCTACATTTGCAACATCACTGTTAGAAACTTTTCTAATTTGAAAGAAGATAGATTTTAATCAGAAAGAGATTAGCTCAATATTCTGTACTCACATGTGTAGATAATCCCGAACGTCTGAATTCTTTGATGTCCAGCACTTTTGTCCAGTTGATTTTCAATTAGGTTTCAAAATAACGACCTTGGGATATTCCTTATGAATGACTGCTACTGCTTACGGTGATGTGTGTTTTGTCTCCAGGAGGGTATCTGTACTGGATACAGAAATGCTTACGTTATCTCCAGTCACATAACAACTAGATAACGTTAACACAGTATGAAGCATCCAACAGAATGTTTTTAATAGCTGACTGCAGTATTTCACAACTACTTCAGTACCTGGATGAGAATTAGCTTATTCAGTTACAAAGCGTGGTATGCGATCACTGGCATGTTATGCTTCACATGACTCAGTTTAAGATGGAGTTTGGAATCTCTATGCCATCAGATTATGCATAATGATACAGTGATGATATCATAAGTAGGTCTCTTAAAGGTATACTAATTTACAGCGACTCTTAAAGGTGTACTGGCATACTGATGTTGAGATATAACAAGTTACAGGTTGTAACCCAAATGCATTTGAAATAACATTTATAACTGAGCCAAAAATGCAGACAATGAGATAACACGGTGTGGAGCTGGATGAACACAGCAGGCCAGGCAGCATCAGAGGAGCAGGAAAGCTGACGTTTCGGGTCGAGACCCTTCTTCAGAACATTTTTCTGGAGAAGGGCCTCGACCCAAAATGTCAGCTTTCCTGCACCTCTGATGCTGCTTGGCCTGC
>JAHRHZ010000020.1:6871441-6884787 GCA_024137785.1 Ginglymostoma cirratum
TGTTATCTCAGATTCTCCAGCATCGGCAGTTCCTACTATCTCTGTAACAAAAATGCAGGCATGTGATTTTCAGTAAATAAGTCCCAGCAATTAGCTTGAGCCATGGGACTTCCAAAAAGTATATTTTGAAATATGTTATAATGTATTTTTCTTGTGTCTTCGATCAAAAATAGCCCAATTATCTCTTCGTAATATCCGTTCATAACCTCATCACCTCAGGTGACCTCCCACCCACAGCATCCACCCTTATCATTCCCCAACGCTGCACCGCCTGTTTCTATCTTCTTCCCAAAATCCACAAACCTGACAGTCCCGGCCGACCCTGTATGCACATGCCCCACTGAACTCATCTCCACTTACCTGGACTCTGTTTCATCCCTCCTGGTCCAGGAACTCCCCACCTACGTCCAGGACACTGCCCACGGCCTCCGCCTCCTCCAGGACTTCCAGTTTCCTGGCCCCAGCACCTCATCTTTACTATGAACGTCCAGTCCCTCTACACTTGTATCCCTCATGCGGATGGCCTGAAAGCCCTCTGTTTCTTCCTATCCCGTAGGCCCAACCAGTCCCCTTCCACCAACACCCTATCCGCTTGACCGAACTCGTCATTACAACTTCTCTTTCAACTCCCCTCACTTCCTACAAACTAAGGAGCTCGCCATGGGCACCCACAAGGGCCCAACCTATGCCTGCCTCTTTGTAGGATTCATGGAACAGTCCATCTTCCACTACTATACTGGCCCCATCCCTCACTTCTTCCCCTGTTACATTGATGACTGTATCGGCACTGCCTCATGCCCCCATGAGGAGCTTGAATAGTTCATCAACTTTACTAACACCTTTCACGACAACCTGAAATTCACCTGGACCATCTCCAATACCTCCCTCTCCTTCCTGGACCTCTCTGTTTCCATCTATGATGACTGCCTTGTAATCGACATTTATTTCAAACCCACAGATACCTAGACCACATCTCCTCTCACCCACCTTCCTTCAAGAATGCAATCCCCTACTCCCAACTCCTCCGACTCCGCCGCATCTGCTCCCAAGATGGAGTGTTCCACTCCCACACATCTCAGACATCCTCCTATTTCAAGGACCGTAACTTTGCCCCTCCAGTGATTGAAAATGCCCTCAAACGTGTCTCTTGCGTCTCCCACATATCTGCCCTCACATCGCCTCCCCCTGACAAAAACAAAAATAAGGACAGAATCCCCCTTGTCACACATCACCCCACCAACCTCTGCATCCAACATATTAATCTCCGCCACTTCACCACTTACAATCTGACCCCAAAACCAAAGATATATTTCCCTCCCCACCTCTATCTGCCTTTCGTGGGAAGCGCTCTGTCCGTGACTCCCTGGTCTGCTCCACGCTCCCCTCTAACCCCCTCACCTCCATTCAAGGCACAAAACAAACCTTCCATATCAGACAAACGTTCACATGCACATCCATCAACGTCTATAGTATCCGCTGCTCCCGATGTGGCCTCCTCCACATTGGTGAGACCAAACGGAGGCTCGGAGACCACTTTGTAGAGCATCCGTCCTCTGTATGCAACAGACAACAAAACATTCTGACCGTGAAACGTTTTATCTCCCCCTCCCACTCCTTGGGTGACATGTCCATCCTGGGCCTCCTCCAGTGTCACAATAACACTACCCACAAACTGAAGGAGCAGCACCCCATATTCTTCCTAGGGAGCCTACAGCATGATGGCCTAAATGTCGACTTTACCGGTTTCAAAATCTCCCCACCCCAGCCTCATCCCATGACCAACCCTCCCTCTCACCCCGTCTCCTTGACCTGACACAACCTGTCTGTCTTTTCTCCCACCTATCCGCTCCTCCAACCTCAGTGAGCAATCCCTACTACTGCCTACATGCACTCTCTATCATCATCCCACCCACCTTCCCCAGCCCCACCCCTCCTCTCTCTGTTTATTTCTGAGTCCCCTCTCCCTCCCCCATTTCTGAAGAAGGGTCCTGACCCGAAACGTCAGCTTTCCTGCTCCTCTGGTGCTGCCTGGCCTGCTGTGTTCATCCAGCTCTACACCTTGTTATCTCAGACTCCAGCATTTGCAGTTCTTGCTATTCCAATTATCTCTTCAGCAATCCAAATGAACAGCTGTTCAAAATCCATTAAAATATGAATCCCCAAAGGAATATTAGTAACAAAGCTTCTTCACAATAACTCAAAACTTGATGCAACTTGATGGACATATCATTGTTATTTTGAACGATTGGTCAAAATCTCCTCTCAGTCATGGATGACTACAAAGCTTCAGGGAGAGTTTCAGAGCGCAATTCTGAACTGGAATTCCATTGCACACACAGTTGCCTGACCAAAGAAATTCTCTCCCTAACATCACTCCCTAACACCACTGCTTTCTGAAGTGCATCGAGCGATGGGCAATAAATGCTGACCCGGCCAGTGACATGCATATCCCACCAGGGAATCAGGATACAAAGGCTATGGATGTATTTACAAAATATGGACTGCAGTATTAGAAAGTAGCTGACCATTATCCTCCTAAGGGCAATTTGGAATGGGCAGCATTTGTGGACCCTCACCAGTGATCAACATCAGAGAGAATTAAAAGAAAATCAACATGCCAGCATTACAATATTTTGCAAGTAATGGGGAAGCAACTAGAATTCTCATGATTTTTGACATTCTTAACAGCCTTTTGCTGCTTAAAGATTCTCTTTCTCCTTCCTTGGAGTAATTATGAGCCAATTTTGGAAAATGAAACAGAATTGTGGTTTCTTTCCTTTGTAGGGTGCATTGTAGTTTAATTTTAATGTGAATAGGAAACTTTATTTTTACAATACCAGCTTGCTAACATGACTCTTTGGATTAGCAGCAGTTTTGAATCGATTTTCACTGAAAAAAATTCTTGATATTTATTCCTTCGTTGTCCAGCAAATAGGTAAAACATTGACTTTTTTCTGAATTTAAGAGGCAAAATAAACCTCAATAGCCTACTTTTTCTTTCACCACAAAGCACGTGCAGAGATGCACTGTGTTATATGTCTTGATCCAGCTTACATGTTGCAATCTGCGCTCGCTACAACAAGATCAGGGGTTGGTTTGTTCATTTGGCTGGATGGCTAGTTTGTGATAGAGCATAATGGCGACAGTGCGAGCCTGGTTCACGTACCAGGTGATTACCATGAAGATCCCACCTCCTCAACCTTGCCCTTTACCCAAGGTGTGGTGAGAGGAACGAAGAACAGTACAGCACAGGAACAATCCCTTCAGCCCACTCAGCCTGTGCTGACACATGACCCCTTTCTAACCTAAAAACCTTTTGCCTCTACATGGTTCGTAACCTCTATTCCCTTCTTATTTACATATCGGTCAAGATGTCTCTAAGACATTCCCATTGTATCTACTTCCACCACCTCCTGTAGCAGCGCATTTCAGGCACTTAAAACTCTCTGTGTAAAAATTCTTGGTCACAAATCTCTTTTAAACTTACCCCTTTTTACCTTAAACCTATGTCTCCTCATAATTTCCACCCTGGAAAAAAACTCTAACTACCCATTCTATCCATGCCTCCTTTTTCTTTTTCACTGAGCACACAATTTCTCTTCTTATCCCAGGTTCCCCAAAGTGTGCCATCCTTATTCTTCATTTTCACATGAATATGCCGGTCCTGAACTCCAATCAACTGGCCTTTAAAAGATTCCCACATGACAGACATGGATTTACCATTAAACAGCCTAATAATGTGGTGGTTAGTTTACCCCAGTTTAATACTTTAAGCTGAGGACTATTCTTATCTTTATCCATAAGTACCTTAAAACTTACAGAATTATGTTCCTGAAATTCTCCCCCACTGAAACTTGGATCATTTGGCCAGGCTCATTCCCCAGTACCAGATCTAGTTTCCTTTCCTAGTTGGACTATTTACATACTGCTACAAGACTCACCTAACAGATTTCCCACCATCTAAACCCCTGGCACTAAACAAGTCCCAGTCAATAACGAGGAAGTTAAAATCACCCACAACAGCAACCTGTTGTTTTTACATTTTTCCATAATCTGTCCACGTATCTGCTCCTCTATTACTGGCTGCTATTGGGAGGCCTGTAGCCCAATCCCATCAAAGTGGTTGCAACCTTCATCTTCCTGAGCTCTACCCATATGGCCTTGCTGGATGAGCATTACAAGGTGTCCTCCGTCAGTACAGATCCGATATTCTCCTTTACCAGTAACACAACTCCCCAACCTCTTTTACATCCCGCTCTATCTTACTTGAATAATCTAAATCCTGGAACATTACTGAGCCAGTTTTGTCCCTCTTGCAACCAAGTCTCTATAATAGCTGTGACATCATAGTTATATGTATTAATCCAAGCTCTAAGATCATCTTCCTTACTTGTCATACTCCTCACGCTAAAGCAAATACATTCAGACTGCCAATCCCACAATGGCCCTCAGGTTAAGCCACCACCAATCATCACTTTCTAGTGAGACAGCATCCCTATGGTCCCCTGAGACAATACTGACTTACACTGCCAAGATCATGGAAACAATGTTGAACCTTGCTCCCACTACAAGCTGAAATATGGCTGTCTCCTACTCTCAGCTGATCATTTCCAATACCAACAAAGGCCAGGCCAATGTTTCCCCTGTGGGGAACAGATGACTAAACTAATGACCAGGAAATGGTTGTTGTGTGAAATACTCCGGATACATTTGGGGGAAGACTGGATAAGTGTTTGAGGGAGCAGGAAATGGATGGTTATGTATGACAGCACATTTAGATGAGGATAGATGAAGGATTGAGGGGTACATAAATGGATTGGCTTGCTTGAATGGCACCTTTGTGCTTTGTATCCTACCTAATCACTTTTGGTTTACAAATTCTCCTGATTGTTGTGACAATATCCAATTTGTTACAGGCCTGTTCCAGTTAGCCATATTATGAATGTTTGACTGATTTCCAACTAATTAGTTAACACAACAATGATCTGTTTTGTCACAGAAGAAGCAGACTCTTTGGTCCAACTAGTCCATGCTGACCATGTTCCCAAACTAAAGTAGTCCTACTTATCTCTGTTTGGCTCATATCATGTTGAAATATTGTGTTTATCTTGATTTGTTGACATCTTTATGAGATTATAGTGAGGTTTTTTTATTTGAACTCTTTATTTCATTGTCTTTGTGTTTATTAGGACAAGATTAAGAGATGTGAAGTGAGGTAAAGCTTCTGTTATTGAAATTTTAAATGGCAGGGTCTCTAATAGAGTTCTTAGAGCTGTAGTTATTTATTTCCAAAATAAATGTCTGAATTGAGATTTTTAAAATCACTATTGCAAGAAGGCATTTGGTACGCTTTCTTTTATTGGTCATTTCATTGTTTATAGGAGTTGAGAGGTCGTGGCGTGGCTCTACAGGACATTGATTAGGTCACTTTTGGAGTATTGTTTGCAATTTGTTCTGACTGCTATAGGAAGAAGGCTGTGAAACTTGCAAGGGTTAACAAAAGATTTACAAGGATGTTGCCAGGGTTGGAGGGTTTGATCTATATGGAGAAGCTAAATAGGCTGGGGTTATTTTCCGTGGAGTGTTGGAGGCTGAGGGCTGACCTTATAGAGGTTTATAAAATCATGGGGGGCATGGATGGAGTGAATAGACAAGGTCTTTTCCTTGGCATGGGGGAATCCAAAACTAGAGGGCATGGGTTTACGGTGAGAGAGGAAAGATTTAAAAGGGAACTGAGGGGCAACATTTTCACACAGAGGGTGGTGTGTGTATGGAATGAGCTGCCAGAGGAAGTGGTGGAGGCTGATACAATTTCAACATTTAAAAAGCATCTGGATGGATATATGAATAGGAAGGGTTTAGAAGGATATGGGCCATATGCTAGCAAATGGGACTAGATTAACTTAGGATATCTGGTTGTCATGCATGAGTTGAACCAAAGGGTCTGTTTCTGTGTGATACATCTCTATGACCTCTATAACTTACCATTGTTACAATGTGTGACTGGGTATAAAGGGTGCAGAAGGCCATGGAAATAAAATAGAGATGGGACGTGGTAAGACTTTTAAAATATATGCTTCAATTTTTTCCCAAGTCTAGTCTATGATTCATAATTTCTTGGAAGGGTGAACAGTCACATGTTCTTGAGAAGCTGGCCTGGATCCTTGAATAATGTGGCGGTGTATGAGATGCCTAGTCTTGCACATGAGCTGGGGCAGGAGTACATAGTCATAGCACCTCTATCTTATCCCAGTCTGGTGACAATTGGCAGTGCGAGGACTAAGCCAACAATCCTGGAATTGAGCTCCACCTGCCATTTTTAGAGGCTTCCAGTGTCAGCACATCTCCACAAAAATCCATGCCATGCATATTTACGCAGATTGACAAGATATTGTGACAAATTTAATGGCAGGACTGCATTGATAATCAAATCCCACTACTCTATTAGCTATCCCACAAATGTAAATGTTTAATCATTTTATCATCACTTTGATCAGATGGGTCAAAGGGGCAAGGAGTGACAGATGGAGTTGGATTTGGATAAATGCAGGGTATTCCATTTTGGTACAACAGAGAGGGCTAGGACTTATACAGTTAATGGTAGTGTTGTATCCAAGGGACAGAGGGACCTAACGGTTCAGGTACATAATTCTTTGAAGTTTGCATCACATATAGACAGGGTGGTTAAAAAGGTGTTTGACATGCTTGCCTTCATTTCTCAGTCCTTTGAGTATAGGAGTTGGGGAGTCATATTGGGGTTGTACAGGACATTGATGAGGTCTCTTCTGGAATACTGTGTTCCAGTTCTAGTTGCCCAGTGATAGGAAAGATATTATTAAGCCGGAGAGGGTTCAGAAGAGATTTACCAGGATGTTGCCAGGTATGGAAGGTTTGTGTTATAAAGAGAGGCTGGATAGGCTGGGATGTTTTTCACTGGAATGTAAGAGGTTGAGAGGTGACCTTATACAAGTTTACAAAATCATGAAGAGTGTAAATAGGGTTAATGGTAGATGTCTTTTCCCTAGGATGGGGAATTCTGAGACAAGTGGGCACATTTTTAAGGTGAGAGGAGAGAGATTTAAAAAAGACATGAATGGGAAGTGTTATGTACAGTGGGTGGTTCACATGTGGAATGAACTTCCTGAGGAAGTGGTGGATGTGGACACAATTACAACATTTAAAAGACATTTGGATAAGTACATGAATAAGAAAGATTTGGAGGGGTAATGGGCCAGGAGCAGCCCTCATGCCTCCAAATCTTTACTACTTAGAAATAACTTGCTTATTAAATCAAATTTATTCTTCAAACAGGTGGCAAACCTGGTTATCAGCTAAGATAATTTTCAGAATTAAACTAAATCCCTGTAATCTCAAACATACACAACAAAGACACAACACAGATCTGCAAAGTTAATAAGGGGTTTTCAAAATAGGGTAAATGGTAAAACATTGTAGTGTGACTATAGTCTGGACTCAAAGGATTAAAAAAAAACTGAAGATTGTTCACAATCAAATTGACAATGTTGATAGTCAGAGAATCAATGTGGTGCTAAATCAGACTTCCGTTGAAATGAGAGTTGGTTAGAATTCCTGATATTTGACTTTACCAAATTCTAACAATATTTCAGTCAAGAAACATCTTTGCAGCTGATTCTGATTTCGGGTTTTCTGACATTTTTTTAGAAGAGGCAGGGACTTGCCTTTCCAGCTTGGATGTCTTAATTCAACTGACCCAAAATGATTGAAGGAGTTCTTGGGCTCCACAAAAAAGATATTCTCTGATGGGGGAATCCTGAGTACAGGCTTAGTTTAAAATTAGAGCTAGACTATTCAAGGATGATATTGGAACCAAAGTGTAAGTGAAAATCTAGGATACTTTCCACAAAAACCTGTCATGACTGATTAGTTGAAAATTTCCAGATAGAGATTGATGGATTTTGACCAGAGCTGGAATTGCAAATATTTCTAACATGCTGCATTTTGAACTCAGATTTCCAGTATTGTCATTTCATTTTTCTTTCTGTTGTTAAGCTGTGTACAAAGGTTTAGAAGCAAATCTATTGAGATAATATAGTTATCAGCCATGATTTAATTGAATGGCAAAACAGGCACAAGGCTATATAGTATATTTTTATTCCTATATGCATATGTTTTAAAAGTTGCTTGTTAAGGTTAAAAGGACACAACTGATATGCTCATCAAAATTAAAATTATGATTAATTAAATTAATCCATTCATTAAAATTAAGATTTTTTAGAGGTAATAAAGAACTTTTTATTACGGGGTTTTTGCAGAAAGCTTTTGCAAGAAACATTTTAATACGGAAAGTACATTTAATATAGTATCTTGATCAATAAGGACAGGCATATATAATGTAATTAATAAAACCAAGATAGAAGTGTTGATAAATATTACTTTCTTGATGTGCAGTTGCTATTTATATGTGAATAGCATTTGCAAATAATGTGACCTTATTAGAGAGCCAAGACCTAGCTTAGCTGAACTGCTGTGGATTCATAATGTAAAAATTGTGCACAGCAGATTGAAAATATCTCCAACATGAATCACACTGCAAATGTTATTTCTAATAAGTAAAATATTTCAGTTCTGTTCTTTCAAGTATACTACCTAATCACTGACTGTTACAACGCAGAAGGAGCCAATCATGCTTTTGTGTCTGTGTTGGCTCTTAAAAAGCCATCCTATCAGACACATTTTCTTGCATTTTTCTCTCACTCTTTTCGACCTTTAAGAACTACTCTCATATATTCAATGAATTTGTTTATTTGGAATCTAGTATGAATTTTGCTTCCACTAGCATTATAATCAAGCATTCTATGCTCTAACAATCCTCTTAATCAGACTCTGAGTAGAACGGAAAGCATTATAAAAATTAAATCTTCCCAATATAGCCATGTGGCAGTAATTGAGCGCTTCCTTTGTTTGCAGTTTAATAACGACTTCCGCAAATGTTAACTTCCATATGCAGACCTATCTAGATTTCATAACAGACACTCCTGTCATGACAATGCATTGACCCTGCATTCTATTAAAGGTGGCAAGTAAACTACAGCAAAACTTGTCCCACCTCGAGATGTCGAACATGTTGCATGTTCACTGATGCATTTCAGGTCGTTGTTGATCTGGTCAATTCGGTCAGCTTTCTTCCGATCATGTTTTTCCTCCTTTGCGTTTGCTGCGGGATATTGAATGGAATCAATGCCTGTAGACAGGAAAGGAATTATCTGGTCCAAGACTTTTGACCAATTACAAGATCATTCATGTCTCAGAAGTAAAAATGACTTGTACAGGGGGTGAAATCAGACCCTTCCACCCAATTTGCAACATCCCTTACTCTCTGATTCTTCAGCTCATCTCACCTTCACTACCTTATGCAGAGACATATTCTACAAACTGTTATGTATGTTAAGATTAGTTTCAGGATGATAAACTGCAAGCATTCTAAAACATTATGCTGGTTCTTTAGATGCCTCAGAATTGATCATCAATAATAAGGGTGGTGACATAAGAGGAGCCTTAAGTTATGTTCTATGATCCCAAGGCACCTGTTGTGCAGGTATCACTGGACAAAGTGATAACTGGTATTATCACAAGGCTATTAATCCAGAGACCCAGGTAATAATTTGTGGGACAAAGTGAGGAGCTGGACGAACACAGCAGGCCAGGCAGCATCAGAGGAGCAGGAAAGCTGATGTTTCAGGTCTGAACCCTTCTTCAGAAATGGGAGAGGGGAAGGGGGCTCTCAAATAAATAGAGAGAGGGGGACGGGGTGATGGAAGGTGGATAGTGGACCAAATAGGTGAAGAGAAGATGAACAGGCCAGAGAGGCGGGGATGAAGCTAGTAAAGGTAAATGTACGTAGGAAGTTGGGATGGGAGTTGGTCAGTGAGGAGGGAGGAGCAGTTAGATGGGAGAGAAGACGGGCAGGTCTAGGAGGCAGGAACGAGAAGGGGAGCTGGTCTTGGGATGAGGCCGGTGGTGGGGAGAGTTTGAAGTTCGTAAAGTCCACATTGAGACCATTGGGTTGTCGGGCTCCAAGGCGGAATATGAAGTGCTGTTCCTCCAGTTTCCGGGTGCCATCGTTGTGACACTGGAGGAGGCCCAGGATGGACTTGTCTTCCAGGGAGTGGGAGGGGGAGTTGAAGTGGTTTGCGGCTGGGAGGTGTTGTCATTTGTCGTGAACAGAGCGTAGGTGCTCCACAAAGCGGTCTCCGAGCCTCCGCTTGGTCTCCCCGATGTAGAGAAGGCCACATCCTATTCCCAATTACTGACACTGACTTAGGACAAACACAGAGAATGCTGGAGAAACTCAGCAGGTCTTGCAGCATCTGTGGAGAGAGAAACAGAGTTAATGCTTCAAGTCTGGTAGGACTCTTCTTCAGAACCATTCAGAATGCTGCTGAATTTCTCCAGTATTCTTTATGTTAGTTTCAGACTTCCAGCATCCATGGTATTTTGCTTTCATTTGACACTTACTCGGGCCAGTTTGATGCAATGGTTTTCACAATACAATAAAAACCATTCAATTTTAATCAACTGATCTGAGGCATCTTGGGGATAACTGACAAAAGCCTGCAGTTTTTCAGGAAACCATGTACATCAGACCTTTTCTCTACGGTTTCAAAGATAAGGACAGCAAATTTCCTTCTATGAAAGACATTACTAAAATGAATGGATTTTTACAACAATGATTTGGTCATGATTACTGACACTAGCTTTTTATTCCATACTTTGTTTGATTAATTGAAGTTAAATTTCCCAGCTGCTATGGCAGGATATGAGCTCATATCTAACGATCCAGAGACATGAGTTCAAATTATGCCTTGTATCTGAGGGATTTAAATCCAATTAGTTAAATAACTTTTCAAATAAAAACCTATCAACTGAGACACGGTCTTCATGATTTTTATAGTCCTTTCAATGACCATTCTGATTTGCAGATGGCGATGCTATCTTTTCACTGTTTATAATTTTATGAACCCAAGTGTTTTAAAGGCCAGAGATAGTAGGAACTGCAGATGCTGGAGAATCTGACATAACGAGGTGTAGAGCTGGATGAACACAGTTCAAAGTGAATTTGGGCAGTCAAAGCGGGGACAGAATCCACGGAAATAAGAGATCGCAAGTCTCAGAGGCTCTTGTGAAACTTGATTGTTTCATTGAGTAAAACTCGGAGGCTGGAGATATGGTGGCTCAGTGTTTAGCACACAGCTATCTCACAGCTAGGGGCCTGAGCTTAATTCCAGTCTCAAGTGACTGCCTTCGTGGAGTTTGCACGTTGTAAATGTGGGTTTCCTCCGGGTGCTTCCGGTTTCCTCCCACAGTCCAAAGATGTGCAGTTTAGGTGGTTTGGCCATGCTAAATTGCCGGTAGTGTCCAGCGGTGTCTTAGTTAGGTGGATTGGCCATGGGAAATATAGGGTTACGGGGATAGGGTCGGGGTTTGGCTCTGTGTGGGATGCTCCTCGGCCAATGTAGGGATTCTGTGATTCTATGATACTAATGCCAAAGATGATGTGAACATCCCCTGCATGTTTAGCACTGATGCACCATGTATATTGAGAATGAAATGTTCTATTTGTATTTCATTCGTGTTTCAGCCAGCTCTGCATGCGAACATTGAAGAAGTGAGAAATCCCGTTGAATAAATAAAACTTGAAAGCCATTTCCTTCTAAATTTGTTACTGTGATTTTTGCCAACTGGAGATAGGCTAAGAGCCCTTAGCATCCCTGCAACCTTCACTTCAAACTTTATTGAGAGGCTGGCCTCCCGTAGCACACATGATGAGCTGCTAAACTTATTGTCTGAAATCCTCAGGGAAAGCAAATGTTGAATAATGATAAAAGAGCATTTTCTTTCATATCACACGGCTGAAACTGAAACTTCTAAAGGGAGTGCCCTTGATGCAACTCTAGTTCTCGCCTCCATCAATGACCACTGCCTTTAAAGTTGTTTCTTCCCTCTTTATTGATGACATCAATGTAGTGATTAACCGTCCATCTGAAAAGACAGGAATGGCTGACACACTGCTGAGATATAGACAGAATTAAACAGTGGGGAGACGTATATGTGCTATCCCCATTGCCAAGAGGATTAAATCAATTTATCTGTCGAGAATAATTGACCACACAGCAAGACAAACGTTAGCAGATGTTACAGTCACATAAGAAATAATGAGCCCTATTTAATGCAAGGCTCATTGCATTTTCACTTGGCTTAATGGTGAACAGAGATGATGAAAAGTTTATCAAAAGTATGTTAATGCATGAATTATCCACAGCAATCCCAGCTGCTCTCTAACTCATTAGAACTTTGCAATTGCCCTCTAAATTCTAGAGAAAGGAACTCTTAAATCTCGTTCCTCTTAAAAGAAATACTATTAATCTTTCAATCAGGCTATTTATATGCCACATCATGGCATGAATGTTACCTCTGTTGAAATGTATATCACAGCATTTGTGATGGATGTTGACAAAATGTCAAACCATGTATTATTCAGCTGGAAAAGGAGGTGAATAATTCATTAATGCATCAACATACACCAATAAACTGTAAACACATATCAATGACGATGCTAAGGATTGGCTAAAATTCAATCAGATACAGTCATAGAGTCATACAGCATGGAAACAGACCCTTTGGTCCAACTTGGCCATGCTAATCAGCTTTCCCAAACTAAATGAGTCCCATTTGCCTGTGTTTGGCCCATATTCCTCTAAACCTTGGAGAGAAATCAGAGTTAATGTTTAGGGTCAAGTGACCCTTCCTCATAACCCTCTGTCAGACCTGCTGAGCTTTTCCAGCAATTTCTATTTTTGTCTCTGATTTACAGCATCCACAGTTCTTTTGCTTTTTATTTAATATTTCCCTCTAAACCTTTCTTGTTCATGTGCCTGTCCAAATGTCATTTAAAGGTTGTAACTGTACCTACATCCACAAATTTCTCTGGATCATTCCACACGTGAATCACCCTCCGTGCATCCCTACTAAATCTTTCTCCTCTCACCTTAAAATTGATGTACATGAGAGTTGTGGAGAAAAACAAAGAAATGTGTAAAAGTCCCGAAATGAAGGAAATGGTGTTTTTCCTGCTACCAATAGTATATTAATGCTAGCCCCATTTTGAAACTCACAACTTTCCCTCTCAACCCTGCAAACAGAACATTAACATGACTAAAATTCTTTCTTTACCGTTGAAATCAAGTTGGACTAGTTAGGTCACAAGCGTGGGGCTGGATGAACACAGCAGGTCAAGCAGCATCATAGGAGCAGGAAATGGAATTTCTGATGAAGGGTTTAGGCCCGAAACGCCAAGTTTTCCTGCT
>JAHRHZ010000020.1:6885187-6913257 GCA_024137785.1 Ginglymostoma cirratum
CATTTCCTGCTCCTATGATGCTGCTTGACCTGCTGTGTTCATCCAGCCCCATGCTTGTTATCTCGGATTCTCCAGCATCTGCAGTACCTTTTATCTCTGGACTAGTTAGGTCAGTGTGTTTAGTAAATTTAACAAGCTGCCTGCCTTTGTATAGAATCTTTTATACATAAAACTCCACAAGGCACTCCACAGGAACATTACCAACCAGAATTTGGCATGGATGTGTAATGGCCTCTGATTAACATCTTGGTCAAAGTGTAGGCTTTAATGAGTGTCTTAAAAGAAAGCAGTAGAGAGATGAGGAGGTTTGTTGAGGGAATTCAAGAGGTTATTACTGAAAGACTTACAGTAAATAAGTTTATTGGCACAATTCTGTTTCTAAATCATGGGCCAGATTTTTACTGGTCTTGTGTTCTGAGATGGTGCTGGTATGTTTCCTTTTAGATATTTTGGCCTCCCATCAGAAGTAATTGACTAGATTTATTGGATTGGTTCCAGGAATGAGAAACTTCAGCTTTGAGGATGAATTGAAGAAGTTGGAACTGTTATCTCTGGAGAGAAGAAGGGTGAGAGGAGATTTTTTTCAAAAGCATGGGTGGACTCACCAGAGTAAATTGGGTGAAACTTTTCTCACTTATGAAAGAAACAAAAACAAGAGGGCATAGATTTAAAGTGAGGTGCAAACAAAGGAAGAATGGTATGAGAAGAAACTTTTTCACTCAGCTAGTAGTTAGGGTATGGAATGCAATGCCTGGAACTGTGGTGGAGGCAGGTTCAAGAGGGCATGAGATGGTTATGCGGATTGGCTGTGATGGGCTGGGTATGCCATCCCCATGACCGATACAAGACTCCCCAAGCAGGCGCTCTACTCCCAGGTTTGAAATGACAGGGAAGTCCCAGGTGGACAGAGGAAGTGCTTCAATTGTACCCTCAAGGCCTCACCGGTGAAGTGCAGCATTCCCACAGGCACCTGGGAATCACTGGCCCAAGACCATTGAAAGTGGAGGAGGAGCATCCGGGAAGGCATCGAGCGCCTCGAGACTTGGAGTCGGGAAAAAGCAGAAGCCAGGTGTAAACAGTAAAGGGAGGGTGCCACCACATCAACGCCCCACCCACCCCATCCCACATTGGGCCCAAGTGTAACAGAGCCTGCGTTAGCTGCGTCGGTCTCTACAGCCACCTACAGACTTACCCTGAGCATGGAAGAGTTGTCCTTATCTGTGAGGGACCGCCAATGATGATGAGGATGAGACAGTTATGTGGATAGCAATGGTATGCAGGGATATGGGGTAAAGGCAGGTGACTGGCATTAGGTAATAGAGCTGATGTAGGCACAATGGGCTGAATAACCTCTTTCTGCATCGTAACAATTGTGTTTCTGCGATGTCATATCTGAGTCAGAAAACAAAATTTTCCAAACTTTGTAGCTCAGATAGAACTTTGCCTCAAACCTATTCATAAACAGTTAACTGGAGAGACACAGGAAAATTTTGTCTGTTCTTACTGATCACAAAACTTGTAACAATTTAATGTACATGTAATGAGTTATTGAGAGAAACATCTTTTATTTTGGGAGAGGGATACATGAGTATTAAAATGGTGAAAAACATCAATACAATGATCTATTCTTTAGAACCACAGATATTACAATCAATCCATTTATAGCTGGGCATTAGTACATGTGAAGCTGAAATCAAATCAGAAATTGATGAGTATCACGCTCCTGAGTTAGTTTTTATAATGTTTCACATAAAATTTCAGGTTGCTTTGTTTACAACCGGCAGATTCCTGAAGCCTTCAAGTTGATAGCAAGCTATTGTTGCTAAGAAACCAAACATTAGGGAAGGAATATATTATCTTGACCATCAACTTACATCACTGCTTTTTTGCCACAGGTCATTACTTGAAAATGTAAGGCTAGGGATCTGAATTTTGGCTACGTGCTATATGCCCGTGTTTTATGATGAATTTTACAGGTTTGCTACTTAGTGTGCAGATGAAATCTCACCCAAAGGCGTGTTGATTCCAAAAGCAGTTATAATTTTCATAGGAATGTAAAAGAAATTTCATCCAAGACTCTCTCAAGAACAATGGAAGCAGTATCTGCCTTTCTTGGTGTGTTTGGGTGAAACTATTACGCAGTCGTATACTTCCAAATATAAACATAATATTTCATGCATTTATAGAATGGTGTATTCAGCCCATTGTGCCTATTCCAGCTTATGTGAAATACTTAAATAGTTTCACTCCCCTGCTCTTTCACTCTGGCTCTGCAATTTTCACCTCTTTTATATCGCCCTCTCTTGAAAGTTATAATCCGATTTTCAAGCTGTGCATTCATCATAAATTGTTGCATATAAGAATATTTTTACTCATTCCCTTGTGGATATTTTACTAGTTATTTTACCAGTTACTGACTCTTTCATTATGGAAACATCGTTTCATTACGCATTTAAAATGAGAAGGGGAAAATTCAGAGGAGATGTGAGGGGCAACTTTTTTACACAGAGAGTGGTAGGAATCTGGAAAGCACTGCCGGGGTGGCAGTGGAGGCAGATACGATAGGGGCATTTAAAGGATTTTTAGATAAGCACATAAATATGCAAAGAATGGAAGGATATGGATAAAGGATAGAATGGACTAGTTTAATTTGGCATCATGTTCAGCACAACATCATGGGCTGAAGGACTCATTCCTGTTCTGCATTGTTCTATGTTCTATCTAAACGGTACAAAATATTCAACATTCCTTTCAAAGATAGCAAGAAGTTCAGATGCTGGAGTCAGAGATAGCACAGTGTGGAGTTGGAGGAACACAGCAAGCCAGACAACATCAGTGGAGCAGGAATGTTGACGTTTCAGGTCGGGACCCTTCTTCAGAAAATTGAGATTCTACACAAAGCTCTAAATTCAATCTTGACCTGATGTGAGGCATGGTGACCCTCAGGTTTAATTGCATCCATACAAAAGCAAATGAGTGTAATTATCTTTCTAATGGGAAGGCAAAATTTCTCACATCTATGCCAAAAAAACGACCTTGTCGGTACAATTACCCCCATATCATATGTCATCGTCTTATGTTTGATCACATGCATGTGTGAAGTTAATCAAGTGGAAAAGGATTCCAAATACTAAAAGGATTATAATAGCCCTCAGCTGATAGAAGATCATGAAGCTGTGAATACAGTAAATCCTCTATAACGGCAAAATCGTCAATCGTGGATTTGTTCATCCGGGGCAGAACTTGCATGTCCACGATTTTTAATCTATTTTTAATGAGTTTCGCTCTCTCGAGTTTCATTTGTGGGGTTTCTCAGGAATGGAACCCTTGAGGAAATGGACATGTACATTCTCCTCTTTCATGAAACACTTTTCTCGCAAGGAGAGAATAGTGTTGAAGACAGTGTAAATTTCAAGACCACTCAAGAGTCCATCTAACATCCCATAACTGTTAAAAATAATGATTAAGTAAAGCCTTTTTAACAAGACAATTGGCAAGAATTTGAAATTTACCTCACTGCTTGAATTGCATGCCTTGCCATTGTGGAGGCCTAGTAAATAATCAAGAAACTGTATGTTTTATGAGTACTTTACGTGGCTAGTAAATGTGGAAAAGGCTGAGATGATACTTTTTAGAGAGATGTCATAGAGTTATGCAATACAAAAGGGGGCCTTCAACCCATCAATTCTGTACTGACAAGAAAGATTTTTTTTAATTCATTCGCGGGATGTGGGTGTTGCTGGCTGGGTCAGCATTTATTGCCCATTCCTAGTTGCCATTAAGAAGTTGGTGGTGAGTTGCCTTCTTCAATTGGTACAGTTAACATGCTGTAAGTAGACCCACAATGCTGTAGGAAAGGGAATTCCAGGATTTTGTCCCAGCGACACTGAAGGAACGGTTATATATTTCCAAGTCAGGATTGTGAGTGGTTTGGAGGGGAATGTGTAGGTTGTGGTGTTCCCATATCTCTTGTCTTTCTCGATGGAACTGGTCGTGCTTAAGATGTTGCCTAAGGAGACTTGGTGAATTGCTGCAGTGCATCTTGTAGATAGTACACATTGCTGCTACTGAGTGTCGGTAATGGAGGGAATGGATTTTTATGAAACCATCTGGATGAACCATCTGCTTGGTACAGGGAAGAGGAATAAAAAGAAGATTTGCACTCACATGACATATTTCACCTCCCCAGTCCCTACAAGGAGTAAGCTTGCACATACTTCTGTCAGCCCTACGAAGATTTCAAATGGCTGTTAATCTTAGATGGATGCTTCATCGTGGGAGAAGATGCAAATCCGCAACTTTTCAACCAGATAGCACAAGTAGCAACATCCAACACTTGTGGATGCCTCTGTACTCCTACCCTAATATGGTAACGACCACATCCTTACGACTGGAATCAAGAGCACTGTGACAGGACAAAGTGGCCCACAGAAGACCCAGCTTGGTGAATTACCCTACCTCTGTCATGAGTTTGTATGATGACACACTGATACAAAAGGCAATGAATTTATCTGTTGGAAACTGGAACAAACAGTCAAGCGAACAAATTTACCACTTAATCACTTGGATGAAATAAAGTTGAAGGTGGACCTTATAAATGACCACTGATGGTTCAGGATTTCACTTATACCTTGTTGGGAATTAATTCTTGTATGGATCTAAAGGAGAGAATAAGGACATCTGAATGACAGTTAATCATTTTGATGCATCTGCTTGTCCTTAAAATTATTACCTTATTCATGTTTGGACAATTTCATGCAGCAAATAATCTAATGTAGCTGACCTGCAGAATTTAACTCTTAATGCATTTTGTTAAATATGCTTGCAGATACTTTTTAATCAACCTGTTCACAAATAGTATTACACACCTCTGGAGCTGTTGGGACTTGAATCTGGGCCTCCTGCCTCAGAGTAGGAACTTTACCATTGCTCCACAAGACTATCATTTGATATGCTTGCATGCTTGCTCTCATCAGATTTGAGGTGGATGATAAAATGAGATTTTGTATTCAAATAGTAATTCCAGTGTAACACATTTCTTGGCTTGCAAATATAATCAAGTAAGCAATAAAATATTTTAAAAACTGACAACATCCCCTCTCTTGCTCATTAAAATGTTGCACAACAGTCCCATTGAGTTTTGTTAATTAAAATTGTGATGTCAATTTCCATCCAATTCAGTGGTACTTCTAACCGCTTATTGTAGACACTGGACAAATTCTGTTCCTGCTTCACAAGAATTCTTGTTCTCGGTGTCATATCATTGAGCCCAGACGGAAGGAGACAAGTCATTCTATGATAACTGTACCAATTCTTAGGCAGAACTGTCCATTCCATTGCTCTTTCCCAAAATCCAGTATTTATTTCTCCCTTTATTTACTTATCAAGTTGTCCATTGAAAACTATTATTAATCATTTTTCAATTGCCTCTCAGCCAGTGGGTTCTCGAGCATATCAGTTCAGTGGCTACAAAAAGACTTGCCAACCAATCAGCAATCTTTTGGTCTGTAATAGAACCGCCTGTCGTTGTTTGAAATTTGGCATTCTTGTATTTGTCCTGATGAACGCAAGATGAAAACTTTGGCAACATGTGTTTCTTCTCAACAACTTTAAACAATAAATTTTTCCCACGTCATTCTCTTGCTCTTTTGCCAATCATTTTAAATGTGTGACTTCTTCTTACTGATCCTTCTTCAACTGGAAGCACTTTCTCTTTACTTCATAGAATCACAGAATTATTATAGTGCAGAAGGAGGCCATTCAGCCCATCATATCTGTCCCGATTCTCTAATTATTTTAACTTGGTGACAAACTCTTGACTGTTTCCCATAATCCTGTGCATTGTTTCTGTTTACATAAACGTTCAATGCCCTCTTGAATGCCTCAGCTGAACCTGCCTCTGCCATACAAATAGTGTTGTTCCTCAAAAAGCTTTTGTGATTTTCAATATCTCTGTAAAATCTTCTTTGAATTTCTTTGCTCCAAAGAGAACGACTCCAGCTTCTTAAACGGTCTATATCAATGAGGTAACTCATTCCTGGTATTCCTAGTACGACTGTTGCTAATTTATTTTGCAATGTCTTGACATCCTCACTGAAACAGGTTGCCCACTACTGAACACAATACTTCAGCTGAGACCAAACCACTGTAAGTGACCAAAATTTCATCACTTTCGTAATTTATCAATGCCCCTTTTCATGAAACTGAGATGACTATAAGCCTTTCAACAATCCTTAACATGACCTGTCACCTTCAAACGTTTGGCTGCATCCATCCTCAGTTTCATCTGTTCCAGAATCCAATTTTAAATTGTACCATTTAGTGTCTATTTCCTTGTGGGATCTCATTCTTCCTGCCAAAATGCATCGCTTCATACTTCTTTGAATGAAATTTCATCTGCCATTTGTCTTTCAATTTCACCAGTCTTTCTATGTCCTCCTGAAGTCTGTTACTATCTTCCTCACACTTCCAAGTTTTGTGTCACCTACAAACTTTGAAATGTTGTTCCATACATCTTTGACTAGGTAATTAAGATATATGAGAAACATAACTGGGATACTAAGACTGCAATGAGACATTTGTTCTGCTTGTGCAACTGTTTTTATCTGCACAAACTGCTTTAATGATTTGGAATGAAAGCAAAGGGAGAGGCAATGGCCTAGTGGTATTATTGCTGCACTATTAATCCAGAGACCCAGATAATGTTCTGGGGAAGGGGGTTCAAATCCCACCATGCCAGATGGTGGAATTTGAATTCAATAAGTATCTGGAATCAAGAGTCTAATGATGACCATGAACCCATTGTCAGGGGGTTAGCAACCCCTGACTGGTTCACTAATGTCATTTAGGGAAGGTAACTGCTACCCTACATGTGACACCAGACCCACAGCAAATGTAGTTGACTCACAATTGCCCTCTGGAAATTAAGATGGGCAATAAATACTGCCTAGCCAGTGATGCCCTCATCCTGTGAATAAATTCTAAAAAATTGCAGGTGCTGGAAATCTGGGTGAAAAAAAACAGAAAGTGCTGGAGAAGCTCAGCAGGTCTGCTAATATCTGTGGAAAGAGGAAACAGAGCTTTTGTTTCAAGTCCAGTTGAAAAATCCAGTACGAAGAAGAGTCCCATGGGATTTGAAACATTAATTCTATTTCTCTCTCCATAAATGCTACCAGACTTGCTGAATTTAGTCAACATTCTATGTTTTATTATTAATCATTCGAAATGCCTATTTTAGAATGTGTTATTTTTCTATGCAATTACTAATTTTAATTAATAGCATAGAAGCTTCCTTTAAGAATTTATTTCAGCATTTAACTTAGCTCTATTAAAAACTGAATTATTTTGTGACAGAAGCATTTCAGTTCCTTCTTGTTACCAGCAGTTTTAGTTAAATATCATGAAGGATAATACAGATTCAGTGACTAATTCACCAGCAGAACAGTTTGCAATCATTTTATTTTAAACTGCAATGGTTCATTAAATGAAAAAAAATAGTCTTAATAGCTCACAAGAATCAACCATTGGAAATTGAAATTATCTTTGAAAGAATTAGGAAATGTTAAGGAAAATCTCACGGTACTTCTTTCAGTTAAAAAATCCTCCCTCAAATAAGAAAGGTGAGTATCCTATATTGTCTTAATGTTTCTCAATGTCAGCAAGTTGTCTTTTAACACCTTATCATTTTCAGCACAGTTCAATTCATAACTAAAAGTTGAGTCAAAGCACAAGTCAATAATTTATGTTCCTCAATAAGAATGTTTAACCTACCCGACCTTTAAAATCCCCTCTCTCTATTGGCTTACAGTTAACGGGTTTGATTTAAACAAAACTCCTGTGTGAGTAGTCATTTAAGGTTGCAAATTCCCCATGTGTCTCAAACGTTTGAGGCTGTTAACCCATTGAATGCGAATAATTCCCGCTTTTCCAGATTATGATAGTCCATGTATAATATAATATGGAGGTGGCATCAGAATGATTAATTCCAAAGCGGGCGTTTAAATATTACCCATAAACATTACTGAAATCTTAATAAATGCAGTTCAATTTTCTATTATACTCTAAGTCATGTATGTGAGCTGAGACAAAAATAGAACTTGACAATAGGATAAAGAATAGTTTCAAACTGCCATTAAAGATTTTGTGCATTCTACTCATAGAATCTCTACAGTGTGAAAGCAGGCCACTTAGCTCATTCATCCCTCCCCATCCCTGCAACCCTACATTTCCTATGGCTAACCCACCTAGCTTGCACATCCCTGGACATTATGGGGTAATTTAACACAGACAATTCACTTAACCTGCACATCTTTGGGCTGTGGGAGGAAACCAGAGCACCTGGAGGAAACCCACGCAGACACGGGGAGAATGTGCAAACTGCACCCAAGACTGGAATTGAGCCCGGGTTCCTGGTGCTAACCACTGAGCCACCATGCTACCCGAATTCCAATCAGAGTGGAATTCCACTTAGATTTCAGTCTAATTTTTGGCCAGAGAAATGACATGCTGCGATGTAGTCTTCAGCCTTGGAGTTCTAAGGAAGAATCGTATAATCCCACAGTGACAGATCGTGGAATTTGAATTCAATGAAATATTTGGAATTAATAATCTAAGGATGACAGTGAACCCACTGCTGATTGTCAGAAATACCCATCTGGTTCACCAATGTCCTTTAGGGAAGGAAATCTGCCTTCCTACCTGGTCTGGCCTACATGTGACTCCAGATCCACATCAATGTGGTTGACTCTAAACTGCCCACTGGGCAAGTAGGGATGGGCAATAAATGCTGCCTGGTCAGCAATGCCCCCACCCTGTGAATGAATAATAAAAAATCTATTTGTGTTGGCTTGTGTCTTCAGCATGTTTGCACCTTATAATGTGGAATGGTTTGTTGCTCTCCTGTGATAAGGTTATCCTTCTCCTCTGAGAATTTTGCCTGTATTCCTCATGTCTGCTTTCAACACAATTTGAATAGCTGGCTCCAAAGTCAGATCATCTTTGGGCTGTGGTAGGTCAGACAAAGACTCATCAGTAAGCATCAATTCCGTGTCTTATGTATTTTGATTTCAAAGCTTCATAGTCACGTTTTCCACTAATCTGTGTTGATCATTAATGAAATTTCGTACAGATTGCCTTTATTTCTGAAGACTTATGTTAAATCATGCACTTTCAAGAATTTTGGTTTTCAGATTAAGGAAATGGTCAAACCCTAGTAGAACCGCTTCAAAAAGTATTAAAACCTTGTTTAATGTTTTGCCAAATTATAACATTGTCACCGTAGACATGATGGAGTAAAATTATGTATTAGTTTATCCAACTTGTAATTTAGTGTTTAGTATGAAACAATTTTAAGAATTATTCCAAGATGTCCAACCCTGCAATCCATTTTGTCCTGTGTTAAATCTTGCAGATGGTATTATTTATCCTGAGATAGTAGGAACTGCAGATGCTGGAGAATCTGAGATAACAAGATGTAGAGCTGGATGAACACAGCAGGCCTATCAATATCAGAGGAGCAGGAAAGCTGACATTTCTGTCCGAGTCCCTTCTTCAGAAATGGGGGAGGGGCAGGGGGTTCTGAAATAAATAGGGAGAGAGGGGTAGGCGGATAGAAGATGGATAAAGAAGAAGATAGGTGGAGAGGAGACAGACAGGTCAAAGAGGCAGGGATGGAGCCAGTAAAGGTGAGTGTAGGTGGGGAGGTAGGGAGGAGATAAGTCAGTCCAGGGAGGACGGACAGGTCAAGGAGGCAGGATGAGGTTAGTAGGTAGGAGATGGGGGTGGAGCTTGGAGTGGGAGGGGGGGTTAGGTAGGAGGAAGGACAGGTTAGGGAGGCAGGGACGAGCTGGGATGGTTTTGGGATGCGGTTGGGGGAGGGGAGATTTTGAAGCTTGTGAAATCCACATTGATACCATTGGGCTGCAAGGTTCCCAAGTGAAATATGAAGTGCTGTTCCTGCAACCTTCGGGTGGCATCATTGTGGCACTGCAGGAGGCCCGGGATAGACATGTTGTCTGAGGAATGGGAGAGGGAGTTGAAATGGTTTGCGACTGGGAGGTGCAGTTGTTTAGTGTGAACCGAACACAGGTGTTCAGCAAAGCGATCCCGAAGCCTCCACTTGGTTTCCCCGGTGCAGAGGAGGCCACAACGGGAACAGCGGATGCAGTATACCACATTAGTAGATGTGCAGGTGAACATCTGCTTGATGTGGAAAGTCTTCCTGGGGCCTGGGATGGGGGTGAGGGGGGAGGTGTGGGGGCAGGTGTAGCACTTCCTGCGGTTGCAGGGAAAAGTGCCGGGAGTGGTGGGGCTGGAGGGGAGTGTGGAGCGGACAAAGGAGTCATGGAGAGAGTGGTCCCTCCGGAAAGCAGATAAGGGTGGGTCTTTGGGGGTGGGGTTGGATTGCAGATGGCGGAAGTGTCAGAGGATGATGCGTTGGATCCAGAGGTTGGTGGGGTGGTACGTGAGGACGAGGGGGATTCTGTTTTGTTTGTTATTGTGGGGAGGGGGTGTGAGGGATGAGTTACAGGAAATGCGAGAGACAGGGTCGAGGGCATTGTCGATCACTGTGGAGGGGAAGTTATGGTCCTTGAAAAACGAGGACATCTGAGATGTTCGGGAGTGGAATACCTCATCCTGGGAGCAGATGCAGCGGAGGCGAAAGAATTGGGAATAGGGGATGGCATTTTTGCGGGAAGGTGGGTGGGAGGAGATGTATTCTAGGCAGCTGTGGGAGTCGGTGGGCTTGAAATGGATGTCGGTTTTCAGGTGGTTGCTAGAGAAGGAAACAGAGAGGCCCAGGAAGGAGAGACACGTATCAGAGATGGTCCAGGTGAACTTAAGGTTGGGGTGGAAGGTGTTGGTGAAGTGGATGAACTGTTCAAGCTCCCAATGGGAGCACGAGGCGGCGCCAATCCAGTCATCAATGTAACGGAGGAAGAGGTGCGCACTGACCTCTACATCACCAAGGCCAGGTGCCAACTTTCCGACACCTCCTCCTACCACCCCCTTGATCATGACCCCATGCCTGACCACCAAACCATCATCTCCCAAACCATCCACAACCTCATCACCTCAGGTGACCTCCCACCCACAGTCTCCAACCTCATCGTTCCCCAACCCTGCACCGCCCGCTTCTATCTCCTTCCCAAAATCCACAAACCCGACTACCCTGGTTGACCCATTGTCTCTGCCTGCTCCTGCCCCACCGAATGTATCTCCATCAATCTCAACTCCATTTTCTCCCCCTAGGTCCAGGAACTCCCGACCTACATCTGTGACACCACCCATGCCCTCTGCCTCCTCCAAAACTTCCAATTCCCTGGTCTCCAAGACCTCATCTTTACCATGGATGTCCAGTCCCTATACACCTGCATTCCCCATGCAGATGGCCTAAGGGCCCTTCGCTTCTTCCTGTCCCGCAGGCCTGACCAGTCCCCCTCCACTGATATCCTCATCTGCTTAGCCGAACTCATCCTCACCCTCAACAACTTCTCTTTCAATTCCTCCCACTTCCTTTCGACAAAGGGGGTGGCCATGGGTACCCACATGGGCCCAAGCTACGCCTCCCTCTTTGGAGGTTACGTGGAACAATCCCTTTTCCGTAGCTACACTGGTCCTATCCCCCACCTCTTCCACCATTACATTGTTGACTGTATCAGCGCCACCTCCTGCTCCCACGAGGAGCTCGAACAGTTCATCCACTTCACCAACACCTTCCACCCCAACCTTAAGTTCACCTGAACCACCTCTGATACCTCTATCTCCTTCCTGGACCTCTCTGTTTCCATCTCTGACAACCACCTGGAAACCGAAATCCATTTCAAGCCCACTAACTCCCACAGCTACCTAGAATACACCTCTTCCCACCCACCTTCCTGCAAAAATGCCATCCTCTATTCCCAATTCCTTCTCCTCCGCCGCATCTGCTCCCAGGATGAGGTATTCCACTCCCGAACATCTCAGATGTCCTCATTTTTCTAGGACTGCAACTTCCCCCCCTCAGTGGTCGACAACGCCCACAGCCGTGTCTCCTGCATTTCCCGCAACTCATCCCTCACACCCCCTCCCCGCAATAACAACCAAAACAGAATCCCCCCTCATCCTCACGTACCACCCCACCAACTTCCGGATCCAATGCATCATCCTCCGACACTTCCGCCATCTGCAATCCAACCCCACCACCAAAGACATTTTTCCCTCTCCACCCATATCTGCTGCTGACCTGCACATCTGCTAATGTGGTATACTGTATCCACTGCTCCCGTTGTGGCCTCCTCTACATCAGGGAAACCAAGCGGAGGCTTCAGGACCGCCTTGTGGAACACCTACACTCGGTTCGCACGAAACAACTGCACCTCCCAGTCGCGAACCATTTCAACTCCCCCTCCCAATCCTCAGACGACATGTCCATCTGGGCCTCCTGCAGTGCCACAATGATGCCACCTGAAGGTTGCAGGAACAGCACTTCATATTTCGCTTGGGAACCCTATAGCCCAATGGTATCAATGTGGACTTCACAAGCTTCAAAATCTCCCCTCCCCCAACCGCATCCCAAAACCAGTCCAGCTTGTCCCCGCCTCCCTAACCTGTCCTTCCTCCCACTTACCCCCTCCTCCCACCCCAAGCCCCACCCCCATCTCCTACCTACTAACCTCATCCCACCCCCTTGACCTGTCCGTCCTCCCTGGACTGACCTATCTCCTCCCTACCTCCCCACCTACACTCACCTTTACTGGCTCCCTCCCCGCCTCTTTGACCTGTCTGTCTCCTCTCCACCTATCCTCTCCTCTATCCATCTTCTATCCGCCTCCCCCTCTCTCCCTATTTATTTCAGAACCCCCTTCCTCTCCCCCATTTCTGGAGAAGGGTCCAGGCTGGAAACTTCAGCTTTCCTGCTCCTCTGATGCTGCTCGTCCTGCTCTGTTCATCTCTACACCTTATTATTTAAACCTGACTTGCCTTTCTAATGAGTTTATTTTTATTCTCATTTTAGAGCTTCAAATTCTGCAGTTGCTCTGATCTTTCACCTTGAAATTTTTCATTTCTGTAAATAGCAATGCTTTCTCTTGTCTTAAAACTTTTAGCCTGGCAATAAAATAATGCTTAAAACTTGTAAGACTTTGCAATGGTAATGCTGTATAACTGGGAGTTTCTTTTATTCTTACATCCAAGAAATTTCCTACTTTTTCACAAGAATGATGGCAATTTCCCACCTTCTGGGGGACAAAATAGGTGATTTCCCACCAATCCTGGTCTAATACACAATGTATGTCTCTCTTCACACCTTCCCCAAATAAAGCCTTGTGCCTGTTGCCTTAAGTTACTTTAGTTCCAGGAATGAGAAACCTCAGTAATGAGGCTTGAAGAAGTGACTGTTCTTGTTGGAGAAGAAGGAGATCTGAGAGACGTTGTCAAGTGCATGAGCACACTGGATCATATAGATAGGAAGAAACTGCTCCCACTCATAAAAGAAAAAGAAGAACAAGAGGGTATAGATTTAACATGATGTGCAAAAGGGAGATGTGTGAAATTAATTTTTCACACACAGCATGTAGTTAGGGTACAGAATGCAGTGCCTAGAAATATGATGGAGGCAGATTCAATGAGGCATTCAAGATGGGCATTGGATGATTATTTGGATAGAAAAAGCATGCAGAGATATAGGGGAAAAACAGGAGATTGGAACTCAAGAAGATAACCAGTGCATATATGATGGACTTAATGGCACATTCCTTGATTCTGTGACTTGTCCAGAAAATAAGGATTCTTGGAAGATTACAACCCGTGTATCTACTATGTCTGCAACTGCTTTAGTATCTAACGATGCAATCTATTAAATCCAGAGGACCTTTTTCTTTATTCACACGTGTGATGAGGATATCGCTGACTGGCCAGCATTTATAGCCTGTCCCTAGTTGGCCTTGAGAAGGTGATTGTAGCTGTCTTGTTGAAATATTGATGGCCATTTGCTGTAAGCATGCATTTAGGGAGGGAGTTCCAGGATTTTGATCCAATAGCAGTGAAGTATCAGTTATACATTTCCAAGTCAAGATGGTATGTGGTATCAGGGGAACTTGCAAATGGTGTTGTCATATACCTGCTACCCTTGTCCTTCCAGATGGAAGTGGGTTTGGATAGTTCTATGTAAGTAGTCTTTGTGCATTTCTGCAGTGTATCTTGCAGATAGTACACATTGTTGCTGTTGATTATCAGTGATGGAGGGAGCGAAAATTTGTGGATGTGGTGCCAGGCTGCTTTGTCCTGGATGGTGTCAAGCATCTTGAGAGTTTTTGAGCTGCACTCATCCAGAAAGTGGGGAGTTTTCTATCACAGATAACAAGGTGTGAAGCTGGATGAACACAGCGGGCCAAGCAGCATCATAGGTGCAGGAAAGCTTGACATTTCGGGCCTAGACCCTTCATCAGAAATCTCATGAAGGGTCTAGGCCCGAAACGTCAAGCTTTCCTGCTCCTATGATGCTGCTGGCCCGCTGTGCTCATCCAGCTCCACACCTTGTAATCTCGGATTCTCCAGCATCTGCAGTACCTGTTATCTCTAGTATTCTATCACACTCCTGACTTGAAGCGTCCTGCCTTGGACACTGTTTGGAATTTCTTCAATAGCTCTTCCTTAAAATCTCAGTGCTACTTGGTATTGCCACAGGGACTCATGTAATTCAAGAAGAATGCTTAATTGTACTTCTTTCAGGGGCAATGAGGAATGCCAAATAATACAGCCTTTCAAACCTTGCCAACATCCTGAGAGCAAATAAAAAGGAATCAACATGATCTTCAAAAGTTGAGGTAATTATCTCTCGCTATCATATTCTGTGCAAACTATAGAAGGTAAGAACATTTTCATTTTCATTCATGAAATGTTTTCAATGGCTTGTTATACAATCTCCGAATTAACTTTTGAATATATTTTGTCTTAATGTCATGCTGGTTAGGTAACCAGAATATCATTAAGCTCTTCAACAGTGGCTAGGAAAGTAAGGCTCGCAAATTAAAATGGACATATTTGAGATGGAGACCATTATACATTGGACTGGATATTACGTACCCTGTTATGTATGTTTTGGCTGAGGGAGGAATCATAAAATGAGTCTGTTTACCTACTTGCCTGAGCTTACCTTTATAATAAAGAGAGCATTGTAGATAGTTTTTACTCAATCTCTTCAGATGTGTTATGATGCAGGTGCCACTTGAATCCAGGCCTCCTGGCTCAGAGGTGTACAACTACCACAGCACCACGAAAGAGGGTACTATATGCAACTAAAAATTAATGGTCAATTGAGTGAACCGAAAGCTCAGTTGACTGCAATGTTACTCTGCCCATATCAAAATAGGGCTGATGTAAGCAGGTGGGCAACCTCTTCTGTAACAAGATCATAGAAGTGTGAGAAGGAGAGGGTAGTATCTTTGGAGGGTGCCCTTTACACAATGGGCACATCCCCGCAGAAGATGGCACCTCATCGTCCCTACATGTCCTCCTTGGCCCACTCCCTCCCCAAGAAGCATAGAAAATACAAGCAGCAAAAGGCAATTTGGCCCTTCAACCCTGCTCTGCCATTCAATACGATTATGTCTGACCATTCAACCCAGCATCTTGTTCCTGCTTCCTCCCCATATCCTTTAATCCCTTTAGCCATAGGGACTATATCTAACTCCTTCTTGAAAACACTCAATGTTTTGGCCTCAATTGTTTTCTATGACAGTAAATTCCACAGGCTCATCACTCTATAGGTGAAGAAATTTCTCCTTATCTCAGTCCAAATGGCCTACCCACTATTCCTAAACTGTGACCCCTGTTTCTGGACTCCCCAGTCATCAGGAACATCCTTTCTGCTTTTACCCTGTCTAGCCTTATGTCATTTTATAGATATATAAAACATTTAGGTTTATAAGATTGCTAAACCCTCCCTGCTCAAACCCTCCCTTATTTACTGAGGTTCAGGGATCCTGTGTCCTGGGATTGGTTACCCCAACTCTGGCATTACCGGGACAGCTACAGCTGCAAACCAGATCAACTGGCTCACTCCAGAGGTCTTCCCACTTTGGGACTGATGTTCCACTACCCATCATTTGAACATTATGTTTATATGTTATTATAAACTTTATGGCACATTAGAATCTTAGAATAGAATCATGGCATCCTTACATTGTGGAGACATGCCATGTGGCCCATTGATTCCACACCAACCCTCTGAAGAGCACCCCATCCAGACCCAACCTCTTATCCTACCCCCATAACTCTGCACTTCCCATGGCCAATCTACCTGGCCTGCACATCCCTGGACATTACGGGGCAATTTAGCATGGCTAATCCACCTACCCTGCACATCTTTGGACTTTGGGAGGAAACCGGAGCACCCATGGGAAACCCCCACAGACATGGGAAGAACATGCAAACTCCACACAGACAGTCACCCAAGGGTGGAATCAAACCCAGAGTCCCTGGCGCTGTGAGGCAGTAGTGCGAACCACTGAGCTCCAATGCTGCCACATTATGGTGAGCTCGTTCAAAGTGTTGGCAGGCTGCCTATTTTCCTGCCAGGAAATGAACTGTCCAATTCCAAAAATCTTCTGTGCATCGTCTGAAACCATTTTAACTATTCTATTCAATGGTTATCTGGAATAACTTAATGGTGAACAACAGAATTTGCATCCTAACTGTAACTTGCCTTAAACATCAAAACTATATGGAATAATTGGAAGAATAAAAATAGTGAGCTGTGTCAATATTTTTACTGGTTAATTATTTTAGATGGGACTATTGTCTATAGTTCCAAAACTGTTCTTTATTGATAACACAATGTAGGTGAAACGTATTTGATAAATGCAAAAAAGTAGGAAATGTTTGTTTTTTTTTCTTGTGAGGAGATTCACAATGGATTAACAAAATAATCAATTCTGTTAAATAATGACATAAATCTGAAAATGGCAACTTACCCATATCATCATATGCACCATGAGTGGAAACATGCCATAATAGCCTTTGACAGAACTAAAATAGTGGTTGCAATGAAATGCCAGTAGGTGGGATATTTTATTTATTCAAAGATTTCAATTTTATAAAATTACTTGGAATGCAATGTTGAAAAAAATCCATTTAATGATATTTCATTGTAGTTTATCATTTGCAGTTGTCTCTGTAGTTAAATGTCATATTCCTGGATGTGGAATTAATTCCCACAGAAAGAAAACAGGTCTCCGCAATTCATGAAGAAGTAGTTAATAGTCTAACTGCGTAAATGGTGCCAGGATGCGCCCAGGGTATGGAACTGACTTTGAATTCATTCAGCAGACTTCTCTGCGAAAGCACTTTTCCTTCCATCTGGATGTGATTTCATGCCTTTGGGGCTTTTTCTTGCATGCCTACCCCACAGTGTACTTGGAAAGTTCATTTTGAGACAGTAGCCTGGTCTACAGCATGGTTTATTAATAATGGTTCAGAAGCATTGTACCTTTCTCTGACTGGTCAGGCAGATATTTTACTCTTGACTGCCTTCTGGTTCCAATGGATGCTGGGACTAGCTGAAATATAGCCTAATCTACTGGGATTCACCATTCCACATCTGGAACCAAGTCGTACAGAGACCGGTCTCTAACCTCTCTTTGTAAGGAATCTGACTGTGAACCTTAAGAAGTGTTAGATTTATGAATGGGTCCAAACTGAAAGTTTCACTCAGCTGGCAAATCAAATGGATACAAATTTAAAGTGATTAGAATCAAATAGCTAACCCTAGTCTATAAGAGGTTAACAAACTGTGGCATAAGCCATTGCATTTTGATGTCTAAAAGTCACAGTCCTTGACATTTATTCGGTATTCCATATCTGTAATCGTTTATTACATTTTGATACAGAGTGAAACTGTGGATGAATTCACTGTCAGAACATTTTTCTGCTAACCTTCAGATTCATCTTTTTTTGGCTCTGGACCAGAAGGAAAATATAGATAATAGAGATGACTTCTAAAGTTATGTGGGATGATTGTAAATTAGGCTTATTGGGAAAACAAGCCTTCTGAATATATGTAAATGTTACTAAAAGTGTTATGGCATCTCGTAGTTCTCTGGTGGCATTGCTCAACACAAGTAAGGTTAATGCAGCCGTGAAGCAAGCTACTTTTGTCTGGAGATGCAACAGTCTAATAGGCACCAAACATCTCTGAATCATCCAAACAGCTAATAAACTCAACAGGGAATTCAAGAGAAATTTTTTTTATCTGGGAGCGGTTAGAATGTGGAAGTTAATGCCATAAGGAATGGTTGAAGCTAGCAAAATTGTTACATTTAAGGGCAGGTTTGATAAACACGTAAAGGGGAAGAAGATAGAAGCTTTTGCCAAGGGATGAAGTACGCTGCATTGAATGTGTTTCGCTCGGGCTGGATGCCTCCTTGGTCCAGGGAGCATCACACTTAACTTTGAAAGTTATATTGTCAGCAATACCAAATTGGCAAATATCAATAAAATTTTTGACACATAGAATCACACAGCAGAGAAGGAGGCTATTACTTTATTGTGCAGATGCATCCATCAAGTTTCACTTCCTTTTATCTGTTTTTCACAGCTCTGTAACTTTTTTCCCCTTCAAATACATGTCCAATTATTTTTTTAAAGTCGTTTCAATCTGCTTCTTTTCAGGTAAAACATTCCAGATTTTAACAGTTCACTGCATAAAATAAAAGTTGGATAATATTGGAACAAAAGTCATGGAATGTTGAATTTTCTTACCCTGGAGACAGAAGTGTAGGTCCAGACTTCTTCAAGAATCCTCTATTTGTAGGGATGAGGTCTTCCACTGGGTCTTACTTACAAGCTTTGAAGATACGGATTTCAGATGAAAGGAGGGAAGGAAAAGATTGTTTCCACTGTGGTAAATTCTCCCTGTTGTTGACTATTCAAAGTCAACATTATTCATACCTGCAATCTGGGTTTCTTGGAAAGTGTTGCAGTCTCTGCGTCTCCATTCAAGCAGCTTGTTCAAGTGATTATTTACCTTCACAGATTTATGAGCTTTTCAATTCCTGCTAAATCCTATAGAGCTTGTGAGGTCTGTTTATAAAATGAATACTGTGTTAGTGGTTAAAGAATGTAGGGAAATAAGGAATATAAGGGGGAATGAACAATGACTATGGCTTTAGATGGAGAAGCAGATTTATCTTTGTTTGGAATACCTGTTTGATGGTAATTCACAACCAGTTCAAATAATCACTTGAGCAGTCATTTGAAAAACCATAGGCCTCTTCAGATTTTCAAAACTGACTAGCATTATCCAGGAGATTTGAATAAATGAACCTGGCTTTTCAAAGTCTATCAGTGTATTTATAGCACATCCAAATCACATATTCCCACGGTCAGTTCAAAAACAAAATCAGCATCTCAGAATTTGTTAGTGCTTTTGAAGGCAACCAAACTCAGACATCTGTTAAAGGCTGCGCACAGCTAAACAGATGGCTGAGCTGGACAGCAAAGAATGAAGGAAAGCAATAATAGAGTTCGAACAATCATATCTCACTGAGCTAGGCTTTCAAAATTATACAGTCGAAAATATTTTCTGCAATGTGTAATCAATACTCATGAACCTGAAGACATTTCCACTTCCACAGTGTTACGCTTTCCCTTTTCAGCTTTCCAGCTGTCAGAAATAAAAGCTGGCAACCATGTTATTTAACGTTCATTTACATTTCCAATCACAGTATTTTCATCACACACTTTACCAAACGCAGTTATAACTCAAGCTAAAGAAAGTAAGGGAAGCAGCACCTTGTTCACTCTCCTTGTACCTATCAACTTCAATAAGCACTTGTAGTTCATAGGTGTGACTTTGAAAGCCTGCTAATTCAAAGCTTCCTCTATGGAAATTCCTAAATTCTCCTGCCAGTTCTACAATGGTTACCACTACTTCGGGGTAGGAAAGAGTTGGGCACCTGATCTGCCCCTTTACTGTGCTTTGAAAATGACCAGAGATGGGCCTGAAGCAGAAGTTCGCTGGTGTGCCTTTGTGGTCACTTTCTCTGATCTTGCCTCCATTGCTGGGATTTCAACATCTCAGCCAAGGTAACTGTGCTAGTTCTGTTGAAAACTTATGCTGTTACATCAATTTGCTCCACACCCAACCTCCTGCTGTTTATCATTTGGCAGGAACAGGAATGTGCTAAATGTAACAAAAATAGATGTTATATTCTAGAATTAGTGAAAAAGTTAGAAATGTCTACCCTCAAATGTGTCTGTTTCTAAAATGGTTTGAACACAAATAACTCGGAAAATAAGGTGCAATTATTTCAAACTGGTCACGTCTGTGGAGAAGAGTTTAATATCATTTTTAGTGCTTCAAGTACTGACTCAGTGAGGCATTGGAGAAATCCTGCGTTGTGTCCTCACAATGTTATTTATTAGGATGGATGGATAGAAAGCCTTAGAGGACAGATGCTCCAAGTTTTTGATATTCATTGCTGGCATCAACACTGAGCTGTGGAACAAATATTGGTGAATAATAAATCCAGGTTCCTTTTCATGCATAGCAGACAATAGTTATATGAATTAACTGTCCTAAATAGTTGCATTCACAGACAGCTTAACCCCAAATTAGGATTTTATGAATTGCATTAGTTGAGGAAGAAAAGAAATCATGATTTTGATGATCTATACACAGTTCACAGGCTGCTGAGTCCTATCTTCAACTTTATAATAATGCTGTCTTCAAAAGCATATGATCTTAAGTAATAAAATCAGGAAATAATCCGTGGAACAATCAAGTTGTGCAACATTATTATTTATTTCATATATTTAGTCTAAATATAAACAGCCCAGGAAAATTATCAAACTTTTCCAAATAAAGCTAACTTTGTTTTCGTGGCATAGAACCTGAATACTATGGAAAAGAAACATGCTGCCAAAACCTCTCACCTTGAACTCATCCGAGCAGATGCAAAAATTCAAGAATCATTTCAAAATTTGGAATTCTTTCATTTGTCCTGATTAGAGCATGGCAGAATGTTTTGGCAATGCATCTTTCCTTCTGCAAGTATTTAAATTCGATTGTTCATTTGGAAGCAAATTGTATGACGTGTTGAATTAAAGTTATTTTCCTCTTATTTTGACCAGCGGATGCTTACTTTTTTCCAATATGTTGGCTGACACGTACTTGTGCACTGTATGTTGGCATTAAGAGCATTACCAACATTTACTATCGATCATAAACCCCTTTACAAAGCGGTAACACCTGCCTTCATTACTGCTGCTGTCCATATAGAGTAGGTACAATGATAGATTTCAAGCCAGAATAGTAGTTTATTTGAGCGGTGTTAGTGAGCCCACACGTCTGTAACCTTTTGTTTTTCAAGATGTTAAAGGTCGTGGGTTTGGATTAGAGTAATCCAAGCCTTAACCCTAACCCTAACCCTAACAATTACGCTAGCCCTATCCCTTACCCTTACCCAACCCAAACCCTAACCCTAACCCTAACCCTAACCCTTACCCTAACCCTTACCCTAACCGTTACCCTAACCCTAACCCTTATCCTAACCCTTACCCTAACCCTAACCTTTACCCTTACCCTAACCCTAACCCTTACTCTAATCCTAACCTTTACCCTTACCCTAATCCTTACCCTAACCCTAACCCTTACCCAAACCCCAACCCTAACCCTTACCCTAACCCTAACCCTAACCCTAACCTTTACCCTTACCCTAACCCTAACCTTTACCCTAACCCTTACCCTAACCCCAACCCTAACCTAACCCTAACCATTACCCTAACCCTAACCCTTACCCTAACCCTTACCTGAACCCTAACTTTAACCCTTACCCTAACCCTAACCCTAACCCTTACCCTAACCCTAACCCTTACTCTAATCCTAACCTTTACCCTTACCCTAATCCTTACCCTAACCCTAACCCTTACCCTAACCCTAACCCTTACCCTTAACCTTAACCTAATCCTAATCCTAACCCTAACCCTAACCCTTATCCTAACCCTAACCCTAACCCTAACCCTAACCCTAATCCTAACCCTAACCCTAACCCTTATCCTAACCCTTACCCTAACCCTAACCCTAACCCTAACCCTAACCCTTATCCTAACCCTTACCCTAACCCTTACCCTTACGATCACCCTGCATTGGTACTGAAGGTGGTAACTGACTCTGTTAAGGTGCTAATCAAACAGGCTGAGGATGCTAACAGCATTGAACTTCTTGAGCCTTAATATAGTTGAGATGGTTCATTTATAAAGTCCCTGCCATGACCTCCAGACTGACAAAGCACTTTACAGCTAATAAAGTACTTCCTGAAATGCAGTCAATGTTACAACATAGAAAGGCAGCATCTATGTTCCACACCAGCAGCAATGGTGTATGGATCAAATATCCTGCTGCTGATGTTGATTGAGCGATAAATATTGGCCAGGGAGAACTCATCTTCAATACATTGAAATGGCTCCATGTAATTTTTTTTTACACTCACAAAAGCTGGCGAAGGGAGTCTAGACTGAAGATCTCATCCAACGACAGCAATACTGCAAATCTCCCTCACTGGAATGTCAATACTGGGACAAATGAAGTGAAGGTAAAGTTGCTGTAGTCCTGCTCTCTCATTAGAGAAACAAATCAGGTTGTGGTTTAACCTGAGGGTCACCAGATCTCATGTGAAAGGCAATGAACAAGGTTGAGAAGGTATCAGAGATAAAAGGTACTGCAGATGCTGGAGAATCCGAGATAACAAGCGTGGGGTTGGATGAACACAGCAGGTCAAGCAGCATCATAGGAGCAGGAAACCTCAACCGGTTTAGGCCTGAAACGTCAAGTTTTCCTGCTCCTATGATGCTGCTTGACCTGCTGTGTTCATCCAGCCCCATGCTTGTTATCTAAGGTTGAGAAGGTAGGAGGGCCTTCATGGTAAACTCAGCCAGTACAGGAATTGAAACTGCGCTGTTGACATCACACTGCATGGCAAACCAGCTGCCCAGCCAACTGAGCTAACTAACTCCCCGCCAGAACTTTTTATTTATTCACTCATGGGATATGGGTGTCAATGGCTTGGCCAGATCTTATTGCCATTGCTCGTTGTCCTTCAGAAAGTGGTTGTGAGCTGCCTTCTTGAACCATTGCTGTCCATGTGCTGTTGGTATACCCACAATTCCTTGGGGAAGGGTGAAATTCCAGGATTTTCACTCAGTGATACTGAAGGAATGGTGATATATTTCTAAACAGGATAGTGAGTGACTTGGAAGAGAACTTGTAGGTCATGGTGTTCCCATGTTCCTGCTGCCTTCAACATGGAAATGGTTGTTGGTTTGGAAAGTGCGGTGGAAAGAGCCTTGGTGAATGTCTGCACTGCAAGTTGTAAATGATACACACTGCTGCTAACTGAGCATCAGTGGTGGGAGGAGTGGATGCTTGTCAATGTGGTGCCGATCAAGTGGTCTGCTTTGTCCTCAATGGTGTCAGGTTACTTGAGTCAACACAGTGTGGAGCTGGAGGAACACAGCAGGTCAGGTAGCATCAGAGGAGCAGGAAAGTCGATGTTTCAGGTCGGGACCCTTCTTCAGAATTTGAGTGTTGTTGGAGCTTCAGCCAACCAGGTAAGTGAGGAATATTCCATCACCCCTGACTTGTGCCTTGTAGATGATGGACAGGCTTTGGGGTGTCAGGACGTGAGTTACTTGCTACAGTATTCATCATCTCTGACCTGCTCTTGTAGCTGCTGTACTTATATGGTGAATCCAGTTGATGTTCTGGTCAATGGTAACCCTAAGGTTGTTGATAGTTGGGGTTCAGTGGTGTTAACACAATTGAATGTCAAGGGGCACTGGTTAGTTCACCTCTTATTGGTAATGGTCATAGCCTGGCACTTGTGTAGTGCGAATCTTACCTGCCACTTATAAAGTCAGAGAGTCATAGCATCATACAGCATGGAAACAGACTCTTCAGCCCAACTCATTCATGCCAACCAGTTTCCCGAACTAAACTAGTTTCATTTGCCTGTGTTTGGCCCATATTCCTCTCAAAGTTTTCCTATTTGGCTGCTGTCCAAACATCTTTTAAATATTGCAACAGTGCCTGCACCTACCACTCCTTCTGGCAGTTCATTCATGCCCCGATTGACTGACTGACTGATGAGTTGTAGACCACCATCAACAAAAGATGTCCAAAATGATTCAAGGAGAAAGTCCACAACACCCTCCCAAATGGATTAGGGATAAGTAATAATTACAATCTGATCTAGTGGACTACAGTGGTGATCTAATAACGCCACTGTACAGGTTGAGTTCGTGGGAGAAGTAATGGCAGATTTCATAATGATCAAGAAAGGTTGGAAAGCGAGCTATCAAGGTGTCTTTTGGCCAGTTGAGAAAATCACTAAAATCAGAATTTTAGTTGGAACATTTAATTAGATGGACTTGAGCTTAGATATGATGCCCTCCTGAGTCAACTAGCCTGTTGATCCAGGCTGATTCCACGCAGCCACATTTTAAGATTGGGAGAGATAAAAGGTACTGCAGATGCTGGAGAATTGGAGATAACAAGCATGGGGCTGGATGAACACAGCAGGTCAAGCAGCATCATAGGAGCAGGAAAACTTGACGTTTCGGGCTAAACCCTTCATCAGAAATGGGGGAGGGGAAGGGGGTTCTGAAATAAATAGGGAGAGAGGGGGAGGTGGATAGAGGATGGATAGAGGAGAGGATAGGTGGAGAGGAGGCAGACAAGTCAAAGAGGTGGGGATGGAGCCAGTAAAGGTGAGTGTAGGTAGGGGGGTAAGGAGGAGATAGGTCAGTCCAGGGAGGACGGACAGGTCAAGGGGGCGGGATGATGTTAGTAGATAGGAGATGGGGGTGTGGCTTGGGGTGAGAGGAAAAACAGGTTAGGGAGGTGGAGATGAGCTGGGCTGGTTTTGGGATGCGGTTGGGGGAGGGGAGATTTTGAAGCTTGTGAAATCCACATTGACGCCATTGGGCTGCAGGGTTCCCAGGCTGAATATGATTTGCTGTTCCTGCAGCCTTCGGGTGGCATCACTGTGGCATTGTAGGAGGCCAAGGATGGACATGTCATCTGAGGAATGGGAGGGGGAGTTGAAATGGTTCGCGACTGGGAGGTGCAGTTGTTTATTGCGAACTGAGCGCAGGTGTTCTGCAAAGCGGTCCCCATGCCTCCGCTTGGTTTCCCCGATGTAGAGGAAGCCATAACGGGTACAGCGGATGCAGTATACCACATTGGCAGATGTGCAGGTGAACATCTGCCTGATGTGGAAAGTCTTTTTGGGGCCTGGGATTGGGGTGAGGGAGGAGGTGTGGGGGCAGGTGTAGCACTTCCTGCGGTTACAGGGAAAAGTGCCGGGTGTGGTGGGGATGGAGGGGAGTGTGGAGCGGACAAGGGAGTCACGGAGGGAGTGGTCCCTCCGGAAGGCAGATAAGGGTGGGGAGGGAAAGATGTCTTTGGTGGTGGGGTCTGATTGCAGATGGCGGAAGTGTCGGAGGATGATGCGTTGGATCCGGAGGTTGGTGGGGTGGTATGTGAGGATGAGGGGGATTCTTTTTTGGTTATTGTTGCGGGGACGGGGCGTGAGGGATGTGTTCCGGGAAATGCGGGAGACACGGTCGAGGGCGTTCTCGACCACTGTGGGGGGGATGTTGCGGTCCTTTTTTCTGAAATAAATAGGGAGAGAGTTTTGGGAGTTTGCTTTCTGCATGTTCAAGGTTATGGTTCACTATTCTCCACATGATGACAATGACATTTTCTGTCCACAGGTTTCTGCTGGAAGAATTGATGTGGACTCGATTCTTTGCTGTCGAGATTAGCTAGTGTCAGCCATGGTGCGGCAATAAACATTCTCAGCTTTGACTCCAAAGGCTATGAATTCAAGACCCACTCGAGCACAATAGTGGGCCTGATGAATCACTGCTGTGCTGAGTGTTGCCTCAAGAGCCACCCTTCAGGTTAGATGAAGATGTTGTCTACCCTTTTGGGAAGGTGTACAAGATCCCATGGCACTGTGACATAGAGGGGCAGGTGTGTTTTAACTGAGATACTGGCCAATATAGCTCACAGAAGTGTCAGGGTGCAGAAGGAGGCCATTTGGCCCATTCTGCTAGGTCTATTCCCTAATGCCAGTCTCCTGCCTTTTAGAATTAGAATAGCCTTCATTGTCACATGTACTAAATGATTAAAGTGAAAAAAGTTTATATGTCGCCAACTACAGTGCCAACTTAGGTACAAAAGAACCAAGGCACAGCTTTTTTAGTCACAAGACCTTAAGAGAGTAGAGAAATAAAATGTCCAGCATTACGGAAGTAAAAATTCAGTGCAACAAACCACACTGGCACCTAGCTTCCAGCGTGCACAGGCCCCTGGTCCCACTCTGCACCAGCGGCATGCCATGCCGGGAGGCTATTGTGCCAGGCCAGAAGATTGCCATGCCATGCCAGAAGCCCCCTACGGAAGGAGGCTGCTGTGCCAGGCCAGAATACTGCAAACCATTCTATCAAAGTAACCATTCAATGCCCTCTTGAAGGCTTCAATTGAAATTGCCCAGACCATGCATTCCATACCATATCTACTTACCGAGTGAAACAGTGTTTTCTTAAATCACCCTTGCTTCTTTTTACACATCACTTTAAATTGATGACCTCTTGTCTTTTTTTTTCTCTTATAATTGGGAACAGATTCTCCATATCTTTTCTATCCAACCTTCTGATTTTGAAAAACTTATCCCTTAGGCAACACTATTAAAACAAAGTAGCTCCCATTAATACATTGCAGTTTGTCAGAGCTCAATGTGCACAAAGTGGCTGCTGCATTTCCTGTATTACAACAACGAGAATACTCCAAAGGTAATTTATTAGCAGTAAGTCACTTTGGGACATTCTGAGATTTTCAAATGCAAATAATTTCAGTTCTCCCATTTTTATTTACTTAAAATGCACCTGCCTTGTAAAAAGAGAAGCAGATTTCTTTGTTAATAAAACGTACATGAAGTATTAGAGCCAGGGAAAGAAAATGTACGTGGAAGAGAGCAAAGTGATAATGAAAGTGAAATCTGCCGTAGCTCCGGGGCTGCCATCTCATTAGAGGGAGATGACTGACGGTGAGTTTAACCTGAGGGTCACCTTGCTTCAGGCAAAGGGTGAGGATGAAAAGGTGTGGTGTTTCTGATAGAATCAATACAGTGTGAAAGCAGGCCATTTAGCCCATCATACCCACCCTGACCCTCTGAAGAGCATCCCACCCAGACCTACCCCTATCCTCTACATTCCCCACCCGACATGCAATTTAGCACAGTCAATCCACCAAACCCACGCATCTTTTGACTGTGGGAGGAAACCCACACAGACATGGGGAGAACATGCAAACTCCACACCAACAGTTGCCCAAGGCTGGAATTGAACCCAGTTCCCTGGGGCTGTGAGGTAGCAGTGCTAACTACTGAGCCACCATGCCGACTTGGGGGCAATTGCAGCCAGTGCAGGAATTAAACCTGAGCTGCAGGTCTCACTCTGTATTGCAAGGCAGGCATCCAGCCAACTGAGCTAACCAACCCAGCCTTAACCAAACAAGCTGGCGAAACATAAATGCCCCGAATTAGACTGGTACTGATTACGGTTGGGTAAACCTCCTGCCCAGAATTTTCCTTCTCTGCAACTGTGCCCATCCAATCATCTTTGTCAGAAAAATCTGCCTCTGCCATTTGTCTTTTCTTTTCTTTGTTTTGCTCACGTTTCTTTCAAGCCTTCTGCAGTGGGTTAAGCAGCAGCATCGGCACAGCAGCGAGAGCAGGTAGTCTCCTGGTAGTCTGAGGCAGCAGTGGCAGACACTGCTCCTGCTGCTGATCGGAGACGGCAATAAGGATGTTCTCCTGCGCGTGGGGCCAGCTGTGGCAAAGGTCCTCCAGTAATCGGCAGCAACAGCAAGAATACGCTTTCTCCCAGTGATTGATATGAGGCTCGCAGGCTGACCCAAACATCAGGCCATAGCTAGGCCTGGGTGATCGATATGAGGCTCGCAGGCTGACCCAGACATCGGGCCATAGCTAGGCCTGGGTGATCGATATGAAGCTCGCAGGCTGACC
>JAHRHZ010000020.1:6913267-6992848 GCA_024137785.1 Ginglymostoma cirratum
TCGCAGGCTGACCCAGACATCAGGCCATAGCTAGGCCTGGGTGATCAGTATGAGGCTTACAGGCTGACCCAGACATCAGGCCACAACTAGGCCTGGGTGCCTGCATCAGCTGTTCCACAAACCTTTATGGAGATAAGGCCTAGACTTTGAGGTCTGGGCATTTTTCTTACCTTTTGGTTTACTTTTATTTCTGCTGCTGCTTCTTTTTTGAGATTCTGGTTTTGTAACCAAGATGAATAGTGAGCCAGAGAATAGTGAGTTTGTACACTTTTCACTGTACTCATGTGTTCCTATACTTGAGTACGCTTGACATTAAAAATCTAATTCTAATTCTCACTTTTCGTTTTCTGATGATTATCCTCTGACTGGTAATTCACCACGTATTAGGCTATTGTTATCAGCCCAATTTTTAGAGCTGTGACGCGATGGATTCTATTGTGAAACAAGATTGGTAAACAAGAAAGCATTGCTCATTGGAGGCCAAATCTCAATTTGAACTTTCTGTACAGTGGCTGGTTAGGGAAGCACTTGCCCAATAGAGTTATTACAAGACTATTCACCCAGAGATCCAGTGATGTTCTGGGAACCAGTCAGATGGTGGAATTTGAATTCAATAAAAATCCAAAATTAAGAGCCTAATGATGAATATTAAACCATGATTAAGGGAAAAACCCATCTGGTTCACTAATGTCCTTCAGGGAAGAAAACTGCTATCCTTACCTGGTCTGGCCTACATGTGACTCCAGATCCAAAGCAACATGGTTGACCCTTAACAGTCTTCTTGGCAATTAGGGCGGGGCTATAAATGCTGACCTCACCAATAATCTTCGCGTTCCAACAGTGAATGAAGAAATTAACTTCAGGGCCCTGTTATTCCATTGGTGACATTTCACATAGAGTCATAGAGTTATACAGCATGGAAACATACCTTCCAACCAGTTCATGTAAGCATAATCTCAAACTAAAGTAGTCCCACCTGCCTGCCCCTGTCCCAAATCCCTCCAAACCTTTCCTATTCATGTACTTATCCAAATGTCGTTTAAACCTTGTATGATCCATGTGAGTCGCTTAAACTGCCCTTGTTAGAAGGAAACCATAATGGGAAATTCTCTTCATTGCAAACATCTTTGGAAAATTGAATGACTGAATGGCATGAGTGCATGTTTAGAATTACTACCATTTCAGCATCGTTGTTAGACCTTTATGTATGCTGTATAGATTGTCCGATACCTGTGATTACTAAGCATCCCACCGGGATCATTATCTAAGTTTCTTAGGCCATTTCACAGTTGAGTGAAAATCTAAATAGAACCATCTTTGTGTAATTGAGCAGAAAATGATTCTCTCCAAACAAGTTTGACTCTTAGAAACAAGGAAATCAGGAAAAAAAAAATCAACTGCAAATGTTGCTATTTTAGTTATATTTTCAAGAAAAACATGAGGTGACTCCTGCCACAATTCTGATTAAAAGTGATTTCAGCTCGAGAGCAATATGTTGACAATTACGAATTTCCAAAAGTCCTTTTGCTTTAATAAAAATGACCTTTTATCTCTCTGAGAAAGAGACAAAAATATTCTTTTTCAGTTTATCTGTTAATGTGAGGACATCAGGTGAAAATATGTAAAGTGTGTATTTCAGACCTAAACATAAACCCTGCTCTTTTGAACTTCGAGATTCTTCACATTTAATACAATTGCTCTAGACCTGAGCCTTGGAATCAAGTAGCAACCAACCTTCATACAATTTTCAAAAGTTGCAATAATCAAAGCTGTTCCTTTTATATGCAACAGAAAAGGTTTTGTAAGTGAGTGATTATATTAATACATAGCCTACTTCAACATGCCATATCTACCTTTCTTTTCATTTTCTAAAACTAACATAAATAGAAATGAAAAAACTTAGTAATTCAAGATCAAGGGCACAATAATCACCTCTCCGATATAGAAATTGTCAGGTGAGCTCCACACCTACAGGTGCCTCGACTCTCTAGCGGAGGATTTTTTGATAAGGCTGCACTGAATTATGAGACGAGATACTCGACCTGTTTCTCTGGTGCAAAATCAGTGCCAGTCAAATTTCAGAAGTCAATGTGCTTCGTCCAAACTTTACAGAAGAGATCATGTTAGCTGAGGAAACATTTAGTCATCTAGGACGCCCCTCTGAAATCATGCTGTCAGTTCTTTATGTAAACAATTCATTGCCCGGCATCAGTGGTAGGACTCTGAATGTGAAATTCAGATGAAAGCACGAACACAGGAAATTTTTCTTAAAATATGCAACCCTGACACTTTCAGCTTAATTTTTTGGGGAACTAGGATTTCCAAGAGTGTTCCTATCCTTCCTTATTAGCAAGCTGGAACAAGGGTGTCCATAGGAGTTGACAATTAATGTTTTCTGAAGCCAAATTTAGTTCAAACATTTTAAGGAGTGTTGTGAAATGGGTATCATACACCTCCCTGATAGTTTACGCGTCAATATTTACCTAGGTTCTTGCCTTCTCTAAAGGAAGACCAAGAAAAAATGCATAGATGCGTACACTTGTATATTTTCCAATGGCACTGAACTTCTTGTGTACTTTTGTCTGGATAAAACAGACCTGAGAAATTCCATTCACTTGCTCTACTACCTGCATCTGTGAAATTTGTGCATATGCTTTAATAGATAAGTGCACATTGGAACCAAGTTTTCTTTTATACACTATTGGGATGTGGGCATCACTGACAGGCTAGCATTCATTGCCCATCTGGGATGCCAGTGAGCTGCTTTTCTGAATGGCTCCTGTCTACATTTAGTAGGTAGACCCATAATGTTGTTAGGGAGAGAGATCCAGGATTTTGATCAAACAGCACTGAAGCAAAGACATTCTATTTCCAAGTCGGGATGGTGGGTGACTTAGAGGAGAACTTGCAAGTGGTGGTGGTCCCAATGTATCTGCTGCCCATGTCCTTCTCGATGGAAGTGATTGTGGGTTTGGAAGATGCTGTCTGAAGGACCCTTGGTGAATTTCTGCAGTGCATCTTGTAGATAGTACGCACTGCTGCTACTAAGCGTTGGTGGCGGAGGGAGTGGATGCTTGTGGATGTAGTGCCAGTCAAGCGGGCTGCTTTGTCCTGGACGGTGTCAAGCTTCTTGAGTGTTATTGGAGCTGCACCCATCCAGGGCAAGTGGGGAGTATTCCATCACACTTGTGCCTTGTACATGGTGGACAGTCTCTGGGAAATCAGCCACGGTATTCCCAGCCTCTGACCTGTCCTTGTATTTATATGGCAAGTCTAATGGAGTTTCTGGTCAATTGTAACCCCCAGGATGTTGATAGTGAGGGATACAGTGATGGTAATGCAGTTGAATGTCAAGGAGTAGTGGTTAAATTGTCATTTAGTGGAGATGGCCATTGCATGGTAGTTGAGTAGTGTGAATGTGAAGGATTCCAACATTGCATTTTCTGCAGCAATATCTCCAAACAATCTGTACTAATTATGAGAGTGCATCAATGCTGTCAACACGTGTTGAACCTAAAATGGAATCGTAGACTTGACACCACCTACCCTGTCAGCTGACCAGTTGTTAAGTGAAAATGGAACATACACTTTATGGCCATCCCTTTTCCATAAGGAAGAAAAGCTTTATGAGGAACACTCCCTGTAAGAGATTTTGCAACTCCCACCCAACCAAATGCGCATTTTCCATGTACCGTGTGCTTAGTAATGTCAAGGGTGTTCTTCTCTGGTTGAATTTGGTGATGCTGTCTCTCTTGCACTGTGCCTGAGGCTGCTTCCATTTCATGAGACAGCACAGGTCTGAATTTGCCATGGTCACCCCAGCCCCATGTATGTGACGGATTCAAATCAAGATGTGCAGGTTAGGTGGATTGCCCTTGCTAAATTGCCCATAGTGTGTAGGGATGTGCAGGCTAGGTAGGTTAGCCGTGGGAAATACAGGGTTAAGAGGGATAGGGGAGGGGAATGTGTCAGGATGGGATGCTCTTTGGAGGGTCGGTGTAAGCTCAATGAGCCAAATAGCCTGCTTTCACACTGTAGGGATTCTACATGTAGACAGAGCATCAGGCAAAAATGCAGTGTGAAATACAGCGAGGCTCTTAGGGTGGGCAGAGCTCATAACTTGTTGGGGAGGCAGAGATGCGATGGGCCAAACGAGACTCTGTCGAGACGGCCTGATTGAACAACATGATCAATGCAAAAAAGCTGCATTTCTTTTGAAACCAGTTGCGCTGGTCACAAAAGCACATCAGGAGTTTGTTTATACATACACAACACTTCCAATTCCAATAATTCCTGGCATAGCCAAAGAAACCCACGTCCCGCTAACAAAAAAAAACTATGGTAATGAGCAGCGACTGACTTGATTGCTCTTCAGAGATAACAGGAACTGCAGATGCTGGACAATCTGAGATAACAAGGTGCCTGCTCCTCTGATGCAGCTTGGCCTGCTGTGTTCATCCAGCTCTACACCTTGATTGCTCTTCAGACAGGATCTCTCACAGAAAAGCTTGATGGCTTTACAATTATGAATCAATTTGTATCACTGCTAATTGTTAACTTTAAGTAGACTACAGCCTCTTGTATCAGTTGCAATGAGTCCGCGTTCAGTTGTACAAGATTTCTATCTTATGTGACAGCAACAGTGACAACAGACCTTGGCACTGAATCATCACACAGTTTATACTAAAATGTATCACTTCAGGAGACACATTAGAGAAAGACTCCCTGAGGTGAGAAGCAATTGCTGAACTGAAGCCAGACTGCATTGCGCGGTACCTTATTGCTTCCGATCTCATAAGGGAAAATGGGAAGCCATAAAGAGAAAATACTGCGATGTAACTGAGAGTGTGATGTGCATGAGAGAGCTATAATGAAAGTCAATTGCAAGCATTGGCCTTTTAGACAAGATCAGATCCCAAGGTGACTTAATTGAAGCTTTTGAAATTTTGAACGGACTGACAAAGCCAATTGGAACAACCTACACATTACTGCAAAGTGTTTAGGTGCATGGAGACACTAGCCAAGAAACATCAAGTTGAGAGTGAGGAGAGAAATAAGCTTTTATTGTCACCCACAGGGTTCTCAACTCGTGGGATAAGTTAATGGAGCAAAGAACATTTTTAAATCGAGTGACAAGGTGAAAAATATAAATCAGCTAATTTTAGACCATTTTTAAATAGTCAAGCCGTGAAAGGTCAAACACTTTGACTGAAAATCCTTGATCTATGATTACACGAGGCAAGAACTCATCTGTTCAAAGAGGAAAACGTCTACGGAGATATAAAAATATCAACAAAGGAAATCTTCCCCACTGAAAAATACATGAACAATATTTCTTTTTGGCTTCAGCACATTAATACACTGTTCTGAAGAGAGATTTGAGAAAGAAAGCCTTTTATCACAGGAATTAAGAGGTTAAGGGGAAATCAGATTGAACAATTAAAAATTATTAATGGATCGCACAGGCTGCATTTTAACAAATTGGCCATTGAGGCATTTTTACAAAGACACGCCTTTAAGATTGTCACAAAAATGTTACAAGAAAAAGGTTACAAAATTATTTTGTTGAACTGAGAATTATTGGGTTGTGCAGTGCTTTGTCAAAAATTTAGTGAAATCGTGTTCTTAAGTTCTCTTAAAAGGCAATTCGATATTTCCTTTCGAAACGAGCATTATCAGAGAGTATAAAAAGTGGGCAGTTCAGTGGATTTAGAGAAATAGCTTACCTGCAGAAAGATATCAGTGCAGACTGAATGGGCCAACTGATCTTTTTTTCATGTCTTTTCTGTAACCCCTATCCAATTAATGCAATTCAGATGATACTTCAAAAAATGTACTTTAAAAATGATGGATCATCCATATTCTGTTGGTGGGATGTTATGTGTAAAAAGATTGTTGCATCTCCTTACTTAAGAACAATCTGCAGCTCAAATTAATTTGATAGTCTGTGAAATGCTTTGAGATGTTTTTCCATAGATATGATAAGATACTATATAAATGCAAATCTTCCTTTTTACTGTGAAACATGAATGTCTGCATCAATTCATTGACTGTAGAGATGAAAATAAATTTTAACTATTTCCCCACTCTTGAGGGGTCTGTTGTTTTACAAAGATGGGGCTGTTATGCCATGCAATACACAGCACAGTGCAATGTAACACTGGTACCATGCGGTTGTGTCATATCAAGGTCATAGAGGGTGGAATCTTATCGCCGCTGTGAGCAATGTGTGCTATAGTGAAATATGTGTGAGAATCCAATAAGATGTCCAGAGAGGTCTGTCTCAATATTGAGATCATCTCACTTCATCATCTATGCTTTTGATAAGGGGTAGGGTGAGTTTCTCGCTAGGAAGTGACAGGATGCCAGTTAAAGGCAGTTATTTCCTGTTAAATGCCTTATTAATATGCTGCATTAATATTCAGTTTCCTATTTTAACAAACATACCAAACGTGCTACATGTCGATAATTTTCCATTTGGAGTAGGACAGATGTGTTAGCAGATGGGACCTCTAGTTTACAGAGACAGTAAGGTCAACTTGTTTCATTGCTGTGTTGCCATGAAACTTTCGAGACTGGAATGTTTTTTTTTCTGTCAGCAGTCATATTTGATTCTGTTGAATCTGTAGCAAGTTGCATCTTTTTAGAGGTGGCCATTGTTACTAGAATTATTACAGAATTTCCATAAATCCTTTCCTGTTGTGCAAGACTTGCAGAAACTACACGGGAACCAATGCAAAAACTCACACCCGTTGGGTTCCAGGTGAAAATTCCAGATGTTGGTTGAGATGTTTGCTCATGTTGACATGAGCTCAGTTCTTTTTGTTTTATTTGGGATGTGGATGTGGTGGTGAGCTGCCTTGATGAACTACTGCGGTCCTGGGGTCTAGGGACATCCACAGTATAGTTTGGGATGGAATTTCAGGATGTTGATCCAACAGCACTGAAGGAACAGTCACGTCAATCCGTGTCAGTTTGGTGTGTGGTTTGGAGAGGAATATGCATGGTGTTCTAAGAATTAGGTCACAGTCAGACCAGTCATAAATATTTCTTTTTTAAGAACTGGAATGTCTCATTTTGTTCACAAAGATTTGTTATATGGCCTACCATGCATCTTTAGACTGTGACTCCTTGACTTTGTACACCCTGGTCATTGGGAACATCCTTTCTGTACTTATCCTGCCCAGTCCTTTTAGGATTTTATTGGTTTCTATGAGATTCTCCCTCATTCCTCTAAACTCCAGTGAATATACTCCTAAGCAATCCAGTCTGTCCCCATATGTCAATCCTGCCATCCCTGCTTTGCGAAGTTGAGTAGAATAGAGTACTTTGGAGTGGGAGCCACAAAGTTAGAATTTGGTGTTTGTAAAATGCTCGGGGGGAAAGCATTGCATGGTTCCTTTAAAAGATGATGTGCTTTTTTTTCTATGATTAGAGACGTAAAATGGATGCCTGTGAGCAGCAGCTTGATAGTTTGCAAGTATACAGAGAACACCTGAATTTAAACATTTGTATCGAAAGGCCATACAGTTAACAGGCCAAGAAATAGTTTTTACTAAGCCAACAGGGTTTTGAATTTAGCTAATCAATTTGAACCAGGCACTTAGATACCAAAAACTAATTAAATTTAAATCTGATGGTTTTGAAAACATAGGACCAATCCGATTGTAAGAAATTGATATGTCTTCAAGGGTATAAAAGGAGAGGACATTCAGACATAGATAGGAGAACTAACTGCCATCTGCCAGACTTAAATGCCCTCAGCTCTCAAAAGAGAATCGCTAGCTCTTACAGACTCCAAATGTCTTAGAGAAAGCACCATCTAAATAACAAAGGTACCCATGGCACAACTAGTGAATATTCCTGAAAGAAGAATTGACGGAGATGGCATTGAGCATTCCAGAAGACGTATAATCTGGCTATAGTTTTGAGAGACTACATTCTATCTCTTTTTAATATAAGTAGGACTTGTATTTGTTGGAACAGCATACTTATAGAATCTTGTTTTATTCCAGAATAGTTTGTAGTTAGAAGGCGTTTTTACAGTTTGTTAATAGTTTAGTTAATTTGTTCACTGTTAGAGTTAGATGAATAAATTGCTACTTGTTGATTGCAAAGTGAGTGTCAAGGATTTATTTTATTTAACCACTAGAAGTTGCTGAAAGGCAGGTTACACCACTTTTCATACTCCTGTGACAAATTATAGGGTGAGATGTTCCTCTTTGGGTGTTTCGGTTTTAGTTCTCAGAGGGTGAGTGTCAACCTCCACTTTATAACATCAGGAATCATTATGGTAAACCTCTCTTGCAATCCCTCCATACCTAGAAGATCATTCCTCAGAAAAGGAGACCAAAACTGCAGAGTGATATTCAAGTAGGCTATTTGGAAGAGATTGTGACGTCGTGGTAGTTACTGGCTAATTCGCTCAGAGGTCCAGTTCAATGCTCTGGAGATATGGATTTAAGGCCCACTAGGGCAGCTCATGGAATTTAAATTGAATGTATCAAATCCAAAATTATACCACCAAATCTCAGCAATGATGAAGCTGGTATTAATTATTGTTTTAAAAAAACCCAACTTGTTCATTAATATCCATCAGGGAGCAAAATCTGCTCTTCTTACCTGGTCTGGCGCACATGTAACTTCAGACCCACAGCAATGCAGCTGACATTTAACAGTCCTGGCTAGACACTTATCTCAAGGGCAACAAACACTGGCCTTGTCAGCAATGTTTATATGCACCAGAAGAATTAATAAAGGTTGATGGCCAAGAAATGCAAGGAGTCAGATTGATGCAAATTATCAGCATAACTAGTTTGTTAAAATGTAGCCAGAATCCCCTTAGGAACATAGAAATATAAATGTGACAAAGTTATTGAGCTCCCTGAGCCTTTCCACTTTTCAATGAGATCATTGCTGCTCTGTGACCTAACTTCATATATCCGCATTTTCTGTTTGCTCAAAACTTTTCATACATTTAAAACAAAAATGAATGCAAATGATTAAGCTTCATTGTTGGCCCTGATTTCCTTTGGTATCATATAATCCTGCAAGATTTCAAATCCCTTGCAACGTAATCTAATGATATATGCAGGTCTGACTTTATTACACAACAATGGCAAGGGTTATGTAATATCTATTCATCTATACATGTTATCCATGAAATATTTAATTAATAAATCTTATGAGGGATCACGGTATTTAGAAGGAAAAAAAACATACCTTGCCAAGGACCACTTTAAAAATAAAGGTGCTGTTCTCAATCACTTTGTAATGATACAGCACTAAATGGTTCTCAATAGATGTACTATATGAGGTTTCCTGAGTGTAAAATCAGCAGAGCTAATCCAATTCTACAAAATGCAGTTCATCTCTATTCCAGGGAGCCTCTCTTTATAGATGGATTACTGTTCAAAGATAGGACTCAGCTGAGACAAATGCTTTTGGATATATATGGGAGTAAATGCTTTCTCCCTAAAGCCTCCTTCTCCATTAAGTGCATGTAAATCAAACTCTGTTTAAAATGCTGAAACATGCAAATATAGCAATGGATCTGTGGTGGTTCCAGCTGAGAATGTGCCTTGGAGCGAAGTCCCATGGCCCATAGAGCTTCATTCTACCAGCAGTTATTGTATTAAAGTATTTGCAAGATAAACCAGTGGCAAACAATCCCTTTAGACAAACATTCTATTGAATAGGACAAGTGGGTCAAAAGGCAATATGCTGCAGTGTAATATATACAATTTACAGTGCATCATGGGAAATTGTCAGAGTACTGAGTATTAATGCAGGAAAGATGTGCAAGTTAGGTGGATTGGCCATGTTAAATTTCCCATAGTGTCCAGGGAAGTACAGGCTAGGTGGATTAGCCATAGGAAATGGGAGGTTACGGGGATAGGGTGGGGGGCTGGGTCAGAGTAAGATGCTCTTCGGAGGGTAGGTGTGGACTCGATGGGTCGAATGGCCTCCTTCCGTACTGCAAAGGTCCAATGATTCAGTGATTAATCATAAAATGCAGAATTGATAAAAGGGAAATATTTGATAAAATAGTATTTTCTTTACAGTAGCACAACACAAACAAGGCTCTCCAATTGCTGCACCCCTCAGCCTGTGCGTCATCCCCTTTATTATAACATATAGAGAACTGATTCTTTCACCAAATGGCTGCAGGATAATAATCAAAAGCAACGATTTGTAACTGTTGATATCAAGACACACTGTAGCTGCCACACTCCCGTGTGTGATAAAATTTTATTGTGTGGCGTAACAATATTGTGACTGGAATAACTTTCCTGGTCTGACCGAGTCTGTTGCTTTACGGTACTTTAAGTTGATTAAACCCAATGGCATTCATGCTGAAATGACAGCAATGGTTTATTCCCATGTGGCGATTAAAGGAAAGAATTTCTCCAGTTGCTTTGTGTTGTGACATTGTAAATGCAGGCAGAGAGCTTTCTGCTAATTGGTACATCTACTAAAATTGTCTGCACAGTATGCATGATATCAGTACAAATAGAAGGCAGGAGAATTCATCATTTTCTCTTATAATTTTTTGGTATTCGGTTACAAGGAAAGATAATCATAATGTCCCTCAGTTTACTTTGGCCTGAAATTTTTATCCTCATGAACTTAATGGCTCAGCTCCATAGAGAAAAATTTGTTCAAGATGTGCATCTAGACAACAAGGATGAAAGGCAGACAGCAGGATCGAGTAACTTTACATTCATTGTTATAATCTTGGTCAACACCAGTAACTTTGTTTTTGAAAAGAAGAAATCTGAGATTTTATTTTAACTGAAGAAAGGAAGCCACAAGATTCTAGAATTTAAAGGCAAAGAATATTTGCTATACAAGAGTCAAACAAAGCCAACATTAAAGACCATCCTGATTATGTACTATACTGTAAAACCCAAAGTGAACAGGTGAAGGTGATGGACGGTCAGATTTTGGTCGAGTATAAATTGTAAATCACCTATTAAATGGCAATTACAACTTGTTTTATTCACTTGTGGGGTGTTGCTATTGTTGGTTGTTTCACTATTTATCGCACATTCCATTTGCCCCTTGAGAAGGTGGTGATTAACTGCCTACTTGAATCGCTGCAGATCATGGTGCTGTATCCACAATGCCCTTAGGGAGTGAATTCTGGGATTTTGTCCCAATGACAGTGAAGGAACAATGATATATTTCCAAATCAGGAAACTTGTAGGCGGTGGTGTTCCCATATATCTGCTGCCCTTGCCCTTCTAGGTGGAAATAGTCATGGGTTTGGATGGTGTTGTCCAAGGATCTTTGGTGAATTTCTGATGAAATTCAGACAGATCTTACAAATTGGCTTGGAATCCATTCAACACATACATAATCAATCTCAGCCACAAAGTTCAAAACTCTGTCTTCTTCATAATGAATTGCAACTCCTCTCCTTTTAGAATTTAACCTGGACATCAGCTGACAACAGCACTGAGCTGACCTGAGTTCCACAGGCATGGTTTTCACCAAAGGAAACTCTGTAGATCATCTTCATTTATGACAACATGTGGCTGGATGGCATAGATCCATCATTGCTATGAGCAAGTATTAGAAACAGCCTCAGCAACCAGAGATGTGCTTATTCACATCTGCTGGATCTAGCCTTTGTTGTCTTCACCCTCTCTGTACTGCCCCACTGGAATCATTATCATCATCATCATCATCATCATCTACTGAGCTCTGATGGCTCTGTCTCCTTTTATACAGCAATAATCAAGTTCAATTTTTCGCTCAAGGTGTTTTGGTTTCCAATCTCAGTTTCAGTCTAAGTTTGCTTGTAGGAGGGTCAGTTTCTTTAAGTTTCCCACCTCAATTCAGGTCTGTCTAAAAATTTACATTTTGAAAGATGATGACAAACAATGTCAAAAAACTCTTGATACAATTCAGAGTCAGTCAAAAAATGCAAGATTCAGCCAATTGTGCTTCAATGTTAAATTGCCATATTTTAAACATTTTCTTTGTATTGAAAGAATTTTCATTAATTTTACCATGAAGCTAGAAGACTATTTCAATCTCAGAACAGCAGTTAAGACAGGAGTTAGTTCCTTTTACCTCCAATTAAATGGAATACTTTAACTCTCAGTCTTTGTGTCTGCAACACCTGAGACCCCTGGTTCATCAAAGCTTACGATCCAATGGCAGGCAATGTACTAGTTTACTAAAAGATGAAAAAGCAAAAAAGTATTTAAATACTTCTCGATGAATGAATGCCTTTGCTGGTTGTTAAAGAAGACCAGAGAGACATGGACTCAGAGTTGATATGAAGAGTATGTAAGGGAAAGCATGGAGAACTGATCATAGAATTCCAACACTGTGGAAACAGGCCATTCAACCCAACAAGTCCACACTGCCCTGCTGAAGCATATCCCACCCAGACCCATTCTCCCATCCCTGCATTTCCCACATCTACACTAACCTAAATGTCCCTGGGCTCTATAGCATGGCCAATCCACCTACCCTGCACATCTGTGGACTCTGGGAGAAAACCCATGCTGACGCAGGGAGAATGTACAAACTCCACACTGACAGTTGCTCAAGGCTGGAATTGAACCCAGGTCCCTAGCACTGTGAGACAGCAGTGCTAATCACTGAGCCACTGTGCTGCCCCAAAGGATTGCTTTCTCCAACAGAGTATTGATGGAGCAAGGACTATCATCATATGGTAAGAATGTAACGCCATTGAAAAAGGAACTGGATATGCAATTGAAAAGAAAGAATAGCAAATGATATGGGGAAGAACTGGGAAATGAGTTTAGAGATGATTGTTTCTGGTGGAGAGTTAGAACTGTGTAGACACTTGGACCGAATAGGCATCTTATCTGCAGTAATTTTCACAATTATAAGGCATCCTTGTAGCCACTAAATTGGCAGACGATTTTGATAACAATTGATTAGATTACATGGTTTCACAAGCCCATCTTACAGAGCAGGATGTTGCAGGGTATGGAAGGTTTGAGTTATAAAGGATGGCTGGATGGGCTGGAATATTTTTCACAAAAGTGTGGGAGGTTGCGAGGTGACCTTATAAAAGTTTATAAAATAATGAAGGGTATAGTTAAAGTTAATGGTAGCTGTTTTTTTTCCTCTTAAGGTGGCAGATGTCAAGACTAGTGGGCATATTTTTGAGGTGAGAGGACAGAGATTTTAAAAAGACATGAGGGTCAAATGTTTTACACAGAAGGTGGTTGGCATGTGGAATGAACTTCCTGAGGAAGTGGCGGATGTGGGTATAGTTACATTGCTTAAAAGACTTTCGGATAAGCACATGAATAGGAAAGGTTTGGAGGGATATAGGCCAGGAGCAGGCAGGTGGGACTAGTTTAGTTTGGTATTATGTTTGGCATGGGCTGGTTGGACCGAAAGGTCTTTTTCCATTGCTGTATGACTCTGCCATTCTATAATCCGAATACTGATATAGAAGAAAATTTCCAATAAAAACAGTGAAAACTAATGAAATTTCCAAAATACTCTATTGCAGTCTCAAGTGAAATCCCTGCACACTGCCTCACAGTGATACAATCTCTGAATGTAATATTCAAAGAGTAATAACGTTGTATCCTTGCCAGCAAAGACACGAAAGAAAAATGGATTGAACTCATTGTCATAAAGCCAAAAGTGATAGTTTGAAGACACAGGGCATTGAATATGGGAGTCAATTTATCTTGGGTAGCTGGTTTGCAATGCAGCGTAAAACAAACAACGTAAGTTCAATTCCTGCACTAGCTGAGGTTACTGTGAAGGACTCTCCTTCTTTACCATTTCCCTCGCCTGAGGCATAGTGACCCTCAGGTTAAACATACCACGTGTCATCTCTCTAATGAGAGAGCAGCTCTATGGTCCAGTAAGACTTTGCAACTTTACCTTTTCATTGAATACCAAAATAGAAGGACGTACAGTAATAACATGCAGATGGTACCTACAATCCTGATCTGGTTTGGCCATATCCAGCAGTAATACATTGGGTATCCTTTCTCTGAGCAGAAGGGAGGAGGGGCAATTGAACAAAGAGTCATTATTGGATCTCTGCCACACCCAACCACTTAACATTGAGGTTCATCAAATCTCGTAAAGCATTGTTCACTTCCAACAAAATACTTCTTCGAGAGTAATTTTAGATGTTGGGCAACAGTGCAAATATAATCAGTATTTGATCTGCAGCCCATTCCACATCTGTCCAAATTTTCATTCCCCTCACCTTCTAGGGAGCTTAAGAAATCAATGGATATCCCATACAGCTTGGTGTCTCATCCCTTTGAAAAAGGTTGCTCTTCAATCCAGGACCTCCTGGCCCCTGATTACTGGAACAACAAATTGGAGTTTTTCACTTGTGGAGGACCATTTTTGGTACAAAGCTAGGCCAGTAAAGGTTACGTCACCATGATCCCAGAAGATGGCAGGACTGTTCTTTCACAGACAGAGAAAGAGAGAGAACTGGTAGTAAGTTCAACCTGAGGTAAGGGACAAAGTTCATAATATGGGATCTTCATGGTGACCTCAGCCAGTGTGGGAACCCATGCTGTTGGCTTCACTCTGCAATCCATCTGTAAGAACAGCTAATAGATATTTAAAAAAAGACAGCTGCTCCCGAATAACCCATTCTCACTGCATTGTGCTGGCCCTTGCAATACCGTACACTTTAAGGAGCAACATCAGCATAAGACCTGTGCAAATGTAATATGGCACTATGTGAGGAACACAGTTAGAGCGAATTATTCTAACACTCCCAAATTTATGATTACCAGCAAACTATCATCAGTATAATTCATGTTACTGCTCTGCAGCTTAATACTTTATTGTATAGAGATTAATCATACTTATTTGAGACTGCTCGGGATAACCTGATCTATAGTGCTACACATGAAACAGGCCTGAGAAGGAAAATCTTTTTTTTTTAACTTTACACAAGCAACTTGCACTGCATACACTTTAGAGGAAAGAAAATAATCGGTCCAGTACCTAAGTCATCAAAGTGTCAGCTGTATGGAGAGACAACTCCATGGAGGCCCCTGGTAAATGTTCTTAGGTTATGTTCACTACATTTAAGTCTTCTCAGGAGAACAAACAATCCAGCCCTTCCTTGGCATTCTCTGGTGCAAATGTAAAAGGATAATTCCTTTCACTCCTCTTCCTTCAAATCAAGTTTCCCAGTGAGTTCTCCTCTGATAACTTAAATGCATTGTGCATGGTAAATAGATAGGGTTAGAGTTTTGTCCTGGGGAGCAATACAAAGCTAAGGTATTGTATCAGGCACCTGTTATGTACAGTATCGATATATAAATCCATCAACTGCAATGGAACCAAGTGCCAGCTTCTGACTTTAGTATCTGAGCAATCCACCAGAACCTGTTTTGCAAAAATTGCCCAAAATAAGTTTCAGACCAGATGGAATTGCAATGCTGATGGATATGCTTTATAGCCAATGGCCAACTTCACTCAGAAACTATAATATTTACTATTTTGTTGATGTATGATATGTTCACTTGTTCATGAATTCATTTGAAATATCTGAGCACTGTCCTCTACTAAATACAGCGATTGTTCATACATCCTATGAATGTTTATTTTTTCCATCGTTGTGGATAATGCTGGCAACACTGTTGTAATTGTTGCCCTGGAAAGAGGGCATTAGCTTTTCCACTTGAGCCACTGTATGCTTTGCTGCCTTTTGTGCATCCACAATTAATACTATTTGGAAGGTCCTTGGGAACATGTAACATTCACCACCCTAACCTATCTTCGTGATAGACTCACCAGGAGGGACGCAACCATGGTGAGTTGCAAATATGCATCTTACAGGGAAAGAAAAGAAAATCGCATTTATTTGAGGGCATCAGTTTAAGGTAAGAGGGGAAAGAATACATGGGAACCTGAGCCGCAACTTATTTACACAGAAGTGGGTACGCATATGGAATGAATTGCCAGCAGAAGTGCTTGAAGCGGGTGCATTAACAACATTTAAAAGGTATTTGGATAAATACATGGATAGGAAAGGTTTTGAAGGATATGGGCCAAGTGCAGGGAAATGCGGTTAGCGTGGATGGACATTTTGGTCGGCATGGACCAGTCTGAGCCGAATGGCCTGTCTCCATGCTGTAGGACTCTATGACACTATATGTATATTTTTCACTACCTCACAATGACTCAAAGCATTTTATCACCAGTGAAGTTGTTTTGAACTGTAGTCACTGTTGTAACGCAGGAAGAAATGCAGTCAAATTTGCAAGCTTCTAAAAACAGAAGGAAAATAAATGGTCAGATAATCTGTTTTAGTGTTATCATTTAAAGCTTACTGTTCAATATAGTGCCACAGGTGCTTTTATGCCTTGCTGAGGAGATGGATTGATCTTTAGTTTAATATCTCATCTGAAAGACAACACGCAGTCTGCATTTGGACGGCAGAATAAATATTGAGTGCATGGGTGGAGCCCTGATTAAGCATAGATGATGTTAGGTGGTACAAAAACAGAAGTTGCTGGGTAAGGTCAGCAGGTCTGTCAGTATCTATGAAGAGAAATCAGAGCTAACATTTTAGGTCCAGTGACCTTCCTCAGAACAGTCAGATTATGTTGTGCTTTTTGAGTATTATTGTAACTTCAGGTGATTGGATGAGATTCCATCACACTCCATACAGGCTGTCAGAATTGCAAACCACTCCAATATCTTGCATTACAGCTGAAAAAAAAGCTTGAATTTTGTATTTCTTACTGCTTTGAGATGATTTGGGATCATTTCAAGGTTTGTATATTCCTTAGCCCTCAATTTTTTTTTTATTCTGTATTGTATCAAATCCCTGGTGGGAAGTCTAATTACTGAAAAAATCCCATACATCCGTACTAATGCCTATTTCTTGAGCTGCACAAAAAGAACATTATATTCACAAAGGCCACAGATCTCATTTCTCACAGATAGTATGACAAGGTCTTCAATTTGATTTGTTTCAGTATTAAGATGAAAAGCTCCTAGCCACACTCAAGGCACTAAAAATTTCTTATCAGAATCAAAACCATTTAGTCCAAATGAAGACAGCGTCTTTTATATTTAATGCTTTATCATCAGCCAAGTATGAGTTCAGATGAATATGCTCTCCCATACATTGATCTATCAACAGTAAAACAAACATGCAGCCTGACAGACTAAAGCAAAGTTTAACAGGTCTTTTAATTGTACATCACCCTGCAAACTCCAGCATTTCATCATTTACTAAAGCTCTAGTTCTGGTTAACAAGCATCTAGACATCCACTCAATCCTGACTATCGAGAATAAAATGCTTTTGCTTTGTAGACTGCGAGGCAATTTCTCTAACGCATATATATCACATCCTGCGAGTTTGTATTCTCATTGTTCTCTCCTTATTTGAAAGATCTTTTGTCCTTTTGAGTTATGGGCCTTTCGTAATTGTAATCGCAAGGTAATGGAAATGAGCCATCCCCAGTGTGATTTCCTACCCTTTCACAGCTAGGGATGAAAAACAAAGCTCAAGCAATCTTTCTATTACAAAGGCAAGTCTTCTTACACATCATGTCACATTGATGACTATACTCAACTTACGCATTAACTCTGTAAAACCCTCTATCCCTTAAAGAATAAAGCTTTTCCTTTCCAGTATTATAATAACTATTCGTGACCTACTTGGGATTGCAGAGATGGTCTGCATAGATTCTGGTAATATTGGCATTCAACTTCAACAGGGACTATGCCTAAACATTTCTGGCTTTTATATCTATCACGCTCATGTCATATTGTTTGAAAATTGCAGTCCTTTTTTTTTAAAAGAAGTCGTTAAGAAATTGTATTAGATGATGCAGTCTCTGACAGTAATCTAACACTTATCCCTTAACTATGTCAATTCTTTCATCAACCTCTCTTCCAGGAGTACATTAAACAGAAATCCTATCAGGCATCAAATTAAAGTGTCAAGATGAGAGGCAATAGTGTTAGAGTATAAAAATCGCTTTCATTGGGAAAAGAATAACTTATTGTTTAATTTCTATGTCATGTTGAATAAGACTAGCTGTTATCACAATAAATAGATTTAAGAGATGTATTTTGCAATCCAGCATCTCTTATAAAATACCCTGATAAGGTAAATAAACTTGCATTTATGTAACACCTTGCTTTATTTGACATTTAAAATACCTTATACCCAATTATATACTTTTGAGAAGAATCACTGATGTGGGGAAATGTGACAATTTCGAGACAAGCAGCAACACAATTTGATCTAATCTGATTGAGTGAAACTGGTCAAAGTATAAATGTTGGTCAATACACTGCTTTTCAAATTCTTTATTCGTATCTTTAAGGGAAAGTAGGTAGGAGCTCTATTAATGCCTCAACCAAGATATTGCCTCTTGACAGAGTAGCACCCCCTTAGTAAGTACTGCTCTGGAGCATCAGCACAGTCTATGCACATATCTGTGCAAAGCAGAATGAACATGCAGCCCAATGAATCACATTTGAGAATGTGACTGCAGTTATGGATACTATGGGACCATAAGACCATGAGAAATAGGAACAAGACAAGATCATTCAGCCCCTTGAGCCTACTCCACCATTTAGTAGGATCATGGCTGATCCGATATTTCTTATGTCCACTTATCTGCCTTTCACTGTAGCTTTTGATTCCCCGACTGATCGAAAATCGATCTATCTCAGCCTTAACTATACACAAATATATGCTCTGCCCCCACAGCTTTATGTGGCAAGGAATTTCAAAGACTCACAACCCTCTAACAGAAGAAATTCCTCCTCATCTCAGGTTGTTGACTTGCTCGCCAAGCTGGCTTGTTTTCTTTCAGATGTTTCATCACCATGCTAGGTGACATCATCACTGAGGCCTCCAATGAAGCGAGTTATTCTACTCCGCTTGGAATTTATACTGTCTGGTCCGTTATGGTGAGTAATGCCATTTCTGGTTTTGATCTGTACGGGTTGTATATGGGGTCCAATTCTATGTGTTTTTGTTAGCATTACACATTAAGAACCATGCCTCTACGAATTCCCATGCGTGTCTATGTTTGGCTTGGACTACTATGGTTACATTATCCCAGTTAAACTGTTGGCCTTCATTGGCCGAGTGTACTGATATCAAGGAAAGTTTGTCGTGTCGTTTTGCTGCTAGCTGATGTTCGTGTATTTCGATGGCTAGTTTCCTTCCTGTCTGTCCGATGCAATGTTTGTGGCAGTCATTGCACGGTATTTTGTAAACCATGTTAGTTCTGCATGTTGTGGGAATAGGATCTTTATCCTTAGGAGTGTTTGTCATAAAGTGGCTGTGGGCTTGAGTGTTACCATGATTCCTTGTGGTCTTAGGAGTCTTGTTGTCAGTTCTGATATGTTCTTGATGTACAACAACGGAGGACACAGTGCACCCTGACACACTGGCCACACTGCCCTACATCAAGAATGATGGCATATTAACAATAGCAAAATACTGAGCTACAGAAACAAAAGCTAGAAATCTGGAACAAATACAGAGAATGCTGGAAAAACTCTGCATCTGTGGAGAGAGAAACAAAATTGATGTTTCAAGTTTGGTATGACCATGCTTCAGAACTGAAAAGCGATGGAAAGTGTTTTCTTTATGTATTTTGACAGCGGGGTGGAAGAGGAATGGAACAGATGGTGAAGAGGGACAATGCAAAAGACAAAGGGAATGTTCGTATGATGAAAGTAAGAAGAGAGTTAAAGTGGATGTGAATTAAGGTGTTAAAAGGAGAAAATGGGTTCTCTATACTATAAGCACAGTAAACTAGAGACAAAGACAATAAGGTTGGCAGGATTGTTGGGGGGTAACAGGAGAAACATGGAGAAACAGACATAATGCGGTTACTGGAACAAAAACAAAGGTCACCGGACCCGAAACATTAACTTTGATTTTTTTCCTTCACAGATGCTGCCAGACTTGCTGAGCTTTTCCAGCAACTTCTGTTTTTGCTCCTGATTTTACAGCATCCGCAGTTCTTTCGGTTTTCATTTATAATGTGGTTACTTCTTGGGGTCATGGAATTCAGTGTTTGACCTGGAAGCTATAAGGAGTCTATGGGGAAGATGAGGTATTGTTTCTCAAGCTTGCTTTGTGCTTCTTTGGAACATTACAGCAGGCCCAGGAGACAAATCTTGGTCTGAGAACAAAGTGGTCTATTGGAATGGATAGCAACTGGGACATGAGGGTCTTCCTATGGATAGAGCAGAGATGTTCCACAATGTAGTCATGTAGAATCATCAGTGTAAAGGAAACTCCATTGTGAGCAGTGAATACAGTCGACTAGATTGAATGAAGCACAAGTTAAATGTTGCTTTACCTGGAAAATGTGTTTGGAAAAGAGGATGGAGGAGGTGAATGAGCAAATGTTATACCTTCTGCATGGGAAGGTGATAGAAACATAGAAAATAGGAGCAGGAGTAGGCCATTCAGCCCTTCCAGTCTGCACCATTATTCAATAAGATCATGTCTGATCATGCAATTTCAGTGTCACACTCCTGCTTTCTCTCCATGACCCTTGGACCCTTTAGCTGCAAGGGCCACGTTCAGCTCTATCTTGAATATATCGAGTCGAATTGGCTCCAGCAACTTCCTGTCGTATAGAATTCCACAGGTTCACAACTCTGCGTGAAGAAATTCTTCCTCATCCCATTCCTGAATAGTTTACCCCTTATTCTTAGATTGAGGAGAGAGTGAGGAAGTATTAGGAGTAGTGGAGGAGTTGTCCAGGGTGTAATGAACGTTTCTTGCAATATTTAGATCCTGTCCTCTGATTTGATCTTGCTGCTGGTCCTTCTGCAAATATTTCTAACTTTTATTCCATTGTGTCATTCTTGCTCAGCCTGGACGATTTCTCAACACAATGTAATAATTTATTTGTTTTCCTATAATCTCCTTTAAGTGATAGTTGACAGCATAAGCACTTATGCACATGTTGAAAGCTTTCTTCATTGTAAAGTTCTGACCTCTCAGCAGACACGCTCTCGTGGCAGGATTTCTGATGACTCAGACAATCCTATTTCGATGAAAGTATTTTCAGCTTTCCAAAATCACACACATTGGCTAGGTGCTTCTATATTGTCGCACATGGATCACTTTTCTCTCTCTTTCCCTGAGCTCCGAAGTTGCACACATACACATAAGTGACATTATTGGAGGATTCAACATATGTCGTCAGGACTTTCAAAATTTCTTTTTTTTGCTTCTCAGGACTTGCAGGGTGTGATGCAATTTATAGCATTCTTTCCCCAGCATTAATACAGAGCGGCTCCTACTATTTGTTCAAGTTTCATTTTTAACTCTTTACAACTTCATAATCTTACTATTCAGCTTGAAAGAAGTCCCAGTTCTTTCTCATATCATCTTTCATTTACAGAGCAACCAGGACTGAAAATCTCATGAGGATTCTGATCCAGCCAATATCTCAAAATTGCAGAGGAGTACTCTAATTCTGCTTTACTGCCTGTAAAATAGCTGATTGTCTTATACCTCTGGACATTTACCTAATTTTAGCGCATATTTCTGGCACCATTTCTCATGCAGCATGTTTTAATGGCTTCTCCTTAAACTTAAAGTAAAGACATTAGAGTTTACATGACTATGGCAAGCCATAAGTGTCAAGTATTCTTACAAATGCATTCCTGACAGATAGTAGTGTGTGTGTGTGTGTGTGTGTGTGTGTTTATCAAAAGGGGTGTTGAGAGAAAAGTAAACCATTCTAAATCATTCCTTAGTCTGGAACTGTTGGAAGGATTGATGTCTGCATCTCTTCTCAGTGACACTGATTTCACAATCTTTATAGTTCTCGGAGATTTCTAACGAGGACGCCCCCCCCCCCCCCCCCCAGCCCCTCCACCCCACCCCCACCAAGCCCCGGCTAAAAGCAACTGGATTAGACCTTAGAGCACGGTGGATTTTGGCGGTGAGAATGACACACTCGATTGGGTGAAATATTTGTATAGTTATCCTGAATAAGACTGTGAGGCTGAAGAATCCAGCAAGGGAAATGTATTTACACACAAACTGTCAGATTATTTCCAACTCAGAAAATTTTTTCCTGCTTCATCCAAATCTGATTCTGTTTTCTGACTGTGACACAACTTGTCCGCCAAATAAATTCTAACTGAGATATTAATATTTATACTTTCCACTCATATTCTAATCAGAAGCTGTATGTTAGCTGTTGTCTTGGAAGCTCTGAAGATGCCTCGGCACTCCATTCCAGGTCTCTCCCCCAACCCCATCAGAACAACTGTCTGGGCTTGTAAGAATTCTTGAAATCAACTCAAAAATCATGGCTGTTCAAATATTGTTCTGTACTGTGTCCATTGGTAAGCCATCAAGAAACAGTCAACAACATTAATGCATTCATTTATCTTCCCCGACACATGCTGTTAGATATGGAATTCTTCTTTTGTGAAAGATTGGTCTGGGAGCACTACTTGATGGAGGAAATAGCTTCTAATCTTGTTTTAATGCCTTTTATCCCCACGGTGCTCTGGAAGAAATTTCTGCCTGAGTCCTTTGTGCCTCCAAACACTTAAATAACACAGCATACAAGGGACATGCTAGCATAGCACTTAGCTTAAAAAATAACCGTGGGATGAAATGTATTTCATTCCCATTCGTAAAGGAGGTTTTAGCAATTGTAGAAAAACCGTATCCTACGGGGAAATGGATTCTTATTTCTCTGTCCCTCTCAGAACAAAAAGGGAGATTTTCTTTATCATCATATCATCATAGTTGAAAGATACAGTTTGCAAAAATGTCCAAGGCAAATGTTATAAAGGAGAAATGTTCTTGTTACTGTGAAGGTTTAATGTGTTCAGTTTGATGTCAGGTAAGCACTTCTTACGGAAGCTCTGTCAACAAGGGAACAAGGTTAGGCCACTCAGCCCTTTGAGCCTGCTTTGCCATTCGTTAAGATGATGACCGACCTGATTTTAACCTCAACGCTACATTCCTGCATATCCCTCAATAATCTTTCATTCCCTTAATCATGAAGAATCTATCTACCTCTACCTTAAAGATATTTAAAGATTCTGTATTGACTGCCTTTTGAAGAAGGGAATTCCAAAGACTCACAACGCTCTGAGGGTAAAATGTTTCCTCATCTCGGTTTTAAATGGATGACCTCTCATTTTTAAACTATGATGCTCCCAGTGCTTATATTGAGAGGAGTGACTTTCTCCACCAGTGTTTCTACTTTACAGATTCGCCCTTCTTAACATTGGTATATGTCTACCCCGCACTACAGAGGGCTAGCCTTTATGCAGGAGCTCCACCTCAAACAGAAGAGGAGGTGAAAACACTGGCAGAACTTAGCAAGTCAAACAGAATCCATAGGCAGAATCTTCCCAGTCTCAGAATAACTTAGGCCGGGGTGAGAAAGCTGGGAAAGATGCGTGAGATGAATAGGAAGGAATCTCCCAAGATCGAGAATAAGAAGTCCCATTTTCCAACCTGGATGGTGAGATGGGATTCTGAATAGTGAGCAGCAAGAGGCCTATTTGATAAATTAACATTCCATTGCTCATTAACCTTGCATCATTTATCTGCTGTTTCCTATTCTGCCTCCTGCTGGATAGAAATTAGACAGCAACAATTCCTGATATGAAAGTCAGAGCAGGTATCTATAAAACCATTAGACCAGATGAAATAGGAACAGAAGTAGGTCATCCAGCCCCTTGAGAGCCTGTCTCACCACTCAATAAGATCATGGCTGATCCAACACTCCTCTCGTCCAATTTTCTGCCCTTTTCCCCGTAACCCTCGAATCCCCTACTGATCAAGAATCTATCTATCTCAGCCGTTAATATACGCAAGGGCTCTATCCCCTCAGTTCTCTGTGGCAAGGGGTTCCAAAGACTCTCAACCTTCTGACAGAAGAAATTCCACCTTATCTCAGTCTCAAATTGGTGCCTTTTTATTCTGAGACTATACCTGGTACCTAGCGACACCAGCTCACTAGTTGCCCCACTGAGCCTCCATTCAGGGCACCAGACGCCAACATTTCAGAGCACACTCCATGGACAGTAACTGTATGCACCCCCCATTCACCACCCCATCCAGGGATCTTGGTATCTAACACGTACCAGCTTCATCACATCATTATGGCACATCCCTAATCCGCTAACAGTACGTTTCTGCACTTCGATGCTGCACTTTGGAGAACACAGGCACTTTTCATTGGAATGTTGTTGTCAGGACATTTTCTTCACAGGAACAGGTAGCCAACTCATAGATAGGACCAGGAAGCATCTCAGGGATATGCTCTCAAAGTGCTCGCTCACTTTGGACTTCAATGCTCACAGCAACTCTGCTTTGCCTTGCCCTGCCCTGCCTTTTCACACTTGGCCTCCACAGCCAGAGGTTAAAATCTCACAGTGCTTTGGCCCTGCCTTGCTGTTTATTGCAGCCACAAAGTCACACAGCTCGTCAGAGTTGTCACCAGTCATTTGTCACGGGCATGGAAAAAAGCATACTTTTGCTGTTCACCACTTACATGTCATCCAAGCAATTTTATATTATTTACACAGCATAATTCCATGGCATTCACAAATTCACTGATAATTAGTCCACATTATCACATCTGATTCATTGCGTTTGCTTTGAACAAATCTTCAGCTTTTCTAGGGTTGACAGTTCAGTCCATTATTGCTTGAGTTACGAAGATCAATTAAACAAACACACACATTCCTTCAATTTAACCCTTTGAAACCAGTGACCTTTTGATAAATAGGTCATTATCAAGTTTAAAAAAAATTCTCATTCTCATTTCATTCTAATTTCATTTCTTTTCATCTCGGTCAGCAAATTTCTGATTGATATCCATATCACACCCATCATGTTGATTGTGGGTGATTCATTGATGGTGGTGCCACTGAATGTTAAGGGGAAACGGTTAGATTCTCTCTTGTTGGAACTGGTCATTGCCTGGTGCTTGTGTGGCACAGATGTTACTTGCCACTTGTTAGCTCAAATTTCTGATGAAGGGTCTAGGCCCGAAACGTCAAGCTTTCCTGCTCCTGTGATGCTGCTTGACCTGCTGTGTTCATCCAGCTCCACACCTTGTTATCTCGGATTCTCCAGCATCTGCAGTACCTATTATCTCTATGTCCAGATCTTGCTGCATTTGGATATAGACTGCTACAATATCTAGAAGTCATGAACGGTGCTGAACACTGTGCGGTTACCAGCGAACATCCTCACTGCTGACCGAATGATGGAGGGAAGGTCATGAATGAAGCAACTGAACATAGTTGGACTTAGCATGTTACTGTGAGAAAGTCCTGCAGAGATGTTCTGGAGCTGAGGCAATTGACATCCAGCAACCACAACCATCTTCCCATGTGCCAGGTATGACTCCAACTCATGGAGAATCCCCCTCTCCCCCCAACACACTGGCTTCCTATTGATCCTATTGATGGATTAATTAATTATTGTCCCATGTACCAAGATACGATGAAAAGTGTCGTTTTGCGTGTTCTACAAGCAGATGGTACCATACAAAATGAATCAGAGTAACAGAACAGAGTGCAGAATCGAAAACAAAGTTGCTGGAAAAGGTCTGGCAGCATCTGTGAAGGAAAAAACAGAGTTAATGTTTCGGGTCTGGTGACCCTTTCCCAGAGTGCAGAATACTGCGTTACAACCACAGAGAAGGTGCAGAGAGAGACATCAGAATTAACTAGTTTTTCAGCATATGGATAAAAATTTGTCAGAAAGAGCTTACTATTCGCAGGCAAACTGCAAAATAAATCTTCTCCCAGCCAGTTTAAAAATGCTACTGCAAAGATTATCACTATTGGTTGGAATGATAAGAATCACACATCCATTTATCAACAAAGACCTGATGACATTTCATGTTAACTCATTAATCACAGGCTGAGCTAAAGAGTTAAACTTCATGAACTTATGTCTCCTCATCAACTGGTGAATACTTGCAGCCAGATTAACTTGCTTTTAAAAACATTTCCAGCTCGTGAATTTTTTTTGGCTTCAGGATCCAATGCAGTACTGTCATTGTTTACATCTTTTTAACTGCTGCAGATATTGCTTGAGATGCTGAGGGATATTAATAATTGAATATAAATGTCGAACTGAGCAACCGGGAACACTGGGATCACTCAGGATGAGGTTATACAGTTCACTTGTGATATATTCAAGCTACGAAAAAACATATGTCCCTTTACTTGACTGAGGAAAAACTGAGTACTGCTCATGGTTGATGCAATTTGTAATTCTCTTTGCAACTGCATATTTAATAAAACAACTTGCTCTCCGTACAGAGCTAGAGCTAATATTTCATGATCTAAACATGAAGCAATGTGGAACAGGTGGGCCTGAGAGAAAAAAGAAATAGGGAAATCATGCATTGGCAGCAGACATCAGAAAACCGTGGGCAGCATGTAGAGATCTTCCAGTAAGTTTGGAAGTGAGTCAGTTTCATCAGCTTCAGCAAAGTGGCAGAATTGGTGGAATTTGAATCCAATAAAAATCTGGAATTAGGAGTCCATTGATGATCATGTCTTGAACAATGAAGGCCATCAGTTTAACTGGGACAAAGTAACTATCGTAGCCTAAGCCAAACATAGACACGCAGGAGAATTCCTAGAGGTATGGTTCACAACCCATAATGCAATCAACAAACATATAGATTTGGACCCCATATACAAAGTCATACAGATCAAAACCAGAAATGACACAACTCACCATAATAGACCGGACGGTATAAATTCCAAGTGGAGTAGAACAACATTGTTTCATTGGAAGCCTCACTGATGATGTTACCTAGCATGGTGGCAAAACACCTGAAAGAAAACAAGCCAGCTCAGCCACCTAAGTCAACAACTTCACATCTTTTTATCTGCCAGCCGGAGCTTCCTGATTAATAGCCCCAATCAGGGAACTCATATTCTGTGACGTCCATCTGACTAACCTCGTCACAATCAATACAGGGATAGCAAAAGAAAGGCTGGCCTTCATTTCAAAAAGAAATGAGCATGAAAGTAAGGAGGTTTTGCTAAAACTGTATAAGGCACTAGTCAGGCACAGCTTGAATACAGTGGAGAGAAAGAAACAGAATTAACATTCCAAGACTGTGATGACTCTTCTTCAGAACTTTTGAAGTTCTGATGAAGAGTCAAACCAAACTTGAAACATTAACTCTGTCTCTCCACAGATGTTGCCAGAGCTGCTGAGTTTCTCAAGCAATTTCTGTTTTTGTTTCAGATTTTCAATATTTGCAGTGCCTTTTTTTTTATTTCAGGTATCCAGGAACATAAGAACAAGAGTAGGCCTCTAGAGCCTGTTCCACCATTTACTGAGATCATGGCTGATTTGTGGCCTTATCCTTGCCGTTGGCCCACATCTCCTATTGCCTTTGCTTAACAAAAATTTGCCTCTCTCAAATTTAGCTTAACACAAATTTATGTATCTCAGATCTCAGAGTTAGCACACTAATTGGATATCTCTAGCTTAGGCAGGCCCCACAGAGCGATTGAACATAGCTTGTTAAACCTTATTAATGGGAGGTGCCTACATTTTATCTGTTTTATCTCCCTTGTTCCTGACTCAAACATCAGGATACTGCCCCCTTTCTGGCTGTCCCCCTCTCCAGATGGCAGATTCTCCCTCTAATGCTTGGCGGAGTTTCTGACCTATTGTTGCTGAGGATCCTCCTCTGGGATCATCCCCCATTAGGGGCCCGTCTGCCATTTGAGATTGAATGTAGGGAGTATTCTCTGGCTATTTATTAGCAATCCTTCAAAATAGAGTTGTGTCAGGAGCCTATTCTCAAAGCCATTATGAAACTCATTTGATTCCAACAGTATTTAATATTTCTGGAATTCAAGACACTCAGTCTTATCCATAGCTAAGACACGTGGAGGAATCAGTGAGGTAGAACCATTAGATGGAGTTATCATTCCAACTAATGAAGCAATTAACTGCTGCAAGGCATAGTGATTATTTTATTAATAATGTACAATTAAACCCTGTTTGTAAATCCTGTTCTTGCAATAGGTTTCAGCACAGAAAGGTTTGATTTGACCAATATCTGCTTGTAACAGAACAGTTTCTACCAGTGTGTCTCAAGCTAGCAACAAATTAAGATCAAGCACCGATTTGCATGATTCAGCAAAGTGCAATCATCAGGGCAACATTGAGATTGTAGCTATTATCAAATGATATACTGGAGTAATGTTTTTACTCAGCGTGTTATCAGGATATGGAATACTTTTTGATGTGAAGGTGGTGGGAACTGACTCCATGAATAAATTTAAAAATGAAGATTATCTAAGATTACAAAGGGATCTTGATCAACTGGGTCAATGAGCTGAGGAGTGGCGGATGGAGTTTTATTTGGATAAATGTGAGATATTGCATTTTGGTAAAACAGACACGGGCAGGACTTATACAATTAACGAAAGGGCCCTGGGATATGCTGTAGCACAGAGAGACCCAGGGCTTCAGGTAAATAATTCTTTGAAATTTGAGTCACAGGTAGACAGGGTGGTTAAGAAGGGACTTAGCATGCTTGCCTTCATTGCTCAGACCTTTGAGTATAAGAGTTGAGATTGTACAGGATGTCGATGAGGCCTCTTCTGCATTATTGTGTTCAATCCTGGTTGCCCTGTTGTAGGAAGGATATTATTAAATTGAGAAAAGATTTACCAGGATGTTGCCAGGAATGGAGCATTAGAGTTACAAAAATAGGCTGGATCGGTTGGAATCTTTTTCCACTGGAACATAGGAGGTTGAGGGGTGACATTATCGAGGTTTATAAAATCAGGAAGGGCATAGATTAGCAAGGGTCTTTTCCCTAGAATAGAGGAGTTCAAAACTAGGGGGCATATTTTTATGGTGAGAGGAGAAAGTTTTACAAAGGACATGAGGGGCAACTATTTTACACAGAAAGTGGTTCATGTATGGAATGTGCCACCAGAAGAAGTGACGGATGCAGGTACACTTACAATATTTAAAAGACATTTGGTTAAGAACATGAATAGGAAATATTTAGAGGGATATGGGCCAAACATAGGCAAGTGGGACTAGTTTAGTTTGGGAACATGGTCGATGTGGACTGGTTGGACCAATGAGCATGTTTCCATCCTGTATGAATGTATGACTCTAAAAGGATGTGAATTGAGAATGATGAAGTTACAAGATTGCTTACAAAAAGTGAAGGTGTGGTTCCAAGCATGTCTGTTCTTTCAAAGAAGTAACACAGGTTCAACAGGACAAATGGCTTCTGTCTGTATTGTAAGTTTCTCCAATCAGTGATTCAGTGAAAGATTCAAAATTATATTATTAGAGGTGTCAATAAACAAAATCTGGAAATAAATTCATTTGGGTGCAGAGATTTAAATAAATGGGACAATGTTATGTCACTTTAATTTACAATAGAACAGCAGCCGTCAGAAATGGTAAAATAGGGCAAAGTCAGCGTGCTTTCATCAAGGGGGGGTCGTGCTTGATAAATCTGTTAGAATTTTTTGAGGAAGTAATGAGCAGATTAGACAAAGGACAGCCAATGGTTGTTATCTACCTAGACTTCCAGAAGGCCTTTGACAAGGTGCCGCACCAGAGGCTGCTGAGTAATATATGGGCCCATGGTGTTAGAGGCAAGGTGCTAGCATGGATAGACGATTGGCTGTCTGGCAGAAAGCAGAGAGTGGGGATAAAGGGGTCTTTCTCAGGATGGCAGCTGGTGACAAGTGGTGTTCCACAAGAGTCAGTGTTGGGACCACAACTTTTCACTTTATACATTAATAATCTGGATAAGATCTGGCTAAATTTGCAAATGATACAATGATACAGGGAGGGACAGCTAGTACTTAGGAGGCATTCAGGCTGCAGAATGATTAAGATAGGTTAGGAGAGTGGACAAAAAGAGGGCGATGGAACACAACGTGGGAAGGCGTGGAGTCATGCACTTTGATAGGAAGAATAGAGGCATTGACTATTTTCTAAATGGGGAGAAAAATTCAGAAATCTAAAGTGCAAAGGGACTTGGGAGTCCTAATCCAGAATTCTCTTAAGGTAAACTTGCAGGTTGAGTCGGTAGTTAGGAAGGCAAATACAATGTTGGCATTTATTTCGAGAGGTCTAGAATATAAAAGGAGGGATGTACTTCTGAGGCTTTATAAAGCTGTGGTCAGATCACATTTAGAGTATTGTGAGCAATTTTGGCCCCCATACCTCAGGAAGGATATACTGGCCCTGGAGCAGATCCAGAGGAGGTTCACGAGAATGATCCCAGGAATGAAAGACATAACATAGACACTGGGTCTATACTCGACGGAGTTTAGAATAATGAGGGGGGGATCTAATTGAAACTTACAGAATGCTGAATGGCCTGGAGAGAGTGGAAGTTGGGAAGATATTTCTATTAGCAGGAGAGACTAGAATCCAAGGGTACAGCCTTAGAGTAAAGGGAAGATCCTTTAAAATGGAGATAAGGAGCAACGTCTTCAGCCAGAGAGTGGTAAATCATTGGAATTCATTACCACAGAAGGCTGTAGAGGTGAAGTCATTGAGTATATTTAAGACAGAGATAGACAAGTTCTTGATTGTCAAGGGGATCAAGGGTTACGGAGAGAAAGTGGAAGAATGGGGTTGAGAAACTAATCAGCCATGATTGAATGGCAGAGCAGACTCGATGGGCCAAATGGCCTAATTTCTGTCCCTATGTCTTGTGGTCTTATAAACAGCACATTTGGGGTAACAAGCATGGGGCTGGATGAACACAGCAGGTCAAGCAACCCTGAAGAAGCACCTTTGGGGTCTCTGCCATTGTCCACTAGAGGTCACCATTGGTTGGTTACTCACTTGTCCTACATTGTGCAGTATTTGTAAATAAAACCATACTTAAAAAACTGGTTAGTGATGCTACAAACTAATTTCATTGACTTTTCCAAAAGTAAGTTAGAGCATAAAATCCCTAGAGTTCAGATTACGAATTGAATCCGAAATCTTTTCAAATTGGGAGCAACTCAAATCTAATTATAAAGTTTGCATCCATCAGAGAGAGGTTCTCAAATTTTTTGAAAAATTGTTTTTCCTCCTCTGAGCTCCACAAGGAACTATCTGATAAAGTTTCATGGGTCCTTGTCACTTTTACTGGTTCAAAATCATCTTGCTCAGTACCAAAATCTGACTTGCTCAGTTGGCTACAAGCACAGTGAATTGCTGGGAAAACTCAGCAGGTCTAGCAGCATCTGCAGAGAGAGAAAAGCAGAGTTAACGTTTCGAGTCTGATATGACTTCTGCAGAACTGGACAAGTGACTGGTCTGTGGTGCAGAGTAATATTGACTGGCAGGCTTTGATTCCCATTGATTCCCAACTGCTGATAAAACAGCCCAAGGTGAAGCATCAGCTAGCAATTAGCAAAGCATCTGGCCTTGACAGAGCACACATAAGGCTATAAAGTTACCAAATTCCCAGAGTGACTGCCTTCTCGTTCAAGACAGCGACAACCAGCGGTGGCTTAACCCACAATGCCTCGGGTGAGGGGCAAGGTTGAGAATTTGGTATCTTCCGCGTAACCTCAGTTGGTAAATAAAAACCAAAAGAACTGCGGATGTTGTAAATCAGGAACAAAAACAAAGTTGCTGGAAAAGCTCAGCAGGTCCGGCAGCATCTGTGGAGGAGAAAACGGAGTTAAAGTTTTGGATCTGGTGACCCTTCCTCAGAACCGTTCTGAGTTCAGAACAATTCCTCTGTTCTGAGGAAGGGTCACCAGACCCAAAACTTTAACTCTGTTTTCTCCTCCACAGATGCTGCCAGACCTGCTGAGTTTTTCCAGCAACTTTGCTTTTGTAACGTCAGTTGGTATTGGAACATGACATACCTTACAGCTGGAAAGCCATTTGGCTATGACGGCTTGTCCTATTTGGAACCTAACCTAAACTGGCTCAGTGCTGACACATGCAGACATCCAGAGAAATGCAAACTTAAGGCAGGCAGTGTGACTTCTTCTTTTCCTCACTCAAAGACCAAACCACTGAGAATAATTGTAGCATGTTGTTCTATTCCAGTCAAAATTAAGTCGCTCAATCCAGGCAAAAGAACAAATTTGCCTCATTCTAATCCATAGGTCCTCTCTAGTCATTGGAAGATATCAATGTGCTTCGATGGTGAGGATTTACAGAGCTTTGAGACAGAGAGATCCGGGTGTTCTGGTGCATGAAGGTTAGACTACAGGTACAACAAGTAATCAGGGAAACTAATAGGTAGCTTTGGGTTATTGCAAGGGGAATCAAACACAAGATCAGGGAGGTTATGTTTCAGTTACACAGGCTTTGGTGAGAACACATTTGGGAAGTGTGTACAGTACTAGTCACCATACTGGCAGAAGGATGTGAATGCATTGGAGGAAATTCAGGGACGGTTTACTACACTCATACCTGGAATGAGCAGGTTGCCTTACAAGGAAAGTCTAGACAGCTAGGTCTGTATCCCCTGGAGCATAGAAGAATCAGAGGTGACTTAATTGAAACATATAAGATCCTGAGAGGACTTGATCTGAAAATGAATGTTGAATGAGAAGCTACAAATAGAGACCATAGTTTAAAAATAAGTGGGTGACTATTAAAAACTGATGAGAAAACTTTTTTTCTCTCAGGGGGTTGAGAGTCTTTGGAATTCCCTTTCTCAAAAAGCAGTGGGTGTAGCATTTTTAAATATCATTAAGACAGAGATAGATAGATTCTTGATGACCAAGGGGATGAAAGATCATCAGGCAATATGCAGGAATGTAGAGTTGAGGTTAAAATCACATCAGCCACCATCTTATTAAATAGTGGAGCAGGATTGAAGGACTGAGTGGCCTACTCTTGATCCTTTGTTGTATGTTTGTATGAGTCATGAGCTAAGCATCAAATGTTTGTTTGAATCATAATGTATAAATAAAGAATGACCCTCTGAGAGATGAAGAACTTAGATTGTCTATGAACTAATTAAACAAGTAGCTAAGAAAAAGTAACAGACTTCAATGAGAAATGAATGCAACATTGATGTTCAAATGAAACAATTAATTTCTAACTCGTTATTTAATGAGTAATGCTGTGGCAGATGAATTTTCTATAACAAATGACAGATATATCATGCATGGTATGACGCTTGCGTTTAGAAACACTCTCATGTTTTGATAAGGCTCCGACTCGGTGAATCAATTGTTGTGATTAAAAAATTTTCTAAGAGCTCAGTAGGACACATGCAGCAAAGCTATTCCTTTCATAGAGAAATGAAGAATGGGGAGACAATATCTTAAAATGAAAACCTGGTCATGTAAGAGGGAGATTTATAATTCTTTTTCCACATAAATTGTAGGAATTTAAAATTCTTTCCCTCTCAAGAGATGGTAATTTCTTGGAGAATTGGCAGTTTAAACACTGACATTTTAGATTTCTGTTCAAGAAGGACGTGGATGGATATGGAGCTAAGGAGGCTAAATGAGTTTATAGAATCATACAGCACAGACGAGGACTTTTGGCCCATCGAGCCTGCACTGCTCGATCTACAATAATCCCACTTTCCAGCACTAGGACCACAGCCTTGAATGTTATTATATTTCATTATTTAAAGGTTTGAGGGTCCCCAACTCAACTACCTTCCCAGGCAGTGCATTCCAGACCTCCACCACCATCCTGTGAAAAAGTAATTCTTCAAATTCCCTTTAAAATCCCTGCCCTTCAGCATAATTTTATGCCCCCTTGTCATTATCTCCTCAACTCGTTAAGGTACAAGTCAGCTATGATCTAAGGAAATGGTGGAACAGGCTCATACAAGCATAAGCACTAAGAGCAGGAATAGGCCATTCAGCCCTTCAAGCTCTCTGTACCATTCAGTGTGATCTTCTGTCTCAACCCTTTCATTTTTATCACTCTCCTGACCTCTTGGTTCCTTAAATTACCGAAAATCTAGCCTGTCTCATCCTCAAATATATTCAATGATGGAGCATTCACAGCACACTGAATAGAAAATTCCAAAGATTTACATTTCTGAAGAATTTTTTTTCTTATTTCATTCCTAAATGGAGTTAATTGCTGGACTATACCCTGTGTTCTAGGTTCCTCAGCCAATGAAAACAATCTCTCAGTTTCTAACATGTTGAAAGTCTTCAGAATCTTGCACTTTTCAGTGAAATCACCTTTTATCCTTCTGACTGCCAAAGCATTTAGGACCAATTTACTCACGTCCAAACCAAGTGTATGGAGGCCTGTGAAAACCAAAACTGTACACGAAAACTCAAGGGGTTGAGTAGACTCCTCCTTGTCGCTTTTTTTTTATTCATTCACAGGGCATTGGTGGTTAGGCCAACATTGAAGAACCATCCATAATTGCCCAGAAGGCAGTTTAAGGAACAACCACATTTCTGGGAGTCACATGTAAGGCAGACCAGGTAAGGATGACAGTATAAAAGAACTGCGGACGCTATAAATCAGGAACAAAAAAAGAAATTGCTGGAAAAGTGCAGCAGGTATGGCAGCATCTGTGAAGAGAAATCAGAGTTAAAATTTTGGGTCGAGTAACTATTAATGATTATTACGAGGGGGCATAATTTTAAGGTGATTGGAGGAAGGTATAGGGGAGATGTCAGAGGTAGGTTCTTCACACAGAGAGTGGTGGGCGTGTGAAATGCGCTGGCGGCAGTGATAGTGGAGTCAGATACTTTAGAGACTTTTAAGCGACTGTTGGATAGGCACATGGAGGATAGTAAAATGTAGGGTATGCAGGGTAGATTGATCTTAGTAGGAAAATAGGCCGGCACAACATCGTGGGCCGAAGGTCCTGTACCGTGTCGTACTGTTCTATGTTCTATGACCCTTCCTCAGAACTTAGAACTTAGAACTCAGAATTAACTTTGAAAAATAAAGAACTAATTCATTCCAGCTTTCCCCATCGACAGTACGAAACAATTCAGCGGCACATGAACAGGGGAAAAATTCACTAAGAATCAAAACTGAAGCACAGTTCTGACTCTCACTGCACTTGTATCACAACATGCCTGCATGCTTTCCTTCATTTGTACACAGGATGTGGATATACTGCCCATCCCTGATTACCCCTTCACCTGAGCAGCCACTTCAGAGGCCAGTCATATTGCTGTGGGTCTGGAGTTACATGTAGGCTGGAATATTTTCTTCCGCAAAGGACATTGCTGAACTAGGAGCAATTTTAACAGCAATCAGCATGGAGCCAGTCTCCTTATAATTCCATATTTTTATTGAATTCAAATTTCAGCCATAGTGGGATCTGAGCTTTGGCCTATAGCTTGATATTATAGGCCAGTGACAGTATTACTCTGACACTACCTCTCCAGCCGAGGGAATGGAGTATAGTTCTAACCCTATTTCTGCAAGAAAATATGACAGAGCATTACAACCTGCATCAGGAGGCACCCTCACCTTTAATTTCAATCCAAACGATGGCACTCTCAGCACGTGACTCCACACAATTTTGCTCCAAGGAGGTTTTTAATAATGTGGGACAAAGAAGAAAGTTACAGAAGAATTCACTGCAGTGGGTTGGATCTGAAACAACAATGAGACAGAGTAGCTGAGAGAGGTAGAGAGCTTAGTGACATGGTGTAAAGACTACAATTTCTCCCTCATTGTCGGCAAAACAAAGTAACTGGTCATCGACTGCAGGAAGTGGAGCGGAGAACATGCCCCAATCTGTATCCATGAAGTTGAGGTGGAGGTGGTTGAGAGCTTCAAGTTCCTGAGAACGAATATCACCAACAATCTGTCCTGGTCCATCCGTGTCAACGCTACAGTCGAGAAACCATAACAACGGCTCTACTTCCTCTGAAGGCCAAGGAAATTCAGCCTGCCCACAATGATTCTGACCAATTTTTATAGATGCACCATAGAAAGCATCCTATTCGGATGCATCACAGCTTGGTTTGGCAAATCGTCCGCCTAAGACCGCAAGAAATTACGGAGAATTGTGAACGCATCCCCATCTACCACAAAAACCAGCCCTCCATCCATTTACACCATCTATACTTCCCGCTGCCTCAGGAAAGCAACCAACATGATCAAAGGCCCTCACACCCCAGTTATACTCTCTTCCACGCTCTTCCATTGGGCAGAAGATACAGATGTTTGTAAACACGCACCGACAGATTCAAGAACAGCTTCTTCCCTGTTGTTTTCAGACTTCTGAATCAATTCCAGCCTCGGGGCGACTGTCTGTGTGGAGTTTGCACATTCTCCCCATGTCTGCGTGGGTTTCCTCCGGGTGCTCCAGTTTCCTCCCACAGTCCAAAGATGTGCAGGCTAGGTGGATTGGCCATGCTGAATTACCCGTAGTGTTCAGGGAGGTGTAGATTAGGTGAATTATAGAGGGATGGGTCTGGGTGAGATGCTTTGAGGTTCGGAGTGGGCTTGTTGGGCCGAAGGACCTGTTTCCACACTGTAGGGATGCTATGATTCATTTCTCAGATATTAGAATTGATCTTTCTTGGCGCCTTCTCCGTAGCTGGAACACCATATTCTGTATTCTAATTAAAAACTGAAAGAGCTGCAGATGCTGTAAATCAGAAAAAAAAAGCTGAAGCTGCTGGAAAACCTCAGCAGGTCTGGCAGCATCTGAGATCAGGAATCAGAGTTAATGTTTCCAGTCCAGTGACTCTTCTGAGGAAGTGTCACCAGACCCAAAAGGTTAATTTTGATCTCTCTTCACAGATGCTGCCAGACCTGCTGACCTTTTCCAACAACTTCTGTTTTTGCTTCTTACATTCTGTATTCTGTTGTTACCCTGATGTAGTTATTTAAAGTATGATCTGCCTGGATAGCATGCAAAAATATATTTTTCACTGTAACTCAGTACGTGTGGCAATAATAAATCAAAAATCACCGGTGTGTCTGAATCTTCCGAATAAATGACCCTGACTGTTCTACCATCTACCTCCATATACCTACCTCTACTCCATATTCCTTGGTAACAGACATGGAAAGTCAAAGGGCTGATTACTGATTAGATCTGCAATACATGTAACAAATTGATTTCAATGTCCCTGGGCTATGTGAGGGTGACATTGGCTCATGACTGTGGGTTCTGACATGAGCTGGAATGCCTGCTGAAGACAGGATCATTGTCCATTGCCAGTTAGCTCCCTAACATTTCCCATTCAGAACTTCAGAAAGAGAGATGCAGCAACATGGTAGTAACAAGGAGAAGACAGAAAGATGAAATACAAGAGCATCAGTAAAAATGGAATTGACTGCTAAGAACAAAATTAATAATCATAAAAACAGCTCATTAAATGGTAACTGGTGATCTCAGAAGGAAGAGATCCTGTCTGATTAATCTCCTTGATTCTTCTTCTACTTCCATTTCACTTGTGGTTTGTCACTTTGTTCTTTGGTCCCCCTTCTCCACCCATTTCTCTTCAATACTCTTGCTCTTAGACTCGTGCCACTGCATGATTCCATCTGGTCTTAGGCTTTCCTCTTCTCTCTCACCCTGCAGTCCCACCTCCAACTCGTACCTCAACAGATATCTTCCTTCTCTCCATCCCCACAAAAGATGACCTTCCATTTCAATTCCTTCTTGCCTACTTTCTTCAATGGTCCCACTATCTTCATGGATCACCCATTGTGCTGCTTCCTGATCTCCTCCATTTAATCACTCCGAGCATCTACATCAACATTCATACCACATTAAAATCGTCTCGTTGTTTCCACTTTCTTGGGGTTTCCAACATTTCTCCACAATATAATCTCATTCATTATTTTGTGGAATTGACATCCTAAGAAGTTCTTATGACCCAAAGTACCAGGACCTCCAGGAAGACCTGCTTGGAGGTCCTAAAACAAGAAAGACTTTAGTTTATGTTGTTATATCTACCAGCATACTTTTAAGAGACATGATCATGACATCAGCACTGTTACATAGCGTGTAACTTGAGCGTATTAAAGGTGTCAGACTCTATCTTAACTGGGGCCTCTTGAAGCATGACATACTGCTGATGGAAACATGCTGCTGTGTGTAACTGGAAAACCTAATACTTGAGCCTAATGTTGAAGCCTCTTGTGAGTTTTAGGTTTATACTTAACAATGGGCTGCAACAAACATTCTATTTGGATTCTTCATTCTCACATTGTGCATACCTAGAATCTTACATTACATGATAACCTTTATATTGCTGCATCAGGTGAAGACACCCTGCCAGAAGCCTGGCTTAATGTATCAGGCTTCCGAGGTAAAACTTCATAGTGGATGAAGACTTGGCTGCCAGAAGATTTGTAGTAGATGCAGGCAATGAAAATTGTCAGCCTGAAAGATACATTGTGCGGGTCTGCAGTCAGCATTATTTCCAATCTAATGGTGCAAATTGGATCCAGCAAGTTTATCAAATATGCAGGCAATTATTGGATTGAAGAGCAAATATTGAGACTGCTGAAGTAGTCCATGAGATGAAGGAGCAATTCAGCCCATCGGATCAGTTCTTCCATTCAATGAGATTATGGCTGATCTGATCATCTATAAATTCAGTTTCCTGCCTTTTCCCCATTGACCTAGATTCCCTTACTGATTAAAACATCTGTCTATCTCAGCCTTGAATGTTCTTAATGACCCAGCCTCAACAGCCTTCAGAGATAAAGAATGTCACTGACTTACTCCCATATGAGTGAAAAAAATTCCTTCCTCATCACTGCCTTAATTGTGTGATTGCCTTATGCTGAGATTACGCCCTCTGGTCTTAGACTCCCCCAGAAGTGGAAATAACCTTTCTATAACTACCCTGTCAAATCCCTTAAGAATCGCATATGTTTCAATAAAGTTGCTTCTCATTCGTCTAAACCTACTCAACCTCTCCCCATAAGACAGTCCCTCAGTACCTGGATCAGCTGAGTAAAACTGCTCTGGACTGCCTCCAATGCCCATATAGCTCACCTTCAATAATGTCAACCTTCAAACTGTCCATTAGCTGTGGTCTAGTCAGCTAGACAAAACTGGACACAGATATGGCTAAAAGAACTCAATACATCCAATTGTATCGTCATTATTCAGAGAGAAAAAAAAGAAAGTGTATAATGAAATGAGGCCAAACGAGCTAGATGAAACTCTGAAAGAGACTTCAACATCAGACGAACAATGAAGAAGTCAAACAGATTAGTGTCCAAGTGATTTAAAAAGCAGGTCCATTAATATTTTTTCAGAATAGCTTGCAATAATTGCAAGGGCCTGGCCAGTGATTTGAAGAGTCCAATCCAAACCTCTCCTCTGTCGACCCAAAAGAGTGAAAAAGATGGCGGCACGGACATGGACAATAGCGGCAGCCAAGGCCAAGTGAGCGACAAAGGAGGAGGCAATGGCATCAATGCCCAATGAGGCGAATGTGACTTCATCCCATTCTGGGGTCTCCCAGTGAGTGAGGAGTAGGTCCCAGGACTGAATCCCACCACCCCCAGCCCAGACTCACAGGCCGAGCTGAGGCTCCATGTCCACAGCTAGGCCCGGGTGCCTGAACGAGCGGCAGCCTCGGTGGAGTGGACAGTGGAGGGGTACTGTGACTGAGGTCTGGCGGCATTATCTGGATGAGCATCAGTCAGGGCTCCAGAGATATGTGAATTGGCCCATGCATCCAGCTCAAATTGGCGGTATTGGGAGTGGCAGCGTCGGAGGCCTGTAACCAATACCTGGAGCACATTACAGAGACCTCGACCAATGTCAAACAGAGCAGTGTAGGAGGAAGATGAAAGGGAGAGAAAGATAAACTCTAATATCTTTTAATATATTCAGTCATTCCAAAGTGTAGGATGCAACACTTTTCATTTTTTTTTAAATACATGTGTCAATATATCATTCAATTCAATTTAATTCACATGATTTACTATACTATGTCATAAGCCAGTGACAAATCAATCACAGTGAGGTACTGAAGACCAGATCTAGAAAGAGACAACAAGTTGTCTTTCCTGAAGAATCTTCATGAAATAGATGGGATCCCCCAGCATGGAGGGCTTTGAAATCACTTAGACGGATGTCATCTTTATACTTCCAGACTTCCCAGTGTCAAAGAATGGAATAATAAGAAAATATCTGGACTCTTTCAGCCTCAAAAGTGTTCAAAGAGAGAAAGAGTCTTAAAAAGATGTGTAAGAAACAAAGTCAAATGAAAAATCTATCCTTCATCTGGTAATGCAAGTTCAGGAAGGAATGTTTAGCAGGTTACTACGAAGATTGTCAAATGGCATGTGGTATATTTAAAGTGAAAAAAAAAATTCCTGAGTGTAGCGCTGACCGAAATAACTCCACAAAGGCCAGTATTCTATGACCAAGACACCCTTTATTAACACATGAACAGTCCTTGACTTTAGTACAGCCTCATTCAGAGTCAGGTACCAGAGTGACAGTATCTCTGTTTATCTGTTAGCAAAGGGTCCCTGATTGGACCAGACTGAAAGCCCCAAACAAAGATTTCATATTCGATAAGGTCCAGCTGGCTGACCTCAATACAATTGTTACACTGACCAAAATCTAGTCCATGCATTAATGATAAGAAAGCTATTCCTAATTGAAGCACAAATAACCTGACACCTATTAACTTACAAATCAGGTGGCTCCACTGATATAACTTTCACTTTATGTCCTTACAGTGGAATCCCAGAGATAGAGAGAAATCAAGAAATCTTCTGGAGTTGACAGCACTGGCATGCAAGTACAAAAAATAATAAAGAGTACTTTTTGAAATCTGAATCGGGCATTTTAGTCTTCAACAGAGAAGCTATCTCACGTTGGAAGGTGTTTTAAACATAAATCTTTCCAAATCTGCTGCCTTTGCCATTGACGAGTGATGAGCTTTGAAATTCAAATTCATCTTAATTTGGCTGTCATGCATTTATTCAAGAAAATGAGTTTTGGCCCAATTCCGAGAACCAAGATTTGCATATACTTATCCTTTATAAAAATGCAACTATAGATCAGAAGGACAGCCCTTTTGTTTTGTTCTGGTTCACTGTGATGTGACAATGCTAGTAATTGTCTAAACTAAATATATATCCTTCAATCTTTCTTCCTAATTTTTGAACGCAGCCACTTGAAGGGAGTCACAGCCATTTCTTGTTTTTCTTTAGCTCTATGGCTGCATCGGGTGATTATTGAGTTAGTCTGAGACCTTGACTGTTGGGGAGAGATTTATGTATTTAAAGAAGGCCTGGGAAAGGCTGTCTGTCTGAGATATCCAATTCATGCAAGGCTCTCACACTTGACACTGTGGCATCTGGATTGGGATCATACACTTCCCAAAAATATCAGGTTTAATTTACCTATAATTACATAAGTGTTAGGAGCAAAGAATGGGCCATTCAGACCCTCAAGCTGGTTCTGCCATTTGATATGATCATGGCTGATCTCATCTTGGCCTTGACTCTACTTTCCTGCCCATTCTCCATAACCCTTTAACCCATTACCAATTATAAATCTGTCTGTCTTCTCCTTAAATTTAATCAACTTCGCAGCATCCACCGCACACTGGGACAATGAATTCCACAGATTTTCTATCATTTCAGAGAAAAACAAAATTCCTCCTCTTTTCTGTTTTTAATCTGCCAGTGCTTAGCTGGAACCTCTTGTTCTGGGTAATTCCAAAGGGGAAACATCTGCAGTTCCAAAATAGTACTGCTGTCTCTCAGAACTCATAACAATCATAATAATTGAGTCAATGGCACAGGAGTATTTATCCATTTTTTTCATTGCAGCAAATAGTTAGGATCTGGGACGCACCACCAGAAAATGTGGAAGAGAAGATTCAGTTGTGGCTTTGAAAATGGCAGAGTTTCAGGGCTACAGAAAAGGGTGGGTTAATGAAACTACTTGAGCTGCTCTTGCAGAGAACCATCACTATGGGCTGAATGGTCTCCATCTGTGCTGTAACCTTATGGTTCCATTCAAGATTCCATATTCTGCGCTCTTGCAACATGGAATTTGATATGAAATTCATCCCATGGTAAAGTTTCAATGTAGATTTCTTTCTCTTACGTTCACACTTGGCATGACGTTACACATAGTTTATGCTTCTAGTTTAATATGAATGAGCTCAATGCATGAGATAATGGTGCTGGAAGTGTTAATGTTGGTGACAATAGACAATAGACAATAGGTGCAGGTGCAGGAGTAGGCCATTCGGCCCTTCGAGCCAGCACCACCTGAGCCAGCGCTGCGTGACAGCATTGCTCTCCACCCAATCTGATAAAAGCACTTGGGCTGGGAAAGGTCAAACATCTTTGGACCTTCTATGGTGAAGAACTATATGTGGGTCTCTCAATGGGCACTGTAACAATGTCTATCTTACCAATATCACTTGTAGAATCATTGAATCATATAGTACAGAAGAGGCTCTTTGTATGTGCTGACAAAAAACAACAACTCTAAATCTACACTAGTCCTATTTTCCAACACTTGGTCCATAACCTTGAATGCTACGACATTTCAAATGCTCATCCATGTGACTTGTAAAGGTTGTGAGATTTTCTGCCATAACTATTCTCCCAGAGAGTGCATTCCAAACCTCGGCACCACTTCTTCTGAGTGAAAAAGCTTTTCCTCAAATCCCTTCTAAATCTCCTGCCTTTCACCTTAAAATTATGACCCCACATTTTTTACCTTCCTTTCTGTTTGCAATATCAAAAACATCAATAGAACAGGCAGAGAGAATTCAGTCCCTGGGCTGTGTTGGGGAACAAAAGTAAAAGGAAAGACTTGCACTTCCCTTTCTCAACCTTGAAATGTTACAAGGCACTTCATAGTATTTTAAATATTTTTGACATGTGATCACTGCTGTAGTGTAGGAAACAAGGCGGTCAATTTGCACAAAGCAAGCTCCTACAAATAGCAATGTGACAATGACAGCTCATCCAGGTTCTTGTGCTATGCAGGTGACCAACAGGGCTGTTACCAGACCCTCAAAGCTACTCCACCATTCAATGAGATCATTGAACATTTGTATCACAACCTGTTACTCAACATGTGACTGCGAGAGAAGGTCAGAAGTTAAGAATTCTGCGGTGAGCATCGCCCCAGCGCCTGTCAATCATCTACAATGTGCAAGCCAGGAGTGCCATGGAATACTCTCCAATTGTCTGGATGAGTGCAGACCCAATGACATTCAAGAAGCTCAACGCAATCCAGGGCAAAATATCTTCATTGACTGGCGTTCCATCCACCACCTTCAACATTCACTGCCTCCACCAATGAAAACTGCTGACAGCATTAACAAAATATATACCCAGGCTCCTGCAACAGTGCTTTCCCAATCCATGGCCTCTACCATCTGGAAGGTCAAGGGCAGCATACACATGGAAACACTATCATCTGTTAGTTCCCCTCCACATTGCCCACTATCCCGATTTGGAAATAATATTACCGTTTATCACCATCCCTGGGTTAAAATCCTGGACTTCCTTCCCTAACAGCACTGTGGATGTAGCTGTAACCCAGGCATTGCAGTGGTTCAAAGGTGGAAGCTCACTACCTTGAGGGAAGTTAGAGATATGCAATAAGTGCTGGCCCAGTCAGTGACTGACACACCCTATAAGTGATTTAATAAGTTAATTTATTACTTTTCCTGACAATGTCTGCTGTGACTATTTCAATTGTTCCAGCATCCATAGTCCTTGGGAGGGAGAGCATACGGATTTTCAGCACCCTTTCTCTGAAAAAGTGTTTATGGTTTCATTCCTGAAGGGCCAGGCTCTGATTTTAAAGTTGTTTCAAATTCTCAGACCCACCAGATTGACCCTGCTTCATCTCTGTATCATTTCAGGAATGTTCCGCCATTCTACAATGAATGGGAGGGCTAAAACTTCCCGGCATTGTTCCAGCTCCCTTCCATCTGTTAGAACGTAAGCAGCTGTTGGGTGTCAGGTGACAGTGAAAATACCAAAATTACTGGACGTGTTTGTCACTATAGATGAAGGGATAAGACAAATAAATGCTCTTGACGAACCACACTGTTCAATAAATTTGAAATCAGGCAGTGTGCCACCGAGCTTTGTATTACAGAAGAATAACAGCACAGGTAGAGATCATACGACCCTTACTGACTGTCTGCAAAATGCGATTTAACTAATCCCACCCTTCCCCTCTTTCTCCATAGTCCTGTTTTACTTCGTTGTTGTCATTCAATGATTATTCCATTCACTCTTGGAAGCCATAGTTGAATGCTTCCCTATTACCTTTTCAGGCAATGTATTCCTGATCCCAAACATTTGTTACAAAATACATTTTTCCTCAGGTTATCTTTGGTTCGTTTGTCAATCACTTTATCTCCGTACTCTGTGGTTCTCGAGCGCTCTACTAATGGGAAAAGTTTCTCCCTATCTACTCTGCTTGGATCTCTCATGATTCTGAAATCTCCTATCAATTTTACCTTCTCAAAGGAGAATAACCCCAGCTTCTCTAATATATTTACATCACTGAAGTCGCTCATCCCTAAAACCATTCTCGTAAATTTTTTCTGCTTTACTCTTCAGTCTTCACTTTTAATGAAGGATATAAAGTCATAGAGTCATACAGCTGGATAGTATGGAAACAGACCCTTTGGTCCAGTTTGACCAAGCTGACCAGATATCCTAAATTAATCTAGTCCCATTTGCCAGCATTTGGTCCATATCCCTCTAAATCCTTCCTATTCATATCCCCATCCTGATACATCTTTAAATCTTGTAATTGTACCAGCCTCCTCCACCACTTCCTCTGGCAGCTCATACCATATACGTACCACCCTCTGCATGAGAAAGTTGTTCTTAGAACAAACTCTGATGTCCAAAGATACTTTAAACTAACAGCAGAGGCAGTTAGCTGTGCAGGTTCACTGATCCTGCTCATTTTTTTTACATCCCAAGTGATACCTGCTCTCTCTCTCTTCCTCCTTTTTTAAAGTGTTGTTTTGATCTTTCTTCTCCAAAGTTCCAAAACAATGCAACAGCTTACAAAACAGTAATTACTGCCCCAAGAATTCCAGGAAATCAGCTCCAACACTGAATATACCTGTAAAAGAAGGGTCTAGGCCCGAAACGTCAGCTTTCCTGCTCCTCTGATGCTGCCTGGCCTGCTGCGTTCATCCAGCTCTACACCTTGTTATCTCAGCTCCTACAGCCACAACTTTTTCCCGTCCTCCATCTTGGATACATACACCCGAACAGTACTAAATCCTGACTTACTTATTTATTTGCAGCGTTGTATTTTTTGCTTTTAGATGTACAATTTTTGCAGTTTTCTTTTTGCACGGAGACAGAAGAATATAGAGGTCCTATAATGCAGTGGGTACTGTCCCTATCTCTGGGCCAGATGCTCCTTGGTGTTCATTTTTGGTCTCCTTATCTGAGGAACAATGGTCTGGCTATGGGTGGCATGCAACAAATGTTTACCAGGCTGATTCCCAGGATAGCAGGACTAACATATGAAGAAAGACTGAATCAGTTAGGACTATATTCTCTGGAGTTTGGAAGAATGAGTCAGGATCTCATAGAAACCTTGAAAATTCTAACATGACTAGAGAGGGCAAATGTAGGAAGAATATTTCCAATGACTAAGGAGTCCAGAACCAAAGTTCACAATCTCAGGTTATGGGAAGGCTATTGAGGACTGACATGAGGAGAAATCTCTTCACCCAGAGAGTGGTGAGCCTGTGGAATTCGCTGCCACAGAAAACGGTTGAGGTCAAAACATTGAATGTTCTCGAGAAGGAGTTAGATATAATTCTTAGGGCTAAAGAGATCAAAGAGTATGAGGAGAAAGCAGGAACACGGCCACTGGGTTCGATGACCAGTCATGATCATATTGAATGATAGAGCAGGTTTGAAGGACCGAGTGGCCTATTCCTGCTCCTATTTTCTTTTTCTCCATATTTCCAAGTGTCTGAGCCAAGGTAGCTCCATTCTAAACACAATTGAAGAGGTTGAGGATCATCCTGCAAGTCCTTAATTCAATCGGAGACAATGAGGCCCAGGAGAGTCTCCTGCTCAACAATGTAATAGAAAGAACGTCGCACTACCCATAACTCTAAATGATAACCACAGCATCACTGAAGTCGCTCATTCCTAAAACCATTCTCGGTAATTTTTTCTGCTTTACTCTTCAGTCTTCACTTTTAATGATGGATTCTGAGTGAACTGTACACAGGTGAGAAGGTCCCAAGTCCCTGATCTCAGCTGAAACATAGTGAACAAGTTGGGTGAGGTTTCACATGATGTTGGCACCATTGGTTGGGAGAGAGTAATTTATTTCCACCCTTTTACTTTCCATTGTTTTATTGTTAAACCTTCCACAGGATTGTTGTGTTGTAAAAGATAATAGCTAGATGCCTTTGTTTCTGGATTAATAAAGAGTTTGAAAACAGCTGCAAACTGAACACAAAGCTGGCTACAATTAGATGATTCTTCTCATTATAGGCTGCAAGAAAGAATGCCAGTGGTACGCTGACGTTAATGAAAATAGATACAGCTGTGCGCTCAGTTTTTCCACAGCACAGCAATTTGGCCACTTGGCAGAAAATTCTATTTATGAGTTATATCTAGATAGCAATTTTTTGTTTCTTAATCCGATGGAGACTTTCCTACAATTGTTAGCATCTCCTTATTGATGTTTGGGTAACATAAAATGTAAATGTGCAACTTCTGTGATCTCAATTTTGAATGAGTTTGTTAATGTTAATTCAATAGCCTAATGATATGAACTGACAGGATAAAATATTGCACGTTAATCTCTTTAACTGTTACCCACATTTTCATCTATTCATATGTTAGGAACCAGACCAGACACCCTCAAAACATGTTAAGAAGTTAGCCTAGTCCCTAGCTTTTTCTTATTTTAAAGTGAAATGTAAAGTGGTGTGTTCCAGATGCAACTTGACTGGTCACCCTACTCAGTGTTAAGCAAAACACAATTTATCCGAACACTATAGCTAAGATACAACAGAAGAAAGAAGAACTTAGAATAGCTTAACTCTATTGGAATAACAACAGAATAATAGATACAGTAACTATTACCAATTAACATGTTCCAATGTAGCAACATCCCATAAACACATGCTTGGCAAAAAGGCACATTCAGGAAACAGATTGTCCCACATGCAACATCCGCAGTCGGAGGAGAAAATCCAGCTTCTAGCTGTGACCGAGAGCAGGGAGAAAAGTAGCTTCTAGTTCGCCAAAACTCCTGCAGCTTCTGCTGAATCTAAAAGCTAAAAAAAGCTAGAAATCCTGGTCTGTGAGAACTGGCCATATCCATCCAGGCTGCTTCTATTGTTCAAACATGGAAGAAAAGAAAAGTCTCAAAAGCTGTTTACAAGTACCGCAGACAACTTGGCACCTCTAGTTCAATTTCTCTTAAAAAAGAAACCAGGATAAAATAAAATACACCTCTTAATCATACACGGAGTCTCTCTTTGTAATGATGACAATGCCATCTGTCAATGCTGGAAAAAGACTTTCTCAACCACTCGTCAATCATGAAGCCACTGAATATCTGATACTCTCCACATGGTGAGCCATGATTGATGGGACAGCTGCAGTCAAATGGATGAACCATATCAACGGCTGCAGCCCTGATCCTATTACAACTCTGGTCTATGCAGTTTTGCTCACATCAAGACTCCATACCCTCATCTCAATGATATGGGAGGAAAATAAACTTGTCACCTAGCCTCACACTTTAGAAGTGTGACAACTAGCTTCAAGAAGGGAAATGAATCATGTTGGAGAAACCATCAATGATGTCTCTCTTGTCCTTAGCAGGGAATATCTCACAGACGGTCTCCTGACTCTGCTATTTCTTGTGGCTGAGGGAAACCTCCCAGAGACACATATAGCTTTATATCTGGCAAAGTACTCTCCAACATTTTCTTTGTTGCACTTGTTTTCCAGAGATTTGGGTGTCTAAGCATCTCCTTCATAATCCTGCAATGCTTCACAAGGGTATGACTCCAAATTTCTTCAGTAAAAGTTCTGAAACATCTGAACCACAGTCAACCAAGTCCTTGTCTCAATGCACAAATCCAAAAATCCACAAACATGACTGTCCAGGTAGACCCATTGTTTCAGCCTGCTCATGCCCCACAGAACTCACCTCTTCCTACCTTGACTCAGTCTTCTCACGTCTGGTCCAATCCCTACCCACATACATCCATGATTCATCTGATGCCTTACGCTGGTTTCAAAGCTTCCAGTTCACCAGCCCCAGCCACCTCCTCCTCTTTACCATGGATGTGCAATCCCTTTACACATCCATTCCCCACCAGGAGGGTCTTAGGGCTCTCCGCTTCTTCCTGGACCAAAAACCTGAACCATCCCCACCCACCACCACCCTCCTCCGCTTGGCTGGGCTTGTCCTCACCCTCAACAACTTCTCTTTCAACTCCTCTCATTTTCTTCAGGTAAGAGAGGTTGCCATGGGTACCAGCGTGGGCCCTACTTATGCCTGTCTCTTTGTGGGGTACGTGGAACATTCCTTGTTCCAGTCCTATTCTGGCCCCCACCCACAATTCTTTCTCCAATACATCAATGATATCATCGGTGCTGCTTCCCCCTCTCGTCCAGAATTGGAAAACTTCCTCAATTTCACCTCCAATTTCCAACCTGCCCTCTCTTTCACCTGGTCTACCTCTGACTCCTCCTTTCCCTTCCTTGACATTTCTGTTTCCATTTCTGGGGATAGACTGGCCACTGATATCCATTACAAACCCACTGACTCCCACAGCTACCTGGACTATACATCCTCACACCCCACTTCCTGTAAAGACTCCATCCCATTCTCTCAGTTCATCCGTCTCTGTCACATATGTTCAGATGAGGCCAACTTTGACAAGGAAGCCTCCGAAATGTCGACATTCTTCCTCAACTGAGGATTCCCCAGCTCCTTTGACGACAGGGCCCTCAACCAGGTCCGACCTATCTCCCGCACTTTTGCCCTCACCCCTTCTCTTCCCTCCCGCAACAGCGATAAGGTTCCACTTATCCTCACCGACCATCCCACCAGCATCCACATCCAGAAGATCATCAGACGTCATTTCCGCCACCCCCAGCAAGATGCCACCGCCAGACACATATTCCCCTCCCCTCCCTTGTCTGTCTTCCGTAGGGACCGTTCCCTCCGGGATACCCTGGTCCACACTTCCTTCACCCCCAACACCTCCCCACAGCCCTACAGCACCTTCCCCTGTAACTGGCGAAGGTGAAACACCTGCGCATTTACCTCCTCCCTCCCCAGTATCCAAGGGCCCAAACATACCTTCCAGGTGAAGCAACACTTCACCTGCACATCCCAGAATCTAGTTACTGCATTCGCTGCTCACAATGTGGTCTCCTCTACATTGGGGAAACGAAGCGTAGACTTGGCAACTGCTTCACAGAACATCTACATTCTGCTCGCAAAAAAGACCCTGAACTACCTGTTGCCTGCCACTTCAATGTACCACCCTGCCCCCTGGCCAACATCTCTGTCTCTGGCTTGCTACAGTGTTCCAGTGAAGCCCAACGCAAGCTGGAGGAACAACACGTCATTTTCCGCTTGGGGACGCTACAGCCCTCTGGACCCAATATTGAGTTCAAAAATTTCAGGGCCTAATCTCTCCCATGTCCCAGACCCCCACCCCACACACCAGGCCTTGTTACCACATAGCCTGCCACTACACACCCCCTGTTGTTAGTCACTAACAGTCCCCATTAACAACTGCTCACCCTCCCAGCCTGATCGTTAGCAAATCCTCTGTCTGTCCAATTGTCTTTCTCTCTCTTTTGGCTCTGTCCTATCATTTACTCCCTACCCACCCACCTCCCTATTTTCTGCATATAAACTAACGTTTTCCCAGCCACCATCAGTTCTGAGGAAGGGTCACCGGACCCGAAACATTAACTCTGTTTTCTCCTTCACAGATGCTGCCAGACCTGCTGAACTTTTCCAGCAACTTTGTTTTTGTTCCAGTCGAAAATTGGGCCTGACTGCTGACTCACTGTCAGCCCATTGTGTGCTACAGGTGTAGACCAATTTCACCTCCACTAAGTCTATAGACTGAATTCATCAGAGCGTTGGATTCTAACAGATACTTGTTCAAAGTTTAGCAGCTGTGCTTTGATTGCAAACACCACCATACTTCAATACGATCCCGTGAATGTCAAATTGCATTTCTTTCACAAGCTTAATCTGTGAAATTTCATTGATTATTCAAAGCATAAGAGCTTGAAAGAATTGGTAAAGTTACCCTAGAGTTAGATTTGTGCCTGTGACATTGTGAAAGGGGGCATCTGACCAAGTTTGCTGCACTTGGCCTTTTATTTAATTTTCAAGTATTTTAAAACCAATAGTAATAATAAAAAAGGGGTGTTTTTAGCATGGGTCACCTTAGAGCTCAGTGACATCAGTGCACCTTTATAAAAGAATCGATCATGTCAAAATAAACTAAATTGCTCATTGTATCAGAGATAATAGGAACTGCAGATGCTGGAGAATCCGAGATAACAAGGTGTGGAGCTGGATGAACACAGCAGGTCAAGCAGCATCATAGGAGCAGGAAAGCTTGACGTTTCAGGCCGAGACCCTTCATCAGAAATGGGGGAAGGGGAAGAGGGTTCTGAAATAAATAGGGAGAGAGGGGGAGGCGGATAGAAGATGGATAGAGGAGAGGATACGTGGAGAGGAGACAAACAAGTCAAAGAGGTGGGGATGGAGCCAGTAGAGGTGAGTGTAGGTGGGGAGGTAGGGAGGAGATAGGCCAGTCCAGGGAGGACGGACAGGTCAAGGGGGCGGGATGAGGTTAGTAGATAGGAGATGGGGGTGTGGCTTGAGGTGGGAGGACGGGATAGGTGAGAGGAAGAACAGGTCCCATTTCCTTCACTTCCACCGCATCTGCTCCCAGGATGAGGCATTCCGCTCCCATACATCTCAGATGTCCTCATTCTTCAAGGACCGCAACTTCGCCACTGCAGTGGTCGAGAACGCCCTCAACCATGTCTCTCGCATTTCCCGCAACTCATCCCTCACACCCCGTCCCTGCAATAACAACCAAAAAAGAATCCCCCTCGTCCTCACGTACCACCCCACCAACCTCCGGATCCAACGCATCATCCTCCGACACTTCCGCCATCTGCAATCCGATCCCACCACCAAAGACACTTTTCCCTCCCCACCCTTATCTGCCTTCCGGAGGGACCACTCCCTCCGTGACTCCCTTGTCCGCTCCACACTCCCGTCCAACCCCACCACAACCGGCACTTTTCCCTGCAACCGCAGGAAATGCTACACCTGCCCCCACACCTCCTCCCTCACCCCAATCCCAGGCCCCAAGAAGACTTTCCACATCAGGCAGATGTTCACCTGCACATCTGCCAATGTGGTATACTGCATCCGCTCTACCCGTTGTGGCCTCCTCCACATCGGGGAAACCAAGCGGAGGCTTGGGGACCGCTTTGCAGAACACCTGCGCTCGGCTCGCGACAAACAACTGCACCTCCCAGTCGCGAACCATTTCAACTCCCCCTCCCATTCCTCAGATGACATGTCCATCCTGGGCCTCCTGCAATGCCACAGTGATGCCACCCGAAGGCTGCAGGAACAGCAAATCATATTTAGCCTGGGAACCCTGCAGCCCAATGGTATCAATGTGGATTTCACAAGCTTCAAAATCTCCCCTCCCCCAACCGCATCCCAAAACCAGCCCACCTCGTCCCCGCCTCCCTCACCTGTTCTTCCTCTCACCTATTCCGTCCTCCCACCTCAAGCCACACCCCCATCTCCTATCTACTAACCTCATCCTGCCCCCTTGACCTGTCCATCCTCCCTGGACTGACCTATCTCTTCCCTACCCCCCCACCTACACTCACCTTTACTGGCTCCATCCCCGCCTCTTTGACTTGTCTGCCTCCTCTCCACCTATCCTCTCCTCTATCCATCTTCTATTTGCCTCCCCCTCTCTCCCTATTTATTTCAGAACCCTCGTCCCCCCCCCCCCAGGTGTGGGGGGGGGGCGGGGGCCGGAACGGCAAGCCTTCCCTGCTCCTATGATGCTGCTTGGCCTGCTGTGTTCATCCAGCTCCACACCTTGTTATCTTAAATTGTTCATTGTGTTTTGTCTCATCCAATGTGAATAACAAATGATACTAAAAGAAACTAAGCAGGGAAATTGGACCAATGTGAATACAGCAATAAAAGAACAAAGGTGAACTTTGCAGCTTCAGCCATCTCTTAAACTTGAACATGCTGCTTTAACTATCTCCAAATAAGATAATCATGCAAAACTTTCATGTCATGGAACTGAATCTGAGGTATATTCAACAAGAATCATTTCTAGACAAGGGCAGATATAAAAAATGATGAGTGGAAAAGAAACACGAAAGAGATGCAACAGGAACACTTGGAAGAAAGAGAATTATAAACGTCTTTACAATTTTGGATCAAATAAGGCAATATTTTCAATGCCTTTTGGGGATTCCCTCTTGATGAATTATTCACCAACTGCAGTGAGAAGTAGTTTGCATACTGACAAGATAAAAAGGCTGCTTTGTCTGGGTTAAATTTGCAATCTAAAAAAAAATCCTTTAAAATGTCAAGCAGGTAATTAATTTATGGTCGTTTTTCAGGCAGAGACTCTGACCCTGTCATAATAATTTCACCTATCTTGAATGAGGCAGTGTGGAAGGAGAGAGTGGCTGATGTGAATAAGGAGGGGGGATGGTGGGGGAGGACTGGTTTGCATGGAGCTTTCATTTACATTAAACCCTTGTATTTTTTTGCATTCATTACATGCTTCACACAGTCCCTAGGAAATAAAAATTAGAAGCAATTACAATGCTTCGTAGCACAGAGGGTTTTTTTCCCCAGTGAATTTTAAAATGTATGTAAAAACACAAGCTGCAAATTACCACAGAACAGGAAGCCGATGCACAGGTAGACCTTTGACTTGGCAGAATATTGACACCTTCCATGGAGATTATAAACCCAGGTCTTCCGTCTTCGTTAACACTTCATAGATCATAGAACCCCTACAGTGTGGAAGCTGGCCATTCAGCCCACAACGACCCTCCAAACAGCACCCCACCCAGACCCACCTCCCTACCCTATCCATGCATTTTCCATTGCTAACACGCCTAACCTACAAAGCACTGGACTCTACGGGCAATTTAGCATGGCCAATCCACCTAACATGCACAAGCTTGGACTATGGGAGGAAACCAGAGCACCCGGAGGAAACCCACGCAGACATGTGAAGAACATGCAAATTCCACACTGGCAGTCACTCGAGGCTGGAATCAAACCTGGGTCCCTGGAACTGTGGGGCAGCAATGCTAACCACTGAGCCACTTATATTACCTGTACACATCAGAACATGTTATCTGCACAGTTAAAATCATCCCACATATTTGCCTTCTCGAATTTAACAGAAATGCCAATCTGTATTTTTTATGAGGCTGTTGGGCTTCGGTTGGAGCTGAAGGTGGTGGCGAGCATGAGGACACTGAATTTAAAATGTTTCTCGGAATTACGAGAGGCAGAGTTCTCATATGGCAGGCGAGGCCTGAGTGGAGGCCAATGTTCCAGGAAAGTCTCTTTGCTGATTGAAACGTTGGATTCCCAATCCTCATGCACTGCAATTCGGGAAATAGAAAGGAAGTGGGAACCAGTAGCGTGCCAGGAACTGGCAATGTAAAGGAACTCATTATCAGCTCGCTGAGTGCCAGCTTGCAATTTTTTTATGAGAGTGTACTGTCTGACTATCACAACTAGGTTCCTGGTTCATTAGACAGATGTGGACCAGAAACCGTGGACATTGTTGGCAGACAATGAAGGCAATAGCAGAGCCAGAGGAACATTAGTCTTATGAGCCCTCAGACACTCACTGAAGCATTAGCAGGATTGGATCTATATTGTCTTCATCATGCTACAAGTACTGATTGTCTCCTGCTGCGGGCCTGCTGATCCAACCTTCCATTGCAAAGCAAGTTGGCAATTGAAGAAATGGCTTTCACTTTCAGTTTAAATTGGATCCACTATAATTTCTCCAGGCTCCTTACTGCCTCTCATTGGAGAGGCAACACAACATCAGATCACAAATTGGCTCATGCTTGGAAAATTGTAGTGGGAATGCTTGTGCTGAACTTCTGTCATGTGTTTCTGATCAGGTAAAGTCGGCGACAATTATCAGAAAGAAATTAAATATGGCCCAAGGTGAGCAAAACTGAGACATTTCGCAAAAGATACTGAATTTTCTTCAATGTAACTCAACATATCTGCAGTGAAAGCAAACAAAACACATGGCAGAATCTGGAACTATAGATACTAATACAGTCATAAATAATTTTTTGCATTAATAACTTCTTTCTGTTTGTATTCAAGCACATATAGTCGAATAGTCCTTCTGTACTGATCTGATAATATTGATATGATCCCAGCTAACATTAAGTCTGAACAAGTTAGTTCCAGAGTGAACCCTGACGTGATAATCCATTAGTTTTATTTTTGCAAGTTAGTTACTATAGTGATTAGTCACAAAACATATTCATAAGAAGGTACCAATGCACTTTTGACACAAGAGCGTACATTTGTTATTCAAAACAAAGGGAACAAAATACAATTAGGAAGAATCTTAACACATCAGCAAAAGGAAAATCTCACTTTTTTCACAGCAACATTCTTTACAGATACTCAACCCCAGTGAAATACGAGTCGTATAGAGCCATAGAGTAATCCAGCATGGAAACTGGCCCTTTAATGCAAATTCATCCATGCTGACCACATTGCCCACTCTGCTAGTTCAAATTGCCTTCATTTGGTGAATATCCTTCTAAACCCTTTGTACCTATCCACATGTCTTTAAAATGTTGCTATTGTACCTGCCTCAACAATCTTCTCTGGCAGCTCATTCCATTTACGCACTACTCTCTGTGTGAAGAAGTTGCCCCTCAAATCCTTCTTAAATCTGTTCCCTCTCACCTTAAACTTATGCTCCTCTAGTTTTCAATTCCCTATCCCTGGGAAAAAGACTCTATGCATTCATCCTATCTATGGCATTCATGATTTTATACACCTCAATAAGGTCACCCCCTCATTCTCCTATGTTCCAAAGAAGAAAGTCCTATCCTGGCCAACCTCTCCCTATAAATCAGGCCTACTAGTCCTGGCAACATCCTCATAAATCTTCTTTGCACACTTTCCAGTTTAACTATGTCTTCCCTATAACAGGGTGAACAAAACTGTACACAATACTCCAAGTGCGGCCTCACCAACCACCTATACAACTGTAACATAACGTCCCAACTCCTATACTCAATGCCTTGACCGATGAAGGCCAGCAAGCTAGACACCTTCTTCACTACACTGTCCACCTGTGACACTGCTTTCAACAAATTATGTACTTGTACTCCCAGGTCCCTCTGTTCCACAACACTCCTCATGACCTTACCATTCACTGTATAAGTCCTACCTTGGTTTGACTTTCCAAAGTACAACACCTCACACTTCTCTGTATTGAATTGCATTTGCCAATCCTCAGCCCACTTCCCCATCTGATCAAGATTCCTCTATAATTTTTCATAACCTTCCTCACTATCAACAATACCTCCTAATTTTGTATCATCTACAAACTTTCTAATCATACCTTGTACATTCACATCCAGATCATTTGTGTAAATAACAAATAACAAAGGTCCCAGCACCGACCAATGTGGCACACCATTAGACACAGACTATCCAGTCTGAGAAATGACCTTCAACCAACACTCTCTGCATCCTGCCTTTGAGCCAATTTTGAATCCAATTAGCTAGCTCTCCCTGGATCCTACGCGACCTAACCTTCATGGTTAGCCTGCCACGTGGGACCTTGGCAAAGGCCTTACTAAAGTCCATATAGACAACATTCACTGCCCTACCCTCATCTATCTTCTTGGTTACCTCTTCAAAAAACTCTAAAAAATTTCTCAGACATGACTTACTGCGCACAAATCCATGCTAACTATCCCTAATCAGACCTTGACTATCCAAGTGTTGGTTGATCCTGTCCTTCAGTATCCTCTCCAATAACTTGCCTCCCACTGATGTCATGCTCACTGGCTTGTAGTTCCCAGGCTTGTCTTTGCTACCTTCCTTAAACAATGGAACAATATTAGCCACCCACCAGTCTTCTGGAACTTTATCAGTGACCAAAGATGAAGCAAAAATCTCTGCAAGGGCCTCTGCAATTTTGTCCCTAGCCTCCCACAATGTCTGAGGATGGACTTGATTAGGCTCAGGGGACTTATCCACCTTAATGCACTACAATGCTGCAAATACCTCCTCTCTGGTAGTTTCTATATGGTCCAAAACATCCACACTTGTTTCCCTTATTTCCTTTACATCCATGATTCTCTCCTCAGCAAAAACTGAAGAGAAATAGACATTAAAAATCTCCCCCATCTCCTGTGGCTCCACACACAGACAGCCATGCTGATCTTTAAGGGAACCTATTCTCTCCCTAGTCACTCTTTTGCTCTTAATATAGCTAAAGAACCTCTTGAGATTATCTTTAACCTTATCTGCCAGATCCATATCATACCCTCTTTGTGGTCTTCTGATCTCACTCTTAAGTGTCCTCCTCCACTTTTTATTGTCATCTATGGATTTACTTGAGCCCAATAGCTTAAACCCAATGTATGCCTTCTTCTTTTTCCTGACCAGGGCCTAAATAACCCTCATCAGTCAGGGATTCCTAAACCTGCCAGCTTTTCCCTTCACCCTAACAGGGAAATATTGTCCCTGGACTCTTGATATCACACTTTTGAAAGCCTCTCCTTTGCCAGTCGTTTGTTTTCCTTCAAACAGACTCACCTAATCGACCTCTGCCAGATCCTGCCTAATTGCCCCAAAATTGGCCCTGCTCCAGTTCAGCACCTTAACCTGTGGACCTGTCCTATCTTTTCCCATAACTATGTTCAAACTGAGAGAGCTGTGGTCACGAGATCCAAAGTGCTCCCTGAGTCACTTCAGTCACTTGCCCGGCCTTGTTTCCTAAGAGGAGGTCCAGTGTTGCACCCTCCCGAGTAGGGGTCTCTACATATTGATTTAGGAAACTTTCTTGGACACATTTGAGAAATTCCACCCTGTCCAGGCCTTTTACGCTCTGTGTGGTCCAGTCAATACAAGGGAAATTAAAATCTCCAACCAATACTACTCTATTATTCCTACAGGAATCTGCAATCTCTCTACACATCTGCTCCTCTTGTACCCGTTGGCTATTTGAGGGTCTATAATACAGTCCCAACAGAGTGACCATTGCCTTCTTGTTTCTAAGTTCTAACCATATGGCCTCATGTGATCACCCTTTAAGAACATCCTCTCTAAGCACTGGTGTTATGACCTCCCTTATCCAAAGGGTAACACCCCTTCCTCGCTTACTTGTATTTCTGTCACACCTGTAGCTTCTGTATCCTGGAATACTGAGCTGCCAGTCCTGCCCTTCTCTCAGCTATGTTTCAGTTATGGCTATAATATCCCAGTCCCCAGAGACAATCCATGCTCTGAGCTCACTTGCCTTACCAGTCAGGCCTCGTGCGTTGAAATAAATTTAAACCAGAAGTCCTTTCCCTCCCTCTATTGTGCCCTTGGCTATCTGCTCTTGATGGCTAATGTATTTTCCCCTGATGCCTTGATGGTGCCTCTCTTATTCAGAGTCCCACCACCCCTGTCAAACTAGTTTGAACCCTCCTGGGTAACACTAGTAAATCTCCCCGCGAGGATGTTAGACCCTTCTCTGGTTCAAGTGCAACCCGTCCCTCTTGTACAGGTCACCTCTACCCCTGAAGAGATCCTACTGATCCAAGAATCCAATCTTATCTTCACTTTATCATTTCCTACTCTGCTGACAAGGGTTTCCTTTTCTACTTTCTGCATGTATATGAGATGAGATTCTGTCTGCCCTGAGACACACAGACATAGGTTCACCTGTTGACTTTTCTCACTGAATTCTAAGGAAAAAAAAACTTTTGCCTGTTACTTTGACCACTTTTATGCTGGCAAATAAATCTGCTGGTATGAATCTTTTCTTCTGAACAGATACTGCTTCTGCCCTTTGGCCTCTCCTTCCCTTGATTGCTCAATCTGAAGCACTTCAGCTATTATCTCATAAATTTGCTAGCCTAGACATTTTGCTTAAATCAGGTGGTTTATTAAAAATACTGTTTGGACTCAATCCTCAAAAGCTTAAACAGGTTTCAGATCCTTCAGAAAAAAAGTCGCCTTCAGCGAACTGAAATCAAAAAAGACTATTTATCTCTACTTTAGAACTTTAGTTTCCAAATAATAACAATACACTGCAAAACAGTCATCACACTGCACATTTCTGAATTCACCAATTTATTCATTGGCTGTGTAGAGTGAGGTATTTGATTCTGGCTGTTCGAGTTTTACTCTGGAGCTTATGCAAGGGGTAAGGGTTGGAAATTATCACCTTTTTGGATTCTCATGGATGTACCCACTTACTTATCATGGAGATGGGTTTTGAACAGCAAGGGAATAATTAAGGGTTACAGTGACCGAGTGGGTAAGTGAAGTTGTGTCTATGAAAAGATCAGCCATGGTCTTATTCGACGGCAGAGGAAGCTTTATGCACTAGATGGCCTACTCCTATTCTTATTTCTATGTTCTTATGTTCGTGACCATTGAGAGTCAGACTCTCAAGGCTGGAGGTCAATCAGAGGCCTTCCTACTTGAGAGGAGGGCAAGGTTGTAATGGACAGTTAATATCAAACAGGATGCTTCTTATTGGAGATGTACCCTCACCACAGCACTCTGATGCAGTGCCTCCACCTGGATAAGGAGTGAAAATCCCACCTTCAGCCAATTTTTGCTCCACTCACCCCCTGTGATTGGGGAGATGTGTTGACCGGCCCACTCTTTGGATACAAAGGTGGGATCCAGATCATCCGAAAAATACCACTCATAAGGGACACAGAGCCTGAATTTACTCAGAGCTTCTCACACTGAAACACCCTTAACCCTTAGTGAAAGTTTGGGGGAAATAACAACAAACGTATGTAAGCAACAAAAGTCATAATGCTGGAGGTCAAAGAGAAATCTCGGTCATTTGACTTCGATGTACTTATTAATTAGCATAGTTGGATAAATACAATTTTAAGTTGAATGAAAAATATTTGTGAGTAAGGATTTTTCATAATGTCAGAAAAATAGCCTGTAATTATGAGTAATTGGTATCCCTTTACTGGTCATTTTTGGTGAAAATATTAGCTCCTGCACAATGAGGATTCTCATTTTGTATATAGACACTGACATTTTATTTAACAGAACGCACAACTGAAGGAATTACAATCCTAGTGAGAATCAGAATTCTCTTTTTTTCTGTAAATCAAACATTTACAAATTAACATCTACAAACATTCCTTTTATCCATTTCTGTTCAGTCTTTAGTATAGATTTTCTTTTGCAAGTAACATTGGGGGTACTGAAGTGATTACTGACGATGACTGGCTGAATTGTCAGAAGTAAAGATAAGTCAATATAGTGTGTTCAGCCCTTCATGCCATTGGACTCAATTTATCCAAACCAATATTCCCGGCAGATCTAATCAGCAGGCATTATCTAGACAAAAATTTTTGAACCATGAGCTAGCATGGGGAGGGCTTGATATTTAGGAAAATAACTGTAAAGTATGAATCACTATTCTTCTGTTCATTGTTTTGCATTGTTGGTCTTTGAATCATGGGCTGAGCAAAGGAAGAGTCAAGGGCTATGGCGATATGACAGAATTGTGAATTTAAGGTCACAATCAAACCAGCCAAGATCTTATTGAATGGCAGAATAGGTTCAAGGGGAAGAATGGCCTACTCCTGCTCCTATTTCTTACATTCTCAAGTTCTAACATCTCCTCTTTCGTATTGATAGAAAATATATGCATGTGGTCACATATGACGCCAATAGCTTAGCCCTCAGTGCAAAGCTCCATCTGCTAACTGAGTAGCTCACTGTGAAAAATTACAAGGAAAAGATTCTTATAATGGGGTAGATTCACAGGCAACTAAATCATGTCTAAACAAGTCCCAGTATATTGAAAGGATCAGAAAAGAAAACACTGAGGAGAAAGCATTATAGGCTCACCAGAAACTATTTATGAATATGGATTTCACAGACCAAGAATGCTCCTTAGCATTTCACATTCAATCTTTTGCTTTTGAATTGTAATCTCCAATTTAATGTAGGAGGACCTAGGAGTGAATTTGAACACAACAAGATTCCATTGGAAAGTAACAAAATGAATGGCCTCTATGTCTATTTTTGACAATATTGGCTGAAAAATAAACATTGGCCAGGGCAATGTCACAGCTGCCCACTTTTCATCAAATACTGCAACAGGATTGATTTTAGTCACCTATGGTGGCATGGTTTAACACTTTATTTGAATATTATTTACATTCAATATTGCCTAGAGGGCTTAATTTTTGAAGAATTAAGGAAAGAGGAATATATTTCAAGTTTTATGGGCTTACCTGGAGTGATTACTTTAAAAGACGTCATTGAAGGTTTACTGGGGACATTGCAGTATGTTTACCCAGATTTCCTAGAAATCACTTGACCATGATGACTGTTTGCTTTACTGCAGATCTTGTTCGAGCAGTTTTCTGAGCGGAAACTGGCTTGGAGATGTTCTAATTATATTTGATGAACTTGGAAGAAAACATGCAGGGAAACAACAGAGCTGTCAGGAAACCTGCTAGAAATAAGACGGTTTGGAGGGAAGTTTGCTAAGAACAAACTGCCCAGCTGATGTCTTCCTGTTGCTAAAAAAGAAAACATTCCTGGAAAGTTTAGAGTGAAACTCTTGTGTTCTTTTGTAAAGAGGAATGATGGAAGATGTTAAGTTGTAGTTCGTGAGCAATCTGTGCCTGCAAAATGTCAAAGACAGAACATAAATGATTAGACATTTTACAGTACAGCCAAGCAACAAACTCTAGAATATTCTTTTTCTTTTAAGGATAAAGAATTGACCAAAGTGTGTTTTTGTTTTGGAAAGCCAATCTCTGCTTTTTTTTGGAAAGCAATCCATCTTTTCTTTCTCCTTTCCTGAGGTGTGTTTTTCAAAGTATTTGCACATATGTTTGGGAGATACTTAGAGGAGTAATTAAATATACTTTAATATTACCATTGTATATGTTAACTCACCATGAAATGAGATCATGGATAGCCTAGTTTGTTAGATTTTTTTTTACCCAGTGGATGCTGTCAGCATGCTGACCACATTGCCCACTCAGCTAGTTCAAATTGCCTTCATTTGGTGAATATCCTTCTAAACCCTTTGTACCTATCCACATGTCTTTAAAATGTTGCTATTGTACCTGCCTCAACAATCTTCTCTGGCAGCTCATTCCATTTACGCACTACTCTCTGTGTGAAGAAGTTGCCCCTCAAATCCTTCTTAAATCTGTTCCCTCTCACCTTAAACCTATGTCCCTCTAGTTTTCAATTCCCTATCCCTGAGAAAAAGACTCTATGCATTCATCCTATCTATGGCATTCATGATTTTATACACCTCAATAAGGTCAACCCCTCATTCTCCTATGTTCCAAAGAAGAAAGTCCTATCCTGGCTAACCTCTCCCTATAAATCAGGCCTACTAGTCCTGGCAACATCCTCATAAATCTTCTTTGCACACTTTCCAGTTTAACTATGTCTTCCCTACAACAGGGTGAACAAAACTGTACACAATACTCCAACTGCGGCCTCACCAACCACCTATACAACTGTAACATAACGTCCCAACTCCTATACTCAATGCCTCGACCGATGAAGGCCAGCAAGCTAGATACCTTCTTCACCACACTGTCCACCTGTGACACTGCTTTCAACAAATTATGTACTTGTACTCCTCGGTCCCTCTGTTCCACAATACTCCTCATGACCTTACCATTCACTGTATAAGTCCTACCTTGGTTTGACTTTCCAAAGTACAACACCTCACACTTATCTGTATTGAATTGCATTTGCCAATCCTCAGCTCACTTCCCCATCTGATCAAGATTCCTCTGTAGTTTTTGATAGCCTTTCTCTCTATTAATGATACCTCCTAATTTTGTATCATCCGCAAACTTACTAATCATACCTTGTACATTCTCATCCAGATCATTTGTGTAAATAACAAATAACAAAGGTGCCAGCACCCACTCCTGTGGCACACCACGATGACAGACCTCCAGTCCGAGGAACAACATTCAACCATCACTCTCTGCATCCTGCCTTTGAGCCAATGTTGAATCCCATCAGCTAGATCTCCCTGGATCCCTTGCGACCTAACTCTCATGACTAGCCTGCCGTGTGGGACCTTGGCAAAGGCCTTACTAAAGTCCATATAGACAACATCCACTTCCCTACCCTCATCTATCTTCTTGGTTACCACTTCAAAAAACTCTAAAAAATTTGTCAGACATGACTTTCTGTGCACAAATGCATGCTAACTATCCCTAATCAGCCTTTGACTATCCAAATGTTGATTGATCCTGTACCTCAGTATCCTCTCCTTTAACTTGCATACCACTATTGTCAGGCTCATTGGCCTGTAGTTCTCTGGCTTGTCTTTGCTAGCTTCTTAAACAATAGAACATTAGCCACCCTCCAGTCTTCCAGAACTGCACCAGTGGCTAAAGATGAAGCAAAAATCTCTGCAAGGGCCTCTGCAATTTCTTCCCCAACCTTCCACAACATCCGAAGATGGACTTGATCAGGCTCAGGGGATTTATCCACCTTAATGTACTTTAAGGCTGCAAACACCTCCTCTCGGAAAATATGTATGCGGTCCAAAACGTCCCCACTTGTTTCCCTTATTTCCTTGCACTGAAGAAATTGGTAGTGAACTGCCTTCTTATATCATAGTTGTCTTTGGCGTGTGGATGTACCCACACTGCTGTGAGGAAGGGAATTCCAGATTCCGATCCTGTCTCAGTGAAGGAACAATGATATAGCCCAAACCATGATGGTGAGTGGCTTGATGGAAATCCTTTATGGTGCTCCCATGTATCTGCTGCTGCTGTTCTTCTAGATGGTAGATGTTGCCAGTTTGGAAGGTGCTATCTATGGAGCTTTGGTGAATTTCTGCTGTACATCTTGTAGATGGGACACACTGCTGCTACTGAGTGTCAATGACAAAGGGTTTTGATACTGAAGGTGGTGGGTAGGGCATCAGTTATTCCTTTCTGGACCAAGACATCCAGAAGTGCAAAACAAAAAGAATAATTCCAGAAAAATAATTACAGAAGTTGTACAAGACCACATGCCACTTCATTGTCCATTCCTGAATAAAAATAAACAGTTCTGTGAATGCTTTTCACAAAGGCTGGTCCTCTTGACCTTAAGACTGAACTGCCAGCAGTACAATGGATATAGACTTGCTTAAAGTGAATGGCCAATTCTTACAATCGGATAACAGAAGGGAGGTCAGCAGCAAGTTAAAAAGCAGGTGTAAAAATATTCCGTGCTGTGTCTGCACATGTATCCAAGTGTCAGGGCAAACCTTACCGAGTAAAAAGTCTCGACATAGCATTGTAAGTCTTAATTTCTTATTGCACTGAGCTGAAAAGGTGTTTCAAAGGCATGAGTTAGGTTTTTTTCACAGTTTTGAGATGCAGAGCAGTGTGACAGAAGATTTTGTTTCTGAACAAACTGTCAGGGTCTTCATAACAAATGAATGATTTAACTCGAGAATGAATGGCAGACAATCATTTACAAATTGATATGCATTTTAATGCACCTTAATTTTAATGCAATATGACCTCTATCCATTACAAGTGAATGACAGGCCTAATGAACATCATCTTGAGCTGAAGGATGAACTACATCAGCTACTCTGTGCGCAAAGCTTGTAACATATGCATTCATGTAAGACACTGCCTTGAAATGCTTGCCGCGAAATTGACATCAAATCAAATCTTGCTTCAGTGATGCTCAGAGCCAACACCCTGAATATATCCAATTTCAAATGTGCTCTTTTTGTTTTCTCCCAGTGTGAACAATGCAAGACTTTAGTTTGATACTGATGTGCCAAGAACATTTGCATATTGCTTCCGTTTTTGGTAAGCTAGCAACAGGAAGGTATAACACGGTGACTGCTAACTGCAACGTTTGGTACTGAAATAGCGCACAGTGTCTGGCTCACTCAAGCTAAAGTAAAATGCCATCATTTTAGCATCAGGAATGCTAGCCGTGAGATTCTATTCCGTGTTAGACAGCTCAAAAACTTTCCTTTCACAGCAATAATGCTGAGAGGATGTTTTCCCTCATGGGACTGTCTAGGACCAGATGGCATAGTCTCAGAATAAAATGGTGCCAATTTAAGACTAAGATGGGGAAGAATTTCTTCTCTCAGAGGGTCGTGATTCTTTGGAAGTCCTTGCCACAGACAGCTATGGGGGGCAGAGTCCTTCGTATATTTAAGGATGAGACAGATAGATTCTTGATCAATCGGGAATCAAAAGTTACAGGGAAAGGGCAGGAAAGCAGACTTGAGGAGTGTCTGATCAGCTGTGATCCTATTGAATGGCAGGGCAGGCTCAAGGGGCCAAACAGTCTACCCTTGTTCCTCTTTCTAATGCTATCTTCCGCCAGATAGGGTAAAGTTGACCCAATGTAATTGTTTAAAGTGTTCAATAGCAAATGGGCAGGCCACTCAAAGTGCCTCTGGGTTTCGATGGGGACAGAAAATTGGGAGAAACAGGTTGGCAATCCTCTGGCAAAGCCATCAGTTCCAGACATTGAAGCACAATCTTATAAAACCACAGGTTTTAAGAGCAGTAGGACAGAATTTTGCATTTGGGGTCAGCACCCTTTGTCAAAGGCAAATGTTGGTCCTGACACCATACCATGTCAGGAATTGGTCACTTGACTGGAATCTATTGGGACTGACCAGAAATTGTGCTTGTGCCATCCAATTATGGATCTCAAAGTTGGACAGCCAGTCAGAGACCTACCTACATTGAAGCTGTTGCAACCTGTCATTGAAGGTAAGGGAGAGTGAGAGAGAGCCTCCATATTGATGTGCCCTCTCAGCAACTTTAACAAATTTATAATAAAGAAGGACCATTGCAGGCAGGCTACTGTTGAGAGGGGAAAAACCATTGAAATTTACATGGTCCTGCATTGTGCTCTGAATCGTGTACAACTTGCAACAATGGGTGGGACCTGTACAACGATAAAAATCTTCAAACAAAACCAAAATACTGTAGATACTGGAAATCTGAAACAAACACAGAGAATGCTGCAGCAGCTCAGCAGGTCTGGCAACATCTGCAAAGAGAGCAAAACAGAGTTAATGTTTCAAGCCCAGTAATGACTCTTCTTCAGAACTGAAAGAAAAACTTGCCTGAAAGTCTAACAGTGAAAATACCAACACAGAATCCGACCCTTCTTGAAATAGGCTAAAGCAAAAATATTTATATCTGAAAGGGAAGGATGGTAGTGTTGAGTGTTCAGTGTTTGATCATGTGTGACTCTCACCTGTTGACAGCCAACCATCCATGATCAATAAAGCCTTAGAGAAAAGGAATCAAATGGAGGCAATTTGCCATGAGCATTAGTCATCATAGAATGCTTACAGTGTGGAAGCAGGCCATTCAAGTCTACACTGACCCTCTGGGGAGAATCCCACCCAGACCTACCCCCTTACCTTATCCCTGCAACCCTGCATTTCCCATGGCCAATCCACCTAATCTGTACATTATTGGACTGTGGGAGGAACCCATGCAAACATGGGGAGAATGTACAAAACACCACACAGTCACCCAAGGGTGGAATTGAACTGAAGTCCCTGGAGTTGTGAGGCTGCAATGCTAATCACTGAATCACTTTACCACGAGAGGTTTAGCATTGTCTGTATGAAGTACTAACACCAAATTAAGAAACAGACCCTCAAAGGTAATAATATCTCTAGATTATTGAAATCTCTGGTGAGGAGACATTTTAAAGCATTGAATAATACTCATATACATAGCTAAAGCCTGGAGTGTACCTCCAAGACAACCAATAATGCAGAACAGGGGGCCATGAGTGACTTAATGTTATTTGTTCGCACTTACAATTTTGGAAAAGTTAATTTTCTGATTTTCAGAACAGCAAGCCCAAAATGAAGGGTCCTGAAGAAGGTCCTGACCCGAAACATCAACTTTCCAGCTCCTCTGATGCTGCCTGAACTACTGTGTTCCTCCAGCTCCACGCTGTGTTGTCTCGAAGCCCGAAATGAAACTCGTGTAAATAACTTGCTGAAATCGGCAAGGCATGTTCGTTCTCATCTGTCAAAGAACCTTCCTGAACTGTACCTTTACTCCAATGATGGGAATGAAAATTGGATTCAGCGTTTTAATTTTCAAACAGTAATATGCTAGTGACCTGCAGGTGGAGATAACGTGCTGCCATCCAATCTCAGGTTCGGTAGGATTTTGTTTTCGACTCCAGGATACTGTAGCATTTTAACAGCAGATTTCTTTTCATCGGGTTTCAATCCTTTGTCAGAATTTCAAAAGAATAACCGAGGTAATTGTGAGAGCTCGGATCCACTAACTTACTGTTTCGCTGAGGGTGACAGAGAACTTTTGGACACTGGAGGAAATGGAAAAGATTCAGGGTTACTTTGAGAAAGAAGTTTTAATTTACAGGGAGAATAATCGATCTGTTTGTTCTTATCTGCTGACAATAGGCGAACACTCACATGAGCTGCGATGCTATGAGAGATTATGTCTCTCACAGCCCTGTTCATTTTTCATGGTTTTGGATCACAGAAGTAATTTTCAAGAGACATTTTGAGATTGGTTTGTGTTCCCCATTCCTTCTCCAAAACTATCCCATTGCCAACTTCAGCTGGATTCAGTCCAATCGCACTATGTTTTGTTTTTAATCATATCTCCCAAAACATTTAGAATAAATAAACAAAGATGTTCAAAGATTTTTTTTTTGGTGAGCAAAACACACACACAGACTCTCTCTCTCTCATACACACACACACACACACACAATTTTTGAATTCTGTTCCCTTCCTGGTTTGCTTTCAGCAATATTCTGGGGATTAATCTCTTATTCCTGAATACTCCAGGATAGCCCAGAAGGGTTGGCAACCCTACATGTCCCAACTGATGCATTTTTTCCACCAGTTACTTCCAGAAATCTGAAGCCCAAGACATTCCTGGTTCCATGAGCTCTTCACAGTCACACTCGCAGTCGAGTCCAACACAGCTGTCGTGTCACAACGGACACTGGATTCTGAAAATGTTTGGATTCTTAATCTCCACCGTTTGGGAATTGCACAAACAAATAATCGAGCCTGCTGTGCCATTCAGAAAGATTGTGGCTGATCTGATTTCAACCTGAACGCTAGATTCCTGCAGATCCTCGATAATCTTTCATCCCATTGGTAAACAAAAATCTATCTACCGCTTGTCTTAAAAATGTTTAAATATTCCGCATCCACTTTGTTTTGAGAAAGGGAATTCCAAAGACACATGTCCCTCTGAGACGAAAAAAATGTTTCTTCATCTCTGTCTTAAGTGAGTGTCCCCTTATTTTTAAACTATGACCCCTAGTTCTAGATTCTCCCCAAAGAGGAAGCATCTTTTCCTCATCCACCTGGTCTAGCCCCCTCAAGTTCTTATACATTTCAATTAAGCCATCTCTGATTCTTCCAAATTCCAGAGGATACAGGCCCAGCCTGGTTAGCCTTTCTTCATCAGGTAATTGGCTCATTCCAGGGATGAGTCACGTGAACATTCTCTGAAGTGCTTGCAATGCATTAATGTCTTTCCATCAGTACAGTGACCAGTACTGTACACAGTATTCCAAATCTCACCAATGCCCTGTATAACTGAAGAATAACCTCCCTATTCTTACATCCAATTCCCCTCCTAATAAACTACAACGTTCTATTGGCTTGCCTGATTATCTGCTGTACCTGCATGCTATCCTCCTGTGATTCTTGCACTGGGATACCTAGATCTCTCTACATCTCAGAGCTCGGCAGCCATTCACTATTTTGATAACATCCTTTGTTTTTAATTCTTCGCCGCCAAAATGGACAATTTCGCACCTTCCCACATTGTACCCCATTTAGCAGATCCTTGCCTACTCATTGCCTAGTATATCCATTTATAGGCTCCTTCTGTTCTCTTCACAACTCACTTTCTGACCTATCTTTGTGTCGTTGGCAACTTTAGTTCCTAAATCTTTGGTTCCTTCATCTAAGCGATTTACATAAATTATAATGAGTTGAGGCCGCAGCATTGACTTCAGTGGCACACCACACATGACATCCTGCCAGCCTGAAGTAGTGCATTTACTCAGAGATAGTAAGAACTGCTGATGCTAGAGTGTGAGATAACATAGTGCGGAGCTGGAGGAACACAGCAGGCAGGCAGCATTGGAGGAGCAGGAAAGCTAATGCTTTGGGTCGGGACCCTTCTTCAGAAGTGGGGGAGAGGAAGAGGGCTCTGAAATAAATAGAGAGAGGGGGGAAGTGATAGCAGGTAGGTTGTAGTGAAGATTGGTCAGTGAGGTAGGAGGAGCAGAGAGGTGTTCATATTATGATTCAGCATTTAATTTGAACCAGTTAGGTATTTTAAGAACTGTTTTCTCTAAGGTGTCCAATCCTATTATCTATTTGTCCTGCTTCTGCCTTTGAGGGTGTTATTTTGCCTTCCATTTCTTCTTTGTCTGGTTAATGGTGTTTATGTCTTTAAAGTGCTTAAAATTTGCAACCTTTAATACCATTAATGCCTTTAATGATTCTGCGACGTATAAATGCTGCCAGTTTTAAAGATTTCAGTGTTGGTCAGTGCATTGAGTATAGGAGTTGGGAAGTCATAGTGCAGCCACTGTACAGGACATTGGTTAGACCACTGTTGGAACACTGCATCCAATTCTGGTCTCCCTGCTATAGGAAGAATGTTGTGAAACTTGAAAGGGTTCAGAAAAGATTTACAAGGATGTTGCCAGGGTTGGAGTATTTGAGCTATAAGGAGAGGCTGAATAGGCTGGGGCTATTTCTGCTGGAGCATCGGAGGCTGAGCGGTGACCTTATACAGGTTTATGAAATCATGAGGGGCATAGATATGGTAAATAGACAAGGTCTTTTCCCCAGGGTGGGGGGAATCCAAAACTAGAGGGCATAGGTTTAAGGTGAGAGGGGAAAGATTTAAAAGGGACTTAAAGGGCAACTTTTTCGTGCAGAGGGTGATGTGTGTATGGAATGAGCTGCCAGAGGAAGTGGTGGAGGCTGGTACAATTACAACATTGAAAAAGCATTTGGATGGACATATGAATAGGAAGGGCTTAGAGGGATGCTGGTAAATGCTGGCAAACGGGATTAGATTAATTGAGGATATCTAGTTGGCATGGACGCGTTGGACGGAAGGGTCAGTTTCCGTGCTGTATATCTCTTTGAGTCTATGACACTACGACTAACACAATGCTGTTTTACTTCACTGGCCTTCAAAAGTTTCTTCAAACCTTCGTTCTCTATTGTAGCAATGTTGCTATATTCCAGATATTGGCAATTGTTTGAACTCTATTATAGCAATGACGGAGTATTTTCATCTGATTAATTTCGATATTATGACACTATTGTTTCTCTGCATTGCTTACTGGGGGAAGTTACGGTCCAGATTCTGATCAAAATGCTGATTTCATACCTTCTGGAGGCTTTTGTGCCTTCTGCAACCATGATGAAGGTTTTACTGCTCCTTCACGTGCAAAATAGATGCCTTTCCCAGCCTTCATGGTCGAAAACACAATGCGCATCCCTCGCAGAACTTTTAAAATAAAATTCTGTGGCTGTGAACTTGAAAAATCATCCAGACAAGATTGCAGTTTTAATTGTGAATGTTCCAGAGTCATCACAATCTTAAACTTTTTCTAATTACTTTCTTCCATTGGACTCTTCTTTAAAAATCTTTTTCATTTGTGGTTTTGTCACCTTAAACATATTCTATGATTTGTCTCAAACTGTGTATTGCAGCCAAACCTTGTGGAGCCTGCTTAACAAAGTGGCAACACTTTATTTTGATTTTTCAGTATTCCTTTTCATCTTCTGTCCTTCACATCCTTGTTCTCTGTGCCATCATTTTAAAGATTTCCCTCCCTGCCCTTATGAATTTCTAAATTAACTCACATGGACCTCGAAATTGCTCCCCTGGATTCTTGTTAAGTAACTGTGACTTCCCAGTGTGAGTAATCTTTCACAGAATCATAGAACCCCTACCGCGCAGGAGCAGGCCATTCAGCCCATCGAGTCTGCACCGAATGGTTAAAGAATGTCCCTTCCAGACCCTCTCCACTGCCCCATCCCCATAAACATGCACTTACCATGGCTAATGCACCTAACCTACACATCCCTGGACAATACTGGCAATTTAGCATGGCCGATCCTCCTAAACTGCACAACTTTAGACTGAGGGAGGAAACTAGAGCACCTGGAGGAAACCCAAGCAGACACAGGGAGAATGTACAAGCTCCACACAGACAGTCACTCGAGGTTAGAATCAATCCTGGGTCCCCAGTGCTGTGAAGCAGTAGGAGTGATCATTGAGCCACTGTACCATTCCACTTCCCTGGCTTCCTATGCTACCACTGCCTTTCCTGCACTTCTTACCAGCTTTGAGGTGATGGGTTCCATCTGGAGTGATATTTTTACCCTGGTCCTTCTAGCGTGAGTGCTGCTAACTTCTCTTCTTATGGGCTTTCAGCTTCTGGCTGACTCGCTGGGTTTACTTCAAGTGACAATGTGCCTAAAGTGGTAATCTCACTTGCCTTTGAAAATGCTTTCTCCTGGAATATTTTCACTCTTGGTGCCTTGAGATATTTATGCAATAGTCCCATCGCTGATCACCGTGCTGAACATTGTGTAACCAGCCACTGTGGCTTGTGGTTAGGACAGTGCGCTGCAGCTCGTCCTCCTTTCTACTCTTTTAAAGGAAACCATTAATCGCTTTAAACCACTGCAATGTCAAAAGAAAAACGTAAAGTGCAAGTGAAACTTACAAAACTAGAATGGAAACTTACCAAAACCACATCAAAATAACATTAGACGGGGTGATGATGCATTCCAGCTCCTGTGATGCCCAGTGGTCTCTAAAGGCCTTTACTGGGCCAGTGACCACTGCATGCCCCATCTCAATGGGCACCCGGGTGGAGATGTACCCACGGAAGATGGGTAGACAACTTGGTACTTGGACCCCTCCATGGACCACCTTGGTCCTATCCTTTTCTAGATATTTCGTATCCAACCTGGTCAGGGATGTTACTACTCACGTCTGGAGCAGGTGCGTCTTAAACACCGAGCTCTGGCTCAGTGCTAGGGACATGATCATTAAACATTTAATTAGAGATTTTTAATCAAATTTAAATTCTACTATCTGCAGCAGTATGATATGAACCCAGGTCAGTAACTCAGCAACAATGCCACTAGATCATCACTAATGGAGAGGATGGACCTCTATTGAGTTTTAATGACAAGACCCACTTGTCTTACACAACAAGGCATTGCAGACTAGTAAGAGATACTACTTATATTGACTAGTTAGGCAGAATTGCAAAGATTATTAGGAGTCAGTGAAAACACTCAAATAAAAAAGCAATGTACTACAGAGGCTAAAGACCTGAAATAAAAACTGAAAGTGCTGGAGAAACTCAGCGAGTCTGGCAGTGACTACAGAGAAAGAAAAACAGAGTTAATTTGTTGATTTCTGAACAAGTAAAGGTAAATTTGTCTCAATCTTATTAGACCGTAGCGCTGCTACCTCATCGGAGAGAGACTCGTGGTGCTTTAATCCGAGAGTCCCCATGCCTCAGGTGAGGGGGGGAGAAAGAGAATCCAATAACCTCAGCTGGTGCACAAATTAAACCCACACTATTTTGCATCATCTTATATTGCAGACTAGCTGATCAGCCAACTGAGCTAATCGGCCCCCAAGCTGAAGAAGAGCCATATTGGATTTGAAATGTTAACTTTGCTCCTGTCTCCACCGAGACTTTTATTTATTCATGGGATCTGGGCATCACTTGCCAGGCCAACATTTATTATTCATCTCTAATTACCCAGAGGGCAGTTAAGAGTGAATTACATTGCATTGGATCTGGAGTCACATGTAGTCCTGACCAGGTAAGAATGGCAGATTTCCTTCCCCACAGTTCCCCAAAAGACTTAATGCTGCCACTCCAGTACTGCCAGCGATATTGTTTTTTTCTGAAGAGATATTAGATTCTTTTTCTGACTGACCTGTTGAAGGATATTACTACATACCTTGGAAGTAAGTGGGTTTTGAACTCGGGTAATATTTAATTTGCTTAACATGGCCAGTCACAATCTGCCCACCCAAAACAAAGGAACCATTTTGCCTGCCACATCACATTGCACACATTATGAACACTGAACCACAACCACAACTATCATAAACTAGCTACCCACCAACAATAGGTGATTGATTGGAGGAAGTACATTAATTATGCTTTCTTGAAGAATGAGCAATTCATAATCAGCATTTAACAAAGGCTGAATTTCTATCAATTTCCACTAATTACACTAACTATTTGCACTTTTTTTTAAACATCCTATTAGAACAGTCAGTGTGGAAGAGACAAAACACTTCCAGAATCTTATGTACAGCTCTTGGATCTTAAAAACAAAGATATACTAATGAATGGAGACCTATTCATGTGAAAGATGAGATAAACACTGTAAAACACTTCAATGATTGCCTGCTTCAGGTAAGTCGGGCGTGTGGCTGGATACAATCAAGGTGGTGGTTGCCACCTATCAACAAATTAGATTTTAACAACATCTTCTGCGATTATCTGGGTGATAATCGCAGAATTGGACGTAAAATGAAAGTTCTGAGACCCAGTTTCTGGTGCAATTCATTCCTGGAGGCAGCGAAGGGTTTCTCTTTCTCAGGGTGGGTTTTGGATTGAAGCTAACTTATTTTTTTGGAGGCAGTGTTGTTCCCTGTGAACACAGTGCAATCCTAACTCAAGGCAGATGCTTTAGTTTGTGAGTGTGGTTCCTGTCGGATCAAAACTAGAGATGGGTTAAATCAGGGAAGTGAAAGAATTTCTGTCAATTGGCCATCCAGTTTAAAGTCTGTTTTGTATTTCAAATAGGAGTGAGTTGTGTATCTATTGTTACTTAAATAGCCCTCAGTTCATAGTTAAGTGTTTTGCTTTATTTGTCTATTTCCAATTATTTGAAGATAATATTTTAACCTTTGGTATTTTCCATTAACTCAGTTTCCTGAGGGGCATGCCTCTGCCAAATTTGAAGCATCTGAACTAAACAGTTTGAAGGAGTTAATACAAAATTTAAAATTATGCATGTAACATCAACTTTTTTTTATTCATTCATTGGGCATGGATGTCACTGGCCAGGCCAATATTTATTGCCCATCCTTAATTGTCCAGAGGGCAGTGGAGAGTCAACAACGTTATTGTGGGTCTGGAATCACATATAGGCCATACTAAGTAAGGACAGAAGATTCCCTTCCCTAAAGGCAATTAGTGAATCGACGGTCTTTTCCTGAAAATCAGGAACAGTTTAATGGTCATTATTAGACGCTTAGACCCAGATTTATTTTTTAAATTGATTTCAAATTCCACCATCTGGCATGATCAGAGTTTTGAATCCACATCCTTGAATTTAATGGTCTGGTAATAATACCACTGGACCATCACCTCCCTGTCAAATTGAGCTCATCTAAATTATCAGAACGCCTTTTTTAAGCTTACAGGCCACACTTTTGTCCCAGTTCTTATAAGAAAGCCGATTTAACTCCCGGCACTGCAATCTCCACCATGAGGCATAGGAGCAGAAGTAGGTCATTTGGTCCAAGGAGTCTGTTTTGCCATTCAATGAGAGAATGGATTATCTAATAATTCTCAATTCTACTTTCCTGCCTTTTCCCCACAACCCTTGATTTCCTTTTTGATTAAAAACGTGTGTGTCTCAGCCTTGAGTATACTTAGTGGCCCAGCCCCAATAGCCTTCTGTGATAAACAATTGCACAGATTCACTAGCTTCTGAGAGAAGAAATTCTCCCTCATCTCTCTCTTAAATGGGTGCCCCCCTTATTCTGAGATTATGTCCTTTGCTCCTAGACTCTCCCACACTGGGAGACAACCTTTCTATATCAACCCTGTGAAATCCGATAAGAATCTTGTATGTTTCAAAAAGGTTGCCTCTCAATGTTCTAAGGTTGGGATTCAAGAAGAGCCAGCCAGTTGGATACAAAATTGGCTTGACGGAAGGTGGTGCTTGAGAGTTCTTATTCGAACTGGAGGCCTACGACACAAAGATCGACTCTGGATCCTCTGTTGTTTATATCAATGATTTGGATGAGAATATAGGAGGTGTGGTTAATAAGTTTGCAGATGACACTAAAATTGGTGGTCTCGTGGCCTGTGAAGAAGGTTAGAAAGCATACAATGAGATGTTGATCAGATAGACCAATGGGCTAAAGAGTGGCAGACGGAGTTTAACTTATTTAAATATAAGGTGTTGCATTTTGGTAAGGCAAATGAGGGAAGACCTATACAGTTAATGATAGAGCTCTGGGGAGTGTTGTTGAACCTAGGGACCTAGGTGTGTGGGTTCATAGTTCCTTGAAAGTGGAGTTGCAGGATGGTGAAGAAGGTGTTCGGCAAGCTTGCCTTCACTGGTCAAAACATTGAGTGCGGAAGTTGAGATGTCATGTTGTGGCTATGCAAGACATTGGTGAGAGCACTTTTAGAATACTGCATACAATTCTGGTTGCCCTGCTATGAGAATAATGTTGCTACGCTGGAAAGGGTACAAAAATATTTACAAGCATGTTGCCAGGGTTTGGAGGGTTTGAGTTATTTTAAGGAGAGGCTGACTAGGATGGGACTTTTGCACTAGAGCATCAGAGGCTGGGAGGTGATCTTATAGAGATTTATAAAATCATAGATATGGTGAATAAGGTGAAAATGTCTTTTACCCTAGGGTGGGGGAGTTCAAATGTAGAGGGCATAGGTTTAAGGTGAGAGGCATTCACACTGTTTTGCTGTTACTGTTTTTAGTGGAAGTGACTGAGCTGCAACAGACGCCTCAAATGTCATCACACTCTGGCTCCCATCAGTCTCGTCACCTTCCCAATTATCTTTCTGTTTTGCAAATATATATATAACATATATACACACCCACGTAAATGAAGCATAAATTTGAAAAATGATTTTAAAAATATGAAACAAAGCTATACACTGTGTCAAATTTCTGTTCATTCATTCAAGGAATGAGGACATCGCTGGCTAGGCAGCATTTATTGCCCAGCCCTAATTGCCCAGGGGACAGTTTAGAGTCAACCACATTGCTGTGGGTCTGGAGTCACATGTAGGCCAGACCAGGTAAGGATAGCAATTTCCTCCCCGAAGGGACATTAATGAACCAGATAGGGTTTTTTTCCCCCAACAATCGACATGAGTTTCACAGTCATCGTTAGACTCTTAATTCCAGATATTTTAGTGAATTCAAATTCCATCATCTGTTGTGGCAGGATTCAAACGTGGGTCCCAAGAACATTATCTGGGTCTCTGGATTAACAATCCAGTGATAATACCACTAGGCCATTGCGTCCCCTCTATGTACCCTATCTACAACAGACAATTTATCAGTTATCAATTCGAGACTCTTACCACAAATCCCAAGCGGCTGAATTTTTGCTACAGCTTTTAGTTGATTCGTTTTCATTTAGATGGAATAGAAATATCGGGCAGAGCTTTCTTCATGAATGAAATGAATGGAGCAGTTCCCAGAAAATGAAGGAACACAAAGCTACAATAATATTGCAAGACCTAAAATACTGTGGAGCACATTTTGATGCAAGTCAATGTATTTCTAGAGAAAGCAGATACTGACAACCTAATTTCTGGATAATTTGATTGGCAACAAGAGCACTGGCCACGCATGTCTGGCAAATAGATGTATTGGACACACTATTGCAACACAGTGCACAGGGAGAATTGGAAACTGATTCATTCACTTCAGGCTTTGGAGGATAGTCTGCATGTTCAGTGCAATGTCTTGAAATAAGCCAAAGCTGCCCACCTCCACTCTGTCTGCCTTTGCACACAGACTTATCAATCAATACACCTATCCTTTTCAGGAGATATCCATAAACATTCCAGGTCAGTCACGTCAGTATGGATGCTGTCAGGCAGACCCACTTGGTTTTGAAAATTAAAATTATAAAATCCATTCCAAGCTTTCAGATCACAAGTATTCTAATTTTTATACCAGAAAATCTTCCACTTAGACTCTGTATCAACTATTCCTTAGTAGCCTCTTTGCCCTGTCAATCAGTGAACTCAGAATTGCAGGCTGAGATAATTTAGCCTTTGAAACTCAGCCAAACATTCATAATGACAACTAGAAATATTTGGCAAATATCAACTCTACTGAAACTGAGTGGTAACTTTTTTTAGCTACACAGGTGGCGTGTCAATCAAAACATTGCAGCAGATTCATTTTTAAATGAAATTGAAGCAAATTACTATGAATAATGGAAATCTTAAACAAACTTGGAGAATACTGGAGAAACTCAGCAGGTTTGGAAGCACTGTGAAGATAGAAACAGTTTTAAGATTTTGAGTCTGGTCTGACTCTACTCAGCACTGTTATTTTAACTCTCACTAACAGCTTGAGACTGATATTTCAAGTTCTTAAAGTAAGAAGTAAACAAGAAAATACTCCACATTACTATAGGCCTTAATTATCCTTCAAGGATATTTATTTCTATTCTATTAATTCATGACTCTCACAATTGGATTGGAGCTAAAATCAGAACTGAAAGAACTGGAAGAAATGCTGTAAATCAGAAACAAAAACAGAAATTGTTGGAGAAGCTCAGCAGGTCTGGCAGCATCTCTGGAGAGAAATCAGAGTTAACGCTTCAGTTCGAGTGACCCTTCCTGTTTTTGAAGTTAAGTAGGTTCTGTTTGAACTCAGTACTAAGTTCAAATATCCCTGCTGCGTTCATGCTTTCCTTCTGAATGATTCACACATTAGCCCCTAGTCCTGCCACCACAAATAAGATCAATTGGAGATGGAAGTGTGACATCCAGGCCAAGATATAGGTGCTGAGAAGTAACTGAGAAGGTGTGACCGTAAGACCATAACACATAGGAGCAAAAGTGGACTATTCAACCCATTGAGTCTGCTCCACCAGTCAATCAGATCGTGGCTGGATCTGATAATCCTCAACTCCACTTTTCTGCCTTTTCCCCATAACTCTTGATTCTCTCACTGATTAAAAAATCTCTATCTTGAATATATTTAATGATTCATCCTCGACAGCCTTTTACTGCAAAGAATTCCACACATTCACTACCCTCTGAGAGAAGAAGTTCCTGCTCACCTCCGACTTAAATGTGCAACCCCTTATTCTGAGATTCTGCACTCTGATCCTAGACTGTCCCACTAGAGAAAACAACATCTCCACATCTAATCTGTCAGGACCCCTGAGAATCTTGTATGTTTCAATAAGGTGCTCTCTCATTATTCTATATACCAATGAAAACTGGCCTAACCTACTCAACCTTTGCTCATAAGACAGCTGCTCTGTACCTGGGATCAGCCTAGTGAACCTTGTGTGAACTGCCTCCAAGTGTATTCCTCAGATAAGAGGACCAAAACTGTCCACTGTATGGTTAATTACCCTGCTTGACACCTTCAACAGCACTGTCGCTGGCTACAATTCTAACTCTCACTGTCCCCTCTGTGAGGGCTGGTATAGTACAAAGCTGGTTCCTGGTTTCTCTGGTCAGCTCCCGCCTCTATAATTTCAGAAAATGCTGCACTTAAGGCCACGAACAGATTGAGGGACAATCTCTCTCATTACAAACCCGGGCAAATTCCCAAGGAAAAGGCAAGATTGCATTAAAATACAGGATTGAAAGGGGACTAGGGTGCACATCTTGCAGAGAGTGGTTCAGCAGGTGCTGAGTCGTACTGAAGTTTAAATTGTAAAAGATTTGATTACTGTAGTGTAAGGTCTGGGTCACTTTTCCTTGTCCGGTATCTTGTGTTAGTCTATTAAAGTTAAAGGCAAAGTTGCCATGATTTTATCAGACCACAGCGCTGCTGTCTTATTAGAGAGATATTCTATAGAATCCCTACAGTGCGGAAACAGGCCCTTCAGCCCAACAAGTCCACATTGACCCTCAGAGCATCCCATCCAGACCCATCCCCTCTACATATCCCTGAACACTACGGGCAATTTAGCATGGCCAATCCACCTAGCCTGCACATCTTTGGACTGTGAGAGGAAACCAGAGCAGACACAGAGAGAATGTGCAAACTCCACACATGTGACCACACCTCAGGCAAGGGGAGAGGTTGAGAAGGAAAGTCCTTCATGGTAATCTTAGCCAGTGTGGGAACTGAACCCACACTGTTGGCCTCTGTCTGCATCAACAAACTAGCTGGCCAACCAACTGAGCTAAACCACTAAACAAATGTCCTTAGCATCGAAGAGGGTTGTGGGCAGGGACATTTACAAAAGCTGTAAGAAAGAGTATTGGCGACAGGCCAGAAGGTGTGGCTGCTGGAGGCACAGGAAAGGTAGCAGTCAGTTCATTTCAGCAAGGTTGCTCACAGCAGCTCTGGTGGTTACAGACATTACAAGCAGGAGAAAAATTGGCTCGGGACAGTTCAGACTGCTCAAGACGCCAGGTGTGAGAAACAGAAATTTTTTTTTCTCCTCTCAACAGCACAACAGCAGACATGATTGAGCCAGGAGGTAGTAACAAAGCTGACAAGACTAGATGAATGAGAACGGTAGAATAAACGTGCTCAGGCAGGAAATGATGCTGGAACCAGCAGTGAATAAAATGGAATCAGTCAAGAGGGTACACTTGATGAGTGGCATATTTTATCCTGTTGAAAATCTGGCAGGATGTTTGGCTCAAGGTAAAGGGATGGACTTAGAACGCACTCAAGATAAGGAGTTGGAAATTTTGAATAGAAATGAGGATAAGTTGTTTCTTATGAAACTTTGGAATTCTGTATCCCAGAGTTCTGTGGCTGTTCAGTCAATGTGGATTTTCAAGACTCAAGATCAATAGATTTTTGGGCAGTACGGGAACAGAGGAATGTTACAATTGTGGTAAATATGGGTTATCAAATTTTAACTTGTCTTAATCTGACTGAGACCTTCATGGATTACTGTGTTTTTTTTTAGAAAGGATAAATATTGATGTAAGATGGCTGTTGTGATCACCTGACAACCGATCATAGCAAGTTCGTGAGACCAATGGGGAATAAATAAAACTATCTGCATGCAAATAAACACCTTATGTAAAGAATTTGAAACGAGGAAACTGAGTTAACATCAAGATACATTATTTTTGATAATTTCACATTTTGGGAAATGGGCCACTTGTCTGCCAGTTAACCAGCAGTAAAAGGCAATATCAAAGCAGGCTCCAGAATCTAAACTGAACTACATTTCAAGAATAGTAGGAACTGCAGATGCTGGAGAATCTGAGATAACAAGGTGTAGAGCTGGATGAACACAGCAGGCCAAGCAGCATCAGAGGAGC
>JAHRHZ010000020.1:6997848-7074802 GCA_024137785.1 Ginglymostoma cirratum
CAGGAAAACTTGACGTTTCGGGTCTAGGCCCGAAACGTCAAGTTTTCCTGCTCCTATGATGCTGCTTGGCCTGCTGTGTTCATCCAGCCCCACGCCTTGTTATCTCGGATTCTCCAGCATCTGCAGTACCTTTTATCTCTTGTCTAAGGTATGCTTGCTTTTATCGGTCAGTGCATTGAGGAAAGTAGTTGGGAGGTCATGTGCAGCTATATTGCAATTCTGGTCTCCCAACTATAGGAAGGATGTTGTGAAACTTGAAAATGTTCAGAAAAGGTTTACAAGGATGTTGCCAGGGTTGGAGGGTTTGGCATATAGGAAGAGGCTGAATAGGCTGGGGCTATTTTCCCTGGAGCATCGAAGGCTGAGGGGTGCCCTTATACAGGTTTATAAAGTCAGGAGGAGCATGGATAGGGTGTATAGGCAAGGTCTTTTCCCCAGGGTGGGACAGTCCAAAACTAGACGTCATAGGTTTAAGGTGAGAGGGGAAAGATTTAAAAGGGACCTAAGGGGCAATTTTTTCACACAGCAGGTAATGTGTGTATGGAATGAGCTGCCAGAGGAAATTGTGGAGGCGAGTACAATTACAATATTTGAAAGGCATCTGGATGGGTATATGAATAGGAGGGTTTAGAGGGATATGTGCCAAATGCTGGCAAATGGGACTAGATTAATTTAGGATATCTGATTGGCATGGATGTGTTGGACTAAAGGGTCTGCTTCTGTGCTGCACATCTCTATGACTCTATGACTCTATACCAAGCACCTTCTTCACTATCCTGTCTACCTGGGACTCCACTTTTAGGGAACTATGAACCTGCGCTCCAAGGTCTCTTTGTGCAGCAACACTTCCCAGGACCTTAGCATTAAGTGTACACGTCCTACCCTGATAGTTGGACTGAAGGGCCTGTTTCCATGCTGTACAACTCAATGCCTCTATCATAAGGGAGACTATCACAAGTGCATGGCGGATGGCCACCTTAGAGGGCTCATCCAGCAAGGCCATATGGGTAGACCTCAGGAATAGGAAGGGTGTAATCATTTTGATGGGATTGTACTGTCGGGCTCCCAACAGTCAGTGGGAGAAAGACGAACAGATAGTGGACAGATTATAGAAAAATATGAAAGCTATGGGGTTGTTATGGTGGATGATTTTAACTTCCCTGTTATTTACTGGGACTCTCTCAGTGCCGGGGTCTTGGATGGTGGGAAATTTGTTAAGTGAGTCCAGGAGAGTTTTCTGAAACAATAAGTGTAACAATAGTAGGAATAGTAGGAACTTGCCACGCCAACGACATGCACGTCTCATGATTGAATATATTCAAAAAATTGTCAAGTGAACTAGCGAGTTCTTAAAGGCAAAATTATTGCACATGGAATGATGTTAGAATCTGAAACTGCATCCTTAAAGTTGTGATTCCACAGGAACTTTGAAACGGTATATGGCGATGTCCTTGAATGGACCTAATTTGCTGAGTTACGGTGAATAAACTTTGGATTGGGATTAAATTGGACAAGCAAATTACCTCCTTCTGTGCTGGATGGTTTTATGATTCCATGAGAGCCTGATGACATAAGGTAATAACATCAATGATGTTGCTTATGGGCCTGATCTCCTTGAAAATCAGAACACAGAGAAACTCAAATATTAAGACAGGTTCACAGAATATGTAAGTGAGTGCTAATGCCGCCATATCTGCTTCAATGCAATTCTGAGATGTACCTGAACACTGGGATCCAGCTGGTGTCTGGCAAGTTATCATTATGACATCTTGGTACCCATCAATAAAGGCACACATCCCTCTCTGTTAATGGTCCTTCCTCAGGCAAGTCTGAACCCTGCTGAACAAATAGGCTTTCACTTCTTGTCCTCAGTAAGACTATAAAATAGAGGAGCAGAATTCGGCCATTCAACACATTAAGTCTCCTCCGCTATTCAATTATGGCTGATATGTTTCTCAATCCCATTCTCCTGCCTTCTCCACATAACCCTTGATCCCTTTAATAATCAAGAGCCTATCTACCTCTGTTCTAAAAACACTCAATTTCTTGGCTTCCATAGCCTTCTGCAGCAATGAGTTCCACAGATTCACCACACACTGGCTGAAGAAACTCCTCCTCATTTCAGTTCTATAGGGTTATCCCTTTACTCTGAGGCTATGACCTCTAGTCTCTTCTACTATTGGAAACATCTTCTCCACAGGGTTCATTCTTGTAAACCTCCTCTGGACCCCTTCCAACACCAGCACATCCTTCCTTAGAGACAAGGCCCAAAACTGGTCACGCTAATCCAAATACAGTCTGACCAGAGCCCAATATAGCCTCAGCAGTACATCCTGCTCTTGTATTCTAGCCCTCTTGAAATTAATGCTGACATTACTTATGTCTTCCAAACTGCCAACTGAACCTGCATGTTAAGCTTAAGAGAATCCTAAACTAGGACTCCCATGTCCCTTTGAATGATTTACTCAGCTGCCCATATCTCAAGCGTAGAAATGACACTAAACTTGCCCTAAAAAGTGAGTTTAACAGGGCATCCCATGGTGCAATATGGAAAAGTTAAATGTTGTGGCTAACAATTCATCTCCAAGAAAGATGAGTAAACTGTTCATTCATGTCCCTGCTGTCTACTCTCCCTCGAATTGCATGAAATGGCTCCTGCACTCTCCTACAAGCGTCGCAGAACTCATCGAATATGGACTGCAAGTAATTTTACCTTCAATCTGGAGACATTACCCTCAGAGAGGAATGATGACTGAATTTCAACACAACTCGTTGTACACAAAGAGCTTTGGGACACTCTGGCAACTATGAAAGATGTTTACTCATTTTTTCGTATTATAGGTTGAGAAAGGTCTATTGGCCAAGACAGTGGAGTGTCACCACATCTTGTTACATCCATGTAATCTCCGCCTGGTCGACATAAGTTATGCAACTTAAGCTGTAAGTTATACTGAAGAATGGGCACTGAACTTGAAATGTTAACTCTGCTTTCTCTTCACAGATGCTGCCAGACCTGCTGAGTTCCTCTATCAATTCCTGTTTTAGTTTGTTTCAGATCTCCAGTATCCGCAGAGTTGATACTGAGTCCTGAAGAAGGGTCCCGACCTGAAATGTCAACTTTCCTGCTCTTCTGATGCTGCCTGACCTGTTGTGTTCCTCCAGCTCCGCACTGTATCGATTCTAAGTTCCAGCATCTGCAGTTCTTGCTACCTCAGTAGTTGCAGATCATCGTTATGTTTCAGTTATGCATTAGCCGTCTTATAGGAGGCTGAATCCAAAATCATCTGGCCTGGCTTTGGAACCTGATGTTAAGTCAATACCCCATCAGTCCCCAGGTGAGTCATAAACATCTGGTAATGTATACCAAAGAAGTGCTGGGAACATCTCTCATGTGCATCTTCACAAAAGCAGATTATCTGATGATTCTCACGATGTTGCTTGTGGGACTTCACAGTACACATCTGCTCGCCACGTTTCTTCCGTTACAACAGTGACTGCACTTCAAAGAAGTGCTTTATTGGCTGGAAAATGCTTTGGCTCATAACATGGCTCCATGTAAACGCAAGTCATACTTCCTAAGCTTCTCTGTTTTGGCAACAAACTGGCTAGCACTGAGCCAAACCAATGCTTCTTATTTTTCATTCTGGGCACTTCATGATGTGCTTTTCCAAAAAATTGATACTCTCTGTGTATAAGGTAAACAGAAGTTTATTGTTAGCTTGTAGACCGAACACAGGCACCTAGACTTTGTTCCCAAACGGAAAACAATGTCCACAGTGATGCCACCCGAAGGCTGCAGGAACAGCAAATCATATTCAGCCTGGGAACCCTGCAGCCCAATGGTATCAATGTGGATTTCACAAGCTTCAAAATCTCCCCTCCCCCAACCGCATCCCCAAAGCAGCCCAGCTCATCTCCACCTCCCTAACCTGTTCTTCCTCTCACCCCAAGCCACACCCCCATCTCCTATCTACTAACATCATCCCGCCCCCTTGACCTGTCCGTCCTCCCTGGACTGACCTATCTCCTCCCCCATTTCTGATGAAGGGTCTAGGCCCGAAACGTCAAGTTTTCCTGCTCCTATGATGCTGCTTGACCTGCTGTGTTCATCCAGCCCCATGCTTGTTATCTCGGATTCTCCAGCATCTGCAGTACCTTTTATCACTTGTGAGTGGCTATGCAAAATTCATCCTGCCTGAGGCAAAATGCAAATCTGCGCCCTTCCTCTGATTGTTAGATGATGTTGCTGCCCATAAAGATGTGCGACAAAACCAGATCTTGTCTCAAGCAGGCTGACTTCTAAATGCACACTGTGGGTTCTCCTGTTTTTCGTGCAGCAAGCAAACACTATACCACAAAAATCACCAGCAGAGAGAAGCATGATTACTTCTACAGATTGCTTTACAAAATGAAGCATGTCAAATAAAAAAGGTTTTGCATTTAAATTGCGCTTTTCCAGTCTCAAGATTGGCTCATGGATGTGCTGCACAGCCAATGAAATGTTTTCAAAGTCAGCCTTCCGTCTTGGACGATGATGGTTTGTGACTCTGTGGTTACCGCTACGTAAAAGTGGTTGGTTAGGGCTCAGGGCAGGAACTCCACTGTCGCACCCTGCATTTGCTGTGGAGCAGGACAGTGGGAAGAAAAGGCATGAGATTCACCGGCCTGTGTTTTGTCTGGACCCTATTCTCTGCTGGTTGAGCCTTTTATTCCCAATTCCTCTCACCTCTTCTCATGGCCCCACCAAAACCGTCAACTTCTGGAGGTCACATCCTCAAAGGCAAATGTGATACCAAAAGAGCATGGCTGACACCACGAGTTATTTAATTATGGCATTATCACAGCCAAAGCAATCCAGAGCTCAATCCCACTGTGACAGCTGGCAAGTTATAAAGTTTGAAAGGTGACCATGGAAACTATCAATTGTTATAAAAGCCCATCTGGTTCACTAATGTCCTTTAGGGAAAGAAATCTGCCACCCTTACTTGGTCTGGCCTGCACGTGACTCAGACCCACAGCAGTTTGGTTAACTTTAAGTATTCCCTGAAATGGCTTAGCAAGCCATTTGATTCAAGGGCAATGAGAGATTGGGGTTCAAATAAAAGCCTTGCTAATGACACTCTCATTCCATGAAAGATTTTTTTTAAAATCAGGATATTTAATTATTAGTGTGGTGATTGTAATGAGGTCAGCCAGCCTGACCATATAGAACATGAGTTCCCTGATTGGGGCTGTTGATCTGGTCCAATCAGGGAGCCCTGGCTGACATAAAAGGGTGAGTGTCAGTAATTTTGTGCCCCTGAATGCCTAACAGTGAGACGCTGTGCTATTGTCAAAGGCTATGCATTTGTCAATAAAGAGTGATTGGTCATGGAATGCCAGCCTCTGATGAGTTATTTCAATTAGACTATAGCTTTTTAACTTCCGTTTAAAAAACTTTCTAGTTTCAGTAACAGGCGCTTGAACGGTACTTGTATACCAGCCATTCCAACACTTTCAACCCGTTCCTGACTGCACTCCCATCCCTGGTATAACCCAAACATTCATACCTGACTGAATTACAGAACTGGTACAGTACAGAATGAGGCCATTTGACTCATTGTGCCTGCACCAGCTCTTCAGGCAAGCATCATTATCTTATGCTAATCTCCTGCTTTTTCCCTGTATCTTTATATGTTATTTTTATTCTCAGCCAAGGGCTTCTTGAATGCTTCATTTGAATTTGCCTCTACCAGACTTCCAGGCAGTGCATTCCAAACCTTCACTACTGGTAGTCATACAGGCATGGAGTCATACAGCAGGGAAACAGAGGCTTTAGTGCAACTAGCCCACGTCGACTATGTTCCCAAACGAAATGAATCCCACCTGTCTGTATTGGCCCATATCCCTCCAAACCTTCCCTATTCATGAGCTTATCCAAATGTCTTTTAAACGTCGTAACTGTACCTGTATCTATCGCTTTCTCTGGCAGCTCATTCCACACATGACTTATTCTCTGTGTAAAAAATTTACCCCCCCTGTCCTTTTTAAATCTTTCTCCTCTCACCTTTAAAATATGTCCCCTAGTTTTAAACTCCCTTACCCTAAGGAAAAGACCCTTGTCATTTACCTTATCTAAGCCCCTCATGATTTTATAAACCTCAATAAGGTCGCCTCTCAACCCCTTATGTCCCAGTGGAGAAAACATCCCAGTGTTTCCAGTCAATTTTAAATCTCAAATCCATTGAGTGAAAACATTTTTCCTAACTTCATCCTTGGTTGACCACAGAAGAACTGCTCCGAGAAGCAAGGTACAGGAGGATAATGACTATCTAGGAAAATAAGTGCAGTTTACAAGTTCTCCCAGTACTTGAGGAAGGAGATGTGACAATCAACTGGGGATAAAAGGGGAAATAAATGAATGTAGATTACAGAATTTATCAACCAGACCATTGTACATGTTCAATAGTAATTGAGGAATGCATTGGTCATAACAAAAGAGGTTCTTCATCCTTGTTCTCTTGCTCCGCAAAAAATAAATCCAGACGAATGTTTTTCACATTCTATAATTGACAGTTTATACCAGTGACCTTCTTTGGCATGTCATTTCTAAAATCCCGAATCTTCAAGAATCATTCACAACATCTTATCATCTCTTTGTGCATACCGTCAATTCCAATTATAACCAGACTTCCACCTGTCTGTTTCATTTAATTAATCTAGTCATTGCGAATTATGTACAAGGCAAAAGGAAATTCATTCCAGTATTGCATTAGACATTTCTGTTTTATAGTCACAGCCACTTGTCCGTCATTTGAGCCTGCTATTTGGCTTCTGCAAAGCGAAACTTGCCTTGAAGTAGGAAATGCAATAATGTCTCACCGAAGAATCACTTATGGGGTGTAGCACACCTGCAGATTTTCGACATGGGTAGTCATCCTGCTGTTAATGTGTACTCAGGACATTGACATTATGTGCATCTGTTACGTTTCCCACACATACATAGAGTTTTATAAATAGCAGGTTTTTGTTTTGATCATGTCTCTCTATATATTAACATGAAGTGTAGCAACTGTTTTACAGAGATGCACAGCAAGATTCCACAATGAGTGGATGACTAGTTCATCCAATTTTCCTAACATTTAGTTTTCACAGATTAATAGCACTGTTCAATTCAGCCGGAAAGGAGTTTAATGTCAATGCAACCAGAGAAAATTAACCCTTGAGTTTCATTATCATTACACCTTAATAATGGAGACTAAATTGTAAAGTAAGCAGAATTTGTGCAACTTTCCAGCCCGATAGCCCTCTGAATTATCTGCATTGGTCTCACATTTCGTGCACCAGCAATACTCATCATTCTTCCGCTTACAGCCAAATTCCTCCAAAAACTCATGCTTTTCTCCCCCGCATTCTCAAGCAACTCTACAATGCTCCTGGATCTGTCACTTTCCTCCAAATCTGGCATCTCAAGAAACCCTCATTTCATTCTCCCAGACATCGGCAGTTGTGCCTTCAGCTGTCTCGACCCTAAACTATGGAATTCCCACCCCAAACCACTCCAACTCTGCTTTCTTTCCTCTACAAATGTATACTTTGTCCCAAGCTTTTGATCACCTGTCCTAATATCTCCATTTGTGCCTTGATATTCCATTTTGTCTGATTCTGTCCACAGAGGTGACTTTGTACATTTTCCTGCATTTATAGGTGTTGCATCAATGCACAGGTTTTGCTCGGATGACAACAAATACCCAAAAAGACAATTAAATTGTCGTTTGACTATGGATTTTGTCTGGAGAAGGTTTACCCACCTATTTAATTCAAGCAGGAAGTGTTGGTAATTATAGATCTGCCACTGGTGGGTGGATTGGTGAAAGCAATTTGAGATGATCCATGAGCAGTGTCAAACAAGATGTTTATTGTGCAATGCAAAAGAATGTATTTGTTAAGTGCAGCTTTTTTTTTCATTTCACTCTTGTACAAAGACTGTTAATGAACCGTGTGAAAAACCCGATAAACAGTGAAATTTCAAGTTGCTACATCTCAAAGCTCAACTGGCAGATTCTAAAAGCGTCCTAATTTCTGATGACACTCAACATGAAGACTGATCTTCTCAGAGCAAAGACAGTTATGATTCAACAAACCAATGAAGGTTTTCAAGAAGCTGAGAGCTTTCCATACAGGAGACTAAAGGTAGCGAAAGTCTCCTGCATGTGAAATCAAAATAATTGACAACTTAGAGTAGCAATGGGAACATTTTTCATCAAAGTCATTTACCTCTGAAACACTCTAGACAGGAGGCAATGGCCTAGTGACATTATCACTGGACTGTTAATCCAGAGACCCTGATAATGTTCTGGGCACCTGGGTTTGAATCCCGCCATGGTAGATGGTGGAATTTGAATTCAATTTTTCTTTTTAATCTGAAATTAAAAGTCTAATGATGACCATGAATCAATTGTCAGGAAAAACCCATCTGGTTCACTAACATCTTTTAGGGAAGGAAACTGCCATCCTTCCCTGGTCTGGCCCACAGGTGACTCCAGACCCACAGCAATGTAACTGACTCTTAACCGCCCTCTGGGCATTTAGGGATGGGCAATAAATGCTGCCCGGCCAGTGATGTCCACATCCTGTGAATGAATGAAGAAAAACGAACACTATCAGGCCAGAATAGATTTTATGCAGAAGGAGGCTATTTGGCCCATCATGCTTGTACTGTATTTATCATCTAATGCCAATCTCTTGCCTTTTCCCCATATCCCTCCACACCATTTCTATCCACAGAACCATTGAATGCCTCTTGAAATTTTTTTATTGCCATCCTAATTGATCTAAAAAGGTGGTCTTCTTGAACTGCTGTAGTATAGGGATACCTACAATGCTGTTAGGGAGATCAGTCCAGGATTTAGATCCAGTAATCCGTCTTTATGTCTGTCCTGAGGTCTTAAGGATTACGCAGAGCACAAAACCTTGATGATTCTTTCAAACTGAGCTAGCACAAATATAATGGCTGAACAGCCACTCTCTTTGCTGCACATTTCTATGACTCAAGTTTCATAGTCAGAGATTGCAAGATATGTTCAAACAACGTTACTGTCATTAACATGATCTTGAGATCCTAGGACAAGCAGTGTGAATTATATGGCCGGGGTTAATGCTGATGCTGGAGAATCTGAGATAACAAGGTGTAGAGATAACAAGATGTGGGGCTGGATGAACGCAGCAGGCCAAGCAGCATCATAGGAGCAGGAAAGCTTGACATTTCGGGCCTAGACCCTTCATCAGAAATGGGGGAGGGGAAGAGGGTTCTGAAATAAATAGGGAGAGAGGGGGAGGCGGATAGAAGATGGATAAAGGAGAGGATAGGTGAAGAGGAGGCAGACAAGTTGAAGAGGAGGGGATGGAGCCAGTAAAGGTGAGTGTAGGTAGGGGGGTAGAGAGGAGAGGACAGGTCAAGGAGGCGGGATGAGGTTAGTAGATAATAGATGGGGGTGGGGCTTGAGGTGGGAGGAGGGGATAGGTGAGAAGAAGGACAGGTTAGGGAGGTGGGGATGAGCTGGGCTGGTTTTGGGATGCGGTTGGGGGAGGGGAGATTTTGAAGCTTGTGAAATCCACATTGATGCCATTGGGCTGCAGGGTTCCCAGGCTGAATATGATTTGCTGTTCCTGCAGCCTTCGGGTGGCATCACTGTGGCATTGTAGGAGGCCAAGGATGGACATGTCATCTGAGGAATGGGAGGGGGAGTTGAAATGGTTCGCGACTGGGAGGTGCAGTTGTTTATTGCGAACTGAGCGCAGGTGTTCTGCAAAGCGGTCCCCAAGCCTCCGCTTGGTTTTCCCGAAGTAGAGGAAGCCACAATGGGTAGAGCGGATGCAGTATACCACATTGGCAGATGTGCAGGTGAACATTTGCTTGATGTGGAAAGTCTTCTTGGGGCCTGGGATTGGGGTGAGGGAGGAGGTGTGGGGGCAGGTGTAGCACTTCCTGCGGTTGCAGGGAAAAGTGCCGGGTGTGGTGGGGCTGGAGGGGAGTGTGGAGCAGACAAGGGAGTCGTGGAGGGAGTGGTCCCTCCAGAAGGCAGATAAGGATGGGGAGGGGAAAATGTCTTTGGTGGTGGGGTCAGATTGCAGATGGCGGAAGTTTCGGAGGATGATGCGTTGGATCTGGAGATTGGTGGGGTGGTACGTGAGGACGAGGGGGATTCTTCCCAACCATAACAAGGTGTGGAGCTGGATGAACACAGCAGGCCAAGAAGCATCAGAGGAGCAGGAAAGCTGACGTTTCGGGTCTAGACCCTTCTTCAGAAAAATCCATGGATTTTTCTTTCCTTTTTCTGAAAAATGGTCTAGACCCGAAACATTTCCTGCTCCTCTGATGCTGCTTGGCCTGCTGTGTTCATCCAGCTCTACACCTTGTTATCTCTGAATTATATGGCCCACATGCACACATTATTGTTAGGGGAACAAACAGTCTCATCCTCTGCATGTGCTCAAACATATCAAACCAACATAACCAGATGAAATGGCCCAGAGTATCAAAACTGGACAACACATTTCAATGGAGCAATAAGATTGCATTCTTCAAAATACCTTGTACCATGACTACAGTTACATAAAAATCAATGGAACTACGAGAAAGCATCTGCAAGTATTCTGGAATGTTTCTGGAGTTGTGTTGGTGCATTTGCTAAGGAGAAGTCACCTCTTCCTCCAGCAACCCCATGAGGAGGGGGAAGTGATCACACAAATGTGATAAGTAGGGGAGGACAGAGGGAGGCAACAGTGAGTGTTTCCGAGAGAGCAGCAAGACCAGGAAATAGAGCAGAGGTTCCCAAAAAAGTCAATAATGGCTGAAGCATTTGCAACAATCTTCAACTGGAAGTGAATGATCCAGCTCAGCCACCTCCCGAGTTCCCCAGCATCACATGTACCATGTCTTCTGCCAATTTGATTCGCTCTATGTGGTATCAAGAAATGGTTGGAAGCAGTGGATGCTGCAAAGGCTATCGTCACCAGCAACATTCTGAGTAATAGCACTGAAGACCTGTGCTGCAGAATATTGGAATCGACAATCCAATTTGCTCTGCAGGCAAAATTCAGGGCAAAATCTGAGTTAGTACAATTAGGAAACATTGGACGTGGTTCTGATACAGCCAGTTCAGTAACATGTTAAATCAAGTGGGGAAAGTTTATCCACAGTCAGCCTTAGTTAGCCATTGTAGGCAGGAATAAACTGCAAACTTTACACTGATTAAGAGAAACTACTTTCAACTGATTTTTTGGTGTACGTGATGAAAGGTAAGTGGTTTATAAATATTACTAACATTTATATAGAGCTGGGATTGTAAACTAATGGCATATGGATGTTAGTTTATCTTTTTGAAGATGTTTCAAAGTTAATGTGGTAATTCTTTCTGAAAGCATGACTTAACACCAATATGTGCCAGACAGCAGGTATGCAAAGCTTCCTGGAAAATTTATGGAAGTTTGTTTACAGTGTGGGGATTATCACAGGAGATAGAAAAAAAACACTAAACTAAAGTAAATTTTGGAAAATAGTTTCCATGCTGTTGTGGGGAATGATCTCATGTGGGTTACACTCATGTATTGATATCTTAAAGTATACGTTATGAACCTGGCTGATGGAATTGCAGGACAAACCAGGTCGTAAAATGAAACGTGACTTGATGGGCCATATGTTTAATTTTTTTTTAGTTAACCTGGTGGTTAGTCACAAAGACATTCACACGAAGCTGCAGGTGTACCTTAACAACAGGACATAATTTTATTACACAAGAGTGAAATAGACTAAACAAACAGGAAATGGATATCATTTATGCAAATGTTTTGGGTGTGAATATAGGAGGAATGGTTAGCAAGATTGTAGATAACACCAAAGCTCGTGGCTTGGCGGACTGTGAAGAAGGTTATCTCAGAGAACACCAGGACCTTGATCAGATTGGCTGATTGGCCGAGGCATGGCAGATGGAGTTTAATTTAGATTAACATGAGCTGTTACATTATAAGGTCACCCCTCACTCAATGGTAGGGCCCTTAGGAGTGTGCCAAACAAAGCAACTTTGAGGTGCCGGTTCATAGTTCCTTGAAGGTGTAGGGACAAGGTAGATAGGGTGATGAAGAAGGCATTTGGTACACTTGCCTTTATTGGTAAGTGCGTTGAGTATAGGAGTTGAGATGACATGTTGCAGCTGTACAGGACATTAATGTGGCCACTTTTGGGATAGTGAATTCAATTCTGGTCTCCCTGCTATAGGAAAGATGTTGCTAAACTTGAAAGGGTGCAGTAAAGATTTATGAGGATGTTGCTAGGGTTGGAGGGTTTGAGCTATAGGGAAAGGCTGAATAGGCTGGGGCTATTTTCCCTGGAGTGTCAGAGGCTAAGGAGTTTATAAAATAGAGGTTTATAAAATCATGAGGGGCATGGATATGGTAAATGGACAAAGTCTTTCCCCCAGAGCAGGGGCAGTCCAAAACTAGAGGGCCTAGGTTTTGAGGTCAGAGGGGAAAGATATAAAAGGGACCTAAGGAGCAACTTTTTCACACAGAGGGTGGTGTGTGTATGGAATGAGCTGCCAGAGGAGGTGGTGAAGGCTGGTACAATTACAACATTTAAAAGACATTTGGATGAGTATATGAATAGGAAGGGTTTAGAGGGATATGGGTCAAATGCTGGCAAATGGGACGGGATTAATTCAGGATATCTGGTTGGCATAGACAAGTTGGACTGTAGGGTCTGTTTCCGTGCTGTATGTCTGTCTGACTCTAGGACTCTATTGGTTTAGCAGAATCTAGGAAAGCAGGTTTGTTTACTTTAGTTCAAAGTCCTTTGGGTGCAGTTTGAAGGCGAACTGACTGAAGCCAGGTGCAGGTATAGTCTAGAAAAGGAGGTTGTTTAGAGCAGTTAAAGAACTACATTACCTCAGTGAAACAGTGTAGTTGATTTCCAGGCCGGATGGTTTGTTTAGAAATCTCTGTTGGTTATTCAAAGCTGAGAAAGTCTAAATCTAAGTTACGTGAATTTTCATTGTGTTAATGTTGATAATAATAAAAATAATAAAAATTATGGTAACGATTACAATTACCAGAATAGTGTAGACTAGGTAAAGAGAAACAGATATGGCATAATGGCTTTCATATAAATTATAATGATGCAAATGTTGACTTCACTCTGACATCAGTAAAAAAGAAACCAGTATAGATTGAACAAGACAGCTGAAAGGTCTTCGGCCCTACACTAGAGAGCTGCATTTGAAAACCTACCAGCGACAGATATAGTTAAAGGCCTATCACAGTGCATAACCAGTCATAGAGTCTTAATTCCGGATCAGGAGCAAACAACCTCAAAGGGTTTCTGTGCAGACACAGACTGAGATACTCCAGACCAGCGTCTCGAGGTGAAGCACCTACCTCAATGCCTCTGTTTTGTCAGCATTTTAAAATAAAGGTCTATGTAAGCTTTTGGCACTAATTTGAACTGGAAGGCTTTTGTTCACCAATTGTCTCCCACTGTCTGCTATCAAACTGCTGTTTTTGTTGCCATGTTTCCCAAAAGACAACAATAGCTACATTTCATAAGTATTAGTCTGGTTGCAAAACTCTTTGAGACATCATAAAATTGTGAAGTTTGCCATAGAACTGTATGCCTTTCTTTCTTGCTCTTCTCTCCTCTATCAGTATGTTAATAACGTATGTAAGTCATGGCCAATGAGCTTTGCAGCCATTTTTGCACCCATTAAGACTGAATTTTACCCTCTCTTTTTTAATCAGGTGTGACCTCAGACACTGGAGGTTAGTGAGATAATTGGGCAGGAACAATTAGCTGCAACTGGACACTCTCTCAAGCTCTCAAATCCACTGAATAGCATTATGCCAATGATTGCCACATAAATACTTTGGCTGTATCACTGACTCAGTGGAGATGAGGAATTGAATCAAAGCAACCTTTAGCCTGGGCATCCCAGTCACTGTCAAACCATCAAGGGAGCTGATGTAAGCCGAAACATGAACTGAAATTGCTGGAGAAACTCAGCAGGTCTCGCAGCAACTGTGGTGAGAAAGTAGGGTTAACATTTTGGGTCATGTGACAGGCCAGGAGAGTGAGCAAAGAAGTGGCAGATGGAGTACAATGTGGGAAAGTGTGAGGTGATTCACTTTGGTGGGAAGAGTAGAGGTGTAGACTATTTTCTGAATGGCAAAAGGCTTCAGAAATCTGAAGCAAAAAGGGACTTGAGAGTTCAAGTTCAGGATTTCCTTAAGTTTAATATGCAGGCTCAAATGGCAGTTAAGAAGGCAAAGGCAATGTTAGCATTAATTTCAAGAGGGCCCAGATACAACAGTAGGAATGCAGTGCTGAGGCTGTGTAAGGCTCTGGTCAGACTGCATTTGGAATATTGTGAGCAATTTTGGGGGCCCTGTATCTAAGGAAGGATGTGCTAGCATTGGAGGTGGTCCAGAGACGGTTTACAAGAATGATCCCGTGGATGAAGGGTTTGTCATATGGTTGAGGACTCTGGGTCTATACGCAATGGAGTTTAGAAGGATGAGAGGAGATCTGATTGAAACTTACAGAATACTGACAGGCCTGGAAAGAACGTGCATGGAGAAGACGTTTTCATGAATTGGAGAGACTAGGACCTAACGGCACAGACCTCTAAAGGGACAAACCTTTAGAACTGAGATGAGGAGGAATTTTTTCAGCCAGAAGGTGGTGACTCTGTGGAACTCATTGCCACAGAAGGCTGTGGAGGCCAAGTCCTTGAGTGCATTGAAGACAGAGGTAGATAGGTTCTTGTTTAGTAAGGGGTTCAAGGGTTACAGGGAGAAGGCAGGAGAATAGGATGGAGAAACATATCAGACATGATCGAAGGTAGAGCAGACTCGATGGGCCAAATGGCCTAATTCCACGACTGCATGTACTGTAGTCTTCCGCAGAACCCCAGTCAATGGATCCAAATAACTAACTCTGTTTCTCTCCACAGAAGCAGCCAGACCTGCTGAATTTCTCCAGCAATTTCTGTTTTTTTTTAAGAATTCCAGCACCCCGACCTCTTTATGTTACTGAAGTGAGAAGAGTTGAATGCTTCAAGTGAACGGGCGAAACAGTTACACCAAGGTTAACAATGACTGATTTATTTGTGCTGTTCCAGAGTATCACCAATCTGTTCCTCTCCATTCAGAGCAGAATTTGCCAAAAAGGTGACCTTTATTCATTCAACTAAAGTTCACTCTTTCAGTTACAAGCAGCTGATTGACAACACAGGTTCAGTTTATGAAAAAGATTTATTCTAGTACAAAATAGGCTAAAACTCATTTGAAGCAGTAAATCATTTCATCAGTTTCATAATATTTTCAGAACCCTTGGATTCGGTTAAATGTGACACAATCACCACCAGCTATTTCTAATGTTATAAATTACGGTTTGGAGTGTTGAGCGCTAGGACATATATCCTCACTGCACATGTTCCATTTCCAAGGCCTGGAAATAATATATTGGTGGGACTCTTACACAGGCCTGAAGGTCGTGGGGTATGCCTAGAAACTGGAAGAACGACGTGAGAAGTCCGTAGAGGTCTTTCACAATGTCGGGAGCAATGAGTTGCATTTGCCAATAAGTTCTGGATGCAAAGATGAGATTCTGGCTGCGCAGCAGTGAAATGCCTATTAAGTGGGATTACAGATTATTGTTGACCTTATTAAAGGCTTATCTCACCTCCTAAATAAGCAGCTTCACATTTTACCACCTGCTACAGGGAAATTTGACACTGGGAATTCTCGAGAAGAAAGGCAGTGCAGGGCCAGCCAGCCACTTGCTCATCCAAGCCGCCATCTTGGATACTTGCCACCAACATTCCAGGGCACGTTGCACGGGTACCGTCAGCATGCACCACACATTGATGACTTTGGCATCAAACACTTGCCGGTCTCTCTGCATCATCATGACATATGAAGAAAGATTAGAAGATGTTGTAGGCAATAATGAGAGTGGTAGAGCATGACCCTTGGTGGGATGTGGACACAGAAGCAGAGATTGAGTGAGTGTGAGGTAGCAGAGCTAAAATGGTTATACTTACACAAGCAGAGAAGGTTATTCACTGTTGGGCATTCCACCAGACAGTTGAGATTCGGGTAGTAACCTTGAACCAGGTTTCATGTTGTGACCTACACTGCCAGTCTTGAGGGAAGAGGAAATCCAGCTTCAGCACCATCCCAGGACTTCCTGGTCACTGTCTGCAAAACCCAGCTACAATATTCCCTCCCAACCGTGTCTGGAGCAAATGCCACAAACCATTCAGGTCACCTCCAGATGGACGGTGATTGTCTGGGTACAAATCAAAGATAGCATGAGATCCACGAATGCCATTCCATTATAGGATATCCCAGGAAGTGGTGAACCGTTCTGGGTACAGCAAGTGGAAGAATTGGGCTAACATCAGAGGTGAACTCGCCACAAGGGCCTGGTGGGTAATGAGGTGAAATTGAGATGGTATGGTGAGAAATCCCACTCAGTCTCGCAGAGAGAAACCCTCCGTGAAACTCAATGAAATTGACACTTAGCCAAAAAGGCATAAGATCCAGCTCATTAACAGTCATACCAACTGTAACAGACTTTATGAACATCCATTTCACTTAAAGCTTTACTGTTGCAATAAGTTTGGTGTTGAGTGCAATCATAATAGTGCCTGACTCACACTTTAATTTAATTTATGATATTATATATAATGATATCCTGTCTGGAGTTTGCCTATTTTTACATATACTCCATTCACAAAATGAAACAAAGATGAAATTGCAACAATGCAAAATTTGCGTAGGCAACTGAATGATACTTCTGTGCCTCTATGAAGCAATTTATTTATACCAAAATACAATATGAAGAAGATACATTTGAACTAAAATTGTTGTTTGTACTACAATTTTACATCTGCTGTATACCGTTTAAGTACAGTGAGATACAAGCCATAATTTACCAGCTCTCAAACAGAAGTAGATCAATTTTTCCCATTTAAAAATCTCCTCCACAAATGCCTAACTGTTGCACTGAGACAGGGGAAAGCATTTCAGTATCCCATCTGCTTCTATCTACCTCTCACTTTCAAACACTCCCCTCCACAGTGCTGTGTGTCTGGGGAAGTGATGACCTAGCGGTATTTTCACTGGACTATTAATCCAGAGACCCAGGTAGTGTTCTGAGGACTTGGCTTTGAATCCCACCACAGTAGATGACAAAGTTTGAATCCAATGAAGCCTTTTGCCCGTTGTCAAGGGGAAAAACCCATCTGGTTCTTTAATGCCCTTAAAGGAAAGAAATCTGCCATCCTTATCTTGCCTGGTTTACATGTGACTCCAGACCCACAGCAATGCGGTTGACCCTTAGCTACTCTCTGGGCAATTAGGGATGGGCAGTAAGTGTTAGCCTAGCCAGAATCACCCACATTCTGTGAACAAGTTTTTTAAAAAGTATATGTTCTGATGAAAGCAGCCCAGGTGTCTTTATTTGTCCTGGTTCATACAGGAGAGTATCTCTGTTGTATTCTCCAATCTCTTCCTGTAAAATTAAACTCAAAATTCAATCCAGCACTCTAATAGAGCTCTTATTCTTGTAGTGGTTTGCTATGTCAATGGTGAAAAGCAGAACATTGTTTTCAGAATTTGGCAGAATTTAATTTTCTCTCATTATTTATGTCTTACAGGTAGAATGGTGGTTTGGAATTTAAGCTTCCGGTAATGTTGTTCTGAGCTGCATCTTTTTGTTGTTCATGCTGAAGAGGTTTGTCTCCTAACAGCAAGGACTGCACTTCAAACAAGAGACTTATTGATCCTGCTCCTATGATGCTGCTTGACCTGCTGTGTTCATCCAGCCCCATGCTTGCTATCTCGGATTCTCCAGCATCTGCAGTACCTTTTATCTCTGATACACTTATTGATTACAACTGTGCTTTGGGACATCCTGCAGACATGACCCAGCAACATTTAAAAGCAAGTTCTTGATTTTGCATTCTTTTTAAAGTTGAAGACTCTTCACAGTCACAAAACCCTTTTTCTTTCAATCAATTATGTCCATAAGATCAGTTTTGCTGATCAAACTATTAAATTGGTAAAATTTCAGACTATGATTCGAAAACTCTCCTGTGCCAACTCTCCAATATGTGCTTGATTGGTCCAAATTTAGATTTGGCAGAACATGTGAGTGAAGATATCTCTTACTAAGAGCTAACCATCTACAGAAATTTCCTGTGTAAAGCATCACACTTTTAAACTTAGCAAAGCTTACTTCCATTAAACAACAACCTAACAGAGTGCTTTATGGGTTTTGGTAAGTGTAGTGATTGCAGGCACTGGATACTGCAAAAACCGTGGACCCTGACAACCTTCCAGCAATAGTACTGAACACTTGTGCTCCCAATGTTGCCGTTCCCCTAGCCAAACTCTTCCAGTACAGTTACAACGCTGGTATCTACTTGACAATGTGGAAAATTACCTAGATGTGTCCTGTACAAAAAAGCAGGTCAAATCCAACATGGCCAATTACTGCCCCATCAGACTACTCTCAATCATTACCTGTGCCACTCAGCCCCTGACCTCATTACAGCCTTGATTCTAACATAGACGAAAGAGCTGAATTCCAGAGGTAAGATGACAGCTCTTGACATCAAGGTCTCAATCAACTGAGTGTGATATCGAGGAGCCCTAACAAAACTGGAATCAATGTTAATCAGGGCAAACTCTCCACTGGTTGGAGTCATGCATAGCACATAGAGAGATTGTTGTGGTTGTGGGAAGTCAGTCATCTCAGCTCCAGGACATGTCTGCAGGTGTTCCTCAGGGTAGTGTCCTAGGCCCAATCATCTTCAGTTGCTTTATCAATGACCTTCCCTCCATCATAAGGTCAGAAGCGGGGATGTTCGTCGATGATTGCACAATGTTCAGCACCATTCATAACCACCCAAAAACCGAAGCAATCCATGTTCAAATGCAATAAGATCTGGAAATATCCAGACTGGGGTGACAACTGGCAAGTAACATTTGTGCCACACAAATGTCAGGCTATGACCATCTCCAATAAAAGACTATCTAACCATGTCCCTTGACATTCAATGGTGGTACTATCGCTGAATCCCCCACTATCAACATCCTGGGTGTTATCATTGGCTAGAAACTCAACTGGACCCACCACATAAACACAATATCTACAAGAGCAGCTCAGAAGCTAGGAATCCTGCAGTGATTAACTCACCTGCTGACTTCTTAAAGCCTGTCCTTGGTCTGGGACAATTTTTCACTGAAAGATGAGAGGTTGAGGGTTGACCCTATAGGGGTTTATTAAATAATGAGGGGCATACATAAGGTGAATAGCAAAGGTCTTTCCCCTAAGGTTCATGAGTTCAAAATTAGGGGGCATATTTTTAGGTGAGAGCAGAAAGATTTAAAAAGGACATGAGGGGCACGTTTTTTTTAACACAGAGAATAGTTAGTGTGTGGAATGAACTGCCAGAGGAAGTAATGGATGCAGGTACAGTTACAAAGTTTAAAAGATATTTGAATAAATAGATAATTAGGAAAAGATTAAAGGGATATGGGACAAACGCAGGCAGGTGGGACTAGTTTAGTTTGGGAACATGGTGGGTGTGGGCTAGTAAATTCATTGGGGAGGTTGTCAATTAGCTCAGTTGACTGGCACAGTATGGAGCTGGAGGAACACAGCAGGCTAGGCAGCATCAGAGGAGCAGGAAAGCTGACATTTCGGTTCGGGACCCTTCTTCATTTTTCATGAAGAAAGGTCTCAACCCGAAACGTCAGCTTTCCTTCTCCTATGATGCTGCCTGGCCTGCTGCGTTCCTCCAGCTCCAATGTTGTGTTATCTCTGACTCCAGTATCTTACTATCTCAGTTGACTGGCAAGCAAGTTTACGAATACAGAGTGATACCATCATTCCAGGTTTAATTGTCCCTTTTGCTCAAAGGATTGAATGGCCTACTTCAGATTTTTGTAGCCTGCCACTTCGACACACCATCATATTCCCTGGCCAACATCTTTGTCTCAAAGGAGATCGTAGGAACTGCTGATGCTGGAGAATCTGAGATAAAACGTTGTGGAGCTGGAAGAACACAGCAGGCCGAGCAGCATCAGAGGAGCAGGAAAGTTGACGTTACGGGTCGAGACCCTTCTTCAGAAATGGGGGAGGGGAAGGGGATTCTGAAATAAATAGGAAGAGGGGGGAGGCGGATAGAAGATGGATAAAGGAGAAGGTAGGTTGAGAGGAGACAGACAGGTCAAAGAGGCGGGGTTAGAGCCAGTGGAGGTGAATGTAGGTGGGGATTTAGGTGGAGGATAGGTCAGTCCAGGGAGGACGGACAGGTCAAGGGGGCAGGATGAGGTTAGTGTGTAGGAGATGGGGGTGGGGCTTGAGGTGGGAGGAATGGTTAGGGAGGTGGGGACGAGCTGGGCTGGTTTTGGGATGTCATCGGGGGAGGGGAGATTTTGAAGCTTGTGAAGTCCACATTGATACCCTTGGGTTGCAGGGTTCCCAAGCGAAATATGAGATGCTGTTCCTGAAGCTTTCAGGTGGCATCATTGTGGCACTGCAGGAGGCCCAGGATGGACATGTCGTCCGAGGAGTCGGGGGGGGAGGTGAGTTGAAATGATTCGCGACTGGGAGGTGTAGTTGTTTGTTGCGAACTGAGCGCAGGTGTTCCGCAAAGCGGTCCCCAAGCCGCCGCTTGGTTTCCCCGATGTAGAGGAGGCCACAACGTGAACAGTGGATGCAGTATACCACATTAGCAGATGTGCAGGTGAACATCTGTTTGATGTGGAAGGTCTTCTTGGGGCCTGGGATTGGGGTGAGGGAGGAGGTGTAGGGGCAGGTGTAGCATTTGCTTCAGTTGCAGGGAAAAGTGCCAGGGGTGGTAGGGCTGGAGGGGAGTGTGGAACGGACAAGGGAGTCATGGAGAGAGTGGTCCCTCCGGAAAGCAGAAAAGGGAGGGGAGGGAAAAATGTCTTTAGTAGTGGGGTCAGATTGCAGATGGCGGAAATGTCGGAGGATAATGGGTTGGATTCAGAGGTTGGTGGGGTGTCTCCTCTCGACCTATCTTCTCCTTTATCCATCATGTATCCGCCTCCCCCTCTCTCCCTATTTATTTCGGAATCCCCTTCCCCTCCCCCATTTCTGAAGAAGGGTCTCGACCCAAAACGTCAACTTTCCTGCTCCTGTGATGCTGCTTGACCTGCTATGTTCATCCAGCTCCACAATGTTTTATCTCTGTCTCACGCTTGCTGCATTGCTCCAGTGAAACTCAGTGCAAGCTGGAAGACCTGTACCTCATTTTCCCTTGGGGATCCTGCAGCCTTCAGGACTCAATGTCGGGTTCAATAGTTTTAGGGCCTGAGCACCTTCATCTGTGTCCTTACCCAAACCCCAGTTTTGCTGCCACAAACGACCCGCTGTCAGCTACTAATGATCCCCGTTAGCAGTAATTCCTTCCCCAGGCCGACTTTTACCTTTTCCTTTGTGAGCCCAGCTGCTGTTATTTCTCTCAGGGCTCCATCTCCCCTCCATCCCACCCCGTCTTCGGCATATATACCAACCTTTTCCTCACTACAATCAGTTCTGAGGAAGGGTCACTGGACATGAAGGAGTGACTTTGATTATCTCTCCACAGATGCTGTCAGACCTGTTGAGTTTTGCCAGCCCTTGCTGTTTTTGTTTCTGATTTCCAGCATCTGCAGTTCCTGGGTTTGTTTTTTAGATTTAATTCCCGTACTGGCTGAGATCAGTCTGGCAGTCCCATTTTCTTCAATCCTTGCTCCTCACCTAAGGTGTGGTGACCCTCAAGTTAAACTCACCATCAGTTATCTCTTTTTAATGAGAGAACAGCTGTATAAAGTTGACTATTTCATGTTCCTGATGGTTGGCTCCAGAACACATCATGGACCTAAAGTATACTCTATGTAAGTGGACGTGTTTTGAACAAGATAAAATCTTAACTGATAGAATGATGTCCTGAAGCAAATCCATGCCTTTCTGAAATGAATGTTTACATCCGTGTATCCAATTTACAAGGACATTAACACATCCCTGTTAAACCACCCTCCTGAGGTAGGGGTGGAGGTTAGATAGACCTTAGGATTAGGGTAAAAGTTCGTCACAACATTGTGGGCCAAAGGGCCTGTACTGTGCTGTACTGTTCTATGTTCTATGTTCTTTGTTCTAATTGTCTGTAATTCATTCAATTTGATACTGTGCACCATGCATTGAAACAAAGAACATTAACATGTGCCACACATGCTAACCTCTCCTTCTGCTCCAGCCATTATTGTCTCACATGTTTCTATTTCTCTCACCAGATTTAATTTCTTTACACAGCTTTTTTAGCTTTCTCTTCATCTGTAATGGCAAATGTGATTTGCCTCGACTGGTTTGCTTCTTGTTTCTTATAGACTACTCTCTTCCAACCTCTTCTGTCAGGCAGAAGGTACAGAAGCTTGAACATATGTACCAACAGGATCAAGAACAGCTTCTTCCCTGCTGTTAGTAGACTAATGAATGGACCTCTCTAATTTCAAATCTAATGTTGACCCTCTTTGTGCACTTCCTGTGCAGTGGTAGCTTTCATTGCCTCAGTCTGTCTAAGCACTCTATGATCTGTATGTCCTTGTTTGCTGTGATCTGCCTGTACTGCTCACAAAACAAAACTTTTCACTGTGCCTAGGTACATGCGACAACAATAAACCAAATCCAACTATAATTGTTGCTATCTTTTTCTGTATTTGCTCACCTCCACTTTCCCATTGTGCTGGTCACGGGTGCATTCTGTTCCAGTTTGGTTCAGTTGGAGCCTAAGCTAATATATTGGTCACTTTCCTGCCTCAACACTGGTGGCAGTGTCAATTAAAATGAGGCTTGAGGTCCGGTGTCTGGGGAGCTTTGGTTTTCACCGTTACATCATGGGGAATGAAGGCTGTGCTCCCACACACTTTCCTATGTCCATTGTACATATTACATTGACAGAGGCAGTGACATTATGGGATGTCACTGCACGAGTGTTCTTGGGAGAAAAACAGAAAGTCGGGTTTGGTGCATTCTGTTTTAATGAGCGCAATCTTAGAGCGTGTCAGCACAGAAAGAGGATCCACAAGGACAGTAAACAAGCCAAAAGCCGAAAACCTATGGATGCTGAAAATCAGCAAAAGAAACAGAAATTGCTCGGAAAACTCAGCAGGTCTGGCAGCATCTGCGGGAGAAAGCAGAGTCAATGTTTCATGTCTAGTTCACCCCTCTTCAGAACTCTTCAGACTCGCTGAGTCTTTCTACACAAACAAAAACAGAAATTGCTGGAAAAACTTAGCCGGCATGGACACTTCTGAAGAAGGGTGACTAGACACGCAACATTGACTCTGCTTTCTCTCCCCAGATGCTGCCAGACCTGCTGAGTTTTGCCGGCAATTTCTGTTTTAGTTTGTGACAAGTTTCTCAGTCCAATGTGGACTCCAAATAAAGTCCACCTTCTGATCATAGGGTCATTGAGTCATAGAACTATACAGCATGGAAACAGACCCTTTGTTCCAACTTGTCCATGTTAACCAGATATCCTATATAAGTCTAGTCCTGTTTGCCAGCATTTGGCTCATATTCCTCTAAACCCTTATTATTCATTTACCTGTCCAGATGCCTTTAAATGTTGTAATTGTACCAGCCTCCACGACTTCCTCTGGCAGCTCATTCCATACACGCACCACCCTCTATGTGAAAAAGTTGCCCCTAAGTCCGTTTTAAATCTTTCCCCTCTCACCTCACATCCATGCCTTCTAGTTTAGGATTCCGCCACTCGAGGGAAAAGATCTTGTATATTTACCCTACCAATGCCCCTCATGATTTTATAAACCTCTATAAGGTCCCCCACAGCCTCTGACACTCCAGGGAAAATAGTCCCAGCCTATTCAGCCTCTCCCCGTAGATCAAACCCTCCAACCCTGGCAACATCCTTGTAAATCTTTCCTGAAGCCTTTTAAATTTCAACATTTTATAAATTTTAATTCTGTGCCCTTCATGGACTTTACACATATATTAATCAGTTAGAGAATATGGGCGATTTACTAGTGATGGTTCGTTAGTGAAAAAATACCATGGGTGATCTGGTTATGGGAGCGAATTAAAAACAAACATTCTGTTGTGTATGAGAGCACTCCAGGAAATGAAAAAAAGCAATTCTCTTTCCAAATGAAAACCCTTGGAATATTTTTTCTGAGTTATTTTATATTTCCTGTACATTGGTATCAACATACATTGAGGTGTATGTATTCATCTATCCAGCAGTAACAGCAATTCTAATTTCAAAAATAATTGAAAAATCTTGGAAGTGCCGCACACAATGTGACAAGATGCCCTATAAATACAAGCATTTTAGCCCTCACGCATATTTATTGACTCAGCTCTGTTTTACTTATTGGTTTAAATTTCAGGCCTTTTTATGGAATAAAGGGAGCACAAAATGGCAACATTTACAAGCAGCTCATCAACAAATGCATCCAGAAAGTTGCTTGAGGCAAAGTCTGTAGTTTAAGGAGAATGACATATGGAAGTGACTATCATAAAAAGCCTTTATGATGCAAGGGGTGGGGCTCATATAAGGAGAAACAGCAGCTATTTGGCATCTGTTGAGGCATTGATGGATCTAGGGTGGTGATCTCCTTAGAAGGGCAATTGTAAATGCATTTGTTTCAGATAGCCCAACCTGGTTTTATTGTGTCGATGTTGGCAGCTTTCTTTAAAGACTTGCCTCTGGCTTCCAAATCGTCAGGTGCCATGTCTAAATCTGGAAGGCTTCCAGCACCTGTGAGAGCATGTCTGAGATTGAAAAGTATATTTTACACATCAGCAGATGCTTGCTTTGTAAATAATACCCTGCACCTCTCAATGAGTGAAATTGCTTGTCCTTCAAGCACACGAAACACAGCGATTGTGATTCACTATTTGGCTTCGTGTAGTACACACTTCATGGGAAAGGTTTTAGTCTGACTTTCTGCACAGCAAATTAATGGGTTTCATTTGTTCTGTGACTGTGAATAGAAGCTTCCAAGCACCAAGAAAAGAATAGAAAACAAGTTGTGAATTAGGAAGCAAAGAGTACCTCAGGGTCTCAGCTTGAATGCATTAAAAAGAGAACGATTAAACAGGTGTCTTGCTCAATCCCAAGCTCCTAAACATAGGTGATTTCACAATGTAGAATTACAAAATTCAAATGGCCCTAAAACACTGTTTGTAATCAGGTTCCAAACTTCAATTGTCCACTTCACAAAATCTCAACAACTTTTGTAACTGCTTGTACCAGCAATTGAACACGTTGTTGCTTTCTCGGGTGCATTGTGTCCATGGGAATAGGCTTATTACCAACTCTAATGAGCTGAAGGCTAGACTTCCATCCAGACAGTGCTAGCAGAGGGCAGTGGGTAGTGCTTGTCCACAGGTTGACGATACCCTACATGCCAGTTTCGTATACTAGTACAAACAATTATGGGTATTAATTGTAGCATACTTCTGGGAATCCAAACCGTGGTTGCAATTATGCACGGCTCATGTTCAGCTTCATGAAGGACAGCCCACCCCTACCAGCTTTGCGTACAATACTCTATGCAAGGAATTGGGTATTTATCCAGCTCTGAAAAGTGGTTTACTGTTTGTTTAAAATCCCCACGAGGGCGAACCAATCCGTCAGGCTTCACAATTGGTACGACTGGTGCTGCCCATTCTGCAAACTGGACTGGTTTGAGGATTCCTTCGCTTTCCAGCCTTCTGATTTCTGCCCCTATTTTTGCCCACACAGCAAATGGCACTGGGTGGGCCTCGCAGAATCATGGAATTGCTTCCTGGTCAACATGCAAGGTGGCCTTGGCCCCCTTTGATAGTCCCTAGACCTTCCTGCAAAACCTTCGGGAATTTAATTGGGACTTCAATCAGGCAGCCATTTTCTAATTGAAAAATGGTTCAGTCAATCTAGGTGAATCTTGCACAACTAATTTCGTCCAATGAAGCTTGGGCCTGAGCCTTTAACTACAATCACTGGTAACTGAACCAGCTGCTTGTCATAAGAGGTCGAAATCGAAATTGTACCTTTGTGAAGATTCCCCAGTATAGTTTCTCAGTCCAGCCAAGGGATTGCTCAAACTTAAGGGTTGGAGTTCAGAGCAAATTTTGTTAAAGATTGGTTCTGCGACCCCTGAAACAGCTACACCAGTATCAACCTCCATTAGAACAGGTGACAATTTAACCACATGTTTATTTTGATTGGAGACAGTAATGACTGCAGATGCTGGAAGCTAGATTCAATAAATGTGGAACTGGAAAAACACAGTAGGTCAGACAGCATCCAAGGGGCAGGAAAGTCAACGTTTTGGGTCAAAACATCGGATATGATTTGGAGATAACACGATGTAGAGCTGGATGAACACAGCAGGCCAAGCAGCATCAGAGGAGCAGGAAAGCTGACGTTTCAGGTCGAGACCCTTTTCTAAGCAATTTCCCTGTTCCAAACCAGATATAAGTGAACTTTCCAGGCTGTACACTCTGCTGGATACTGGCCTCGGAGTTCCCTTACTCAATTTATGCCTAGTGGCACACTTTTACTGTTTTGTGTCCACTTACTGGCAGTTGGCCAGGATCCTGAAGAAAATTTTAACCATTTGGCTGAGGCTTGGTTTTGTTTTAGGCAGGACTAGGAAAAAAGACCTGTTTCGGGATTATGAAAAGCTATGAACTAAATTAAAAAACAGGTCTTCAAGGGTCATAATCTCTGGATTGCTGCCCGAGCCACGTGCAAATTGGCATAGGGAGGCAAGGATCAGGGAAGTAAACACGTGGCTAAAAGAGTGGTGTGGGAAAGAGGGTTTCCTTTTCACGGGGCACTGGTATCAGTTCTGAGACAGGAGGGATCTATACTGCTGGGATGGACTCCACCTGAACAGGGCCAGGTCCAGTGTTCTGGCGAGAAGAGTAAATAGGGTGGTTAATAGGACTTTAAACTAGTAAGTGGGGGTAAGGGAGAAGTGAGCGTAGAGGGAGAATAACAATTAATGGAAGGCAAAGCAGCAGGTTAGCAGGTGATGAGGAAGCTTCAACTCCATTGAAAATTAGGAAAAAAGTTAAAGGGAAGGACAACTCAAGAGCTGTTAGAAATGGAGGTAATAGGACCCAAAAAGAAGGTGTAAAAACTGGTATAAGGGCACTTTATCTGAATGCTCGGAGCATATGGAGCAAGGTGGATGAGTTGACGGTGCAAATCATGGCAAATGAGTATGATTTAGTGGCCATTACAGAGACATGGTTACAGGATGGTCATGACTGAGAGTTAAATATCCAGGGGTATCAAACTGTTCGGAAGGACAGACAGGAAGGTAAGGGAGGTGGAGTTGCTCTGATTTTTAAGGATGATATCAGGGCAGTAGTGAGAGATGATATAGGTTCTACTGAACAAAACGTTGAATCCATTTGGGTGGAAATTAGGAAAAGCAGGGAGAAGAAGTCATTGATAGGTGTGGTCTATAGGCCACCAAATAATGACATCATGGTGGGGCAGGCAATAAACATAGAAATAGCTAATGCATGTAAAAATGGTACAGCAATTATCACGGGGGCCTTTAATCGACATATCGATTGGTCAAACCAAATCGGTCATGGCAGCCTTGAGGAGGGACTCATAGAATGCATCCGCGATAATTTCCTTGAACAATATGTAATGGAACCTACGAGGGAGCAAGCTATCCTAGATCTAGTCCTGTGTAATGAGACAGGAATAATTAATGATCTCACAGTTAGGAAGCCTCTCGGAAGGAGCGATCATAGTATGGTCGAATTTAAAATACAGATGGAGCATGAGAAGGTTAAATCCAGTACCAATGTCCTGTACTTAAACAAGGGAGACTATGAAGGAATGAGGGAGGAGTTAGCTAAGGTAGAATGGGAGCAAAAACTTTATGGTGGGTCAATTGAGGAACAGTGGAGGACTTTCAAAACGATTTTTCACAGTGCTCAGCAGAAGTATATTCCAGTGATAAGGAAGAACTGTAGGAAAAGAGATAGTCAGCCGTGGATGTCTAAGGAAATAAAGGAAAATATCAGATTGAAAAAAAACACATACAAAAAAAAGAGTAGTGGGAAACTAGCAAACTGGGAAATCTTTAAAGGCCAACAGAAAGCCACAAAAAAAGTTATAAAGAAAAGTAAGATAGATTATGAGAGTAAACTAGCTCAGAATATAAAAACAGGCAGCAAAAGTTTCTATAAATATGTAAATCGTAAAAGAGTGCCGAACGTAAACATTGGTCCTTTAGAGGATGACAAGGCCAATTTAATAACTGGCAATGAGGAAATAGCCGAGACATTAAACAGTTATTTTGGGTCGGTCTTCACAGTGGAAAACACAAGTAACATGCTGAAAACTAACGGCAAGAAGGTTATAGCAGGTGAGGACCTAGAAACTATCATTATCACTAAGGAGGCAGTGCTGGGCAAGCTAATGGGGCTAAAGGTAGACAAGTCTCCTGGCCCTGATGAAATGCATCCCAGCATACTAAAAGAGGTGATGGGGGAAATAGCAAATGCACTAGAAATTATTTACCAAAATTCACTGGACTCTGGTTCCCGCAGATTGGAAAACAGCCAATGTGACACCTCTGTTTAAAAAAGGAAGTAGACAAAAAGCAGTTAACTATCGGCCAGTTAGCTTAACTTCGGTCGTGGGGAAAATGCTTGAATCTATCATTAAGGAAGAAATAGCGAGACATCTGGATATAAACTGTCCCATTGGGAACACCCAGAATGGGTTCATGAAGGCTAGGTCATGTTTAACTAATCTGGTGAAATTCTTTGAGGACATTACTTGCATGGTGGACAATGGGGAGCCTATGGATGTGGTGTATCTGGATTTCCAGAAGGCATTTGACAAGGTGCCACACTGAAGGCTGCTACATAAGATAAAGTTGCATGGTATTACAGGTAATGTATTGGCATGGATAGGGGATTGGTTGACCAGTAGAAAGCACAGAGTAGGGGTAAATGGGTGTTTATCTGGTTGGCGGTCAGTGGCTAGTGGTGTGCCTCAGGGATCAGTGTTGGAACCGCAATTGTTTACAATTTATATGGATGATTTGGAGTTGGGGTCTAAGTGTGGTGGGTCAAAATTTGCAGATGACACTAAGATGAGTGGTAGAGCAAAATGTGCAGAAGACACTGAAAGTCTACAGAGGGATACAGATAGTCTAAGTGATTGGGCAAAGGTCTGGCAGATGGAGTACAATGTTGGTAAGTGTGAGGTCACCCATTTTGGTAGGAATAACAGCAAAATGGACTATGTTTTAAATGGTGAAAAATTGCAGCATGCTGCTGTGTAGAGGGAATTGGGTGTCCTTGTGCATGAATCGCTAAAAGTAGGATTGCAGGTGCAGCAGGTCATTAAAAAGGCAAATGGAATTTTGTCTGCCATTGCTCAAGCGATGGAGTTTAAAAACAGTGAGGCTATGCTGCAGCTGTATAGGGTCCTGGTGAGGCCACACCTGGAGTATTATAAATATGTAAATCGTACAAGAGTGGCAAAAGTAAACATTGGTCCTTTAGAGGATGAGAAGGCCAATTTAATAACTGGGAATGAGGAAATAGCCGAGACATTAAACAGTTATTTTGTGTCGGTCTCCTTATTTGAGAAGGGATATACTAGCACTGGAGGGGGTGCAGAGGAGATTCACTTGGTTGATTCCAGAGTTGAGAGGGTTGGATTATGAGGAGCGGCTGACTAGGCTGGGATTATACTCATTGGAATTCAGAAGAATGAGGGGAGATCTTATAGAAACATATATGATTATGAAGGGAATAGATAAGGTGGAGGCAAAGAGGTTGTTTCCGCTAGCAGGTGAAATTAGGACAAGAGGGCATCGCCTCAAAATAAAGGGAAGCAGATGTAGGACTGTGGTCAGGAGGAACTTCTTCACCCAAAGGGTTGTGAATCTGTGGAATTCCCTGCCCAGTGAAGAGGTTGAAGCTACCTCGCTGAATGTTTTTAAGGCAAGGCTAGATAAATTTTTGGACACTAAAGGAATTAAGGGTTATGGTGAGTGGGCAGGTAAATGGAGCTGAGTCTCAAAAAGATCAGCCATGATCTTATTAAATGGCGGGGCAGGCTCGAGGGGCCGGATGGCCTACTCCTGCTCCTAGTTCTTATGTTCTTATGTTCTTATGTTTTGGGGTTTTGCTGTAGCTGACCCAGAGCCCTCCTGTTCAAGAATGACCTGAATGACCCTATGCAATTGCCTTCAATCAAGCTGTGACTCCAAGCTCAGTCGGCCTGGCAAGTGTGTCCACTTCCATTGGCATAACTTGCAACGCATTTTATCTACTTGTTGCATTGTCCACAGATAAAGCCAATTGTCGTGCCTGTATGAAGTACAATTAGGCTTTAGCTAGTAGGCACTTTTGCATGGTTACATCATTAATCCCACATACCAAACGGTCTCTCATCATCTCATTAAGGGTGAAACCAAAGTCACATGCCTCTGCCAATCACCTGAACCACGTCAAAAATCCTGATACAGATTCCCCTCATTCTCGAATTGCCAAATAAAAATGATAGCATTCCTTAACTAAATCAATCATCTCTCGGAAGGCTTTAGTATCTGGTGCCTGAGAGAAAGTTAAGCTTCTAATAACCGAAAACTCTGCGGGTCCACAAACTGTAAGGAGAATTACACATTGCTTTTTATCTGCCCCAGTGTCATTTGCCCAGAAAAAAAAAATGTTCTTTCCACATATTAGGCCCAATCTTCGATGGCAGGATTGACAGAATCAAGCTTCCTAAATAATGACATGATGCCAGAAATGATCACTCCAACTCAAAGACGACTGTTGGAATGAATTTTTCATAGATTCATTGAATCCCCACAGTGTGGAAACAGGCCCTTTGGCCTAACAAGTCCACACTGACTCTCAGAACATCCCACCCAGACCCATCCCATATAACCCACCTAACCTGCACATTCCTGAACATTACAGGCAATTTAACATGGCCAATCCATCTGGCCTGCACATCTTTGGACTGTGGGAGGAAACCAGAGCACTCAGAGAAAATGCACACAGATACGGGGAGAATGTGCAAACTCCACACAGACAGTTGCCCGAGGGTGGAATCAAACCCGGGTCCCTGGTGTTATGAAGCAGCAGTGCTAACCACTGAGCTACTGTGCCACCCATTTCTTCAGGAGCGTCCTTTTCTCTCATCGTCGCTGAAATAATTCCACAGAGGCTGGTAGCACATCAGCAAGTGACTCTTTATTTACACGTGGAGAGTCCTTGACACTGACCCAGCACCCTTGGAGCCAGCTCTCAGAGTGAACAGAGCCTCTCACACTCCTGTTCATATCTGTAAGTCAGGGCTCCCTGATTGGACCAGATTAACAACCCCAATCAGGGAACTCATATTCTATGAGGTCCACCTGGCTGACCTTGTTACAATTACTACAATAATATTTATACCAAACCAATCTACAATTCAAGAGTGTTTACATCTAGTCCATCAATTTATAGTTCTACACTATAGGTTAAGACTCTTGGACTAGCCATAATGTACTCAATACTAATACCTGCTGAGTTTGAGCTTCCCTCTCGTGTGGTTCACACCCTGCCCAGAAAAAAAACTGTATCTTCTGGGGACAGGCCTTTTGCATCTGGGTACCACCAGCATTTACAAAGAGCCACAAAACATTTTCCAACTTTGCAAAAATCTGCCCCATTGTTACTGCATTGCAGAAAGCAAATTCTCACGAACAGTAAGGTGATACTGGCTGGGTGATCTGTATTTTTTTAGTGATGTTTGTTGATTGATAAATGTTGGCCATGACACAAGTGAGAATCCCCTGTTTGCCTTTGAAATTGAGCCATGGGATCTCACACTCACTCAGCGTGGAAACAGATCCTTCAGTCCAACCTAGCCCATGTTCTCAAACTAAACTAGTCCCACCTGCCTGTGTTTGTCCCGTATCTTTATACTATTATTGTTTTATGTTAGTCTCTACGACATAAACCACAGAGAGTTAGGTCTCTTTGAGTTAGATGTTTGATGTTTATTTTCAAGGCTACCATCACATACATAGTGTGGTTTCTATGATCACAGGAACATACAAATTTGCAGCAGAAGTAGGCAATTTTGCCCTTGAAAACAATCAATGGGGCCATGACTGATCAGTTTGCATTTCAAATTTCCCATTCCCGTCTCCTACTGATAACCTTGGATTTGCTTACTGATGCTACTTTACATTACACACGATCGACTGACTGCAATGACCCCATTACATGGAAAGAGTGACTGTAGGTAAGGGTAGGGACGCACAATGTACTGCAATGTCACATGTTTGTTTTTATTCATTCACAAGGTGAGGGCATTGCTGACTAGGCCAGTAATTATTACCCATCCCAGAGTACTGTTAAGAGTCAAACACAACTTTGGTGTATCCACACAGATTATTTAAGTATATTAAAGGAAAAAGAATAACTAGAGAGAGAATGGAACCCCTCAATGACCAGCGTGGATGCATATGTGTGGAACCACAGGGATGGGTGAGGTCCTCAATGAAAATTTCTCCTGTGTTTACCGGGGCAGTTAGTGGTGATATCTTGGGGACAGTTCATATCACAGTAGAGGTGGTGTTGGACATATTAAAGTGTATTGAAGATGGATAGATCTCCTGGTCCTGATCAGATATATCCAAGAACCCTGCAAGAGACTGGAGAAGAAATTGTAAGGGCCCTGGCTGATAGATTTGCATCATCTTTAGCCACGGGTGAGGTCCCAGAAGACTGGAAGGTACTGAATGTTGTTATTCTTTTTCAAGAAGGGCTGCAAAGAAAAAGCTGGGAATTATAGGCAAGTAAGCTTAACATTTGTGGTAGGTAAATTACTTAAGAAGATTCTGAGGGACAAGATATACATGCATTTAGAAAGATAGGGTTTGATTAGGAGTAGTCAGCATGGCTTCGAGCGTGGGAGATGGTGCCTCACAAATTTGTTAGAGTTCTTTGATGAAGTGACAAGGAAGATTGATGAGGGCAGGGTGGTAGACATAGTCTACATGGATTTCAGTAAGACCTTTGATAAGGTTCCACATGGAAGGCTGCTCTGGAAGGTTAGATCACATGGAATCCAGGGAGAGCTGGCAAATTGAATACTCAATTGGCTTGATGGTAGGAAGCAGAGAGTAATAATGAAAGGGTACTTATCTGACTGAAGGCCTGTGACTAGTGGTGTGCCTCAGAGGTCGGTGCCGGGCCTATTGCAGTTTGTTATCTATATCAATGATTTGGATGAGAACGTACAAGGTATGATTTGTAAGTTTGCGGATGGCACAAAATAAATGGTATTGTAGACAATGAGGAAGGTTATCAAAAATAGAAGTAGGATCTCGGTCAGCTGGGGAAGTGGGCCAAGAAATGGCAAATGGAGTCTAACATAGATAAGTGTGAGGTGTTGCATTTTGGAAAGTCAAATCAAGATAGGAGTTTCATGGTGAATGGTAGGGCTTTAAGGAGTGTAATGGGACAGAGGGCCCTTGGAGTGCAGGTGCATAGTTCTCTGAAAGTGGAGTCACAGGTAGACAGGGCAGTGAAGGAGGCTTTTGGCACACTGGCCTTGATCAGTTAGGACAGTGAGTACAGAAGTTGGGAAGTTTTGTGGCATTTGTACAGGATTTTGGTGAGGCCGCACTTGGAGTATTGTGCTCAGTTTTGGTCACCTTGCTATAGGAAGGATGTTATTAAACTGGAAAGAGTGCAGAAGAAATTTACAAGGATGTTGCCAGGACTCAAGGGACTGAGTTATAGGGAGAGGTTGGACAAGCTAGGACTTTTCTCTTCAGGGTGTAGGAGACTGAGGGGGGAGTCTTACAGAAGTGTAGAACATCTTGAGAGGCATGGATAGGGTGAATGCACTCTGCCTTTTTCCCAGTATTGGGGAATTGAGGGCCAGAGGGCATCAGTTAAAGAAAAGAGGGGAAAGAATTGATGGGAGGCTGAAGGGCAACTTTTTTTACATAGAGGTGGTGCGCATATGGAATGAGCTGCCAGCAGAAGTGGTTGAAGCGGGTACATTAACAACATTTAAAAGGCATTTGAGTGAATACATGAATAGGAAGTGTTTCGAAGGATATTGTCCAAATGCAAGGAAATGGGGTTAGTGTAGATGGACATTTTAGTCAGCATGGACCAGTTTGGGCCTGAGGGCCTGTCTCTGTGCTGTAGGACTCTATGGCTCATTGCTGCGGGTCTGGAGTCACATGTAGGCCAGACCAGGTATAGATGGCAGTTTCCTTCCCTAAAGTGCATTAGTGAATCAGATGGCCTTCTCCTGATAATCGCCAATGGATTCATAGTCATCATTAAAGTCCTAATTCTAGGCTTTTTTAAAAATTGGGATCAGATTCTATGGCCTGCCATGGCAGGATTTGAACATAGTTCCTTAGAACATTACCCGAGTCTCTGGATTAAGAGCCCAGCAATAACATCACCTCCTGCTGTAAGCAAGCCCATGCAATTGTCTTAAAGATATAGACCTGTCTGGATTGAAATTATGCCTTGGTACAACACCTTCAATTCTGTACTCCCTTGGTGTGGGATATTCCCACAATTGATTCTCAGTCAGTTTACCTCTACATTTATTTAGATAAATGCGTCTGTAATCACACTGTCATTTGTCATGTGACTTCTGATGGACAGGCAAAATTTTGGTTTTGAGGCAAAAACCATTAAAGCCAGTGATGGACAAGCAACTCCTGGGAAGGTGAAGGCCTAGTGGTATTATCAGTGGGCTGCTAATCCAGTGGCCCCAGTCATGTTCTGGGAACCTGGTTTCAAATCCCACGGTGGCACATGGTGGATCTGGAGTTAAGAGTTTAATGATAGCCATTGTCAGAAAAGCCCCTCCGGTTCACTAATGCCTTTTAGGGGAAAATGTGACTTGGGTGCCTTGCTGCAGTTATATAGGACCTTGGTGAGGCCACACCTTGAGTATTGTGTGCAATTTTGGTCTCCTCGTCTGAGGAAGGACATTCTTGCTATTGAGGGAGCCCAACAAATGTTCACCAGACTGATTCCCGGCATGGTAGGACTGACACATGAGGAAAGACTGGATCAACTGGGCTTGTATTGGCTGGAATTTAGAAGAATGAGGGGAGATTTCACAGAAGAATATAAAATATTAATGGGACTGGACAGACTAGATGTGGGAAGAATGTTCCTGATGTTGGGGAAGTCCAGAACTTAGGGGTCACAGTCTAAGAATAAGGGGTAAGTATTCAGGACTGAGATGAGGAAGAATTTCTTCACTCAGAGAGTTGTGAACCTGTGGAATTCTCTCCCACAGGAAGCTGTTGGGGCCAGTTCGTTAGATATATTCAAGAGGGAGCTATACATGGCCCTTGTGGCTAATGGGACCAAGGGGTATGGGGAGAGGGCAGGAATGGGATAATATGATTGCATGATCAGCCATGATCATATTGAGTGATGGTGCAGGCTCAAAGGGCTGAATGGCCTACTCCTGCACAAATTTTCTATGTTTCTATGAACACTGCCGTCCTTACCTGGTCTGACCTACATGTGACTGCAGACTCATAGCAATGTAGTTCATTCTTAACTTCCCTCTCGGATGGGCAATATATGATGGCCTAGCCAGCGATGCCCTCATTTCCATGAATAAATCAAATAAAAGTGGCTTGGAGGGGATTGCAGAAGGTGGTATTCCCATGTATCTGCTGCCCTGTCCTTCAAGATGGAAGTGGCCATAGGTTTGGAAGGTGTTGTCTAAGGATCTTTGTGAATTTCTGCAATGCATCTTGTAGATAGTACGCACTGCTGCTACTGAGCGTCGGTGGTGGAAGGAGTGGATGCTCGTGGATGTGATGGCAGTTAAGCAGGCTGCTTTGTCCTGGATGGTGTCAAGCTTCTTGAGTCAAGCTTCTGGATGCACCCATCCAGGCAAGTGGGGGGTATTCCATCCCACTCCTGACTTGTGCCTTATAGATAGTGGACAGGCTTTGGGGAGACAGGAGGTGAGTTATTTGCCAAAGTATTCCTAGCCTCTGACCTGCTCTTGTAATCATTGTCTTTACGTGATGAATCCAGCTGAGTTTCTGGTCAATCGTAAGCCGCCAGAATGTTGATAGTGGGAATTCAATAAAGGTAAAATTATTTAATGTCAAGGAGCGGTGGCCAGATTGTCTCTTATTGGAGATGGTCATAGCGTGGCTGTTGTGTGGCATGAGTATTACTTGCCACTTGTCAGCCCAAGCCTGGATGTTGCCAAGATCTTATTGCATTTGAATATGGACTGCTTCAGTATTTCACGGGTTGTGAATGGTGCTGAACTTTCTGCAATCATCAGCGAACATCCCCACTTCTGATCTAATGATGGAGGGAAGGTCATTGATGAAGCAACTGAAGATGGGCGGCACGGAGGCTCAGTGGTTAGCACTGCTGCCTCACAGCACCAGGAACCTAGGTTTGATTCCAGCTCAGGGATTGTCTGTGTGGAATTTGTACATTCTTCCCGTGTCTGTGTGGGCTTCCTCCGGGTGCCCTGGTTTCCTGCCACAGTCCAAAGATGTGCAGGTTAGGTGGATTGGCCATGCTAAATTGCCCTTATGGATGTGTAGATTAGGTGGGTTATAGGGGGATGGGTCTGGGTGGGATGGTCTGAGGTTCAGTGTGGACTTGTTGGGCCAAAGGGCCTGTTTCCACACTGTGGGATTCAATGATTCTATGGCTGGGCCTAGGACACAGCCCTGAGGAACTGTAGAGATATCCTGGACCCGACATGACTGATCTTCAATCTTCCTATGTGCCAGCTATGACTCCAACCAGCAGAGAGTTTACCCCCAATATCTGTTGTTTCGAGTTTTGCTAGGGCCCTCCACCCCAGTTATAAACTCTTCCATCGGGAAGAAAATGTAAAAGTTTGAATACATTTCAGAACAGATTCAAGAACAGCTTCTCCCCCTCTGTTATTAGACTTTGAATGGACTTTTCAAAAAGTTAATGTTGATCTCTGTCTCTGCACCTTGTCTGTGGCTGTAACACTATTCTGCACTCTGTTCTGCTAACCTGATGCACTTCGTATGGTATGATCTGCCTATGTAGCACATAAAATAACACTTTTCACTGTAACTCGGTGCAAGTGACATCAATAAATCAAAGCAGATCATATCAACAACTATCTTTCTCACCTCACCGCTGGAATTCAGCTCTTTTGTCTATGCTTGAACCAAGCCTGTAATGAGGCCAGGAGCTGAGTGCTCCTGGCAGAATCCGAACTGGACGTCACTGAGCTGTTATTTCTGAGGAAGTGCTGCTTGACGGCACTGTTGATGACACCTTCCATCACTTTACTGATGAAATGTCATAAATCAAATTGTCTTTCAGCTTTTTATTTACCCATTACAAAACCTGGTAACTTAGACTTTTATAATTTGATTATGACTGTTTTCTCATTCTCCAAACATATACATGTTTAGGTTGCAATTATCAACTGGAGTTGCATTCAATTTGAAGTCTTAGCCTCCCACAAGTCCCCACTTTCTCTCAATACTCAAAACTCTGAGATCAACAAAGCAGAGCCCAGGCTTCAGGACATGCTGTGGATGGACCTGCTCTATAATGATGACCTAACATTCAACATATCCTGAAGTCTTCAGTGGCTGCCCTCATCTTAAAATGGTTTTCTGTATCAAAGTGGGCACAATAAGCTACATTACTCCCTAGACCCCTGAAGATTATCCACCATTCCTAACTGTACAGGAGACAGCTGGTTAACATAGAAACAAAAATACAAACAGGAACTGGAGTAGGCCTCAAGCCTGCTCCACCATTCAATATAATCATCCAACTCAGTCCACCATTCCCACTTTCTCCCAATCCCCTTTGATCCTTTTAGCCCTGAGAACTATATCTACTTGCTTTTTTGAAAACATAAAATGTTTTATTCTCAATTTCTTTCTGTGGCAGAGAATAAAATAGACGCCTAAAGGTAGATCATACAGCAGAGTACAACTGGGACACTGGGGTGACTGGAACATGGTTGACCAGGTGGATTTCATAGAGTATGAGATCCCTGATTGGCCCAGGTTAACAGCCACAATCAGGGAGCCCTGGCTGACAGATAATAGTCTCAGGGATTCTCCTCCTCTCAGGACTAGCTCTATGCTGGCTGGTCAGAGTCCATGTACTGTGCATGTGGAAATAAAGGGGTACCGGCCTTTGTGGAGTTATTTCAGTCACCGTCGAGTTCAAGCTCAACATTGAGGCCCAATACCATGAGGAAAATTCAGCATTTTGTTTCTGGATAATAAAAGAATTTTATTTCATACCATAGAGATTCAGATTGTGGCACCTCTATAAGACATCAATGTAGGACAATCAATCATTTGTTTTAAAGAGAATGTTATAGTTGCTTAAGAAAGTGTATGAGGAGCAAGAACAAGAATAATCTGAGACTCAAAAATTCAGGGAGAGAGAATCCCCAAATACTGGCTTTCTGGACCAAAATGTTAACTCTGCTTTCTCTCCACAGATGCTGCCAGACCTTCTGAGCTTTTCCAGCAATTTCTGATTTCCAGCGTCCGCAGTTCCTGTTTTTTTTTGTTATCTATCCTATGTCTAAGCTGTCACGCTCTAAGATTGCACTCATTAAACTAGAATGCACCAAACTTGAAATGATTGCAAAAATGAAGGCTAAAATGCTTTTAGAGACAGCTCTGAACCTCCATGTCTATAATAGAGGGAGAACAGAGAACAGAGAACAGAGAGAGTAGGAGATGCTGAAGGCGTCTCCCAAGCTCAAGGCTAGTGCCAAACTGTTCTTGTCATGTCTTGTCCCTTCTCACTATTCCCACACAAGAATACACACAACCGCAAAAACATCATTTCATTTTCCAATTAAAGCTGTTTCATTATCTCTCGCTCTCTCGTAGCCAGTATTTTAATATACATTCCTCATCTATCATTATTGTCCTGGAACAGCAGACTTCCAGTATTGGCAATGATAAGAGACAAGACAGGACTTCATAGCGACTTATAAACCTCTCACTAATCTTTGCAAGTCTCAACACAGTCGCACACACCTGGAGAATACAGTTAATGAACTTAAGGATGAAGAATTGAATGAGTAATATCCAACAGATAAGAAGTAACACATTATGGTTCTAGGACAGAAGAAGGGACCAGCTTCTGACATGGCGACATAATATCACCGGTGATTTCCAGACATTGCTAGGTATTCATGAAGAACTCAGAAGAGTCATACTGGGCTCAAAATCTGTTTCTCTCTCCACAGATATTGCAAGACCTGCTGAGTTTCTCCCAGCATCCCCTTTGCTTAAAGTCATGGAGTCATACAGCTCGGAAACAAACCACTTGGTCCAACCAGCTTGTGCTGACCATAATCCCAAACTAAACTAGTCCCGCCTGCCTGGCCCATATCCCTCCAAACTTTTCCTATTCATGTGTTTATCCAAATGTCTTTTAAACATTTTAATTGTACCCACACCCATCACTTCCTCAGGGAGCTCATTCCACATGCAAAACCACCCACTGTAAAAAATCTGCCCCTCATGTCTTTTTTTTAAATCTTTCTCACCGTAGAAATGTGCGCCCAGTCTTGAAATCCCCCATCCTAGGGAAAAGGCAATTAACTCTATCTATACCCCTCATTATTTTACAAACTTCTATTAGGTTGCCTCTCGACCTCCTGTGCTCCAGTGGAAAAAATCCCAGCCTGCTTCTTTGAAACATGCCAGATTCTTCAGGGACTTAACAAGGTGGATGTGTACAGGTTATGCACTTTGCTCATGAGAGAGTCTAGGACCAACTAAGGCAATAAATGCAGGCCCAGCTAGCAATTAAAACTAGAGAGTTTTAAAATTAAATTAAAGAGTTAAAATTAAAATTTAAAACAAAATTTAAATTAAAATTAAATTTAAAGCAAAACAAATTAAAACAGAATCATGCTGGTCTCCATGAACCCCTATATGCTATAGCCATGAACACATCACCTGTCTTGCATTCTTCAATGCATTTTTTTAGTTACTAATTATTTAATGTAATCATTCACTTTTTAAAATATTCTTCAATTAACCCTATTCCCAGCTCCTATAATATTTTAAACCTTAGGAATAGAATACACCTTAACCACTTACCAAATACTCACAAATCTCTAGCTTTTAGTAGAGTAAGAAGCAGAGTGTGAAAACATCAGATAAAAAGCAAAAGCCAAGGAGCACTTATTTATTGTTTTCCCCAACTCCCCTAATCATAGGGTCCCAGCACTCTGTTTAAAACTGCACCCAATTCTCAGCCACATGAAGCCCTCGAGTAGATAACATCCTTGAATCAGGGGACAGACAAATTAATTCACTCTTAGTTTAGAAGGAAGTAAAAACAAAACTGTTGAGGGAGATCTATGGAAAAGGTTAGCTGTAGTTCTCCTTTTAATAGATATCATAACCTTCCTCTTGACTGACAGTCAGAATGAGCAGTTTTTGTAGAATCCCTACAGTGTGGAATCAGGCCATTCAGCCTAACAAGCACACACTGCCCCTCTGAAGACCATCCCACCCTGACCCATTCCCCATGTCTAACCCACCTAACCTAAACATCCTTGCGCACTATGGGCAATTTCCCATAGCCAATCCACCTAGCCTTGCACATCTTTGGACTGTGGGAGGAAACCGAACCACTCAGACGAAACCCACACAGACACAGGGAGAATGTGCAAATTCCACACAGACAGTCACCTGAGGCTGGAATTGAACTTGGGTTCCTGACACTGTGAGGCAGCAGTGCTAGCCACTGTGCAGCAATGCCGCCCCAGTCACTGCCAGGGAAGAATTGTTAGGGAAATCAAATTTCTAAGCTCTTTAGGATCTGTTTTGTCTTAATTGCAAAATTTTAGCGTAGAGTAAACAATGCGATGACAGTGCAAGAAATTTCTGCATCTTTCACCAGAATTCAATACAGTGCCACATATTGCCTAAAAACCAAAAGAACTGCGGATGCTGTAAATCAGAAGCAAAAACAGATATTGCTGGACAAGCTCAGCAGGTCTGACAGAACCCATGGAAAGAAATCAGAGTTAACTTTTCCATTTGATTTGAAATGTTAACCCTGATTTCTCTCCACAGATGCTGCGAGACCTGCCAAGTTTTCCCAGCAGTTTCTGATTTTGTAATATATATTGTCTGACTATTTCATTGCGTTATGAACAGCTCTGTTAATATTGCTACTCATCTTGCTTTGCAATTCTGATGTACTCCAAGATGTTTTCTAAGTTGGACCAGCCATACAAGCTCAATTGATTTTCTGATGAAGGGTCTAGGCCCGAAACGTCAAGTTTTCCTGCTCCTATGATGCTGCTTGGCCTGCTGTGTTCATCCAGCTCCATGCCTTGTTATCTCTATACAAGCTCAACTGATTGGGATTCCAGCCAGAGGAATGATTTCCACACTGCCAAATTGTTCTGTTTGTTATTGAATTCTTCTCAAGCTCAGTTTCAGTTCCCTCTGCTTTATCATCTGTGGTGTCAGGGCCACCTTGAACTAAAGGCCACAGTTTCATTCTCTGCCATTGTTTTGTTATTCAGACAGTCACTGTCAGAGTGTATCGGTGTATGCACACCCTCCTGTGAGACAGTCTACTGAGACTGTGAACCTGAGCAATAATATCAATCCTTAGTTCAGCGGCAGATGTACTGTCCTCGACTCAATGGGCTTCTCCTTGGTCCAATATTTCTTCACGGAGCAAGTCCACTCCTCTCTCAGTGGATTCCAGCCTCAAAGGCCGAAACTTTTCTGTTCATGTCTTGCAGAATGAATGTGGTTTCCTTAATCACTCAACTTGCAACACTGTCATCAGTAGTTCTACTATGGGAAGCAATATACTCTTTACTCAGAGAGTGGTTGGGGCATGGAATGCATTGCCAGAGAGGGTAGTGGAGTCGGTCTCATTGGGGGCATTTAAGTGGCTATTAGATAGGCATATGGATGATAGTATAAGGTAGGGGTGGAGATTAGATAGACCTTAGATTTAGAGTAAGAGCTCGGCACAACATCGTGGGCCGAAGGGCCTGTACTGTTCTATGTTCTATGTTCTAATATAAGTGGCTCTGCTGACAAGTAAAATGTGTTCCTTTTTTAGGAAATTCATCAACAGCGGTCTTTCAGCAGCAACAGAAAAGTCTATTTTATTCTGTTCCTAGACCTGTTGTATTTCTTGAACAAACCATCACTAAAAGAATGAGATAACACAGTGTGGAGCTGGAGGAACGCGGCAGGCCAGGCAGCATCAGAGGAGCAGGGAAGTTAATTTTTTGGGTCAGGATCCTTCTTCAATTTCCTGCTCCTCTGATGCTGCCTGGCCTGCTGTGTTCTTCCAGTTCCACACTTATCTTTGACTTCAGCATCTGCAGTTGTTGCTATCACTAAAAGAATGTCATAGACCACTACCACAAGGGCGAAAACAGTGGGTAAGTGTCATTAATGACTTGGTCAAAATAATGAACTGACATTTACCTCAACTCAATGAACAAGGGGCAAATTCCATGGCAGCTGTCAACATCCTAATGGAATGGCAGTCGCTGTCTCTCATCATTTTGTTTATAGTTGCCAGCGTGTGTACAGTCCAGTTTTGGTTCTGTTCAGCAGAACTTTCCAGAAAGCTAATTTCAACAGTCCACTAAATCGCTGAGTTCTGTTGCAAATTGACCAGAAGACCATCACAAGACCAGGTGAAGAAAAAGACTAGGAAGAATATTTCTCCAGTGCTGGAGGATGATGGTGTAGAGGTGGAGGATATCTGGTCACTGATTCTGCCAGCAGCCAGCAACCTAAGAAAACCATTGCCAGAAATTTGTGCTACATCAGGCCAAATGGATGTGACAAAAGACCTGGAGAACAGCCAGCTCAGCAGAGGCCAAGTTAAAATAGAATCATAGAATGCATACGGTGTGAGAGCTGGCCATTCAGCCTCTCAGGTCCACACCAACCATTCAAAGAGCATCCCACCCAGAACCACACCCCCCTTACCCTATTCTTGTAAACCTGCATTTCCCAATGCTAACCCACCTAGCCTGCACATTCCATGGCCACTCTGGGCCATTTAGCATGGATAATCCACCTAACCTGCACATCTTTGGACTGTGAGAGGAAACCGGAGCATCCGGATATGAGGAGAATGTGGAAACTCCATACCAACAGTCACCTGAGGGTGGAATCAAACCCGGGTCCCTGATGCTATGAGACGGCAGTGCTAACCACTGAGTAACCATGCCACCCTAACTTAATTGTAAAGAAATAGACAGGCCAACTTATGCCGGGGATGAAAATTAGGGCAGAGGCTTTATCATTGATGAGGGCATTTTGCAAGACCTTGTAGGATCTCACTGCATTCCACTACAGGACGCAACAGTTCAAGGAGGTGACTCACCACCAACTTCTCATGGGTTGTCACGAATGGGCAATAAATGCTAGGCTTGCATGTGATGCAACAATGAATAAATTTTAAAAAGTCTCCAACAGTTTTAGGCCCAAACAGTTATAGATAGGAATTGATTTGAGTGCTGGAAATAGACTGCTCATTCAGAGATTTTGAAGGGAATAATGTGGCATAATTCTACAAAGCTTCATATAACAATTTATGTCATCTTGTCATGTTAAAGACAGGTAAATTAAAATGAAATTTCTTCACTCAGAGAGTGATGAGCCTGTGGAGTTCTCTAACACAAGAAGTGGTTTTTGGACGAAACATTAAAAACCAAAAGAGCTGTGGATGCTGTAAATCAGGAACAAAAACAGAAGTTTCTGGAAAAGTTCAGCAGATCTGGCAGCATCTGTGAAGAAAAAAATCAGTGTTAACGTTTCGGGCCCAGTGACCCTTCCTCAGAACCGTCTTTGTTTTCATTGGTCAAATCTGATCGTTTCCAAGAAGAGTTGAATAGAGTTCCTGGACCAAAAGGGATCAAAGGTTATGGGGAGAAAGCCAGAACAGGCACTAAGTTGGATGATCAGCCACCACCATATTGAATGGCAGAGCAGGCTTGAAGGGCCGAATGGCCTACTCCTGCTCCTATTTTCTATGTTTCTGTGTAAACCCTTTTTTTTTGTTGTTAATCTAGTCAATAGAAAATTTAAAATGGCTTCTATTAATGACAGACTGGCAAATGAGGTCACAGGGATCATTTTATGAGACAGTTTGTCACCAGGAACCTTTCCAGTTGACTATATGTTCAATTATTGAGAACATTCAGGTAATGAACACTTTCAAAAAGACCAAATCCAAGCCTTGACAATTAGTAGCAAGGCCATCACTGATTATTTTATTTTTAACATGCAATGAGTTGCCATTGGCCAAAAACAGAACAAGACTAGCTACATGCACATCGTGGATTGAAGAGTAGTTAAGAGGCTAGGAATTCTGTGTCAAGTAGTTCATGTCCTAATTCCTTCAAGATGCCCTCAACTTAGCCAGACAAGTTCTCACACAGGATCCCAGTGTCTCTCTGGTTGATTCAAGAGCATCTTGAAATCCATTATACAAGGAAACCCCAGCTTCTGTCCCGACACTACAGGTTTCTTACAGAAACACAGCTCCCACGGACCAGACAAACCAGGAACATTTCCCATCACAATGGACGTTTCAGTACTCTACACCAGCATCCCCCACAACAGCATCCCTGCAACAGCCTCAGTACTCAATAACCACCAACTACCAATTTCCAGATGCCATCCAAAACTCATCCTCTTCATCCTCAACCACAATGTCTTCACCTTCGACAACCTGCTTTTCTTCCAGACACACGGAACAGCCATGGGAACCAGATTCGCTCCCCAATATGCCAACGTTTTCATGCACAGGTTCGAACATGACTTCTTCATTGCACAGGATCTCTGACCAACACCATACACCCGATACATTGACAACGTTTTCTTCCTTTAGAGTCATGAAACAATTACATAGCAATATCTGAAGAAGGGTCTAGGCCCGAAACATCAGCCTTCCTGCTCCTCTGATGCTGCTTAGCCTGCTGTGTTCATCCAGCTCTACACCTTGTTATCTCACGCAGCGATATCAACAAGTTTCATCCCACCATCAGCCATACCATAGACCACTCTTCAGAATCAGTCCCCTCGGACACAAGCATCTCCATCAGTACCTCACCCTACCGCAAGCCCATAGATAATCTCATGATGCTGCACTATTCTTGTTTCCACCCTAAACATGTTTAAGAAGCCATCCCCTATGGACAGGCCCTGCACATACACAGGATCTGCTCAGATGAGGAGGAACGTGATAGATATCTAAAGATGTTGAAAGGCGTCGTCGTAAGAACGGGAAACGATGCTCATCTCATTGATCACCAGTTCTGACGTGTCACAGCGAAAAACCACAATGACCTCCTCAGAACTCAGACACAGGATATGACCCTTCATCATCCAGTACTTCCCCGGAGCAGAGAGGCTGCGCCATGTTCTTCACAGCCTTCATCATGTCATCGATGGCCACAAGCATCTCACCAAGATCTTGCCCGTGCCTCCGCTTCCCACCTTCAAACAACCACCAAACCTAATAATACAGACCGTCGTTCGCAGCAAACTACCCAGCCTTCAGGACAACATCGACCACAACACCACACAACCCTGCCATGGCAACCTCTGCAAGACATGTCAGATCATCGACATGGACACTACCATCACACGTGGGAACACCACCCACCGCATTCATGGCAGATACACATACGACTCAGCCAATGTTGTCTATCTCATGCGCTGCAGGGGAGGATGCCCTGAGGTATGGTACATTGGAATCCTCCAATGCAGCCTTTGAGGTACACAGCAATGCAGAATCGCCGAGCAGAAACTGATAGCCAAGCTCCATACCCATGAAGATGGCCTCAACTGGGATCTTAGGTTCAAGTCGCACTATATGTGACCCCACCACACTGTCCTGTATCTGTAAAATCTTCCTTATTGTCCTGTTTTGACAGCATCACGTTGATAAATTGTCATGATCTCTGTACCTTAGTTAGTTTGCACGGTTTTGTTTATTTATTATTTTGGTTAGACCCTCAGCATGTGACTCTTATACCTATCGTGTTATTACAGTCACTTGGTTTGTTTTCAATACCACCTTATTTTTAATTATTTGTAATTATCTCTCTGCCTGATTTAATCAGATTATAGGTCATCCCTTGGCTTTTTATTCAGCTGTTGACACTTTACTCACATCATCTAACACTTCTGATCACCCACAGAGACCATTCGACACTCCACTCACATCATTTGTATGAGCTTTCGATCTCTCTGCCCTTGATCTCTTTGCCCATGAATTCTGTGTTGTTGTGCCCCTCTCTCACTTCACCTGATGAAGGGGCTCTTCTTCAAAAGCCTGTGTTTTCAAATAAACCTGTTGGACTGTAACCTGGTGTCATGTGACTTCTGAGTTTGTCCACCCCAGTCCAACACTGGCACCTCCACAACATGTGAGGCAGAGGGCGTAAGAGAGACTTCTTCAGGATCATTTATAGGCACCTCTGAGAAATTAGGATTGATTGCCATGGTAAAGTAAAAAAAATCAATCGATCAAATCATTCTTATTGATAATGGAGCAGGGATACAATTACAAGAAGCAAGAATTATTTATAAGTCATAAGTTAGATTTACATTTGACAGTGGTTTAGAAATTGGCACAGAAATTTGAATTTAAATTATTCATTGAACATAGAACAGTCCAGCACAGTACAGACCCTTCGGCCCATGACGTTGTGCCGACCTATTTTCCTACTAAGATCAATCTACCCTGCATACCCTACATTTTACTATCCTCCATGTGCCTATCCAAGAGTCGCTTAGAAGTCTCTAAAGTATCTGACTTCACTACCACGGCCGGCAGCGCATTCCACACACCCACCACTCTCTGTGTGAAGAACCTACCTCTGACATCTCCCCTATACCTTCCTCCAATCACCTTAAAATTATGTCCTCTCGTAATAGTCATTTCCGCCCTGGGAAAAAGTCTCTGACTATCCACTCTATATATGCCTTTCATCATCTTGTACACCTCTGGCAAGTCACCTTTCGTCCTTCTTTGCTCCAATGATAAAAGCCCTAGTTCCCTCACCCTTTCCTCATAAGACCTGCCCTCCAGTCCAGGCAGCATCCCGGTAAATCTCCTCTGCACCTTCTCTAAAGCTTCCACATCTATCCTATAATAAGGTGACCAGAACTGAACACAATATTCCAAATGTGGTCTAACCAGAGTTTTATAGAGCTGCAGCATAACCTCACGGCTCTTAAACTCAATTCCCCTGTCAATGAAAGCCAACACACCATATGCCTTCTTTACAACCCTATCAACTTGGATAGCAACTTTGAGGGATCGATGGACGTGGACCCCAAGATCCCTCTGTTCCTCCACACTGCCGAGAATCCTGCCATTAACCCTGTTTTCTGCGTTCAGATTCGACCTTCCAAAGTGAATCACTTCACACTTAAATTATTCCATCATTGTCATTTCAATGTCAGTGCTATTTTATGCCTGTCATAGAGGTCTATAGCACAGAAGAAGACCCTTCGACCCACACTTGTTGAAAACAACCATCTTACTGTTCTAATCCCATTTTTCAGCTCTTGCTTATAGCCTTTGGCACAAATGAACATCTAAATACTACTTAGAAGTTATGAAGGTTTCTATCTGTACCACCCTTACAGGCAGTGAGTTCCAGATTCCCACAATCCTCTCGGTTAAAAGGTTTTCCTCACATCCCTTCTCAACCTTCTGCCCCCTCCCTACCCCTGGCCGTAGATCCCTCCATTAAGGGAAATGTTTCTGCTTGTTTATGCTATTTATGCCCCTGATAATTTTATACATCTCAATCATGTCCCTGCTCAATCTCCTCTGCTTTAAGGAAAGAAAGCCCCAGTCTGTCCAATGACCGATAACATGGCTGAAAGTAAAAAATGCTGGAGATTACATGGGAAGGTGCTGTGGAGAGGGGATTGGTTAGGGTTAGTGTTTGATGAATGGACTAGGGTGTCGCGGAGGGAATGGTCCCTGCGAAATGCAGACAGGGGAGTGAGGGGACAATGTGTTTGGTGGTGGCGTTCTGCTAGAGTTGTCTTAAATGGCGGAGAATGATCCTTTGAATGCGGAGTCTAGTGGAATGGAAAGTGTGGACAGAGGTGACTGATGGGGAAAAGGTGAAGGCGGAAGCAGAGGTGATAGGTCGGATGTGGCTGAGGGCCTTGTCAACCACAGTGGGTGGGGAATCACGGTTATGGAAGAATGAAAAGTCAGCAGCGCTGTGTTGGAAGACGGCATCATTCGAACAGATAGCACTAGTTGGGATTCGGGCTCTGTAGCACTAAACCCACCCCCCCCACTCCCAGCGTCAGCTCCTCAGCTGCTGAAGTGTTCTTTATTACCACAGACATTATCTCAGAGAAGATGCACTGGCACTAGAACAGCTCTTATAGTTAAGTGTTAGTAAACTTACCTCTGAGGAAGGAGGCCTAGGTTTAAGCCCTACCTGCTTCAAATGTATGTAGAAGTGCATCGCTATACAGGCTGGTTCAAAATAGCTATGATGCATTGCAGGCAGTCCAGAAAAGTTTCACTAGATTATTACCACATATGGAGGGACTGTCTTCTGAGGAAAGGGTTGTGTAGGAGCATAGAAAATTAGAACAGGCAGAGGCCCTTAAAGTCTGGTCTGCCATTCAATATGAGCACACATGACCATCCAACTCAGTACCCTGTAGGTTGGGCCTGTACGCGTTAGTGTTTAAACAAATGACAGGAAATTGTACTGAAACACATAACATTTTAGGAGACTTAAGAGGGTAGACATAGAGAGGTCATTTCATCTTGTGGGGAAATCTAGGACTAGAGTGTCTAATCTTAGAGTAAGAGTTTGTACATTGAAGGTAGAGATAAGCAGTGTTCCCTCTAACTTCCTTTCTGGCTGCTCAGGATCTTAGCCCAGCGGTTAGCATCAACTACCTAAACCACAAATTGAGGCCACAATTGCCATGTGAAGAACTTTGTACCAATTACATGTGCACAGAGCGAAACAGCTTAGAGGAAATGTTGTAGATGAGGAGGAATTTCTTCCGTCTGAGTGTTGTGAACCTGTGGAATTCTTTACCACAGGGGGCTGTCGAGGCTGGGTCATTAAGTATTTTCAAAGCTGAGACAGACAGATTTTTCTTTGGTAATGGAATCAGGGATATAGGAAAAAGGCAGGAAAATGCAGTTGAGGGTGGCAATGGCATAGCATGGTGGCTTAGTGGCGAGCAGATCTGCCTCACAGCACCCAGAACCTGGGTTCGATTCAATCCTTAGGTGACTGTCTGTGTGGAGTATATACTTTCTCCCCCTGTCAGGTGGGTTTCCACTGGGTTTCCTCCCACAGCTCAAAGATGTGTAGGCTAGGTGGATTAGCCATGGGGAATACAGGGATAGGGTCTGGGTGGGATGCTCTTTGGAGGGTTGGTGTAGGCTGAATAGGCCAATAGGCCTTCTTCCACACTGTAAGGTTTCTATAAATTGCCCTGTAGTGCGCAGGCTAGGTGGATTAAAAATGGGAAATGCAGGGATAGGGTGGGGATATGGATCTGGCTGGGTGTGCTTCAGAGGTTCAGTGCAGACTCAATGGGCCAAATGACTTCTCTCTGCACTTGTAGGGATTCTATGATTATCAGATCAGCCATAATCTCATTCAGTGGCTGAACATACTCAATAAGCTGAATGGTCTACTTCTATTGCTATAATGCATCGACTTCAATCACAATTCTGTCAATCTTTTGGCTCCTCTGCCTCTCTTTCCTCCTTTGAATTATTCCTTATTAAAACCCATCTTTTCGAGCACACTTTTAATCATCTGCCTTCTTATGAGGTTTAGTGTCAAATTTTATTGGGTTATGTGCCTTGGAACATTTTACTGTGTGCTTTGTGAATATAAGTTGTTGCTGGATCAAACAGAGGAGAACAGATTGGCAATGAAGACCCAAGATTGAAACTCATAATTAAACAGCTCAGGCATTTTCTGCAGAAGGGTCTAGGCCCGAAACGTCAGCTTTCCTGCTCCTCTGATGCTGCTTGGCCTGCTGTGTTCATCTAGCTCTACACCTTGTAAGTTCAGGCATTGTTGACCATTTTATGGATTCTTACCACAAGGATGTAGACTAAACTGAAAACAATATCCAAATAACATCAGCTTGAAAGAAAAGTTAGCACCTTTGAGCACACCTAAAATCTAAACATTTCTTGTTCAATGTGACTACCTATCCAAACAACAAAGCTTCACACCTCATCATTGTAAAACTCATAAGTAAACAAACCATCCGTCTTGTATTCAAAACTCTGGCACGTGAAGTGCAAATAAACTTTGTAGTTGGAATTACCTGATTCTAAGGCCTGATATAACCAGGGACGTTGACAAACCACAAAGGAATAAGACAGGGTCTATATTTATGAGCTGGTGGAATTCTGCAAATTTTTGCCATTTTGTTGCAGGTCAAATTGCACAAAACTGCTCTTTTGAACTATAAATCAGTTGCCTGGAATACAACAAGGCTGCTTTGTAGTGTAGGGAAAACATAAAATACTGGAAATCTTCAACAGGTCTGCAAGCATCGATGGAGAGAGGAAAACAAGCTAACATTTCAAAGGTAACAAGCATGGGGCCGGATGAACACAGCAGGTCAAGCAGCATCATAGGAGCAGGAAAACTTGACGTTTCGGGCCTAAACCCTGACCTTTTGGTCATTTGTTCCTTGAAATAACTTATTTCAAAATAACTACACATTTTAACGCAGAAAAACAGAAATTGCTAGAGACGCTAGGCAGGTTGGTCAGAATCTGTGGAGAGCGAAGACAGGCTTTGCAAATCCATCAGAACAGTTTTATGAAGAATCACTGGCATTGAAACGTTAACCCTGCTTTCTCTCTCCACAGATGCTGCCAGACCTGCTGAGCTCCTCCAGCAATTTCTGTTTTTGTATCAGATCTCCAACTTAACATTCTTCCTCAAAATATGACGCCCAGAATTGCACATAATGCCTAGTAATTTCCCAGCTTTTATTAATAAAGTTCACGACCACACACAGTCTATTAGCAGCCTTTGTTAACTCGTGATGCTATCCTTAAATGTTTGTACATATGCTTCTTGAGCTCTCTTAGCACTTGCAATCCGATTCAATTTGTACCATTAATTCTGAATTGCATCTTTCCTACGTTCATGTTTGCTTAGTTATAGAAATCCTACAGTATGGAAGTAGGCTCTTTGACCCAATGAATCCACACTGATCCTCCGAATGGTTTCCCACACAGACCCATCCTCATAACCCTGCATTCCCCATGGCTAATCCACCTAACCTACACACCCCTGGACACTATGGGATGTGGAAACAGGGTCTTCGGCCCTACAAGTCCACACCGACCCTCAGAGCATCCCACCCAGACCCATTTCCCTTCATACCCACCTAATCTACACATCCCTGAACACTTTGGGCAATAAAGCATAGTCAATCCACCTAGCCTCCACATCTTTGGACTGTGGGAGGAAACCGGAGCACCCAGAGGAAACCCACACAGACACGGGGAGAATGTGCAAACTCCACATAGTCACCCAAGGCTGGAATCAAACCCGGGTACCTGGTGCTGTGAGGCCGCAGTGCTGACCACTGAGCCACCGTGATGCTCCTTCTTAGTACAGAGCTTGAATATTGCTCGAAAGAGAGACATGTTGCAGAAGCATTGGTTCTACATTCATCAGGATGAAAGCAAGAATAACAAAAGGTGCAGAAAGCAGTAGGGAGCTGTAGAATCCCATGGCTTTGAGGTAATTCAAAAAAGGCGCGAGAATTGTTTGACTGGTTAGCAAGGCTAGATCACATAGAATACAGGGAGAACTAGCCACTTGGATGCAGAGATAGTCGGAACTGCAGATGCTGGAGAATCTGAGATAACAAGGTGTCGAGCTGGATGAAGGGAGACAACAAGCATGGGGCTGGATGAACACAGCAGGCCAAGCAGCATCAGAGGAGCAGGAATGCCGATGAACCTATAGTTGGTTAACAATCATAATTGCTCTTAAAGAGGATAGGTGGATTCCGAGGGTTTACTGAATCATGCAAAAGTATCTAATATAGAATGCTGCCCCCGATGGACACAGGGCACAGATACAATGCTGCCCCCGATGGACACATGGCACAGGGCACAGATACAATGCTACTCCCGATGGACACAGAGCGCAAATACAATGCTACTCCCGATGGACACAGGGCACAGATACAATGCTACTCCTGATGGACACAGAGCACAGATACAATGCTGCCCCCGTGGGACATGTTTTTGCTATGGGAGCAGGTGCATGGGAAAGATGGGGCCAGAACCAAACGTGAGGAGCGGGCTGGTAGTTAATGCGGCGAGTGTGGTAAGATGTGGCGAAAGAACTTGCTAGGCCTCACACAGCAAACTCACCAAAAAATATCGATGTAACTCAGACTTAGCCAAAAAAAAAACAAACATTTAACCAAACATAAGAGATAAAAGGTACTGCAGATGCTGGAGAATCCGAGATAACAAGCGTGGGGCTGGATGAACACAGCAGGTCAAGCAGCATCATAGGAGCAGGAAAACTTGACGTTTCGGGCCTAGACCCTTCATCAGAAATGGGGGAGGGGAAGAGGGTTCTGAAATAAATAGGGAGAGAGGGGGAGGCGCATAGAAGATGGATAGAGGAGAGGATAGGTGGAGAGGAGGCAGACAAGTCGAAGAGGCAGGGATGGAGCCAGTAAAGGTGAGTGTAGGTAGGGGGGTTAGGGAGGAGATAGGTCAGTCCAGGGAGGACGGACAGGTCAAGGGGGCGGGATGATGTTAGCAGATAGGAGATGGGGGTGGGGCTTGAGGTGGGAGGAGGGGATAGGTGAGAGGAAAAACAGGTTAGGGAGGTGGAGATGAGCTGGGCTGGTTTTGGGATGCGGTTGGGGGAGGGGAGATTTTGAAGCTTGTGAAATCCACATTGATACCATTGGGCTGCAGGGTTCCCAGGCTGAATATGATTTGCTGTTCCTGCAGCCTTCGGGTGGCATCACTGTGGCATTGCAGGAGGCCCAGGATGGACATGTCGTCTGAGGAATGGGAGGGGGTGTTGAAATGGTTCGCGACTGGGAGGTGCAGTTGTTTGTTGCGAACTGAGCGCAGGTGTTCTGCAAAGCGCTCCCCAAGCCTCTGCTTGGTTTCCCCGATGTAGAGGAAGCCACAACAGGTACAGCAGATGCAGTATACCACATTGGCAGATGTGCAGGTGAACATCTGCCTGATGTGGAAAGTCTTCTTGGGGCCTGGGATTGGGGTGAGGGAGGAGGTGTGGGGGCAGGTGTAGCACTTCCTGCGGTTACAAGGAAAAGTGCCGGGTGTGGTGGGGCTGGAGGGGAGTGTGGAGCGGACAAGGGAGTCGCGGAGGGAGTGGTCCCTCCGGAAGGCAGATGAGGGTGGGGAGGGAAAAATGTCTTTGGTGGTGGGGTCTGATTGCAGATGGCGGAAGTGTCGGAGGATGATGCGTTGGATCCGGAGGTTGATGGGGTGGTACGTGAGGACGAGGGGGATTCTTTTTTGGTTATTATTTCGGGGACGAGGCGTGAGGGATGTGTTCCGGGAAATGCGGGAGACACGGTCGAGGGCATTCTCGACCACTGTGGGGGGGACGTTGCGGACCTTGAAGAATGAGGACATCTGAGATGTACAGGAGTGGAATGTCTCATCCTGGGAGCAGATGCGGCGGAGGCGAAGGAATTGGGAATAGGGGATGGCATTTTTGCAGGAAGGTGGGTGGGAGGAGGTGTATTCCAGGTAGCTGTGGGAGTCAGTGGGCTTGAAATGGACATCGGTTTCTAGGTGGTTCCCCGAGATGGAGACAGAGAGGTCCAGGAAGGAGAGAGAAGTGTTGGAGATGGTCCAGGTGAACTTCAGGTTGGGGTGGAAGGTGTTGGTGAAGTGGATGAACTGTTTGAGCTCCTCGTGGGAGCACGAGGCGGCGCCGATGCAGTCATCAATGTAGCGGAGGAAGAGGTGGGGTTTAGGGCCAGTGTAGGTATGGAAGAGGGATTGTTCCACGTAACCTACAAAGAGGCAGGCATAGCTTGGGCCCATGCGGGTACCCATGGCCACCCCCTTTGTCTGTAGGAAGTGGGAGGAATTGAAAGAGAAGTTGTTGAGGGTGAGGACGCGTTCGGCAAAGCGGATGAGGGTGTCGGTGGAGGGGGATTGGTCAGTTCTGCGGGACAGGAAGAAGCGAAGGGCCTTTAGGCCACCTGCATGGGGAATACAGGTGTATAGGGACTGGACGTCCATAGTAAAAATGAGGTATTGGGGACCGGGGAATTGGAAGCTCTGGAGGAGGTGGAGGGCGTGGGTGGTTTCACGGACATAGGTGGGGAGTTCCTGGACCAAGGGGGTGAAAATGGAGTCTAGGTAGGTGGAGATGAGTTCGGTGGGGCAGGAGCAGGCGGAGACAATGGGTCGACCAGGGCATTCAGGTTTGTGGATTTTGGGAAGGAGATAGAAGCGGGCGGTGTGGGGTTGGGGAACGATGAGGTTGGAGGCGGTGGGTGGGAGGTCACCTGAGGTGATGAGGTTGTGGATGGTTTGGGAGATGATGGTTTGGTGCTCAGGGTTGGGGTCATGATCCAGGAGGCGGTAGGAGGAGGTGTCAGAGAGTTGGCGCCTGGCCTCAGCAATGTAGAGGTCAGTGCGCCATACTACGACTGCCCCTCCCTTGTCCGCGGGTTTTATGGTGAGGTTGGGATTGGAGCGGAGGGAGCGGAGGGCTGCACGTTCTGCGGTGGAGAGGTTGGAGTGTTCGAGAGGGATAGAGAGGTTGTGGCGATTGATGTCTCGACGGCAGTTGGAGATGAAGAGGTCGAGGGAGGGTAGGAGGCCTTGGGGTGGTGTCCAGGAGGACGGCTTGTCTTGGAGGCGGGAGAAGGGGTCAGTAGAGGGAGGGTTAGATTCGCGGTTGGAGAAGTAAGCGCGGAGGCGGAGGCGGCAGAAAAACTGCTCAATATCCAAGCGTGAGCGGTATTCGTTGATATGTGGGTGGAGGGGGACAAAGGTGAGCCCTTTACTGAGGACTGACCGTTCGTCCTCAGTAAGGGGGAGGTCTGGGGGGATGGTGAACACTCGGCAGGGTTCAGTGTTGCTGTCTCCTCTGGAGCTGCTGGCTGTGGAGGCAGTGGGCGGAGCGTTGTCGGCGTTGGCTGTGGGCGGAGTTACGTCGGCCGTGGGCGGATGAGGTTTTTCTGAAGAAGGGTCTAGGCCCGAAACGTCAGCTTTCCTGCTCTTCTGATGCTGCTTGGCCCGCTGTGTTCACCCAGCTCTATGCCTTGTTATCTCATTTAACCAGTGATGTCATTTCCCACCATTTTCTTTATGAAAGTACGAGTCTGCTTTCCAAATGACCCTGCTTTTCTAAGCAGCCATTGCCCCCTCAGTTCCTGGATGGTTCTTTGATTTAAATTGATCTTTTTTATTGTCACATGTACTGAGATACAGTGAAAAGTATTGTCTTCTGTGCTATCCAGACAAATCATACCTTACATAATTATATCAGGGCAATAGAACAGAACGTGGATTAAAGTGTTCACCATCTCCACTGAAAAATAACTTGTTCCACCATTAGCCATGACCCTGAGATTGGCCTCCTACCAAGGCCTGTGGCAAATGACAAGGACAAGACCCCTTCCACCACCACCTCATCACCCCACCTCCGCCCCCCCACCCCAATGTCTCAACACCCCTGTTTTTGTACTCTTAAAGCACCTTAAACATAGTGAAATCTCCCAAGGTACTTTGGAGGAAAGTTCAACAAACAAGATCTGACACAAAGTTCTGAGAAAGCGTTACTGGACTTGAAACATTAACTGTGTTTTCTCTCTCCATAGATGCTGCCACACCTGTAGACTTTCTCCAGCAATTTCTGCTTTTGTGTCAATTTTAAGAGTTTGCTTACTACAGAATAAATATAATTGAAAACTGGAATAGCAAGAATGATTGACAAGTCAATTGAAGCAAACTGGCATTGCATTCCTAGCAACTAAGAAAGGGTCAGAATAGTTGCGTATTGATACAGGTTTGTCACTGTCTGGAAACCACTGTCCATTTTAATATTCAAAACTCACTGTCATTATGTGTTTATTTCAACGAATTGAACACTTGGTTTGTTTGTTGCTTAATCACATTAAGCTTATGGATAGGTAGAATCACACTATCATGTGTGCGAAAATTACTTTTGTCTTTTTGAAGGTAAAGATGTTTATTCAAGAAAGAGCTAATTTTAGTGGCTTGGGAGAGGGCTTAGTATTGTCAAGTGGGAAAAGGCCATTGCCGGCTAAATCAGTACTCGAGTAATGGAGGACATTCAACACAAGCATAGGTCAGGGTATTAGATATAATCCAATTAGATATAATCCTTTGAGGGGAAAGGGGAATAACATTTAAATTAAAACAAAAAAAGGGCTTACGACAAATGTTAGGAGCAAAATTCCATGAATAACCAGGAAGATTGTAGAAAGTACAGAAGGGCATTTACGGAGGTGAAGACATGTCATGCAAAAAGGTTGGAAACAGCATTAAAATGAACTTAAAAAATCCTTTTCAAGGCAATTGCCAGAAATGAGGGTCTTCACTTACCCGGAGAGGTTACAAGAATTGGACCGTGGTCCTTGGAACAGAGAAGGTTAGAAGGTTCCTGAAATAACTCCACAGAGGCCAGTACACCATCACCAAGTCACCCTTTATTTACATGTACATAGTAAATGACACTGATCCAGCTTCCTCAGAGCCAGCTCTCAGAATAAACAGAACCTTTGACACCTCTGCTTATAAATTTCAGCCCGGGCTCCCTGATTGGATCAGTTAACAGCCCCAATCAGGGAACTCATGTTCGACGAGGTCCACCTGGCTGACCTTTTTACAGTCACTACAGTTCCTGAATTGGTAATCACATTGCATCACAAGATGTCTAAGGGCCCATTAGGTCAAATCGTAAGATCTATACAATTAAAACACTTGGGCCTGGTGCGCAATCATCACATATAAGGCAAAGGTGATTGAGTTTTCTTTTCCAATTGGAGATGGGAAATGAAGTGCAAATCGCTGCACTTGTTTTTGCTTTGAAAGAAAAGTATCTTTCCTTCGCTTTCACTCCTCTGTATCACTTCCAACTGTTTTTTTAATTCACTCATGAGATATTGGCAGCTCTGGTTGCGCCAGCATTTATTGCCCATCCCTAATTGTCCAGAGGTCAACTAAGAGTCAAACAACTTGCAGGAGTCACATGTAGGTCAGACCCCGTAAGGATGGCAAATTTCCTTCCCTAAAGGACGTTAGTGAACCAGATGGGCTTTCCGACAAATGACAATGGATTCATGGTCATCATTAAATTCTTAATTCCAGACATTTTTCATAGAACTCAAATTCCACCATCGGCCATGGCGGGATTTGAACCTGGGGTCCGGGAACATTAACTGAGTTTCTGGATTAATAGCCTAGTGATAATATCATTTCTGTGGTCAGTTCCCCGCTGTGAGAAGCACAGGGAGAATGAATTTCCTCATGCACCGTCATGTTTATATGGTAGTTCAAGGTTTTGGGTGCTTTAAAATTCATGTCTCCTGGCAAATGTCAGAAACATTCTGACAGGTAAGCGTAAAATCTTTTGAGACCTTCGAATGGCACTATTAGTTGCTGAACTGTAAGGTAATACAGAGATTCATCATTGGGATTTTAAGTTGATTGGTATGTCATGAGATTACAACCTATTTTTATTTGGCAGAAGTGCAAAAATGCATCAAAAATGTGAAAATAAACATACTACCAGCTTATTGTATCCTGTTTAATACAGTGATTTAAATCAAATGACAGCTCTAGGAGTTAAAACATCCTGTGTTTGAGAAGATCTTTTAAAAACATACGACTTGCTGATTGACAACCAGTCTTCGCTGAAATGGAATCAAAATAACATCTGTTCTGTAAGTTCCAGGCAATGTAGCTGGAGCTGTTGTTGTCATGACAGCTATAGCCATTGCAAATGCTTGGCTGAATGTCAAGAGCTGTTACAGCTGTAGTTCTGCTGTAATTATTGACTATTGCAAAATTATTGACTATTGCAAGAGGTTGTAACAACAAAATATGCTTTTGATGTTCTTTCTTGCTCGTTTTTAAACCAAATATATAATTAAAGGATTTAATTTTTAAATGGAGTAATCTGTGTGTTTCTTTCCAGCTTTGATACTTGTGTTTGAAATCAGGTTCTTATTAGATTGTTGTATTAAATTTATTTTTCCAATGATCTTAAAATAATTCCAATTGCTATTGCATTGCTTTCTAAGGACTGTATATAGTGGATATTCTAACGTTTTGGAGTAGATTTGTAGCTCGGGTTGCGGGTGTTGAGGTTGGTTGGCTCGCGGAGCTGGTTTCTTGTATCGCATCTGCTGTTTTCCGGACTTGTGGGTTGTTGATGGGTGGTTTGTACTTCACACCGCGTAGTAATACCTGGTTCCTCAGGCATCCATGTAGGAAGTAGAGTTGTTCGCAGGTTGCGCTCTCTCATTTCGTGTAGTTTTCCCATTTTCTTGCCAATTTGAATGTATTACGCCCTTAGGTCTCTATCTTGCAATACAAGAAACCAGCTCAGCGAGCCAACCAACCTCAATAGTGGATATTGTTTGCGTGGCTTTGGAGGATACATGGCACACATGCAGATGGCACAGAATGACATAGTGGGCTGAGGGCGAATGGAGGTAGCATGGACTATCTGAGAGGGCATGAGTTGGCATAGTGTGGCTGGAGTGAGAGGGAATGCATTAACAGGGAGGTCTAAAGAACACTCAGTAGCGTACCGGTATTTTGGGACGTGAGGGCACTGGAGTTTGGTAGCATATAAATGATGTTGGGAACTGCAAAGCCACTTGCACAGCACTGTGGGTATTTTACCTGCCTTGCCTCTACAACTACACTGATCAAGCACTCCAATGCATCTTACAAATGCATTGTGACACAAAGCCTGTGAGAAAAGATAGCAGTCCTTGGCAAAGTCACACCTGGGTCATTGTGTACATCAGATGGCTCAGTAGAGCGCAGGTTGTGCTTTCTCAAACATGCACGAAAATACTTTTAATATCACGCTTTTGCCATGGGCCCAATCAGGATGTACCCAGTTCAACAGGAAGCCAATACGATCAATTAGCAACCCACCTCACTTCCCTTTCTTGTATTCATTTGAGAGATGGAGGCATTGTTGGCTAGGCCAGAATTCATGGCTCATCTCTAACTGCCCTTGAGAAGGTGGTCGTGTGTTGCTTTCTTGAACCATTAGGGAGGGAGTTCCAGGATTTTGATCCAGTGACGCTGGAGGAATTGCAATACATTGCCAAGTCAGGTTGGTGAGTGAGGGGAACTTGCAGGTTTTTTTAAAAATATTGAATGAAAATTCCACCATGATGGGATGAGTACCTGGGACTCTGGATTAATAGTCTAGCTCATACCACTAGACCACCAGCTCCCAACCTCTCAGTTGCTTTCATTTTCTATTTTCCTACTAACTTAGTATCTCAGATTTGTATCAGGGAGCTTAAAATAGCCTCAAAATGTCAAAAATAAAAATAGAGAAATAAAGAATGCACTCAAAACATACAGTGTTTATCCCCCTGCCCTTGAAGGGGAATGAGTTGGAGTTTTTCAAACAACTGCAATCTGCAAAAATAACCCTTGAGAGTAAACCTCTAATTGGCTTCCTGACTGTTTCGGTCTCCTCCCCACTGGAAGTTGGGTGTAATGTGATTGGTAAGATTAGCTGCAGCTCCAGTTTGGAAGCTAAACATCACAACTGTTCTCGAGAGCCCAGATTCCCTGTGAGAAACACCACAAGAGATCACCTCACGCAGTTTGAAACAGCTTGGCACACTGGTTCGCTCAGGATCTGGAATCTGCGTGCCAGATGATTAATGGCTTGCAGCTCGAGGCCGTGCACAATTTTCCGACTTTTATTTTGTTCTTCTGGTGCCCACTGCTTACATCCAAGCATGTAATTGCCTCACACTTCAGTGGCAAAGCACAATTTGCTAATGTCTTTTCTGCTACCACCCTGTAGTCCATAAGGGAGGCACCTCTTGTGTTTTGGGAACTCCTGGCTTTCAGAAACTGGTCTTGGATCAAGAACCAACAGACTTGTTGTGTCAGGAGTCTGGAAGCTGAAATTGGACCTGGCAATTGAGCAATCATGTCATTTTGACCTAGTGCAGACCAGCTTCTCCTTGAAAAGGATCTGTGACATTATAGTATTCAACTTAATTAATTAAGACATTCAGAGTAAATCCCTTCTGCACAGCAGCTCTGCATCACTGCAGATTAAAATCATGTTACTTTTTAAATCAGTGCATAACTTATTTCAACAAATTTGAAGAAAGAATGAAACATATATGTGATGGCTCAGCAGTTAGCACTGCTGTATCACAGCACCAGGGGCCTGAATTCGATTCCAGCCTTGGGTGACTGGCTGTGTGGAGGTTGCACATTCTCCTTGTGTCTGTGTGGGTTTCCTTTGGGTGCCCTGGTTTCCTCCCACGGTCACAAAGACGGGCAGGCTACATGGGTTGGTCATGTTAAATTGTCCATAGTGACCAGGGATGTGCAGGCTAGATGGATTAGCCATGGGAAATGTGGGGATAGAGGGATGTGTCTAGGTGGGATGCTTTTCAGTGGGTTAGTATGGACTTGATGGGCTGAATGGCCTGCTTCCATGCTGTAGGGATTCTGTGATGGTATATGTATTATCCAAGTATCCCAAAACGTTCACAACCATTAAGTACACTTTTAGCCACATAAGTAAATGGAACATCCATGATTGGCACAGCAAGATCCAAGAGCGTAAAAATGACCAGATCATCCATTTTCATTCCATTGGTTTGAGGACAAATGTTGACCAGGATTCATTTAAGATATACATTGTTTTGTTTTCTCCCGATGTTTAATTTTTGTTTGTTCCTCTCTCTGTGTTAGTCTTTCTTGGCTATATCCACACTTTTCACTTATTCCTATTTAGTAATAAAATGAACTTTTTTAAATAACTCACATTGAGAGACTTCCTACAATAAATCCATTGCTCACCAACATTGCTGAGCCTGGCCTAATTGCATTATCTGATCTGCATATTTCCAATTAAGACTAACCACAACTGCCATTGCTACCATAATATGTTTGGTCTATTCAGTGGGTAAAATGTGGAGGTGATGACCTAGTGGCATCATCACTGAACTGTTAATCCAGAGATGACCCAGGTAATCTGCTGGGAACCAAGGCTCAAATCTTGTCACGCAGGTGGTGGAAACGGAATTCAATAAAAATTGGGAAATTAAATCTAAAGGTGACTATGAAACTATCTCCAATTGTTGGGGAAAACCCATCTGGTTCATTAGTGTCCTTTAGGGATGGAAGCTGCCATCCTTGATAACAAGGTGTGGGGCTGGATGAACACAGCAGGTCAAGCAGCATCATAGGAGCAGGAAAACTTGACGTTTCGGGCCTAAACCCTTCATCAGAAATGGGGGAGGGGAAGAGGGTTCTGAAATAAATAGGGAGAGAGGGGGAGGCGGATAGAGGATGGATAGAGGAGAGGATAGGTGGAGAGGAGGCAGACAAGTCGAAGAGGCGGGGATGGAGCCAGTAAAGGTGAGTGTAGGTAGGGGGGTAGGGAGGAGATAGGTCAGTCCAGGGAGGACGGACAGGTCAAGGGGGCGGGATGATGTTAGTAGATAGGAGATGGGGGTGTGGCTTAGCTGCCATCCTTACCTGGTCTGGCCTACATGTGACTCCAGACCCACAGCAATGTGGCTGACTTGTAACTCTCCTCCGGGTAATAAGTGCTGGCCTGGCCAGTGATGCCCTCATCCCATGAAATGAATAAAACAAAACATAATCAGCAACAAAATTTTGTTTAATTTGGCGTTGTCAAGGCTAAAGCAATCCTGTTCAGCTTTGGTCACAAGGTTCACAGCTTAGTCACAAATCATGCATCCCCGGCTTGTTTGCACGTATTAGACACTATCAAATGTAACCTCTGTGATTATCTGACGCTTAACTGAATCAAAGCAACATCTTATACACCATTATGATATCCAATTTCCATCATCAATGTCACCCTTCGCTGCCTTCTCTTTAGAATGACTTCAAAAATTTATCTTCTCCAATGCTATCCATGCTAATCTCTCAACCCATGCCATACACAGTAGGCCCACAATGGGACAAATGGTCTCCCTCTCCACAGTAATAATTCTATGATTCTCTGATAAACATATTTTTCAATTCATGTAAAGCTGAGTTAACGGCACTCTGCCTCACACCAAGTCAGCATGAAAACCTTCCATTCTTCCAACTGGAAACCTGTATAGCCCTCAGACTTCCATCCTCCTCCAGGGGTACAGCCCTCAATTAACCCGAACCAGCACTCCAGAACTCTTCAACATTCCTGTTCGCTTTCTCTTAAAATCCTCCCCACATTCTATTGTTCGAACATGCCTTTGTTTGTCCTCACTAACACTCAGTGTTCATTGCTTTTTTCCCTTTGGCTCATTTGTTAAATGAAATTTAAAAGGTACAAAAAAAAGTCAGGAACCGCTGTTTTTACTTGACTCAGTAAAGTCACTGACTCAAGAAGAAGAACTAATAAAAGAATTTACATTTATATAGAGCCTTTTGTGATCCCAAGTTCAAACCATTAAGGGACTTGGGAATTTCAGTCAGTTATAATGTAGACACCTGTGTTTGTTAAGTGGTACACAGCAAGATCTCATAAATAGTGAGAAAATAGATGACCAGATAAAGGCAAAGTATTGCTGGAAATCTGAAACAAACACGGAGAACGTTGAGGAAACTTAATAGGTCTGACAGCATCTGTGGGGCAAGAAACAGAATTAACGTTTTGAGTTTGGTGTGACTCTTATTCAGAAATGAAAACAACCAGGTAAACTGCTTTAACAAGCTTATTTGAGGAACTGAAGATAATTGCCCTGGTAAGCTTTAAATATTGCCACAGGGTCTTCCACATCTACCTGAGGGAAAAAAATTAAGTGAGGTTTAGTGGCCCTCACAGTGAGACGATTCAAGTACAGGCACTGGGATGCCTTGCTGTAATTGTACAAGGTCTTGGTGAGACTGCACTTGGGGTACCGTGTGCAGTTTTGATCTCTTTATCTGAGAAAGGATGCTCTGGCTATGGAGGGAGTGTAATAAAGGTTTACCAATCTGATTCCTGGGATAGCAGGACAGAAGAAGAGAAACTGGATTATAAGAATATATGGAGCAGAGAAGGGAATAGACCAAGTGCAGGTGAGTGAGGTTATTGGCATAGACATGATGGGCTGAAGGGCCTGTTTCAATGCTGCCTCACTCTACAACTTTATATTCACTCACGTTTAGAACAATAAGGGAGGTTACATCGAAACCTATAACATACTAACAGGACTAGGCAGGGCAAATGCAAGAAAGATGTTCCCGATGACCATGCAGACAAGAACTAGGAATCACAGCCTAAAGGACACTGGGTAGGGTATTCAGGACTGGGATGAGGAGAAATGTCTTCACCCAGAGTGCAGTGAGAATTCTCTGCCACATAAAACAGTTGAGGCCAAAAAACCGAATGCTTTGAAGAAGAGGTTGGATATAATTGGATATGGGGAGGCGATGGACTAGTGGTATTAGTGCTGGACTGTTAATCCAGAGATCCAGATAATGTTCTGGGGACCCAGGTTTGAATCCCACTACAGCAGATGGTGGAATTTGAATTCAATAAATACCTGGAATTAAGAATCTAATGATGACCTTGAATCCATTGTTGATTGTTGGAAAAACCCATCTGGTTCACTAATGTCCTTTAGGGGAAGAAACTGCCATCCTTACCTGGTCTAGCCTACAGGTGACTCCAGCCCACAGCAACATGGTTGACTCTGAACTGCCCTCTGGGCAATTAGGAATGGGTAATAAATAATGCCCTCATAATGTGAATGAATAAAAAAAAAAGTTCTTAGGGCCAAAGAGATCAAAGGGTAGAGGGAGAGAGCAGTAACAAGGTACTGAGTTGGATGATCAACTTGAATGGCAGATCAGGCTCAAAGGGCCGAATGGCCTTTTCTCATTTCTATTTCAATGTTTCTCAATGATCTACCTGATATGGTATCACTCCCCGGGTGTTGTGTGTGGGAATGTCAGACAGAAATAAACCCCCACGTTTCTGACCTGAGACATGAGCCGACAACCTTGCTCATACACCCCTGAGGATGCTTTGGACTTGGGCAGGCAATTTATTTTTCATCAGGAAATCCTGTGCTAAAAGAAGTGAATCACTGAATGAGCTGCTAACCTTCTGAATGGCCCTTTTTGGCTGTTCTAAGTTGCATTGCTCTCCTCATTCTGATTGGCACATCACACCTTTACAGAGCAGATGCATGTGGAACAGTGTTGCGACAAACTTCACATCCTCCACATAGAGTCTTACAGCACGGAAACAAACACTTCAGTCCAACCAGCCCATGCTCACCATAATCCCAAATTAAACTATTCCCACCTGCCTGCTCCTGGCCCACATCCCTCCAAACCTTTCCTATTCATGTACTTATCCAAATGTCTTTGTACCTGCATCCACCTCTTTCTCAGGAAATTCATTCTACACACCAACCATCCTCCATGTAAAAAGTTTCCCCTCATGTCTTTTTAAAATCTCTCTCCTCTCACTTTAAAAATGTGGCCCCTAGTCTTGAAATCCCCCATCCTAGTTAAAAGGCAACTACCATTAACTCTATCTATACCCCCGAAGGTTTTATAAACTTCTACAAGGTCAACCCTCAACCTCCTACACTCCAGTGAAAAATGTCCCAGTCAATCCAGCCTTTCTTTTTAACGCAAGCCTTTCATACTTGGCAACATCCTGGTAAATCTCTTCTAAACAGTCTCCAGCTTATTAATCTCCTTCCTATAACTGGGCGACCAGAACTATACAGCATTCCAGAAGAGGCCTTACCAATGTCCTGTACAACCTCAGTGTGACTTCCCAACTCCTATGACTCCTATGCTCAAAGGACTGAGCAATGAAGGCAAGCGTGCCAAATGCCTTTTTAACCACCCTGTCTATTTGTGATGCAAACTTTAAAGAATTATGTACCTGTAGCCCTAGGTCCCTTTGTTCTACAACACTACATGTCTCGACTCTAAGTGATCATGTGATTGTGTCTGGTCCGTGTCCACATTCATGTTTTCTTTTATTCCCTTCTCACTAGATCTTTTTGTCTGAAGAAACAAATGTATTCCTCATGTGCATTGGACTGGCAGATTCAGACTTTCTGATGAAATACAAAACATTACGGATATGCAGCCAAGTCATAGAAGTCACTTGGGAAATTACTTTACCACATTGCTATAAATTTAATATTGGCAAGCGTTTGAATTTCTGTATAGACATGTCTCCAGACTGTCTTACTTGGTTTCATGTCAGGCATATGCTTTCCAAAGTCTGCACGGTCCAACTCTGCCTCATCTGGTTTCAACTTTTTTTTTCAGCTTTTGAACCCACATCTAATGGAGAAAGCAGCTGTTGGCACGGTTTCCTAAACTGTACATGGAAAAAATTACCCAAGTCCTTCGATGAGGATGCTGCTCTATTCTCAACAGAAATCACCCTAAATGGGTTTTGCAATGCAGCTAAATTGGTTGAGAGCCAGAAGGTTTTCCGAGCAGACCCACGAACAGGTTTTCCAGACCCGTGGAAAGAAAAACCAGCTGGTGTTTTATTTTCTTTGCGTCTGCAGATAGGAAAGAAAATGTTTACGGTCATATACGTTTCTGCTGTATATAAGAGTTACATTCATTTGAATCCTGATATAGTCAACTGTGGCAGAACTGCGGTTAGGTTACCTAACTAATAAGACGGAGCAGAAAAGACTCATGAGATTAGTACCAGGGATCAGTGACTTCCGTTAATTACACAGGTTGAAGAAGTTGGGTAAAGAATAGAATAGAAATAGAATACAATAGAATCTTACTGTCACGTGTATTTTTACATGAAAAAGACAGTGAAAATGTTTGTAAGTCGCCCCAGCACAGTGCCTACATCAATGACAGAAGTCATTCATGGTAATGTTTTTTAAAAGGTAAAATAAGGCAAAGATCATCACAGTTAGTGGCTCCTGGACTTAGCGAAAGGTGATTAAGGAATGATAGAACACTCTGAAGACCACTATTCCTGGGTGACACTGCCTTCAAGTCTACTGGAATACCCTGATGCCGAAGACAAAGAGGACCTCTACATGGAGAAGAGACCTCCACACTGGGACAAGACCACTCTTTCCCTCCTCCAGGTACCTGGGCCTAGCTGCAGACCTGGATCCCCAGCCCGGCCTGTGAGTCCAGGCTGGGGGACTCAACCCACGACCTGTTCCTCACTTGCCGGGAGACTGTGGGCTAGGGTGGAACCATGTCCAGCTTGTCATGGCGCCACCGGAGGCCCAAATGAAAAGAAAGCGGAAAGAAGAAAAGAAGAGCAAATGCCAAAAAAAAAGTAAAAGAGAAAGAAAGCTGACAGGAGTAGGCAAGTCCCAGGCTGAGTCCGCTCCCTACTCCACTGTAATCTTGAAAAATGTTAGTAGTTCAAAGAGATTGTTAGGAAGCACTTCTACACAAAAACAGTGGTAGATGTTTGGAACTCTCTTCCACAAATGATGATAGACGCTGGAACAGTTGTTAAGTTTAAACCTGAGACAGACTGATAAATTTTCGTTAAACAGAGGCATTAAAAGATACAGGCTGAAGGCAGATATATGGAGTTAGGCCACAGATTAGTCATGATCTCATTGAACAGTGGAACAGGCTCAAGGGACAGATTGGTTCCTATGACACCCAGATGCTCAGAAAGGGACTTGGAAGTCGGAATGTTGTCTATCAAATTCCACTGGGAATAAAGCTCGCTTTTGTCACTGTTTCCCTAAAGAGCAGTGATGATACAGACTGACCTCCATCAGAACTGTGGATATACTGTGTATTCCCAGAGCCTGTGCTGGTTAAACATGGACCAGTTGACTGCCTTTTGAGATATTTCTCTTCCAAGTCTGCTTTCTCACCCCCACCTACTCTGTTTAATCTGTCTGTGGGTAATGTAACAAGTTTTGGGTGATAAGGACTAGAAAAACTGGGAACCCAGTACTGACAATACTTGTACCATTGGCCATGTGTACCAGATGCTCATAACTGGCCACTCAGCCTGTCACTTCTCTTCCACAAAGATCATGCAGTTCCATTCCTGCTCGCCTATTAAAAAAAACACGATCCTGGGACAATTCCCTCTCCGGTCAGCTTCTTGTCCAATTGAGTCCTTCTGCTGCATTGCTGTAGCACCTATTACCACCTAAGAGCATCTCAAAGCAGCTCAGAGCCAATGAAGTTCTCAAAAAAGTGAGGTGGGTGGCGGAAGTGAGTCACTGATATGGTGTAGCCTCACACTATCATGTAATATTTTTCAAAAAGGCGTTCATTGAGGCTTGAATGCTGGTTTGAACACCACAGGTTTACGAATAACATTGGGGATCAGTCACCAAAGTAAGGCAGGAGCCCCTTTGACAGTTCAGTAGACTGCAGCATTGCCTCAACGTAACCCTGAATTCCCCGGAGAATTCCTGAATCTGGGGGAGTCGGTGGCACAAGGGTAATATCAGTGAACTAGTACTCCTTCAGTCTGAGATAACAAGGTGTAGAGCTGGATGAACACAGCAGGCCAAGCAGCATCAGAGGAGCAGGAAGGCTGACGTTTCAGGTCTGAACCCTTCTTCAGAAATGCTACTATCTCTCACTCCTTCAGTCTACTCTTTTAAACCTTATGGAAAGCACCTCTACTCTTTTAAACTGAAAGGAAAGCTCCCTCTATTACTCTTCTAAACTAAGGATAACAAAATGCAGGTTAAACTGGCTGATGCTCTGTGCATAAGGGTTCAAATCCCAGCAGAGCAGCTGGTAAAATTTTAAATTCAGTTCACGGAAATCTGGAACATGAAAGCTAAAGGTGGCTGTCATTGATTGTCATTGCAATAACACCTTATTGTCGACGTATATCCCTTACAGCCCTTAGGATTCAATGTTGAGTTTAGCAATTTCAGACCATTAACACCTTCCGACATGTTCATTACCCATGGCCCACCCACCTGTCCTCTTCTTTATGGGATCCTCCCAGAACAGCTAACATTTTCTCAATGATTCACACTTACCCTTGGCACCCATTCAGTATTTATCTCTCTCTCTCTCTCTCTCTCTGTCTCTCTGTCTCTCTGTCTCTCTCTCCCCCTTTTTCTCTCACTGGACACAGTCTTCATCTATTCGTCTCACTCCTTCCTCAACCGCAGCCCCCACTCCCCCACCTCCCCCAAAAACCACCATTTCCAAGCTGCTTTCATCTCTGATGAAGTGTCATTAGACCCAAAATGTCGACTGTGTTTGTCTCTCCACAAGAGCTGCCACCCTGTTCTTGAGTTTTTCCAGCACTTTCGGTCATTGTTTCAGATCTCCAGCGCTTGCAGTTCTTTGTTTTGCTTTATTAGAGAAATAGGGGCTGTTTTACTAAACACATCCTTGCCCCAGCAACTTAACAGCATTCCATGGGGACCACTTCCTCTGTGGCACCCTGGTTCACTCCTCTGTCACTCTGAACACCTCTTCAGCTCCCCATGAAACCATAGAGGTTGTTGCACATGTCTGTTTATCTCAGCCCTTCTCACATTCTAAGGCCCCAAACGCACCTTCCAGATGGAACAGCATTTTCCTTGTATTTTTTTTTTCAGTCTAGTCTACTGAACTTGCTACTCTCTCAATGTGGCCTCCTCGACATTGTGAGACCAAATAGAGACTGGATGACTACATTGGAACTCCTCCACTCTGACCTTAAAAATGCTGTCATTGTTTCCCCAGGTCAGTACACCTTGTTCCCATGTTAATGTTTCTGTCGTACTGCTGTTGCAGTGTTCCAGTGAAGCCCAACGCAAGCTGCAGATTAAAAAGCACCTCAGTTTCTACTTTGGCACTGAAAACCTTCAGCATTCAACGTTCAATTCGACAACTTCAGAGCATGAACACTGTCCTCCGTAAAAACCAAAAGAGCTGCGGATGCTGTAAATCAGGAACATAAACAGAAGTTGCTGGAAATGCTCAGCGGGTCTGGCAGCGTCTGTGAAGAAAAAAATCAGAGTTAACGTTTCAGGTCTGGTGACCCTTCCTCAGCATTATGGATACCAGTGTTCAGCCAACTCGATGATGACATCATTACTGCTGATGGCATCTTCCCTCAAACTACTGATGACCAAGAGTAGACTAATAGTGCGATAATTGGTTGGGTTAGATCTGTTCTGCTTTTTGTATGTATACCCAGACAATTGTCTGGTAGATGCCAATGTTGTAACTGTACTGAAAGATCTTGGCTAGGATCTCCATGCCTCAGGCAAGGGCAGAGGTTGAGAAGGAGAATCCTTCAGAGTAACCTCAGGCAGTGTGAGAATTGAACCTATGCTGTTGGTGTTACTATGCATCATGGTGGTAGGTGCCTGGAACGCGTTGCCAGCAGAGGCAGTAGAGGCAGGCACGGTAGATTCATTTAAGGTGCGTCTGGACAGATGCATGAGTAGGTGGGGAGCAGAGGGATACAGATCCTTAGGAATTGGGCGATAGGTTTAGACAGTGGATTTGGATCGGCGCAGGCTTGGAGGGCCGAAGGGCCTGTTCCTGGGCTGTAAGTTTTCTTTGTTCTTTGTATAAACCAACCATCAACACAATCGACCACTTTACGTCGAATATATTGCAGCAGAATACGGGTATTTGTTAGTGTTCATACTCTGCCTGAGTTTCCATGTCCTACAACTCAACCTTTCAGCATATATTTTTAATCTCTCATGGACTCATCTATTGTACTTTAGAAAGGTCCTGCGTGATTTGCTTTGATCAGTTTGTGTGGTAGGTGTTTCTGAAACACACAGACACACACTTACACACACACACACACACACACACACACACACACACGAAAGGCAAGGGAGGTAGTTATTGTGTCCCTAATTGCCCGAAACAAAGTAATGATGAGTCACCTCCTGCAGTCCACATGCTGTAGGCGGAATCACTGTGCTGTTAAGGACTGGGTGTCAGCTTTTTGACACAGCGATATTGTAAGAAGAGCGACACAGCTCCAAGTCTGAATGCTGTGTCGGGAACTTGTAGGTGGTGGAGTTCCCATGTGTTTGCTGCTCTTTCCCTTCTAGGCAGTAAAAAAATCTGTGGGTTTGGAAGGTACTGTCGAAGGAGGCTTGCCGAGTTGGCATTCTCTCTACATCTACGCTCTCTAACCTGATCGTAATTTTAAAGACCTCCATCAGAGTCTCCCCTTTATATAAATAAACAAAACCAACCTGTTCAATCCTTCTCAATAGGTATAATCTCCATTAGGTTATAAGTCAAATTACTCAGTTGAAGAATTTCCTGTGTTGTAATATTTGCACTGCCACTTTTGATTAACTGAATTCTCATTTTTAAATATAAACTTTGTGGAAATATATGTCAAAATCTATGTTCAATACTCTTAAGCAAAGAAAAAACACACTTTGTGTGAATAGTATTGAAGAATAGTATGTTGATCAGATGTGTAACCAAATATTTCTTAAGTATTGACATGATCTTTTAGCATGTGTTTAGAACATATTTTTGGATTGAATGTGAGTAATATCCAGTGAATTATCCTCAAAAACAAAGTATTGATGAAATACTTTCTCTAGGCTGAAAGGATCAAAGGGTGTGGGGGAGAAAGCAGGAACAGGGGACTGAGTTGGATGATCAGCCTGGATTATATTGAATGATGGAGCAGGCTCGAAGGGTAGAATGGCTTAGTCCATCTCGTCTTCTCTGTGTTACCAAGTTAATTAAAATTTACATGTTGAATTCAGAGTAACATTCACAGAACAGAAAAGATGCATAGCTTATTACAGAATGTTTCTATCATCACTGAATTTGAAAGCAATTTCCTTACCATCGTCTGATGGCCAGATGGGTAACATCTTTAAGTCTTGTGGTGGATATGTTATATACATAAAAAAGCTCAGGATAGGTTTCCTTTGTGGTTTCTTTTGGAGAAATTAGGTCCTGTGGTAAATCCTGAAACTTCCTGAAAATTTGGGACACAATGGAAAGTCAAAACAGCCTCTTCTGATTTACTTTTAGTAGTTTAGATTTACAATCCATTCTCCCTTTTCACCCTTTTGCTGCCCTTTAAATGGAATCTGAGCCATGCCCCTGGAAGTACACATGCTAATCTCGAATCTTGATATTACACATAAGTTGTTACCTCTTCCAATTGCACAAATCTTCTCTAAATTCAGGTTGTGAAGCACAGGGGAAGCCTATGGTAATAATGTTGGATTCTGCTGAATCTTTATTGTGTGGTTCCTGGGCTACAGGAGGAAGCAAATTTCAGAATTCTTTAATTGACTGTAAAGCTCTTGGCCTAACATTCCGAAAGGTGCTGTTTAAGAAAACTCTACTGGAATTGTACGTAAACACAGAAGTTACTAGAGTAGGTCAGAGGCTAGGAATACTAGGAGTAACTCACCCCCTGACTCCCTAAAGGCTGTCCATCATCTACAAGGCGCAAGTCAGGAGTGTGATGGAATATTCCCCATTTGCTTGGATGAGTGCAGCCCCAACAAAACTCAAGAAAATTAACACCAAACAGGACAAAGCAGCCCGCTTGTTGGCATCACATCCACAAACATCCATTGCCTCCACCACCAATGCTTAATAGCAGCAGGGTATACTGTCTACTAGATGGACTGTAGAAATTCAAAGATCCTTAGACAGCACCTTCCAACCTTGTCCATCTAGAAGGATAGAGGCAGCAGATACAGGAACACCACCACCTACACGTGCCCTTCCAAGCCTCTCTCTATCCTGACTTGGAAATATATCACCATTCCTTTACCATGGCTGGGTCAAAGTCCTGGAATTCCCTCCCTAAGGACATTGTGGGTCTACCGACAGCACATGGACTGCAGAGGTTCAAGAAGGCAGCTCATCACCACCTTCTCGAGGGCAGGTAGGGATGGGCAAGAAATGCTGGCCCAGCCAACGACGCCCACATCCCATGAGTTAATAAAGAACACCTTTTGATAAAACCACCAACGGTCATCTCTCTCCAGTGAGAGATTAGGACAATGGTTTAGCGGTTGGTTGGCTGGACAGTTGGTTTGTGAAGCAGTGAGATGCCAACAGCATGGGTTCAATACCCACACTGGTTGATGTTACCATGAAAAGATTCTCCTTCTCAACTTCTCCCCTCGCCCGAGGTGTGGTGACCGTCATGTTAAACCAGCACCAGTTGTGTCTCTCCAGTGAGAGTGAGGGAATTTGCTGACTTTAGTTTTATTCTGTGTAGAACTGATTTTGAATTCACAGCAATGAGTTACCAGTCCACTACAGTTTGTGATAAATCATCCACGTCAGCACTTCAGTGGTAACCTGGTGAGGCGAACAGTTTTTCCTTTATAAACGCCACCTAATACTGACTTAATTTCTCCCCTTTGTACTTAGCAGCTGTGCGAAGACAGCTGTTCGTAATGTCAAAAGCATTTTACGTCATTCAAAGGAATAAGAAGTCCTTTCCTTAAACTTTTCAGCTGTGACCTCTGCCTTAGTTTTACTAGCTGTGATGTTAGGAAGTCTGGGAGACATACCACTGGCGCTCTCTAAAGTCGGCATGCATGTGTGCTGTTTGGATCCTGGCCCTTAGTTCCGGATCAAGGCTAAGCCACATGAATCCTCCATTAAAAGAAAACCCACGCTTAAGTATTATAATATACAGTTTGAAAATCATCTTTCACAGACAGAACTGGCATACTCATCAGTTGATTAGGAAGGGAATAGAATTTACTGAAGGAGTTTTACTCCTGTTATGTTAACATCACAAACAGCAGGCCCCTTACATTGTACTTGTGCCCATACCCAAAAATTTGCTAATGTGGGCTCTTACGATTATTTTCACATTAAATAAACTAACGGAAGGCAGAAAATTAAAAAAAAAAATTCGGCAGGGCAACCAGCATCCATGAGGAGAGAATTTGGCAGATCATTATTGATTGGTTGATTTATTGTTCATGTGTGAGCTTTGTTTATGAGCAGTACAGGCAGATCATAGTAAGCAAGGTCATACAGATCAAAACAACTTAGTCAGAGGCATACAGGTTACATTGCACAGGGTGTGTACTAGGCTAGATCAACGTTAGCAAGATCAATCATTGCTCGATGCTAGAGTCCATTCAACAGTCTAATAATGGCCGGAAGAAGCTGTTCCTGAACCTGCTTGTGCGTGTTCAGGCTTCTGTATCTTCTGCCAGACGGAAGAGGTTGTAGGATATCATTACTGGGGTGCGATGGGTCTTTGATGATGTTGGCCGCCTTTCCGCGGCAGCGAGCCATGTAAATGGAGCCCATGGATGGAAAGTTGTCTTCCATGATGGGCTGTGCACACCACCTTCTGTAGTTTCTTACGGTCCTGGGCAGAGCAGTTGCCATACCAGGCCGTTATGCACCCAGACAGCATGCTTTCAATTATGCATCAGTAGAAGTTGGTGAGGGTCCTTCTGGATGTGCCAAATTTCCTGAGCTGCCTGAAAGCTTGCAACCAGCCTCCGCCTGTCTACACAGCAGCACACGTGCAATCTTCACCAATGGATCGATCATTGACCCAACATGACTGCAAACTGGAGTCAAGTGAAGCTCTGATATCACACAAATGCCGTTCTGTACCCACCTTGTTGCAACAACGCAATCCATTTTCATGAAGCTTCCCATTGGAAGCTTATCAACAGGACAATGGGGAATCATTCTAGGACATGTTGCATCCAGTCTCCGACAAAGACCACCCGAACCTCTGTTGGCCAGCTGAAGTGAGCATATGATGTGCCTGCATTTAGGGTCCAAGCGCCAAACCATCATCAATACATTCACAGAGGCACATGAGAGAACAGGCCTATGGCTAAACCTTCAAAGATAAAGATCTTCTACCGGACTTCTCTTGGCATGCAACATAGTTCCCCAACTACCAAGATCCATGGTAAGCCACTAGACTTTGTGGGTCTCTTCTCATACCTTGGGACCCTCCCTTCAGGAAGGGCAAACTTCAATAATGAGGCAGAGGTGCTGGTGTTGGACTGGGTTGGACAAGGTCAGAAGTCAAACGACACCAGGTTATAATCTATCAAGTTTATTTGAAAACACAAGCTTTCAGAGCACTGCTCCTTCGTCAGCACTCTGAAATCTTGTCATTTCAGATAAAGTTGTTGGACTGTAACCTGGTGTCATGTGGCTTCTGACCTTATCAATAATGAAGCTCAGTGTGGCCTTTAGCAACCTGAGGATCAAAGTGTTTGATGACATGGTCTCCAGGGCAGCAGCATAAATTGACCCCCTCCCTCCTTCAGCATTAGAGATATGGGCAGTGTACAGAAGGCACCTCAATCCTGAGACAATGATTAACAGCAATACTTCTGCAGAATACTGGGAACTTTTGTCATTTATAGAAATGATTTGGATGTGAACATAAGAGGTATGGTCAGTAATTTTGCATATGACACCAAAATTGGAGGTATATTGGACAGCGAAGAAGGTTATCTTGGAGCACAATAGGATCTTGATCATTTGGGCCAGTGGGCCGAGGAGTGGCAGATGGAGATTAATTTAGATTAAATGTGAGGTGCTGCATTTTGGAAAGGAAAATCAAGGGAGAACTTATACACTTAACGGTAAGGTCCTTGGTGGTGTTACTGAACAAAGAGACCTTGGAGTGCAGGTTCATAGTTGCTTGAAAGTGGAGTCACTTGTAGATAGGATAGTGAAGAAGGTGGTTGGTACGCTTGCCTTTATTGGTCAGTGCATTGAGTATAGGAGTTGGAAGGTCATGTTGCAGCTGTGCCGGACATTGGTTCGGCTACTTTTGGAATACAGCATGCAACTCTGGTCTCCCTGCAATAGGGAGGATGTTATGAAACTTGAATGGGTTCAGAAAAGATTTACAAGGATGTTGCCAGGTTTGGAGGTTTGAGCTATAGCAAGAAGCTGAATAGGCTGGGGCTATTTTTTCTTGAGCATCGGAGGCCGTATAGAGGTTTATAAAATCACGAGGGCCATGGATATGGTAAATAGACAAGGTCTTTTCCCTGGGGTGGGGGAGTCCAAAACTAGAAGCATAGGTTTAAGGTGAAAGGGGAAAGATTTAAAAGGGATCTAAGGGGCAACCTTTTCACACAGAGGATGGTGTGTGTATGCAATGAACTTCCAGAGGAAGTGGTGGAGGCTGATACAATTACAATATTTAACAGGCATTGGATAGATGTATGAATAGGAAGGGATTAGAGGGATATGGGCCAAATGCTGACGAATGGGATTAGATTAATTTCAAATATCCGGCCAGCATGAATGAGTCGGACTAAAAGATCTGTTTCTATGCTGTATATCCCTATGACTCTACGACGCTATAACTTACTGGCAGAATAACCACTCCAATATCCGGGTCCTCTTTTAGGCCAACATTCCCAGGACCAATTGGTTAGGGTTGGTTAGGGTTAATCAACTGTGTTTTTAGTGGGCTACATTGTCTGCAGGCCTAACACAAGACTCCCAAAACGGGCTCTCGACTCTGAACTTCATGAAATAAAGTAAACCAGAGGGCAGAGGAAACACTTCAAGGACATCCTGAAGCCTCCCTAAATATCCTCATCTACACAGCAAACTCAGGAAGGATGCTCCTGATGACAACAAAGTCCAGAACCAGGGGTCACAGCCTAAGGATACGGGGTAGGCCATTTGGCACTGAGATGAGGAGAAATATCTTCATTCAGAGAGTGGTGAGCCTGTGGAACTCTCTTCCATAGAAAATCATTGAAGTTAAAGCATTGAATGTTTTCAAGAAGGAGTTAGATATAGTTCTCAGGACTAAGGGGATCAATCAGTGTGGGAAAAAGCGGGAACAGGGATATTGAATGACAGAGTTAGGCATGACGGATGAATGGCCTGCTCCTTCTCCTGGTTTCTCTGTTTCTATATAATTCATGGGAATGTCTAACCAAAGCTGCCCAAAGTGGAAAAGAAACGTTCACAAAGGAGGCAACCATTCTGGGCATCTCAAGCAGACTCAAGTGGATACCAAATGCAAACTGCAGAAGGAGCGTTTGTAAATCTGAGCATTCCAGATCCACACCTTCACACAGCCTGCCCCACCCTGTGGTATTATGGCCTGCTTAGTCACCTCAAGACACCTCAAGATCCACAACACTGAGGTGGAAAAAAGCCATCCTCAGTCCCAGGGGACTGCCTAAGAAGAAATAGGAATGAAGACAGAAGATGAGCTAATGGGCTAACCCTAACCAGCTCTGGGAGTTAACCCTAACCAGCTCAGGGGGTTAACACTAACCAGCTCAGTTTCGGTAACCCTAACTAGCTCAGGTGGCTAACTCTAACCAGTCAGGGGCTAACACTAACTAGTTTAGGTGGGATAATCCAAACCAACTCATGGGGCTAACACTAAACAGCTCAGGAGGCTAATCCTAACCAGCTCAGGGGGCTAATGCAAACCAGTACAGGGGGCTAATGCTAACCAGCTCAGGGGGCTAATGCTAACCAGTACCGGGGGCTAATCGTAACCAGCTCAGAGGGCTAATGCTAACCAGTACAGGGGGCTAATCGTAACCAGCTCAGGGGGCTAATCTTAACCAGCTCAGGGGGCTAATGCTAACCAGTACAGGGGGCTAATCGTAACCAGCTCAG
>JAHRHZ010000020.1:7074812-7112053 GCA_024137785.1 Ginglymostoma cirratum
GGGGGCTAATGCTAACCAGTACAGGGGGCTAATCGTAACCAGCTCAGAGGGCTAATGCTAACCAGTGCAGCTAAAACACTGGAACCTACATGACAATCTGCAAAATTATTCAGGTATACCTGAACATGATAAAAGCAGAACAAATCTAACCAGCTAGTTACTACCCTGTCAGACTACGGCCTGTCACCAGCAAAGTGTTGGATGGGTTCGTTGACAGTGCTATCATGCAGCACTTGCAAAAGGATCATCGGCTGTCTGATGTACAGTTTTGGGAGGACCTGTAAATTGTGTCAAGCCAATGTATCTTTGTCATAAATTTCTATAAAGGAGATACTATGACTAATCCTCCACAATGCCTCCCACTCATTGCCATAAAAATAGTCCAACACACGTCCCTTTGCTAAGTCTGGTCAAAAGAAGTAATGTCTTTTAAAATAGAAACACATATAAGAAAGATGTACAATAATTTTGCTGGCTTCCTCTGTGGTTTCCGTTTTGTTGTCCCTGTACTGGAGAACATTACTTTTGCTTTGGATGAAATGTCGAGTCTGAAGTTATTTAAGGAATTCTTTTCTTTTCCCCAAAGAGGATGGTCCATAAACCATATGAAATGTGTTTTTTTTGTAATGTAACTTCTGTAAACTGGTCTGCAAATTCCCCAACAATCATCAAGTGTCACACTTACAATATATTCTACTGAAATGGTAAAAGCAGACCTGACTATCGCCAAAGGAAGTAGAGAAACAGAAGCTCTACCCTATTGCAGGCCATGGATAACACGGGCAAAGCTAGTAATCTCTGGCAAATTAGTCGAGGGCTCTTACAGAAACTTACAGAATACAAAGAAGATAGAGTAGACATGGAGAAAATGTTTCCATTAATGGGAGAGACTCGAACTCGAGGGAACAGCCTCTGACTGCCCTTTAGAACTGAGATGAGGAATCTGCAGAACTCATTGCTACAGGAAACTGTGGAGTCATTGAGTGTGTTTAAGACAGAGATAAATGGGTTCTTGATTAGTAAGGGATTAAGGGTTACTGGGAACAGGCAGGAGAATGGGATTGAGAAACATATCAGGCATGATTGAATGGCAGAGCAGACCTGATGGGCCAGATGGCCTAATTCTGCTTCTATATCTTATGGTTTTACCTCTGTGCGGCAAACTCATTCAATGACATAGCACAATGTATGCTGGTGCAACATGATCTTCACATCCTTCTGAGCAACACTTGCAGAAACAACATCTGGAGAAGCAATATTCCAACTTGAAAACATGTTCAGCCGAACAGTCCAGCAAGTAATCAAGGAAATAATCCCTCAAGTATTATTATGCAAATGAATAGAGAATCAATCCTGTTGAATAGATTATTGGGCAAATACACTGCATTGTGTGGAACCAAATGACATAGGTGTCAGATCCATAATGGATCAGCTTCACCAGAAAATTTGTCCTATGTATTCAACCAGGGGAAAGGAAAATCAATCAGGAATGAGAAAGAATAACGTAAGATTGCTATCAAGTGACCTCTGTTCAAGAAGTGTGTGAAAAGTTTCAGAATGAAGACAGAATTGGCACAGCCTTGATCACTTTGGTAGTTGGATGACAAATCTGCATCAGCCATTCAGCTTCACAAATGAAGATCCAGCACTTACGATGGGGAGAGCAGCTATGATGCTGTAAAAACGTAACTCAGCATGAGACCATACCTTTAGGGTTGGAAGGAAACATTTGGAAAGAGGAAATAAATGGATTTACATTCTGCTGAAATTTGGGGTTTCAAACCACAGTCTGGTGAGATAGTTAACTTGGAATCCTGAATAATGACGTCTAAAGTAGGGATGAGTATGGTATATAACTCTTTGTAACTCTGAACACATTAGAGTAGAATAGAATCCCTACCGTGTGGAAACAGACCCTTCGGCCCAACAAATCCACACCGCACCTCAGAGCATCCCACCCAGGCCCATCCCCATATAACCCACCTAATCTACACATCCCGAACACAACGGGCAATTTAGCATGGCCAAACAACCTAACCTGCACATCTTTGGACTGTGGGAGGAAACCGGAGCACCCGGAGGAAACCCACGCAGACACGAGGAGAATGTGCAAACTCCACCACACAGTCACCTGAGGCTGAAATCGAACCTGGGTCCCTGGCGCTGTGAGGCAGCAGTGCTAACCACTGAGCCACCATGCCACAATTGGCAATTGAAATTGGCAATTAATAACTTTTGGGCTATTGATTATTGTCATTGATTGAACTGTGTACCCCCAGTCTTCAAGCCATCTAAACCTTATTTAAATAGCTAACAGTAAACATAGGAACAGGAGCAGACCATTCAGCCCCTTGAACCTGTTCCACTGTTCAGATCATGGCTGATCTGAGGTCAAACCCCATATACCTGAACTTGGCCCATATCCCTTTGTACCTTTGCTATATGGGTCATTTCTGAAGAAGGGTCCTGACCCGAAACATCAACTTTCTTGCTCCTCTGATGCTGCCTGGCCTGCTGTGTTCCTCCAGCTCCACACTGTGTTATCTTCCTCTGCTACACTCTCTCTCTTCTATTACCAAACCACTTCTGTATCAATCTAGCTAGCTTACCCCGGATCCCACAAGACTCTACCTTTTGCACCAGTGTATCTTATCAAATGCTTCACTAAAGTCCATGTTGACAACATCCACTGCCCTTTCCTCATCAATTATTCTTGTCACCTCCTCAATAAACTAAAGCTGCAATGGAGCAGGAATGCCCTAAAGACACAATGAATTAACTGATGTCAGCCACGAGCACTGTTACTTTTGTCTTTCATGTTCCCAAGTGAGAAGAAGTGAATGAGATCAGAATTTCCACTTGCGCTCGTTCTTCAGTAATCCCTGATGAATCTGCTTGAGGGCAGTCAATCAGTGACGACAGTATCACAACAGTTCCATGGCCAATTTCCAATTTCCAATGGGCCTGCAGATGCTCCAGACTGGGCATTCCCAAGAGTGCTCACACACCCCACAAGGGCTCCGTCTCTCCCTCTCCTCACTGGGCTTGATCTCTCCCCACCCCCGCACTGGGCTCAATCCCTCCCTGCATTGGGGCTTGATCCATCCCTGCATGGGAATCAATCCCTCCCTGCATTGGGATCAATCTGTCCCTGCTTTGGGCTTGATCTCTCTCCCCCCGCGCAACACTGTGCTCAATCCCTCTCTGCACTGGGCTCGACCTCACTCCCCTGCACTGGGCTCGATCTCTCTCCCCTGCACTGGGATCAATCTCTCCCCCGCACTGCCATCTCAGTGCCGACCGTCATCCGGGCTCACCAGTCGACTCACCGCTGACTGCTCTGGACCTCAACGATGCCGCTATGCCACCGACTGCTTGAGTTCCGCCAGCTCATCAGCCAAGTTGTTGCCAAGTGTCAAAATCCTGCTCTGGGTCCCAGCTTCTGCCTCGCTCCAGACCCCAATCTGGACAAGTTAAAAAAAAAACAAAAGAGAAAACAATATGAAAAGAAGAGAAAAAGAGAAAAGAAAAACCTGACAGAGTGGACAAGCCCCAGGTTCATAGCCCAAATGCTGCCCATTCTGCCTCAGCCATTTTGAAAAATTACATCAGTTTTACCTGTGTACGTGTGAGAAGTGTACTTTGTGCAATACCATTACATCAACAGAATGCATTCTAGAGATGGCTGATTGTTTCTATATATATAAAATTGTATACAAACTATATATAAACTGATAAACCTGCTTTCATCGTTACATTTCCTCATTCTTATCTGCTTCACACTTGGCAGTTAATCATTGGATGGACTCAATTTCTTACCAATTTGTTGCAGATCTATCCATTGTGCAGTGGACAACATTCCTGTTTCGAAGCCAGTCATCATTAGGTTCAAGACCCTTGCCAGGGCTTGATGGCCAAAGAAGATGTGTGCATAACTCACCAAACAGGTAGAGTATCAACTTGCAAATTCTTGCAACACACACCAAGGGCAGGCATTACAAGCTGGAGTGATTCCTGATCAGTCACGTGATGGAAAGAAGGTTGGAGCTTCTACCATCCATGGCTCGAGTCAACTATTTGCGTGTAATGTGTACGTTGTCCTTGACGGTTGCTCAGAACAGGTGACTGAAAGGCCAGTGTGGGTCAGATTGGTGCCAAAGCTGCTCATTACATGATAATTGGTGTTACGTTGAGGCAGTGTCCCATTAGGAGGTGAGTCATGGAAGCACTGGTGAGCCACACTTATGAGTCATCAGCAGGGTTGCAGGCTTGCTCAGAGTTGTAGTGAACTTTTACAGAGTGCACAGCCATGGAACAACCTCCTTGTCAGGTTGCAACAGACAAACAAGTTTATATGTTCTTTAGTTCTGACCGGAGTCTTGTAGCTGCCCAGTAGAGAATACCACAGAGTTCAATCCCTATTCTGTCTGAGTGGGTTTGGGACATACTTTGTGCCCTATCCATGGTGAAGTTCATGGTGCTGTAGGTGGGACCTGCCTCCAGGTACAGAACTGAAGCAATCTTTTGAATGAACATAATTTACCGAGTGACCTTGTTTATAAATGAAACCTAATTATATGGACTGTGCTAAAGAGCTGAATTATACTTTTCCGTTATTACTCTTATGAATGGTGAAGTTTACAAGATATTTATGTTATCCAATTTATTCCTTGTCTGAAGGTAAATTTGGGAATTCCAAAAATATCCCAGCTCAGAGACATGTCTATTGGGAGAAATCTCAAACAGAAATCACACAACAGTTTGCATGCATTTCTAGAGTGACTCATAGAAAAGGAACAGCTGCTTTCGTGAGGCAGAAGGAGCAAGAGACAATAGGGAACTACAGCTGTGTATAGCAACAAAGCAGTGACCGTTTTGGAGAAACAGGATGCTTGTAAGAATGTTTTTATCTGTTCAAAAGCAAAGGAAATGGAACAGATGGTACTTTTGGAGATTTAACGGAAACTGAATCACCGAGATGCATCTTGGTGGGTAACAGACCTGAAGGACTCAGAATGAATGGGCTTTCAAGGGATAAGTTGTGACATAGAACAGCAGGGAACAGCTAGCACGCTGAAGATTCAGGCATAACATTGGGTTTGCTGTTATAACGCCATACATCTTCACCTGACGAAGGAGCAGTGCTCTGAAAGCTTGTGTTGGACTATAACTTGGTATCGTGGGCTTATGACTTTGTCCACCCCAGTCCAACACCAGCACATCCACATCATACATCTACTAAAAGTGCAGTGCACTGTGAAAGGGGTTGAAAAAAAATTTTGATTGTCTCAGTGATTAATACAAAAGTATCTTTAGTTTGATGTAATAGTTACCAGGTAATTAAACTTCTATCAACATTCATTGTAGTGTATTTCTTATAATAAATGTTTTAAAACAGGAAATATTGTCCACTGGTTATTTTCCTTTGTTGCTTGTAAGACACATTTTTGGAAGTTGCTGCTCTCTAATGAAACGACTTGGAGGAGAATTAGAAATAAGCAAATATATTTGAAGATAAATAATATAGAGCAGATTGTCAAGTCTTTCCATACTACTAGATATATTTCTAATCACACCAATTTTCATTTTCAAAAAATGCAATCATATGAAGATTTTACCATCTATTATTAACTAATTTACAATGTAAATACACAAATGTTCCTGACGAAAATAATTGGAAAGTGCAAAAAATGCTCACAATGGTTTTATGTCCATACAGATGCAGCAACTCAAAATTGTTGTACCAATAGGATAAAGTAAAATGTTGGGGTGAAAGTGGTCAGCATTATTGTCTCACAGCACCAGGGACCCTGGTTCGATTCCACCCTCAGGCGACTGTCTGTGTGGAGTTTGCACGTTCTCCCTGTGTCTGTGTGGGTTTCCTCCCACAGTCCAAAGACGTGCAGGCTAGGTGGATTGGCCATGCTAAATTGCCCGTAGTGTTCAGGGATGTGTAGATTAAGTGGGTTATAGGGAGATGGGTCTGGGTGGGATGCTCTGAGGATCAGTGTGGACTTGTTGGGCTGAAAGGCCTGTTTCCACACTGTAGGGATTCTATGAAAAATGTTATTCAGAACTTTTTTTTTTATGATTGTTACTATGAAATTAGTTGTTATTCACTTGACCCAAAGAAGTCATGTTACCCTAATTTTTTACAATAGCTCCGAAGTTTACATGGGTATTTTTAAAGCTAACCCACAAACTACTCCTTAAACTATTTCATAATTTGCCTCAGTGAAGTGCAAACTCATCACCCCTGGATATTAGTTGAGTAACAAAATTACATCACTAGTCTACCTGTTGGCCTTCTAACAACCTTCCTTGTTTTGGAAAGCCCTTTCTCATGACCTCCTTCATTAAATGTCAAATGATCTGGAGGTGCATCCAGTACTTGCAGAAGAGAACAGCTTCCTACCTGTGAGAAAGTGTTCATAAAACACTGGGTTGCAGGATTCCATCATTGGTTCAGGAGATACATATTGAGTGGTTGCACAGTGGCTCAGTGGTTAGCACTGCTGCCTCACAGCACCAGGGAACCAGGTTTGATTCCACCTTCGGGCAACTGTCTGTGTAGAGTTTGCATGTTGTCCCCATGCGTGCGTGGGCTTCCTCTAGGTCCTCTAGTTTCCTCCCACAGTCCAAGGATGTGTGGGTTAGGTAGGCCGGTCGTATTAAATTGTCCACGGCATCCAGTGATGCGTGGGTTAGGTGGATTAGCCATGGCAAATATGGGGGGTTAGGGCAATTGGGTGAGATGCTCTTTGGAGGGTCGGTGTGAACTCGATGGGCCAAATGGCCACACTGTAGGGATTCTATGCTTGAATGTACAGATTGTGAATGCATAGCTCAGCAAAAACCTATCTGGATCAGTGGTTGTAGCAGCATAATTTAGCCTAAGCACTCTTGACAAGGGACGGGGAATAGTCAGTTTGGGAGGCCCCACTCCACTGACATTTGTTGGGCAAGTGAGCGTCAGTCAAAAAAACAAAACTTGTTCAGTCGATTGGATAACCAACACTCGAAAACTGACCCTGTATATAAAGAGGGCTGCCAAGAACTGCAGATTTGTATCCAATATGAGTCACCAAATTCAGCAGCAATGGACAGAAAGCTGGGAGTGGAATGACTGGGATGCAAGTTGTGGTTTTGTAGTTAAGAGTCCAGTGTTCTGGCTTTGGCAAGCTCAGAATATTTGCTTAAAGGGAACATTTGTTTAGGCACCAGCCTACTTCCCATATATGCTAATAAGAATATCTGCCAGTCGATGGGAATACTTTAGGTATCAGTTGCTACTTTACAGCTTTCATTCTTACACAGTGCTATAGTCCACTTGTTATTGGATTGGTAAATGCAAGTAATTTTCTTACTGGTCATGTTCCTTGCCATATAGCAAATAAGATTAGGTGTTTCAGAAGTACATACTTTAATCTAGCCCCTTCAAGCTGGTAAAACATCTCAAAGTAGCTCTTAATTAAGATGAGATAGCAGGAACTGCAGATGCTGGAGAATCTGAGATAACAAGGTGTAGAGCTGGATGAACACAGCAGGCCAAGCAGCATCAGAGGAGCAGGAAGGCTGACGTTTCGGGCCTAGACACTTCTTCAGAAATGGGGGTGGGGAAGGGGGTTCTGAAATAAATAGGGAGAGAGGGGGAGGTGGATAGAAGATGGATCGAGGAGAAGATAGGTGGAGAGGAGACAGACAGGTCAAAGAGGTGGGGATGGAGCCAGTAGAGGTGAGTGTAGGTGGGGAGGTAGGGAGGAGATAGGTCAGTCCAGGGAAAACAGACAGGTCAAGGGGGCAGGATGAGGTTAGTAGGTAGGAGATGGGAGTGGAGCTTGGGGTGGGAGGAGGGGATAGGTGGGAGGAAGTCCCAGAGAGAGTGGTCCCTCTGGAAAGCAGATATGGGCGGGGAGGGAAAAATGTCTTTGGTGGTGAGGTCCGAATGCAGATGGCGGAAGTGTCGGAGGATGATGTGTTGGATCTGGAGGTTGGTGGGGTGGTACGTGAGGACGAGGGGGTTCTGTTTTGGTTGTTATTGCGGGGAGGGGGTGTAAGGGATGAGTTGCCCTTATCTGCTTTCCAGACGGACCACTCTCTCCGTGACTCCCTTGTCTGCTCCACACCGCCCTCCAGCCCCACCACACCTGGCACTTTTCCCTGCAACTGCAGGAGGTGCTACACCTGCCCCCACACCTCCTCCCTCACCCCCATCCCAGGCCCCAAGAAGACTTTCCACATCAAACAGATGTTCACCTGCACATCTGCTAATGTGGCATACTGCATCTGCTGGTCCCGTTGTGGCCTCCTCTACATCGGGGAAACCAAGCGGAGGCTTGGGGACCGCTTTGCAGAACACCTACGCTCAGTTCGCAATAAACAATGGCACCTCCCAGTCGTGAACCATTTCAACTCCCTCTCCCATTCCTCAGACGACATGTCTATCCTGGGCCTCCTGTAGTGCCACAACGATGCTCCTCAAAGATTGCAGGAACATCAACTCATATTCCGCTTGGGAACCCTGCAGCCCAATGGTATCAATGTGGATTTCACAGGCTTCAAAATCTCCCCTCCCTCAACTGCATCCCAAAACCAGCCCAGCTCGTCCCCGCCTCCCTAACCTGTCCTTCCTCTCACCTATCCCCTCCTCCCACCCCAAGCCCCACTCCCATCTCCTACCTACGAACCTCATCCTGCCTCCTTGACCTGTCGGTCCTCGCTGGACTGACCTATCTCCTCCCTACCTACACTCACCTTTACTGGCTCCATCCCCTCCTCTTTGAGCTGTCTGTCTCCTCTCCACCTATCTTCTCCTCGATCCATCTTCTATCCGCCTCCCCCTCTCTCCCTATTTATTTCAGAATCCCCTTCCCCTCCCCCATTTCTGAAGAAGTGTCTCGGCCCGAAACGTCAGCCTTCCTGCTCCTCTGATGCTGCTTGGCCTGCTGTGTTCATCCAGCTCTACACCTTGTTATCTCTTAATTTAAGGTCACAGTTTTAAGGTACACAGCTAGATACAGATTAAAGGGTGATGGATGTGAGGCAAAATGGGTGTGGACTACAGTTGGAAACAGGGAGAACTGGGAAATGTAGGATAAAGCAAAAACACGTCGGCAAGAACAATGATTTTTGAGTCAAAGCCTTAAATGGATGTAAATTAAATCTTTTTGTGTAAGAGACATTTTTTTTTGGATAGAGTCAAAGTCCAATGGTTTTGTTTCCTTGATATGCTACTGTACAGAACCAAACTGTGACTATGTACATACACAAGATTTCTTTTGTGAATAAAGTATATTTTTGAAATAAAACATGTGGGCAAGAATAATGATTTTGAGTCAAAACTCTGAATCAATGGAGGTTTCAAGGGCGGGTGAGTAGCACTTTGTTGTAGAGTGAATATTAGAGGAGAAATTCTAGTTGAGCACAGATCTTATATTCACAGCTGGTATACGTTAAACAGTAATATTAAAAATCTCAATCTAAGTATAATGTGTTACGAAAACTAACAAAAGGACTGTGATAATGCACCTTGTTTGCAAGTTATTTGGTAGCAGAAGTAAACCATTATTTACAGTTCCAGCCATTTGGATTATGATATGCTAGGGACACCAGGTCCTAAACCAGGAGCCAGAAACCAACAGACTCTGACTTACCATCTGCAGTTCTGTCCCTGCCCCATTCTGTCACTCACAACAGCGTGATTAGCAGCCCCTAGTCCTCACTTTCCATCCCACCAGCTTCTGCATCCAAAAGGTCATTTTCCGCCATTTCAGACAACTCCAGCAGAATGCCACCACAGAACATATCTTCCTTTCACTCCCCCGCCTGCATTTTGCAGGAATCGTTCCCTCCAAGACACCCTAGTCCATTCCACAACCACCCCCTTCTCAAGGCACCTTCCCATGTAAGCGCAGAAGGTGCAACACCTGCCCCTTCACCTCCTCCCTGCTCACCATCCAAGGGCATAAATAGTCTTTCCAGCTGAAGCAGCATTTCACTGGCATGTCCTCCAATCTGGCGTATTGTACTCGCTGCACCCAATGTGACCTACTCTACATTGGAGAAACCTAACTCAGATTGCGTGACCACTTTGCAGAACATCTCCGGTCTGCGCGCAAGCAGGACTCCAACCTTCCCGTTGCCGGTCACTTTAACACAGTGTCCTGCTCGCATGCCCACTTGTCTGCCCTTGGCATGCTGCAATGGTCCAGTGAATCACAGTACAAACAGGAGGAACAACATCTCATCTTCAGACTAGGCACTTTACAACCTTCTGGACTTAACATTGAGTTCAACTCCTTCAAATTGTGAACCAATTCCCATTTCTTCCTGTTTTGCTTTTTACATTCGCTATCACCATGCCTCAGCTCTCTCCCATCCCCTAGGGGGACTATCTGTACTTTCCAGTCTGGCAATTAGACACACCATTGTTCTGTCATTTTCACATTCTGGTCACTTAATCAGAACTATCAATACCCTTTCTCCCCAGGCACTCCACTCCCCGCCCCTACCCCCCACACTATTTGCATAAATGCTGTCCCCTTCACAGTTCACATCCACTCTGGTGAAGAGTCATCATGATTCAAAATGTTAGCTCGCTCTCTCCTCATGGATGCTGCTTGACCCACTGGGATCTCCAACACTTTTTTGTTTTCAGTACAGTAAAGATTGACAAGAGTGATGCTAAGATATCTTCCAACTTCTTTCAGTGACCAGTATTATACAGGCAGTCCCAGGGGTGTGAACAGGTGCCGCTTTGGAGTCCATTCGCAAACTGCTTTGTACTCAAGTCGAAATACAATAGAGGATAATGTAAAGCAGCCACTCAAATACGGGAAATATTTGTATGTCTTTAAAAATACACTCCAGTATGGAATCACATTCACAAGAACAACTTATGTCGATGTTTGTAAATGGGGGGCTCCCTTTAATTAGAACAGGTGCTTCTTACATGTCCCAATAACTAACTCTACTGAAACTCTCTAATACTGTGGTTTTAACGCATAATAGAAACCGGATGAAACAAAAATCCCACTAACTTATTAAATGTAGATATTCCAATTGAGAGCATTGCATTTCATAGAAGAATTTAGCTTTGAGTGGGATGTAATTTTCTAATATATTAGACAGCACTATTTTGGTGATACTTCAGTATTGACTATTGGTTTTCCTCCTTTAGTTAACATCTTTTTGATGAAAATGATAATTTAGAAAACTTACCAATAATCAACTAATGCTTTTGCAAAAGCAATAAATCTAACCTTATAACCTACTGCAAATTTGAACAGATTTTTATAGATCACTGCTTACGAATTCAGATTTACATACGTGCAACCTACTGCTCATTGGAAAATAAATCCCAGCACTTTTTGAAAATAACGTTTAAAATCACAATGAAACCTCAAGTGGCAGCCTGATTATTATTTATTTCATACAAGGCAGCCTTTTTGATGTACAATAATTAATTCCATTCATGTTAGTCTGTAGTACCTTTGTTTTGTGTAGTCTGCTTTTGCTTTCCATGTTTTTGTCCTTGGCTATTGTACTCAGGAAGACCTTGACATCCTTACACAGCTCTTATTTCACACTAATGCCGCAAAGAACAGAGAAAATCAATCAATGCTTCACCCAATACACATTCTGTTCTCCTGTCAATCATTTAACTCACTTGTAAGAGCAGCTGTTAAACAAGATAGTCAATGGATCTGATGTAAGGTCAATAACTAAGTAAGGAAAAGAGCAAAAATAAGATGCCTGCACCTTTCCTCCATGTACCAATCATTTAAGTTTGCTCTATTATACGATGGCACAGGCTTTAATTCTTATCAATCATTTGTAACATATTCCGTGCTAACTTAAAAAGGAAGCAGTCTCCAGTTCCTACATGAGATACCGTATCCTGCAAATGGTCCTAAGATCATTGGATCATAAGAAATTGGAGCAGCAGTAGACCATTCGGTCCCTCAAGCTTGCTACAACGCTCAACAAGAGTAAGTTTTACCTGATTACGGCCTTAGCTCCACTTTCTGTCTCCCACAATCATAAAAATGTCACTGTCAATCAAACACCTGTCTATCACAGCCTTGAGTATATTCAACAGCCCTCCCTCTAATGCTGAGGAAGAGAATTTCAAAGACTAAATGCCCCGAGAAGGAAGTCCTCGTCTCTGCCTTAAAATCTATTTTTAAATTGGTGCCCCTCCCCAGTTCTAGGTTTTCCCACCAAAGGGCCATCCACCAAAATTTGTCGTGCCCTTTCAGAATCTGAGAGCAGTCAAAGAAACCCAACCTCCTGTTTTACAGAGCTACTTGGAATGAGCATCAACAACAACAACAAAAAAATTGCTCTCCAGATGACTTTTGTCCTCAGCCAACTCAAAAGGGGCTCTGATCATTCAGAGGGTCTCACCGCAGTCTCAAAAGCAACACCAATCCCATTTCAAAGGCCTGGATACGGTCAATTGGCTACTTAGAGTGGTCAGAAATTCTGTATCATTAGTCAGGATTGGGCCATGGTCAGGCCTTCAGTTCCAGTCTGACTAGTCTGCCAGATTAGCACAATGCCAGTCGTGGGCCTGGTCACTCAGCAGCTATGGCTGCCTATCCAGAACAGTCAATAGGGTCGTTCTGGAGGTCTGCTCATGGAAAGCCTAGCAGGTTCAAGAAGATTTGTAGCTCGGGTTGTGGATGAGGTTGTAGATCTGTTCACCGAGCTGGTGGGCTTGGTTGCAAACGTTTCGTTTCCCTGCTCATTGTCAGTGCGCCTCCGGTGAACCGTCGGTGTTCTGTCCCACTTGTTATTTATATGCCTCAGTTTGCTGGGGTGCTTGGTATTATTTTCGGTTCTATTTCTCAGTAATTTGTACACAAGGTCAAATCCATCAACAAACGGATTGAATTAGACCCTGTGTACAAACCACTGAGAAACAGAACCATAAGTAATACCGACCACCCCAACAAACCGAGGCATATAAATAACAAGCAGGACAGAACACCAACGCTTCACCGGAGGTGCAGTGACAGTCTTACCTCGCAAGGTGATGAAAAGTTTGCAACCAAACCCACTGGCTCAGCAAGCATGTCTAAGGCCTAGCAGGGTTTTATTAGGGGCCACCGCTGCAAGGTGGAAGCTGGGCAAGTCAATTGTAGGGATTGGAAGGAGTACCTGGGACACAAAGGGGATGATAATTGTGAAGGGAGGAGAGTGGGAAACTCAGCAGATAAGGGATAATGCATTGGAAGAGATGGAGAGGTCAGCAATGGTCATTCGAATCGTGAGAGAAAAGAGAAATGTAATAGTAATTGGGAATAGCAGAGTTAAGAGAAGATACAATCCTCTGCAGTAAAGACAGAGTTCCAAAGGTTGTGTTGCCTACATATTAGTGTTTTCCATCCCTCAGCTAATTCTGCATTTACATCGCAACAGTCTGCCTTATTCCATGAGCTATAACTTTTGAAATTTATTGTCTTTTGGAAGTTAGTCCATCTACACTGCATCAACAGCACACCCTCAACCACCCACTGTGTTACCCCTTCAAAGAAAAACTCAGAATTAATTAGACACAATCTTCTGTTAACAAATCAATACTGGTTGTTTCAAATTAATTATTTCCTTTTTGACTATTAATGCTGTACCAAATTATTTCTGGAAACTTTCAGAAGCTTCAAACCACCAAAACTAAACTAAGCATCTTCCAATACTGAGTTTGTCAAACACCTCATTCATTTCAAACTTTTTTGGTAACTTGAGTTTCATCCTCTCACCATGACCCAGACAGTATCTGCCTCGTTGGTACAGAGAAGCAAATTATTCACTTAATGCCTCTACCACGCCCCCATGTGTAAACTCCTTTTCTCATCCTTTAGTTATGTGCCTGTCAAAGACTTTCAGACATCCCTTTGCCAGCTCAGTCATTTTCCCCCATAATTGTTCTTCTTACTTCTCTCTTCTGTAGTCAGCTTGGTTTTCGATTGTATTTTCTACATGATACCTGTTTAAGTAGTTTTTCTTCACTTAGTTACTGTCTCCTTTTCCATCCCGGCTTTGCCAGCTCTACTTTTTTTGAGGCAACATATTTGAGTGTGCCCATTCCATCAGCTCTCTGAACGTAGTCCTATGCAGAGATAACAAGCGTGGGGCTGGATGAACACAACAGGTCAAGCAGCATCACAGGAACAGGAGCTGGTTTCTGCTTACCAATGTTTTATTCCAGTTTATCCAGCCTTACTCCATTGAAGTGAGCTCTCCTTCACTTATTCATACCCTCGATTGTCCATTGCCACTTTTCACCAAAGTCCTAAATCTTATAATACAATGATCAATGCTCCCTGAATGTACCACCAACATCTAGCACCACCTCTTGTTTGATTCGACTGACTTGCAATTTCTAGTTTCTGGATGGATGAGGGAGGGGGAGTGAGAGACAGAATTGAAGAAAATGGGTCATTGCACATGCTTTACAGGTGAATGAAGCAAAGTGCAACATCCTGATCTATTGGAGTTCTTTGGCAACACAATTCAATAGTTTTCACATTACAGCAGGTTAAATCTTTTTCAGTCAATAGTTGAGACTAAACAATTAAACGGAAACTAACGTACTTGTAACAACAACAGAAATCCCTGGAAAAGGTCAGCAGATCTGGCAGCATGCGAAGATAAATCAGAGTTAACACTTCAGGCCCGCGGACCCTTCCTCAGAACGGATGTACCTGTACTTTGTCCAGGTATTTATATCTAGGGCAATATGGTGATGTTATGATATGTCATCTGTCTAGTTATCCAGAGGGCCATGTTAATGCCGTAGAGGCATGGGTTCAAATCTCAAGGAACTTAGAACACAGAACATTACAGCGCAGTACAGACCCTTCGGCCCTCGATGTTGCGCCGACCTGTGAAACCAATCTGAAGCCCATCTAACCTACACTATTCCTTTATCATCCATATGTTTATCCAACAACCATTTAAAGGCTCTTAAAGTTGGCGAGTCTACTACTTGGTGGGATTTAAAATTAATTGATAAATTTGGCATTGAAAGCTTGTAATAATGCCCGTGACGATTATCATCGGTTGTCACTAGCATCTTTCAGGGAAGGTAATTTACTGTCCTTGCCTGATCTGGCCTCCAAACCCACAGCAACATCGTTGATTCTTAAGCATTCTCTGAAACACTCAGTTCACAGTAAATTCAAGTCAAGCAAAAAATAATGACCTCCCAAGAAATACTTACATGCCATGGAAGACAAAGAAATATAGATCTTGCACACTAACCTCACGTCTGTTTTGAATGCACATGGATGCTTAAGAAAAAGCTTTAAGTCCCAAGCGCTAGACATGCCATCATACATATAGTAACTACAGGGTAAGGATTTGCATCTACAAATACCTAAAAATAATACTTCTGATATAATCTAGGCTAAGAGAATGTTACCATGAAGAGAGGCATTTACAATGTGGAATGAAGGAGAAAAAAAGTGTATTTTTTTTTTTAAAAAGCAATTGTAACTTACTCCAGACAGACAATTTATTTGCAAAGCCTACTGACTACGTAGCAAGTCACCAAAAGTCTGAAAGTGTAGGGGACAGGGGGAGGAACACTTACTTTCTTGAAAAGACATTTAGTGACAGAAAATAACAAATTAACTGCAGTGGTATTTTCTTTTTTATGTAACTCAAACAATTAAACATCAGCACAAAAAGTGTTAAAAATTACAACCCATACTGCTCAGTAAAAGGATCACATTGGGTAAGATCTATAAATTAAGATACAATAACCTTAACCCGAGCAATTAAAGCTTCCTAATATACAACAGGCTTGATCTTTACTTTTCGCATTGATCATTATGGTGCACTATGTATCTATATCAAAAATATTCAATGTAAACCAGAAATCTGATGACAAAATGTTTGATGAGATAAAATAAAATTCATGAACTTAGGAAATAGCTACACTGCCACATCTCCCTCACAAGGCACACTGCAGCCCAACACAGTATTTATAGGCTCAACATTTACCAGTGAAAATCTCCTATGTTAAGGTCATTTAATCATCTTTGGCAGCTGCAATGCTAATTTAAATGCATGACGCGAGTTACAAAGATTACGCAGCAAATAAATTCAAATGCGAACATAAATATGTGCTCCTTCAAAAATATGGTTCAAAACAAATGCCATTTTATTGTCAACTTAGATGTGCAAACAAGGCACTACAATTCTGTCAGAAAGTCAGAACTAGCACCACATAACTAACATGCTGTACCGCCAATAATAAATTCTAGCATACTAATGAAGGTCAGTAAAAAAGCATCCCCTATTATACAAACATAGGTAAAATACTGGTTATTTACATAATTTACAGGTGAAAACTTATATTTCAGTAAAAAAAAGTATAAAATAATAAAAAATATAGCAAATTCATCATACTTCAGAAGGATAGTGTTCTCAAAATAAAAGCATAGATCGCTAACGCTTCCTCTTGGTCCAACCATCATCAGTTTATGCCGATTTATAACCAGGTCGTGATACAACTATTTCCTAAATCAAAGAATCGCTTTCCGCAATACGGCTTTATGAGGTAGTTTGTTCAAGTCTTTCTTTGGTATAATAAATTTCAGTATGGTAGTTCGTCTGTCTACGTATTAACTCTGTAAGACTGAAATACTGGAGTCCTGCATTTATGAGCGCTGTGCTCGTAAGTACTATTGTGCTGCCCAGTGACGGAAACTGGAGGATTGTCTGATCCTTCTTCAGCCTCAGAGTCAGTGTGGAATAAAGCTCGAGGATTGTGATGAAGTGTTAATGATGGAGATGCAGCTGGCTGGGTACAATCAGAATAGGGATCTTGGAGAGTTCTCCACAGAGGTTTTCCAAATGTCCCTGAAAACAGATGTAAAAGAAGCATTTTATCTTCCAAGTTAATTTTGTGAATTTTCAATCCATTTGTCTACACAACAGTTTTGAAAGCAAATAACATTCTGAAAAAAGGAATGTGCGGTTATTGACCATGTGATTAAAAACTCATGCAACAGATATAGGCCACTGCAAAATTCTCAAAACGATAGCACCAAATACCAAGAATGAAGTAGTGCAATATAGGGAATAAAGGGATATGGAAAGTGGGTGTGAAAGTGAAGTTGCAGCCATCAATGTTTTGACTTGAGGTGCAGATTCTAGGGGTCAAATAATCTAGATAGGAGCAAATTATTCAGATGCTGGAAATCACAGGTCAGGCAGCATCAGAGCTCTGATAAAGTGTCACGTAGATTTGAAATGTCAGCTTGCTCTCTCTCTGTGGATACTGCCTGACAGGCCAAATAGTCTAACTCCTGCTTCTATGTCTTTTGTTCTTTGCACAAACAGAAATACAAATGAATGGCAAAGTTAAAAAGGTCTGTGTGTAGTATTGAACAAACAAACCTATTAGCTATGGCATTTGAAAATTTTCACAAAAGCTTCTGCTGGTTGTTGGAATATTATAACAGAAGCCTATGAGAGTAATGTACTTGTGGCCTGAAAAATACTGAAGCAATATTTGAATTTTTATCATGACATATCTTATAGAAATCTGAACGGTCCATAGTAGATCCAAGTATGCTTGTTTTCAAAAGCAGCATGTCAAATATGCAGTTATTTTCAAATCTTTTGACCGATTTTAAGCTGGCGACATCTTAGAGTCAGGTGAAAGATAGGCCCACAAGATAAATGCCTTTCCCCTCATATCCAGTGAAGCAGAAGGTATCTGTAAATTTTCAATCCTGAACAAAAGCAGAATTTGGAAAATCCACTGAACCACAAAGATCATAGCGTTCTTTGAACATTACTCAAATTTCCAGTTTAGTTCTACTGACACAAATTTATTCTTTTTTTAATCCAAGTTCAATCCTTCTTAAAAATGGAAAAATGAACATGGAAAATAAGCAGAGACACAAAAGTGATGCTGCATTTAAAAGGATTTAATTGAAAGTACTGTAAATCTTTTTCAATTAAAATAGGCCAATTTTTAGGTCAAAAAATTTACTGTAGCAATGTGATCATGTTTTGTAAAACAACAAGGATTCTGAATACGTAACTCTGATTCTTTAATAGCAATTTATTCAGTGGATAACTGAACAACACAGGCTGCTCAATCCCAAATAATGCCACCAGTTTATAATGCAGTCAATGATTTTAGGCAGGTTGATTAGTTTAAAATAAAAAGACATTTTGCTTCTATGGCTCCGAGTTATGGAAAGAAATTAAAAGCAAACTGCCCAATATTGTCCCTATAGCCGCAAGGGTCACTGTCCAGCTCCCTGATGATATCTAACGAACTGGCCCCATAAGCTTTCTGTGATTGAGAATTCCACAGGTTCAGAACTTGAGTGAGGAAATTCATCCTCATCTCAGTCCTGAATGGCTTACCCCTTATTCTTAGACTGGGACCCGCTAGTTCTAGACTTCTCCATGATTGGAAACAGTCTTCCAACATCTATCCTGTCCAGTCCCATCAGGATTTTATGTGTTTCTATAAGAACCCCCTCATTTTTCTAAATTCCAGCAAGTACAAGCTCAGTCGATGCAGTCTTTCTTCATATATCAGTTCTGCCATCCAAGGAATCAGCCTGAGGTGAAATCGCAATGCAACTTTAGAAACGCATATGCTTGTGCTTTAATTATCATAGCAAATAAATACTACCTTAATATGAAATCAATCCAACATTGGTATTTGAATATCGTTTCTAGTGGTTAAATTGACAACTAAAAAAAAAATTACAACATTCAAATTTGCTAACAAGACGGACATGCAACCTGTTCTTAATCCTTCCATTACATCATTGAGCAAACAAAATACATACCACCATACACGGCTGCTGGTAATTTTTCTGAATTTCTGCTTGAACCTGGAATGCCAATAGTAGTTCCTTTGTGCAGGGTTTGCACAGAATTGAACAAGTTTGAATTTGGGATCTGTACCATTATCTTTGCGATGGCCTGGTCAAAGGGGTCTTCTGGGGGCACGTGGGAATATTGACAATACTCCTTTTTCTTTGAATGTATGCTGGAGTCATCATACGCACTGGCACAAGCCACCACTTGATCCGAGCTTCCATCTGGTTGAAATAACAATAGTGAGATGTTTTAGCACGGCCAATGTCTCTGCATCTGCAGTATTCTGGTTTTGTACTAAAACACCTAGGTTGCATTTACCGTGTTGATGGATTCCTTCCAGTGGTTCAGAATCATACACAGTTCCTCCCATGAACACTGAGCCTGCTTGGTCTGGATCATGAAAAACTAGTGGGTCAGCCATGCCTTCGAGATCAGTGTCGCTTCCATTGTCGATATGGCAAAGATCTTAAAAGAAAACACATTTACTAATAAGGCTGATCTATACAAACAAATGTCTTACGATTTTTTTCTAAAAATCTTCAACAAAATCAAAGTTAGCTACACAAGTGGTTTTCAGAGAAGCATCTCAAATTCCTTCCTGTTGCTTGTCAGTAAACTGTTTGGGAGGGGCAGCAGAAACATTTTCTCATCTTCTCTCCAGTCAACTGGCATACTTGGAGATGCATCCATGTGAAAATCAACAAAGTATACTTAATTCTGTTTTAAACTGCTTATCATTCTCCCTCTCTGGGCCTATCTACTCATTCCTCCCCAGTCCCCACCCATTCAGTCTTCAGTATACATACTATCTTTTTCCTAGCTACTATCAGTTCTGAAGAATGGTCACTAGACTCAAAACATTAACTCTGCTCTCTCTCCACAGATGCTGCCAGACCTGCCCAGTTTATCCAGCAATTTTTGTTTTTGTTTCTTAATTTTGTTCTAGCTGTTTTGCTGGCAGGCCGGGCTGCTGAGTAGAAAGATTCTCAACTTCATTCCTTTAACGACTTAAGGCAAACAAAGACGGTAGACGATTGTGGGATGTTGAAGATTTTCTCCATGCTAATTAGCTTGAATGCTTACCATCACTTCCTCTATGCTGAAGTAAATATCCATTCATAGAAGCAGTCATAAGTTGATGGTGACTTCCAGCTTCCGATCGCCCGTAGCCTTCCTGATGATCTGATAGCGTTCCCTGGGAAGACAAGTAACTTGGAATATCTGCAGGTAAATTTGTCTCATCTGTAAAACAAATATCATAATTTAAAATAATGCTACTGTCTGGTTTAATTATTGAAATAATTTATTGTATATAAAATCTACGAAGTAAAATTTCTCAAAAGCACTTTAGTTCCATGTAGAATAAAAAATATTTTGGTTCTATATACACAATCAAACCTTGCTGCTATTTCTTGAGCACAGCAACAGTAGTGTTAAGCACTTTTAGAAGTTATTCTATAATCTCTAAGTAACATGCTGATGGTGTTTCATGTACTATGAACTTAGTCTTGTACATACTTTTTGTCATGTAGTGTGTTGAATTTGAAATTTACAAGACAAACTACAACATCATGCAACTCTTCCACTAAGGAATCTAAAGTAGCAGCTAGTTAAGTTCTAGGACTTAGACCATGAGTGCTCAGTATTACGCAGTATTCAGCTTTGCTGACATCAATTACTGGATGTCATAGCCACAGTTGTGCTTAGTTAAGCACATCACAGGCAGCCACGATGCATTCAGAACAATTTGGCCTCACGTTCTCCACTGGTCAAACAAGAGTTTTTATTTTTGAATTCTATTCAGAGAACCCTGCTGGAGGATGTTACGGACAGTGGAAGGCAGGATCAAGGACAATAATGCTCCCTTTGATCGAACTGTTCATAATAGCCTGATATCAGAACAGAAGTCATGACAGTAAGGAATGAAAATAAAGTCAAATACTGGCTTTATATTAAATCAGGGGTGACATCCAGTGATGCTGCTACATTTCACAGATATACATCACTGATGATTAAAATCTATTTGATTCTTTCAGATTGTCAAAATAGTCAAAAACATTTGCAAGTACAGGCAGCCCCTGGGTCGCAAACAGGTTCCGTTTTGGAGTCTGTTTCCAAGTAGATTTGTTCACAGACCAGAAAACAATACAGGACAATGTAAGTTAACCATTCAGAAGGACAGGAATTGCTCATGTCATGTTTTTGAAATTACACCCATGTAGGGGGTTGCTTTCCTAAGCATTTATAAATTGGATGATCATAAATCAGGGACCCCATGTATTGGAATTAAGACATCAACATTGTAAAGTACACTTTTAATCCAATTTTCCTTCCACATTACTTTCATAATAAAAATCCAGAAAATAGCAGCAGATAGCTACTTTAATTGCTTTGCCCATGGAGCCATTACAGTAGAAGCAATAAGCTTTACTTGCAGGAATAAATGTTGAAAATGCTACATCTCCAATGCTTTCAAAATGTTGCAGTGTGTCATAACACAAAAATGTGACTACAGGTGCAAGTGATGAGTTAATTATCTTGGGAGCATTCATTATTTTTAAAGAGCGGGTGGGGTGTCAGAACAGGTTAACTCAAAACAACAGAAGGGCTTACGGGGGAAAAAAATCCAACTCCCATGATGGCATTATACCTTAACCTGCAACTTGAATAGTTGAGCTGTATGTGTCAGAAACATTTCAGGTACAATTCCCAACACATACTGATTTACATGATCTCATTGGCAGCAGCAGTCAGAATGCTTTAACTGCTCCTCCGATGCTTGTATGAAAAGGTAGAAAACAAACATGAGACTAATCATGAATGATTCTCTCAGATGGTTAGCCAGTGGCTTGAAAAGTAAGGGTGAAGTAAGGACAGGATTGAGTTGGGTTGTAATCATTACTATAGATGAATAGCCTGCCAATATTTACAGGTCAAGGTTCAGTCACATATTACAACCCCCATTTCTTGAGTGAATTATATTCAGGGAATTGTAACCGGAAATAATCAATGCAATCAAATCAGGAAAGTTGAGTAAGAGAGGAAAGAAAGAGTGAAAGAAGCTTCATTTAAAAATGCATATTTCTTATTATTCTGACTTCTAATTCTTCTCTGTTAGGAAAATAAAAAACGAGAGAACAGAAAACGACAGGTAAAACTTCTGTGCTTTTAGTGTTAAATAATTATGAGTTTTCAAAGCATTGTCACACCTGTGTTTGTAACACTGCAGTCCTCACTCTTCCTTCTTGTATGGTAAATAATAACGACCCAGACTAATGAAGTGCCAACCACACAGCAGACCACTGCAATGATTACAATTCCAATGGTAGACCATCCATCCTCTTCAAATGGTGCAGCACTCTGTGTAGAATCGCAGTTTGGTATAGGAATTACATTCAGACGTATGTGGCCTCGTTCAGTGCCGAGTGTATTTGACATTTCACAAGTATATTTTCCAGCATCTTCCACACTGGAGTCTACAATAATCAGAAGCTGATTTCCAGCAGCAAAGAAGTGCCGCTCAGTCACTGTTAAAGGGCTATCATCTTTGGTCCAGTTTAATCTTGGAGGAGGACTTCCAGCAGCAATGCACTGTAGAACTGCAGTCTCGCCTTTTGCTACAGTTTTATCAACAAGAGGACGCACGAATGAAGGTGTTTCTGGTTTAAAAGAATATATCAGATTTTTATTTCTTATATTGTTATCATTTTAAAAAAGCAATTAAAAATAATGCATTGGGTATTTGCTGAAGGTCACAGAAGTTGCAAATGACAAAACACTAACTCAGTGTAAGGTATTAAGAAAATCTTCCTTGTTCCATACTACATCACAAAAGCTACACATTTCTATCGCAGTTTTATATCTGTTGAATGATAAGATTGACTCACCAAGTACAGTGAGTGTTGCATTGGTTGAAATGGCTCCAGCACTATTTTGAGCTGTGCAACTATAGATTCCAATGTCTTCGATCTTCACATCTACAATAAAAAATACATCGTCCTCCGGCATAACATGCATCCTTCTCTCTCGTGCAGCAGGGAAATCAGTACCACCATCCTTCTGCCAGGCTATCTGTGGTGTTGGATGACCGATCGCAGCACATTCTAAACGGGCCATCGCTCCTGCTCGAATAGTAAGATCTGTTGGTGATTTTGTAAATGATGGTAGCACTGCAAAACAAAACAAAATAAAAATTATGGAAGATATCGTACACATATCAAATGGACAATTGTTCGCATGTTAACCCGTGAACTAAGAAAACAGGAAATGTCAGAAACATACCACCTCGATAGGGGCAAAGAAAGGTGCTGTTTCAGGTGTATACGCATCAACAGAACAGATGAAATATCACTACTGTTTCCACTTACAAACGATCTGTTAGAAATACACAGTAGGCCAGTCACCACATCTGAGAAGCAAGATAGGTAGTCAAGTTTCAACTGTTCTGTTGAAATGTACAGAATGGCAATGTAATTTACCCTGTAGTTGCACCCTTTGAATGCTGTGTATTTTTTGTTTGACATTTTGCTCGTTCACTTGTAGTTAAGATGGGAGCATCACTGATTTCCAGTTGTCGTTTTTACATTGTCTGCTTTTATTTCAGATTTCCAGCATTTATTTTTGTATGTGAACTAGTGAAAGGTGCTCTCATTTTCTCCAACCCCTCACTCTACTATGCTATATTAATTTGTGGTACTTTTCCACAAATACGAATTGTAGTTTTTGATGTGCAGTTGATAAGATAACAGGAAATAAACTGGGAGTAATGCCAGTTTCTCTCTCAGGTTAACAAGTGGGCAGAACACAGCACATGTTGCTATAATAGATTTAATAAACAGCAAGCTTCATGCATTTCTGATGAAGGGTCTAGGCCCGAAACGTCAAGCTTTCCTGCTCCTATGATGCTGCTTGGCCTGCTGTGTTCATCCAGCCCCACACCTTGTTATCTCGGATTCTCCAGCATCTGCAGTACCTTTTATCTCTCTCAAGCTTCATCCATACCATTTTTATGACAAGAAAATTGCAATCCAAGAGTATGGAATGAGAAAAACAAATAAAAATCAGAATTAACAGCAGGAAATCACACCAATATAAACTAGGACGCAGGATTACATTATTGTTGTAAAGTGATTGGAAGTCGTGAAGTTACGGTGCTGCTAGAAGACATATAAGCAAACAGTAACTGCTATTATTTCCTGATTTCCACTGTGTTCATTCTTGGGATTTATAATCATAGCAGAATAATGAAAGACTTAACTAAATAAAAGAACAAAGACAGAAAAATACTGATCTGAAAGTGCTGCTCCAACAGCACAACTTGTCAAATCGAATAAGTAGCATCATACTTTAAAAAAGCACTTAACCAAGATAACATTTGTAGTATTCTTGTGAGCAGGCTCTCACTATAGTCAGAAGGCTGTGGATTTGAAGCCCCAGTCCAAGGCTTCCCACTCACACCCCTGGTGCAATAAACAAAAAGGTCGGCAAGTCTTACCAGACCATACAGCTGTGCTCTTATTAGAGACACAGCTGATGGTAGTTTAACCCGAGCCTCAGGAAAGAGAGAGAGGTTGAGGAGTGTCCTTCATGGTGACCTCAACCAATATGGGAATAATGAGTGCAATACTGAGGGGAATGCGGAGATATTTTCCTCATTAGACTAAACTGTAATGAAAGAAAGTGCCTGGTACTTGATCTGTTTGAGAAATCCAAACAAATATAATTGCTTTGTCTGTCTGTACAAAACAGTTCATGTACAAATAATTACTCTGAAGCATGAGAAGTGTTTCAAATACTTAAGAGGTGCAATGGAGAACAATTCCATACAGGATTTTGTGCACAATCAAATGGCTGAGTGGAAAGCGCTGAATTCAATTTATTTTAAAAAATGAATATACCAAGTTTAACTTTCAATCTTTGATCAGGCAAAATTGTTGATACATACTATTCACTGTTAGCTTGGCTTTGTTGGAGTAGGTTGAACCAAAATGGTTGGATATGACACACTGGTATTTTCCTTCACTACTGAAATTCACATGTCGAAGGCGCAAGATGGTAGTATACTCCATGACTTCGCCACCTTGCGACCGGAGATGTGCATAGTTCTCAATCTCGCCGTTATGAAGCACTTCGTTATCCTTCTTCCAGGCAAACGTCATTGGTGAGTCACTGCTGCTCGCTGCTGAGCAGATGAAACTGACGTTGGAATCTTTTACGGCTGCTTGAGTTTCAGGCTGTTCAATAATCTCAGGTTTGGGGAAGTCATCTGTGAGGAATCACATTTCAATTAAATTTAAACTGAGCAAAACAGAACACCCACAGTAACTGTCAAAATATCTACATGCTAATTCAGATATGGACAGATGCTTTGTGCAAAAATGTGAATTAAAATTATATTTAAGAATTACTCACATTGACCATATGCTTATTATTTTTACACAAGGGATTTAGAAAACTTTAATTAGCATTTTTAAGAAGTGCATCACATACCACATACAAAGTCTTCTGGTTTGGTGGCAAATATGCTTCTTCCTTTCAGCCACTGAGGATGAGCACAACTTGCATTAATGAATGGTTGAAATCCATTATCTGTCACCCATTGATGCAGCCATTTTAGTTGGCAATCACAAAGAAGGCTTGTAGTGTTCAAGTACCTAAACGAAACAGACGTTAAATACAGTGCAAGTACAGTAAGTTCATAAAAAGAAAACAAAATCAAAAAGCTATGGCTTGGAACTAAACATCATGAGTAAGATATTACATTGCAATGATTTAAATTGCTTTGCACTTCATATACCAGAGAGAGATTTAAATTTAGTTGCAGCCCTTTAGATCATGTCACACTTACAATTCATGAAGTTTCTTCATTTGAGAAAAGGTATTGCTTTGGACAGACATAATTGCATTATTGCTCAGATCACTGCGGGAAAAAAAAAACAAGAAAGGTACAGTGAAAGATGCACTAATGAAATACTACACCTACTAGTAACATTTTCTTCACACTGGTTTCAAATTTGTATTCCATTGTGCTGATCCAACTTTGTCAAATTTAAAATATTGGACTAAAAGTTTAAAACAAAAAGTGGCTGCATAAAGGACTCGTAAACTTTGATTGCTTAAAGACTACTAATTATCACTTTACAAATCAACTTGTGGTAAGAAAAATCAAATAAAAATCCACAGGTTTTTGGCATTGCTTTAGATACCCTACTTAGATATACTACAAATCAATACGCACTTCGTATGAAAGTGATTATTTACCACTTTATCAGCAAGTGCATGTTAATGATTTAACTGGTTGCAGCACTCGGTACCATCTGTGATGGAATTACAGGATACTTACAGATATTCAAGTGCATCCAGGCCAGAAAATGCTTTTCTCGTGATTGATCTAATTCGGTTTCCTTGTAGTCCCCTGGAGAATAAGCATTTAATTTTAATTACAGTGAAACTGAAATGTACACATTTGAATAAAATCAGCAGTATTAATGGAAAAGGCAGGTGCTTGGAATAGATATACAAAAATCTTATTCCTGTATTTTAGTATCTGCAAACACTGTTTGCAAAATATGCACTGCAACATCATTCTGCTAATTTAGTTGAAAGTGTTCAACTTTGAAGCTAAGATCTGCAGCTAAGTAGAAAAATCACAAACAAGAAAGCCCAATTTTTGCTTTGTTTGCTCTGTTTTAGGCAGGCAGGCCTGGCTCGACATTTACTATCCAAACACAACAGCTTTTCAAACTGAAGCCTACAGCGCTAGTTCCAAAAACATCCCCGATTGCTTCAATCAAAGTCATTTAGCAACGAAACAGATCATTTGGTCCAACTAGTCTATACCGACCTTAATCCCAAACTTAAACAAGCCCCACTTGCCTGCCCTTGGCCCATATCCCTCCAAACATTTGATATTCATGTATTTATCCAAATTCCTTCAAAACATTGTAACTGTACCCACATCCACTACCTCCTAGAGAAGTTCATTCCACACACGAACTTTGAAGCTACGATCTGCAGCTAAGTAGAAAAATCACAAACAAGAAAGCCCAGTTTTTGCTTTGTTTGCTCTGTTTTAGGCAGACAGGCCTGGCTCGACACTTATTATCCAAACGCAACAGCTTCAAAGTTAAAAATACTGCCCCTCATGTCCTTTTTAAAATCTTTATTATCTGACCTTAAAAATATTTCCCCAAGCCTTGAAATCAGCCACCCTAGGGAAAAGACACCTGTCATTTACGTCATCTATACACCTAATGATCTTATAAACCTCTATAAGGTCACTCTTCAACCCCTTACGTTCCAGGGAGAAAAGTCCCAGCCTATCCAACCACTCCTTATAACTCAAACCCTTCAGCCATTAGCAATGTCAGGAAAGATCTGCTCATGACATGTACAGTGGCTGTGGATATTTTATTTCCATGTTTCCTGGTACACTGAGTAAACAATTACATTCTTGCTTCCCTCACAAGAGACTTACAGGGTCCTGAGTATGTTCCATACCATAGGCTCACGGAAGGCTAAGTAACTTGCTTCAATATTTTGAAGTTTCTTCTTCTCTAGCTCTAGGCCTAAATTCAGGTTGCACATACACAAACCATTAAACGGACACCAATCCTAAGTTGCTTAGCAATCACAAACAAGCATTATAAACACTTACAATTTCTTAAGCTTGCTCAATTCAGAGAAAGCCCCATTCATATCCTCAATAGTCCATGAGATTTCATTGTTTCTCAGGTCTCTATTTGGGTGGATGAAGAAAAGAAATTAGGTAACAGAAAAACAAACATTTTCTAAAACATGGGACAGATGGGACATCTGATTTGTTAAAGCTAGCTATGCAAAAGTCATTTGAACAAAGACACATTTCTCTTGCCAAGGACTGAAACTCAAAAACAGATATGACTGTACAAATGGTGTGTTGATTAATTTCTTCAAGCCACTTCTATTGTTGGTTGGATTTCAAAAATTTAAAAAAAAACAACATCCTTGAGTCAACAAGGAGTCGTAATTCTTTTGACCCGCGCAGTCACCTAATCGAGGCAAAATCTACTCACAAGCACAACAGTTGGAAGCAGCTAGCTTTCCAAAAAGCTGCACGACCTGAGTATTTAAAGCATTTTTGCTTCAATTTACTTCCTAAGGAAATGTTTTGTAATGCCTACCCAGAATCCTGTTTGCCCTGGCAGTGGGTTCCACTTTTTGAGGAACCAATGCAAGTGAGGACAAGGTCAATTACATTTTAATCCTTGAGCTTCTCGCAGCACTTGCTGCAGGTCCAGTTTATTAAGTATGTCTTTGGGCTCAGTTGAACTACAACAGACACTCTATAATATGTTTTAAATTTCCCAAATGGATTTCATTCTGTGGCCTTGCTGCCTGCAATACTTTTTCCAATGGTCATCAGGGGGTTTCCTTGCTGGTCTTTGACATGATGCCATGAAACTTCATGGGGTCCAGAGTCCATGCCAAAGACTCCCAGGGCATCCCCCTTTCAACTGTGTGCCGCAAAATTATTTCCTTCGGTGGATCTGCCCACTCTGGGCCAGGATAGATCCAGATGTGGTTATGGGGTAATGTGGGACATTAGCTACTAGGTATAATTTGGTAGAAGTATGACCAAGTCAATGCTTAATGCATGAAGAGCAGCCTGACATTTTCGACACAGGGGAGGAATCAAGAAATAAAAAGTTGTGCGTCAGGTGGGCAAAAATAAGATGACTGAGGATAAATGTATTGGGACACCAGACACAATGCTCCAGGTGCAAGAAGTGAAGCCAAACAGGATTTTCTGACATATCTGGAAAGTTCAGAATGCAAACAGATGAATGCAGTCCAACTCAGCTGGATGATAGGGGAAATGGTGCTGTCAAACGCCTAACGGGACAGCCAGGTTAAGTAGGATGGGTGAAAGTAGTTTGTTACTGCCACAGTCCACAGGGTGTCCCGTGGAACTAATAGCACTGTGACAGGATAGAAGCTTGGCTGGAGCACAAGCACCAAGAAAAGAGACAGGCAAACACACGTGTTCATTTCAAGCTGTTCCACAAATAAATTGCTAGTTTTTCAAAAAAACAAAATGAAACTTACAGGCTGTGCAAGCTCGAAAGTCCTCCAAAGGCACCATCAGCAATGTAGCTGACTTGATTGTTTCCAATATACAGCTGTCCAAGGAGGCTCAGGCCAACAAAGCTGGAATCTTCTAAACGTGTCAACTCATTGAACGAAACATCTCTGTAAATGGGGGAAAAAAAAAATATATATTTTACATTGTGAACAACAAAAATACAAGATTCATCCTGGTTGCATTTAAGTAGTTTCAAAATTCAATTTTCCAGCGATTCAACAAGTTTACCTAGTGACCAGCTGGACAACACAAACCAGGAACATGTCAACTTTAGTCCCCGGGCAGATCCGAACTACGTAAGCTCATATACTGTGGCAGCAGTATCAAGATCAAGATAAGATCTGGAGGTGGTACACTTGTGAAGTCCAAATCAGACATTGTAGTTTACACATGAACATCTTCTGTCCTAAATATCCTGCTTTAGCCCTGCAACCACTTGTTTCATTCAGCCTGTGCTAGTTGCTTTCTTAAAATTAGAAATTAGCTTTTCCTTACTCGAGCACATATACTTCTTGCTTTTTGTTCACAATGAGTCCAAACCAAAACTGTACAGTTACGAAAGTTGGACAGACACAATCTCCAATTGTAACACACCCTTTTGCCTTATTTGACGTCCTAGAACCAGAGTCAACAGAATTCCTTCTTTGCTGTACTGAAGGCATGCTGATCCAAAAGAGTTTCATATAAACACCAGAAATTCCTCTCCTCCTCTCCTATTAGCAATACATTTTTCTCAAGACTACACAGGTCTCCTAACAATACTACTCTATTTTTGCTACACACCATTGAAACTTGTTGACAAAAGTTTCCTCTCTTGCACTATGAAAACAAAACTCCCAAAAACGTAATAACACCCCCTCAGTTCCTCAATCGTGGAATATTCTCAGGATGGAGCTTGGGAAAAACAGAGAGAAAGAAGGGGAAAAATTATTTTTAAAAAAATAGCTACTCCAAGAGATATCTAGCAGCATCTAATTTAAAGAAATGAAGTGTGCTTAATTTTGTTAATATCAGTGCAACCACAATGTTCTAGCTATTTTGTATTGTGGTAATGCATCAGCGAGCCAGAAAGTTAATAGGAGGGTTTACTTTCAAAGATGTGTTCCATATTGCTCCAAGAGTCCTATCAATCGAATTCATTCCTGCTTAGAAGATGGTGTCTATATCAATTGACTAATTAAGATCCAGCTTGCGATGTTATACTGCGAGATCAATATTCTGCAGCATAGCAGTAAATTTGTACACTTAGGTTTACTAGCTCTTGGAAATGCTCCTCGAAATGTGAATGGGTTTAAAATAACAAGTGATGTCCAGGCAGAAGAAGTGACAAGAAATGAAGTAAGTATTAACACAGATTAGGATTATTAGAAGTGTAGCATGGGGCCTGATAAGCAAAAGTCATATTCCTGAATGGAACTGCTGCAATGATCACCACTCAAGAAATGGTCTCCATAAACAAGTTATTCAGGTTGTGTACATGGGGCTGGATTTTACATTTCCAGTAGCATGGGGTAGGTAGAACAGAAACTGAGCAGTCATCACGCTACCGCTGTGCCTGATCATTGAATCAAGTGCTAGTTGGTCAATTGGTGGCCATCCAGTCAAATAAAGGTGGAAAGGGAACACTCTGCGTAGTTGGGAGTCTTACCTGCTGCATCATCCAGCAGAGGGCTTACACTGTAAATTGGGAAAAACTTGGTCGTGGTTTCAAATTTAAAGCTGACTCCGACCTCAGAATCCATTTTTAAAAAAGTTTTGAGTCTTGATTACAAAATAAAGAAACATACAGATGTTACCACTTCCGCGAGCAGAATCTATCAATCATTCAGTCATAATCCCAGTGTCAGATCTCTTCTACTGCTCGTGTACCATCTGGTCATAAAACACATTCACACTTCCAAGGTTTAAAAACTTGGAATATGCGGAGGGCAATGAAAAATTGCAGATGATGGGTCGTTAGCAAGCTCAATATTTTAAGCGCTGGTAATTTCAAAGCGGCAACAGGTTCTTGATTTGTTTGCTCATCTTCTGTAATTGGAGAGATTGTCCTGACAGAGTTTGATTGCTCGACCTTTAAAATCCAGCCCAAAATACACGTGTGTTGCAACTTAAACTAAGCTACTATTGGACAAGCACCCCAATATTTGCTAGTTAACAGTTCTTATTCAAACGATTGTCTAAAAGTGGCAACCCATTTATAAAAGCGAGCACTTGTGTCCAATTACCATCCAGCACACATCTCTACAGGATCACATGGTCATGAGGTACACCACGCTGATGGGCAAAAGGATTACTTGAGTTACTGAATCTAACAGGACACTGCCAGTAAGGTAGTGAAGATATCCCCCAGGAATTTAAAGAAATCTCTCTTCCAATCAATTACTTACTACTTGCCAATCAATTACCAATTATTCATAGTACCACTAGTTCGCTAAACTGCAATCCCTCTAAACACATCATCTACACTAGAATATGGAGATTACGGTCATTGCAATTAACCAAAAGGTATCCATTGTCAAGTAACTAATTTTTAAACGTTAAAGCAAATTAACTTTACTGAAAAAAAGGTTTTCTACATCTCATTATCACACTATTGAGAAACCTCAAAATTAGTTCCAAAACATTCTTCACAGCCAATTTTACACGTGTAACCACTGTTGCTATTCAGACTACAACAACAATCAACTGAACACAGCAAACTTTGATTTAACCAGCATCTTATGAACTAGCAGTCTCAATAAACTGGCACACATTACGTTCCTCAAATTCCAGACGTTTGTTGTATTTTTGTGTTCTCCAAAGTGTCTGAGTGGTCAGTTGAGGGTGTGAGCAAGAAGGCTCTCTACCATTAAGTTTTATTTAAGACAAAGTTGCGTTAATATTTAAGCGATTTATATTAATAGAGTAAAACAGCGATATACATATCCCCTGCATTCTGCTTCTGTTACTTGGTGTACTTTTACATTGATTATGTGGACCTCTCGATTATCTGGAATATTTGCTCAACCAATACACTCCTGGTCCTACAGTACGAATGCAACAAGTGGTCAATTAATTTGATTTTGATGATGTTAATTGAGAAGACCGTTGACCACAAACTCAGAAAACCCCTGTTTTTCCCTTCTTCTAATAATGCCGTTTGGGTCTTTTGTATCCCATGAGGAAGCAGGACCTCACTAAGTGCAAGACAATCTATTCCACAATTGGTTAATGCTCTTCAGCAGGACGCCTAGATACTTATTATGTTTTGCAAATTAAAGAATATTAAGTCAGTACAAATCCGATTTGTGTTGATAGCTGTAAAATTAAAAATAGACAAAAAGAGCACAACAAACAAATCACTTTTACTTTGTAAATAAATCTTGCATCCTACCTCTCGTAAGAAGCACTGCTTTGGTCATCTTAATATAAAAAAGACTTTAAAAAATACCCTCAAACAGAAAGCTAATATTTTGGCTTGATATCTGGAGTGGAACTGGAATAGAATAAAAGCTACTCACAGCTCACTGAGTTTCTGGCAGAACTCCCAAGCATCTGGGCTGATCCTGTTGATGGCATTCTGGCTGAGGTTAAGTTGTTGCAACATGAGCAAGCCATACAACCATCCTTTCGTTACTTCTGTCAGATTGTTAAAATCTAGTTGTCTGGGAAAAAAAAAAGTTAACAAAAAAGTCATCTTGAATTACCCTGAAAAATGGGTTTCATTATTTATTTTATCCATTTATTACACAGTTTAAAAAGCTTGGCATAGGCAACTTACAAAGATAGAGGCCATGTGGCTGGATTCTCTGGAATGAGACCCAACTGCCAAAGCTGCGAGGCCAAAAAGGTAGAAAGCAGCTCATTTTACAAACAAGTTTTTACGTATTTTACTGAACCAAGTACTTTGTGTTTTAAAAAAAAATCATTTTCTAGGTGTAGACTCAAATGAAGCAGTTTCATAATGTGCAAAGATCTGAACAAAAAATCTTTTACTGCATCTAAGATTCAAAATGAATTCTATTTTGGGCTTATGAATTGTTCATATGAAAACCATGCGAAGTAATTAAAAACAGTTCTCACAAGGTCTCGATGTTACTCAGTCCCCAGAAAGCTCCATCCATGAGTTTACTAATGCCATTTCTTTGCAACTTCAGAGATTTCAAATCACTAAGTCCTTGAAACGTAAGGCCGTCCACTTTTTTAATTTTATTGCGGCTAAGTTCTCTGCAACAAAAATAAGAATAAGAGTCTGGAATGGCAAAGCAACAGATTTTTCCACTTAAAACAAAACTGAATAAGTAGTAAAATGAACATTTAAACCTGAAATTCATAAAACAAACTAAAGTTTGAAAAAGTAGTAGCAAATTTTAAAATTAAATAAATGAACTTACAACTGTTGAAGATGTGACAGCTTAAACATCTTTGAAGGAATAGCTGAAATTTTGTTCCGGTTTAGTTTTAGAATTTGTAGTGTATTGGAAAGATTGTCAAAGCAACCAGGGTCCAAAGAAGTTACTTTGTTATTGTTGATGTACCTAAACAATAATGCTCACAATTAAGAAACTGTAAAGCTACTCCAAAAACATTTGCAGAAGTGTCCAGTGAATAAACTTAATTTGATTTCTCAGCTAGTCAGCACTTTTGCATCCATAACCTTCCAAAAATCTTTAAAAATACATTACAGACATCATCACATTCATGAGATGCACATCAGGAAAATCTTTGTTGTTTCAATCCCTAGACTATGTTGGATTAACAGATTACTGCTCAGGTGACAGCCAGGCCAAACCAGCTGACCTAAGTGCCTCACCAGCCAGTGACTTCACCTCAGATTACCTCACACCAAGTTACCCCTACTAGAATGAAAAGCTAGAGGTCAAGTGCATCCACACCGAATCAAACTGCTTGCCAACACTTGCCTAACATTGAACAGGAAGAATGAACATTCAGGCAATGAAGCACTGCGAACAAACCCAGCATAATCAGTGCCTTCAAAGTCAGGAGAAAAGTTCTAGTTGTTTGGTTGTACAAAATTCTAACATTTCTGAAAGAGACACATTTTGTCCAAGCTTTTCTCTCCTTAAAAAAGGCTCCTACTTCCTAGTTCATTGGCTTGAAGTCCATTTGTTCCAATTATGCTTCTGAAGAATTGTGTGTGTGTGTGTGTGTGTGTGTGTGTGTGTGTGGGGGGGAGATTCCATATCATATGTATAAAATAGATCCAAATGACCACCTAGATACTACTAATAATTGTCATGTCTAGCGTAATGCAGGAAGAAATCTTGGAAGGACTCTTCCAAGGGAGATTTACTGCATTCAACAGAATTTGCATGGTGAAAGGCAGTCCTGTAAAATATGATCATATATTTTGAACAAAGTTAGGTTGAAAAGGCTCACTTAATATTCAGTTTCCTCTGTACATTCTTAAGTTCTACCTATCCACTAAAATATAATTCATTTACCACAACTAGCACAAAATGTTTAAAATTAGCCAATATACTTACAGGTATCGAAGTTGCAAAGGTGGAAATGGTTCCAATTCGGTAATGTGATTATTACTAAGATCCAGTGTTTCCATAGACTGAAATGGCATCAGTTGTTCAGATCGTACCTCAACAATTTTATTATTGGACCTGTAGTAAAAATAAAATCTGATGAGCAAAAACTACTTCAACAGAAGTACAAGCTCTTGGATTCAAGTACATATTTATTAACTTATTCTTAACATAAAAAAGCCACATAGAACTTCAGGGTGAGTACTCTTAACAGTTTCCTGTCAAAAGGTCCAACAAAATAGCTTAGACAAGGAACGATGAAATAATCCGAACTGAGGTGTGCTCCGAGAAAACAAATCTTCTTGCGTGTAATGTAAGCAGCACAAGTTCAGAACGCCATCGAGATTGCAGCAGTGAAAATGTTGATAAATTATTTGTGGAGTTTCCCTCATTTCTACAGTAAAGTTACCAATTTACAGACATATACAATAAGCAGCACTCTGTACAGTGGACTAGAACTAACTTCTGGCTTGAAAACCATCTCACTTGCTGTCTGTGCAGTTTCATTATTTATGGGCAAGTTTCAAATAGTTGCGGCAATCAACTAAATTTTATTGCTGTCTTGTTTTAGTAAATGCCCAAATGATAGCATCATGGATGACTATTAAAGGGGACCATTAGAAAACTCTGCAGTTTTCCACAACTTGTAATTTACGCAACTAAATGCTTCTAAACATGCATCAACAATTTATGGATGATTACTTCCAAACTTGATTTATTTAAAGGGAGTTTATTTATTTAATACAAGTAAAGTGCAACAAACTCAACATGGTGCCCATGCTCCATACACTCTAGATTGTAGCAAAAACTTAACAGCCACTTTAAATTCAATTCCACTGGTATGCATGTTATTTCTATGAAATAATAGCTCACACTAAGTATGTACACAGTTTCTGTTAATGATATGTTAGCATGTTAAGATCTCGATTAACCTACTAAAATTGCAACTTTAAAACAAATGCTTTGACTTAATACAAGCAGTCAAGCTCAAGATGATCAACTTCCCATGTACTGAACAGAATCCACCTGCCTGTTTCCTCTAACCCACTGATTGCGATTGGGCATGGTTATTTATTTTGTATTTGCACTGCACTGAAGGATGAGACACTTTTATACTACAATAATGCAGATTACACTAACAAATCAACAACACATGAGGACGTTTGGTGGAATTTTGAGAAGCGGGAGTAGGAATAGAGTGCAGCAAGCACTAACAGTACAATCCAAGAAAGAGAAATCCCTCCATCTGATGGTTTCAGGGACTGATGCATTACAGTGCAGCATGAATGAATGGGAACTTGAAAAAACTTCAGCAATTATTCTAATTTGAGCACATGAAGCTTCAGCATTCTAAGGCTAGGAGGAGAGGTAGAAAACATTAACAACTTTTTCTTGATCACGGGTTCTATTACAAATGGCTATGTGATAAGATCAGATTAGCTCTTATTGATCTTCAGAGCGGAAGTGTCAGCCAATATCTGCTGTAGTGAACAGCCATCATTACCACCCATGAAACTGGTACACAAGTTGCTACTTTTGGAGGGGGGCAGGCAACAAAATCATAGGAGAAGGCTGAGGCAAATCAAAGAGCAAACTACAACTACAAAGGGAGAGAAACCAAATAAACATTTCTCTATTTTTGCTTGCTCCAATCTAAAATCAGAATCAGGAGCGTATAAAGGGGACCATTCAGCCTGACATGTCTATGCTGGCTCTCAGCTAGCACCACAAATTATTTCTACACCCCACGCTGGAAATTCATCATTTTAAAATATTAGTCTAATTGATTAACTGATTGATTTATTGTTGTCACATGTCCCTAAATACAGTAAGGAGTGTTGCTTTGAGTGCTGTATGGGCAGGTCACACCATACAAAGTACATCAGGGTAACAGAACCCAAGGTGCAGAATACAATGTTACAACCGTAGAGACGATGCAGACAGATTTCAGAACCAACATCTGCAAGGTCCATTCAAAAGTCTGGTAACAGCAGGGAAGAAGTTGTTCTTGAATCCGCTTGTATATGTATTCAAACTTCTAAAGCTTCTGCCGAAGAAAAAGTGGAAGAGAGTATAATTGGGTTGGGACGGGTCTTTGATTGTGTCAGTTGCTTTCCTGAGGCAGCAGGAGGTATAGATGGAGTCAATGGATTTCAGAGATGGACAGGGTTGTGTTCATGACGCTCTGTAGTTTCTTGCAATCTTGGGAACAGCAGTTGCCATACCACGTTGTGATACATGCAGATAGGATGCTTTCTATGGTGCATCTACAGAAACTGGTAACAGTCTCTGTGGACATGCCCAATTTCTTTAGATTCCTGAGGAAGTAGAGACATTGCCGTGATTTCTTGGCCGTTGTGTTGATGCAGGTAGACCAGGACAGATTGTTGGTGATCATCACTCCCAGGAACTTGACACTGTCAGCCAGATCAGGCTGTAAAGCAAATCAGGTGTAGCAGCAGTGAGCCATGTCTCTGTTGTTTAACGCTTCAATTGCATCCATTTCTACTATGATTTCAAGCAGTGCATTCTACATCTTAATAGCCCATGCAGTATTTTAAATCTATGATCCTTGATTACTGACCCACTTGCCATTCGAAATTGAACAAGATGGAAAGAACCTATCAAAACCTCTCAACTTTCCATTTTTGCTCAGAGAACAATCTTGGCAACTCCAATTTCTTCAAGTAACTCCAATTTCTTCAAGTAACTCCAAT